>JARDYJ010000010.1:32787428-33512428 GCA_029215755.1 Spea hammondii
TGTTGCAACCATATATACTTATTAATTTTAGAAGCCCTACCCTTTTGTGCCGAGTCAAGGGCTAGAAGATGAAACAGAAAAAAAAAACTAAGTGGACGTTTTAATGGTATTCTTTAGTATTTGTATGATTCTTTTCAACAGCTGCTTCCCTACACAACAAAGAATTTCAAGAAACCTTGGAAAATATCGATAATTGTCCATTATCGAGTCGGTGCTCAAAGAAGCTTTCAGCTCCAGCAGACAGGTGTCAAGCGACACAGCGATGCAATCCTAAGAAAACAAGCGGCCGACGCTAACAAACTGATTGAACGGAATTAGTCATTGCATACAATTTAATGCATGCGCCAACTCCAGAACAGAGTGCTCAAGTTCAGAATATGGCAGAATTAAACACGAATTAACCCGGGGAAGGTTCGCCAATAGTTTGGCAAGATAAGCTTCTCCCATTGCCATGTGGTTCTAGAGATTCTACGCATCTGACATTAATATCTACGTGCTACAAAGTAACAGAGGGACCTTGTTCTCCAACCCTAATTACTCCATGCTACGCACTGTCATATTACAGAAGGATGAAGGAAAATACAAAAAGTAGCAAAAATCCCAACGTCGAAAGTCGCGGATAATTAGCATAAAACGGGGGCCCCGTATGGGTGCTGGAGGAACCCATAGAATTTACCATCTCATAAGGTCACGTCACCCTCAAAACGCATGAATGAGCATGAGTACGCGAATAATGACAATATAAAAGGTTTGTTTTAGTCATATCTACCTAATCCTTTTTCACCATTTCTTGCCATTTATGTTCAAATATTGCAAAGGTTTTCCATAAAAACATATCTGATTTTTTTACTTTATTAAGAAAAAGTTCCTCTCTAACAACAAGATTTCATTTTAAAAGTAGCTAAACTTTTTTTTGGATTTTCTGTTTAAAAAAAAAAAAAAAAAAATACTTGATTTTGAGGAAGTTCACTGTGGAAACGTAAAAAAAATAAAAATAGAAGCATCCGTAAGACAGAAAGCACATCCTGACAACCAAGGCAGCAGTTTTCTCAAGAACAAGAAAGAAAGTGTCCATTTCAGACTAGAGGAGCTTCCGAACAACTCGCCACGTTCCATTCTCTCTCCCCAATGCATCAAAATAAAACAAATGACAAAATGTGTTTCTGAATTTTGGGTCAATATTGGATTTAAAAGTGCGGCTGTGCATCGAAAGACCGAAGGTAAGGACTTGAAATGAGAACAATCTAGTATATTTGCCAACTATGTACGGTGTATAATATATCATACAAATGTAAGCTTCTTAGAAGATTATTTAAAACTAATTATATATATATATATATACACACACATATAATATATACACATATATTATACATATACAATATAATATATACACATATATAATATATACACTATATGCATATATTATATAATATATATACACACACACACACAGTATTTGCTGGATTATAAAATTACCCTGATTATAAGACGAACCCCACAAAATATGAATATTAATTTAGGGAAAAAAGAAAAAACGCCTGACTGAAAGAGGACCCTATAGGGAAAAAGTTTTACTAGTAAATATTAATTCATGTAAAGTATTTTTTCAGATTTAATAAAAGCTATGATTGAGAAAAATATTTTCTTTTTATTTGCCAACCTGCCCCGGCCAGTCATGCACATCTGCCTCTAGAATTGCCTTATACCCTCCCATATGCCACTCTGCCTCCAGAATTGCCTTATACTCCTATATGCCACCCTGTATATTAATGTTAGGAACATTACTTTCCAGGGAAGCGATAAGTCCGAAGCATAATTAACCTGTAATCCTATCTTATTCAGCTACATCAAACAATGGCTTGGAATACAACAACATTATCTTCTTACGTCAACACAACCTTAACGGATGGAACTTACCCAACAATCTCCACATCCGGTATATTAAGTGCTTTTCTGCTCCTTATCACGTTTCTGTTTGGGCTGCTCATGAACAGTCTTTACCTTTGGGTCCTTGGGTTCCGAATGAGCAAAAGCGTCAACTCTACCTGGTTCTTCCATTTTATTTTGGCCAATTTGATTTATACTCTAGTCATACCCTTCGTGGCAGTTTATGTTCTCTGGTCTCCCCAGTGGATACTTGGACTTTTCTTCTGTAAGCTCATCAATACGTTGCTCTCAGTTAGTATGTACGGCTCCATCTTTCTTCTAACAGTGATCAGCGTTGACCGCTACATGTTGGTTTTCCACCCAGTGTGGTATAGAAGACATATGAAGCCACGTTATGCCACAGTCGCTTGTCTCTTTCTATGGTGTTTTGCCTTTCTGTGCAGCTCCCCTTACTTTGTGTTCCGTCAGCTACGTCAAGAAAATGCCACCACTATCTGTTACAATGACTACTCTCTGCTCGGGAAATCACACGGCCAACAGCTCCAGGGCAGGAGAAGTTTATTCACCTTCCGTATTCTTGTGGGCTACCTGCTTCCTCTCTTTACCATCTCGTTTTGTTATATCAAAATAGCTCTCAAAATGAAGAAGGAGAAACTGTCCAGGTCCAACAAGCCATTCGCGATAATCCTGATGGCGATTTCCTCCTTTTTTGTTTGCTGGTTACCATACCATGCGTGGTACGCGATGACCATTGAAGAATGGAAGTTCAGTACGAACACCCATAGCGCTCTTTTAGTCTTAAGCATCGGTTTCATTTGCTTCAACTCCTGTTTCACCCCTGTACTTTACCTCTTCGTTGTGGAGAGCTTCAAGAAAGTCTTCAAAAAGTCCATACTGTCCCTCATTGAGTCTGCCCTTAACCAAGCCTTTGTGTCTTTGAAGAGCATGGAAGAAAAGGTAGTGCCACATACGTCATCTATGGTCAGGGAGGACAACCACTGAGCAAGCATCTGGAATGGAACTTTCAACTGAGGAGATACATGGGCCTAGTCTTCTCACAATTATATCTCATCGCATAGTATTTGGCTTGGCAAACCACATGCCACATGCCTCAAAAGTGGTCATCAAAGCAAAGGATTTCCTGCTTCGAGATTTCTCAGTATGATAAAGACAAATTCTATATTATATATATATATATATATATATATATATATATATATATATATATATATATATATATATATATATATATATATATACGGAAACCCTAAAAAGATAGACTAAAGATGGCCCAAGGACATTAAGCTATAATAAAGATGGACGGATTGGTTTCAGCTCATAGACAAATTGGTAACCTGTATTTCTGTATTTTCTCATATTATGACATATTATTGAATGTTTGCTGGAATGTAAGATGCGCCTACATGTCCCATAAGCATCTGCTAGTATATAAAGCATACTATATGTATTAAGTGCTTACGTATCAACTGTGCAAGAAGAAGGGAGAAATCCGCACACTGGATAAAGTATATTATAAAGAAAAAAAAATGTTTAAAAAAAATGTAGTGTAATTTAAAAAAATAAATAAATAAAAAAAAAAATATGGTACAATTTCAACTAATGAATGTTGTCCCCCCCCCCCCAAACGTATGCTTGATCCAATCAACAACAGCCAGCAACTTATCCATGGTGGGGAGAAATAATCATACAGCGCTCAAGAGCAGGAAAATAAAGATGGCCGCCGCTCTGATATACCGTATATTACGTATTTTATATCTACGAACTCTGTTGGAGATTTAGTTTATGTTGCAGGAAAATGTTTGGATTTGGAGAAATTCAGAGATCCGCTTTAAGCTTATTTCGAGGGGGGGAAGCAGAATTTAAGATAATACAGTTAAATTCTTCCCGACACGGAAAAAGGGAACCAGAGGTGGATTTTACTAAAAAAATAAAATAAAAAAAAAATATTTTCTCTTTTGTTAAGGCAGAAAAAAAAGGAAACTGGGTACTTGATACACTTGAACAGTGTGAAATATGGGACTCCATTCTGATGTAAAATAGAGTTATTTGGGGAAGTGTAGACCTTGAGAATATAAAAGGACTCCAGATTACTCATTGTGTGCGAATCTCCATTACGCTCCATTAAGACATCTCCCGGGGATGCACTAAAAGCTCCTGGATTATATTTATTTAGGATGCGCATTTAAGCTTCGATGAGACCTCACCAAAGCCCCACTATATAAATAAAATAAAAAAAGGGATTTTGAATTAATTTCCCGTTGATATTTATAGAGGAAAGCGTTTGGTTCCCACAGAAGGATGACAGTCTGTTGGCAGAGTATAAATGCTGTAATAGCCCGTTAATAGCAGAGCCCCCAGCAGAGTAGGAATGAGAATATATTATATATATATAATAAGTCAAGTAATGCTATTCTGTTTTTGTTCTGAGTCTATAAAGCTCGGATCCTTTCGCTTAGGTCCCGACTGCCCCACATATTCCGAATTATCTTCACATTATTATCCCAAACCTTTCACCGCAGCCGTTGATTCTGTGTTGATATTTAGGAACTCTCTGGGTTTCACCCGGAGTCTCCAGGTCACCAAAGAGAATCTCCGGGCCGCAGGAACGGCGTTGCCGAATGCCCCATTCCCCGCCCACTTCTCATTCTATCGCTTTCGATTTTACAGTGTGCGGGGCTAGCTCTGCACACAATGTCATTGGACCGCCCACCGACACCAGCAGGACAGCCCACTCGGTTACTCCATAGGCTTTCATTAGTCAGAGTGTGTCGCTGGGTGATCAAGACTGAGCCATTCTATTGTTCCCCGCAGGCAGTATGATAAGGAGTCGGGGTGTTTAGTAGATCGGGGCTCAGATAACAGAGCGAGAATCATACAAACGGCTGATATGCAGCTGCCTGAAAACTTTATATTATGGGGCAAAAACTACAACTGGGGTTAAAAAGGAAAACAGAGTAATATTTTTGAAAATGTGTTTTTAATCTGATACTGGAAATACAAAAAGAAGGTGGATTCTTCCTTTGACGTTGTACGGATCGGTAACTCATCAGTTGCAGAGTTATAAAATTATTCTGGCTTCCTTTTTTTTTGGGGGGGGGGGTGTTCTCCCAATCATCAGTGGATACAATTTGCTCGTATCAAACCCTCGGTTGTTTATTAAGTCATCCTGCATCTCGGCACAAATCAACCCCTATGTGGTTTCACAACGTTTTAAAAGGTGAGAAATATCGCAACATCTTTTAACACATTACAGTTTTAAAAAAAAGCCACTAAACCAATAGTTAAAAAAAAACAAAAAAACTTTAGTATATGGTTTTTGGCTTTTACAATTAAAATATAAGAAATACAGAAAGTTGGTCATCTATAGTTATTTTTACACTATTCCTATTCATGCAAAAGGTCAGGAGGTCAGGCAGCCTGAAATAGAATTGATGCGAGTTACTTTGTTAAAAAAAAAAAACTAAATTAGAAGATCCCTAAATTATACTTGGCCTCCAACCTATAGATGACTACCCAAATTTAAAAAAAAACAAACAAAAAAAAAAAACCACACACCATGTTATGAGACAAGCACTACCTACACTCACCACTAGATGGCAGCTTTGCAGCTCTGCCGTCCAGAGGCAAAATACAGGCAGACAATCCTCAAGAAGAGACACAAGGTCACCTCTACCTAGCGCCTCGTAAGAGTTACCCCAGAATAGGGGGCAAGTTTTTTCTTTTGTGTTACAAAAACATAATGTGACCAAAAACACCTCAAGGCTCCTGAATGCAACCAACCACGGAAAGTCGTGTTGGACACAGGTCCTTCTGTGAAGTTTTCTATGGCATTTTCCAACATTTTTAGAACACGAGCAAACAATTCCTCATTTCTCCAAATAAGAGCCTTGCCCAATCATATTATACACTTCTGTTTCCATTAACTTTTCTGCAGTTTCTTCTTTTTTTTCCTTTTTTTTGCAAGTAAGAATAAAAATAAGCTCAACGCGCTCAGGACACGGCGTGCGGTGGGATCTTAAATGCCGACATCTCAAAGAAGCTTCGTAAAACATGAAATATTTAGTAGACCTCGTGAAAAAGCAGCGCCTTTGAGCTTTTTTCGTTATTTCCAGAAGTATAAACGGTTTGGATTAGCAGCGCGACGGTTCTCCAAGTTTTGACATTTTGTGTAAATTTTAAAAAAGAATTTAAGAACTTGGAGGAGTTATTACTGGGGACTTAAAAAAAAAAAAAAAAAACTATAAAAAAAAAAAAAAAGATAAGAAGAGGAATATAAGAGACTAAATGTGTTATAGAGAGGTAAAGTTGTACCTCATAAATCTTCAAGTTTATTATAGTTGGTTGTTGAGGACCTGAGGGCCGAGTTCTCCCAGTCCGAACAGGACATTGACTCAAAGCCTTGGACCAAAGATGACCATGAGAGGTCAACATTCTTGTTCCTCTAAAGTATTATGGTAGCCTGCCTGAAGGAACATACTTATTTGGAGCCTTGGCCATACCCAAGGAGAGCGATAAGAGATTATCTTGAGTCAAGTAACTGCCAGCTCTGGGATTCTCACCCCCAAGCGTTCTATGAGCCCCACCATGCCCCTTTATCCAATAGTCCTTAAGACCCTGGTTTCCCACCATAGCTTTAGTGCCTATTAGTTGATTCTTTAGACTTGATGGTGCTGGCTTTGGGTGGACCCTACTGGTAAGGGGACCTCCTCTCAATGCATGGGACTTTAATTACGCCAGTGGCTTGTTTTTTTTTTTTATACTTAAAAACCATCAGAAAATTGGAGACTTTCACCAAAACTATTTTTGACCCGGTCTTCCAATTTCGGTTCTTTACTGCTTAGATAACGATTGCACCGTTGGTTTCTCAGCAAATATTTCTTAGAACGGCTCGGGTGTCTTGTAATCATCTGCGCTATCTGCTGGTAGATTGGGTCACAAGGACCTGCTGGAACAGCTCAGTCATTACCTGTCCGGTGTTGCCTGGCAGCGCGATACAGACTGAAATAATAAGGGATCCGTCAGATACGTTTATAGCGTAAACAGCAGGGTGGGTTCTGAAGGGAACATGCGCTGGAGTGGAAATAGAGAAAAAGGAGCACGGAAATAAGAAGAAGAGAAGAAGAATAATGTTTTGGAGGACCCTCAGGGTCAATCACTGTTCCAGGTTGGAATCCAAAAGCATTGATGTATAGATTTTAGACGATGGAACGCTTGACAACATTCTGTACTGCGGAACGATCAAAAGTCTCTTTCATCAGAAAAAAAAGTACATTGGAAAATAAAACACTCCAAATAAATAACACTAAATAACCATCGTGGAAGCAGGTAAATGCCTACAATCACCAAGCCTTCAAGACGCTGTAGACCTTCGCGATCCTCGGATTCCTCGTCACCAGTACAGAGAAGCCATTTATGTCAAACCGGAACACCGGCATTTTTCCTACATTTTTAGGATTACTTACGCCCAATGTAATAATAAATAATAAAATGTACGTTCTTCGTCTCGTCGACCGAGGCGGACAGTCCATCGTTTGAAAGGCTCCGTAGAGTTTCACCGATTAAAAGTATTTTCAGTTTATATCCCGTTTACAGTCGATATTTCACGGGGTTACAATAAGGTGAGGAAAAGAACCGGATTTTTCAACCATCAGATTCAGCTTCCAGGAAACCAACGACTTAACGTTACAAAAACGTATGCATTCCGAAGTCAAAAGGAGGGATTTTGATAAAAATCTATTTTAATAATTTTTTTTTCTGTTTTATATTGTTTCTCGAGTATAATAATAATAAGACAGAAAAGTGTGAAGTTCCAACATTCTAATTGTAAGTTCTTCTGCTCCCTATGATCAAGAATACAGCTGTCGTTGGCCTCGTCTTAGATTCTGGAGCCATATGCCTACCCCATGCATATTTAAATCCCCTCACTGTATTACCCTCTACCACTTCTGCTGGGAGTCTGTTCCATTTATCTACCTCCTTGTCAGTACAGATATACATTTATCTACACTGCTGAGTTCAGCTGAACTAAGTAGGACTTCACCACCAAGTCACAATCTACTCCATAAGCCGGGATAAAAAAAAAATCCATCTTAAACAAAGAACGTGTTTCCCATCTGCATCTCACGTCATAGACCAATCCTAATCGGTTCCGATAATTTTTGATGGAAAGGACAATAAATTTTGTAAAGTGAATAATGTAAAAAAAAATTTAAATGCAAATATTTATATTATACCGTGATGGGGTCAGAGACAGACGGAGCCGCAGAATCCGATTACTCGCATTAAGTGGCTGGGTGTCGCTTACGTCAATCATTGATATTCATATCATGTGTGTGTACTCTGCCCCAGAATATGCATCAATACCAGCGCTGCATGCAAAAACACACGTCAGCTGTTATCTGAGCCCAATCTACAAACACCCCGACTCCTTATACTCCCTGTGGGAAACTATAGAATGGCTGGGTCTGAATCACACAGTGGGACTCTCGGACTAATGAAAGTCTATGGAGGGACGGACTTCATTAGCATCGCCATAAAGCATCAGCTCAGTGTGGTGTTTGAGCCGGGAAAGTCACCCAAAATATCACATGACTGAGAAGAATGGTGGCCTCAAGGTCTGCAGATAGAGGGAGTTTATTGGAGCGAAATGGCATGAAACCTAGGGGTTTATTTTAGTGGATACAGTACTTGGGAGGGGGGTATACTAGTGGATACAGTACTTGGGAGGGGGGTATCCTAGTGGATACAGTACTTGGGAGGGGGGTATCCTAGTGGATACAGTACTTGGGAGGGGGGTATCCTAGTGGATACAGTACTTGGGAGGGGGGTATACTAGTGGATACACCCCTGGGGGTTGTTACCGTCTACAGTGCCGGGGTTTCATACATTTTATTTCCGCATTTTTTTTTATTTTTTTCTGAAAGAGGAAGTGGAGGCGTCGAGGTCGAGCAGATAAAGCCCCGCGATCGCCGCGCACGATGCTGAAATCACGTGGAACGGCTTAGCGCTAGAAGTGCATCGAGAGACGATACGAATTGGGATTAAACCTCCGGACCACCCAGCGCTACCAGTGGGGTTTTTTGGCCGAAGGAACGGAGGAAAGAAAAAACGTATAGGCCACGTACAAGGCGCCACGTATAAGACGCCACGTACAGGGCACCACGTATAGGGCGCCACGCATAGGATACCACACATAAGACGCCATGTATAGGGTGCCACGTATAGGGTGCCACGTACAGGGTGCCACGTACAGGGCGCCACGTACAGGGCGCCACGTATAGGGTGCCACGTATAGGGACGGAGGAAAGAAAAAACGTCTTAGTCATCATTCCACGTATAAAACGTAAATAAATCGTTAATGTAAAAGATTCAGCATTAACCCTTTGCTACATCCATGTTCAAAACGGGAATACCTTGCTTGGCGCAACAATTACAATTAACCTCCGTCAACCTCATTCTAAATGCGGTAGATTTTGCTTGCGCGGTCATGAACCCTACTAGAACCCTTTCATTAGCTATTATGATGTCACAAGATCGCAACATTAAAAAGCTCCAACAACATTACATCAGTCCTTGCTTTCATCTTAGATTCAGGAGCCATATGTAGGTTTCAATTCATTCACTTCTGCTGGGAGGCTGTTCCACTTATCTACCACCTTTTCAGTAGAAGCAAAACTTCCTTCCATTCCATTGAATGTTACGTCCAATACAGATCTTCCTTTCCCTCCAGACGTTAAGCAAGCAGTTAGCGATCTGTATAATTAATAACCAAAAAGACCGCAGATATTATAATTGACAATGGCTTCTTTCGCAACAGGAAGCTTCTTTACAGATTGCATCTCACGCGTCGAGTACT
Source organism: Spea hammondii (assembly GCA_029215755.1). NCBI lineage: Eukaryota > Metazoa > Chordata > Amphibia > Anura > Pelobatidae > Spea > Spea hammondii. Next base: position 32,797,195 of record JARDYJ010000010.1, read on the forward strand.
CCAGGACCAATGCAAACTCGTACGAGACTAAAAGCGCTCCTCTTTTCTTGGAAAGACTCTCTTTTGTTCTTTTTAAGTAAAAATAATAATTCATCTCTAAAGAGAATATACATAAAAAGGATTTTTTTTATTTTTGTAAGGATTCCTACTTCGGTTTTCAAAGAATCAGCAATATATAAACACACAAAATAAATAAAAACGTATATATATATATATATATTTTTTTTTTTATTTTTTTTAATTCATTTCTAATTACTCAATTTCTAATTAAGGAGCCCCCCAAAAAATAAAATGTAAAAAAAAAAAAATCAAAAAAAATAAATCTATATATATATAAAAAAAAAACACAGGAAGTTGAATAATCTTTTCAGCCAATAGCAAGCGAAGCCTATGCATTAAAGTGACAGCGATATTACGGCTCTTACAATTTTAGCTTTCTTTCTTTGGACACGAGGGGCTTTATTACAGATCAACCTTAGAATTTCATTTTCTTTTATATTATCATCTTCTTGCACAATAAAGATACGGTTCAATTGAAAACAAATTGTACCCTTTGGCTCCCTGTAGCTCAGAAAAAGGCTGGAGGACACCGTCTTAACTACCCTAGGATTTCACCAACCATGTAATTAATATATTGTACATCTTTGGCTTACTGGCTACCTCCTGACCTTTGGTGCTCATTCAACCAGAGGAGTCAAAGTTCATTGCCTGTCAGGTTTACTTGATTATTTCTCTAGTAAAATAAACCTGAAAGGGTTCATGTTTGAAATATCAGGGAATAAACTTTCCAATGCTTCTCGGTTTTCTTCTTTGGTGTCTCGAGTATATTATTTTTATGGTCTGCGTGTCAAAGGAAAACGCACACGACACAGCGAAGACAATTTGTATTGTAATGTGTATTACCGACACACACACTACTCTCAGGCAGACTAGAAATCTCGGAGAGGCCTGCGTGGGCCACAAGCTCCATCTTCAGTTTAAGGGCCGTGATGCAGACTAGGCTAAAACGCTCGGAAACATCTTCTCCTTAAGTGCTTCTTCAACTTGCATTTCGCGATAAACATGATACTAAAAATACATATATATACATATATATATATATATAAAAAAAAAAAGGGAAAAAAATCCAATTTTCTTCTTCCCGTAAAAAAGTACTTCACGTCCCCACCAACCGCTAAACAGAAACAGAAATGCCATCTCCAGCACACTTATCGTACGGCCGCAACCGAAGACCCTCATTCCTGTTGGCAACGAAGAAGCGACGTCTCCATGTTTACGAAGCGTCTGCTGCTCTGTCGTTTCTCTTCTCGTGCCAGGACGAGAAAGGCTGGAGTACCACGGTTTATAAACAGCCACAAAACAGTACGGTCTGTTTTGTATAACCTCTCCCGCTTTTCTCTAATTGGCGCTGTTGGCCGAAAGAGCCTTGAGGAGCTACAGACTTGAGTTATAAAAATATAACGCTAATTATCTAGCGCCTGTGCGAGTACTATATTAATCACGGGGGGGGGGGTACGGAGGTTCACTTGATACATCGTGTATGAGTACAGCATTGAGTGTTCTTCATGTGTTGATCGATGAATGGTAATCAAAAGCACCATGTGGGGGAGGAATAACTACATTTGGACAGGTACAAACCGCGTGTCAAATTCAGTGAATTATAATGGGATTGGCAAGAAGTCTGTTCCCCTTCTTCGTTCTAGACTGAGAATCACGTATACGATATAAAAATATATGTATTCACATTCACATTTTTATTTTGTCTATTTAGAGTACTAATGCTTTTTATCTCTAAAGGTGGGAGGGCTGACAGCTTCTGGCCTGGGGGGCAGGTAAAGCCAAGAGGCCCCATTAAACAACACCCCCAACACACCCAGGTAACATACCCACTGGCATACACATTTACACACACAGACATGCAACCATACACACACCCATGCCAACAACCATACACACACTCATGCCAACAACCACACACACACAAACTCACTGCCCCCAATTAACTGTACCAGATTTTTCTCATCTAAAAATCACATTTTCATAAGTACCAAAATAGAACAAGCCATATTATTCTACCTCTCCCCCTTTCTGTGTGTGGGGGGAAACATTATTATTATTTGAAGTGTTTTTCAAGCTACTTTCTTTAAATGGTATTTAAGAAACACAGCTATGCCCTGGAAATGTAGAGTCTGACAAACAGCCATTGAGTTGTCAACATAGGCTGTCGAGAAAGGGGTTAATCTCATTAAGTTTGAAACGCAAGTTATTTATTATACACGAGCACCGCGGCAATGTAAAATAATATACTTTATTGTGCTGTACGACCTCCGTGCACCTGTGCTGCCGGTCTGTACCCAAAATTACCCAACTCTATAATTTACTCCGTGGCAAACAAGGAAATTATTATATATTATGGCTCCCGGGGGTAATTATCTGATGAACACACAGGGTAAACAAAGCACTCTACGGGGAAGCGCAGGTTGAATGTCTGTAGGCATTCAGTTGTTAGACTCCAGCACCATCGGTTCCACTGCCGTGTTTTGGCGCAGCCCGGTAATGCATCCGTCCCGTGTATAGGTTAGGGTACCGGTAGGGCGTGCAACGCGGTCCGGCACCTGTTCGACGCGTAGAGAGCCCGGCTACAGATTGACAATTTCAATTCCTTTATATGAAGTGAATGAACGGAACATCGTGTTCGCCACGTTCAGCTGCTCCCTGAATATTAACAGTTTGTGGCGGCCGAAGCATTTCAATCACTTAATCTGAAGTTGAAATAGAAATGTCTTGCAGGGGGTCCGGTACGGACAGAAGAGGCCCCACAGGAGTACTCCATGTTTGAAAAAAAATTAAATATTAAACGATGAGTTGATGCTGTGTAAAGGGAGCGTGCGGTGCGAGGGATTGGGCAGGAGATGTAGATGTGTGTGTCAATCGAGGATAGGAGAAGACACGATGGGTTTCCAAGCATAGATGTAGGAAACAGAGCCTGGAGACCTTGAGGCCTTTGCCATGCTGGTAACCATAAGGCCTCCTTCACTATGCCCCACTTTCCACCATTTTGTCTCGGTGCTGGTACATGCTAGAGAGTAGAGCACTTGGTTTGCACCGACACAAACCTCCGTTGGCGTTCTTCCATGCAGCACAGTAGGCAGGACCTTAACGCACAGACACAAGTTCATTCACTAAAGGTCAAGCAGTTAGTTGAATTATGGCTGTAAAGGAGGATTCAACCCTGACAGCAGCAGGACTATTGACAAGAAGCTTCTGTCACGTCATACTCGACACCTGCCAAGCCGCATGTGATTATCGTCAAGTTCATCATTAAATTGATTGAGTTAGTCGTCTGAGTTATCATTCAAGTCTAGTCGGGTTGGTGGCCAAAGGGGACAAATAGAAGAGCTGATAAGATTCACATAACTCTTCGTAAGCAGGCAGTTATTTTGACCCGAGTCAGAATATAGCGGTCAAGTAGGTCCTATCCCGACACATGATTTTCTACCCGACACATGGTATAAGGGACTACAACTGGTGTAAGCATGGTTCCTACCAGCAAAAGATGAACCAACTCTACAAATAAATAAATAAAGTAGGTATGAGAGGGTCTTATAAAAGATGAACATTGGGAAGCCAGCACTGGTGGAGGAACATGTCATGGGGCGTGAGGCTATTGTTGGCGCTCCTACACCCCTGAGGCAGAGATGTTTAGAAGTATGAGGCCAGACGCATGTTTAGAGAAGCTTCTTATCATGGATCACCCATGATCTAGGATGCGGTTATAGGCAGTAAACCCGGCAAAGGGAGCTTTACTGATCCCTCTAACCGAACACCAAAACTCCAGACGATGACTGTTCTGCCGAGACCGAAAGCTACTCCTCCGATTAAGCCCCTCCACAGTCCGCAATGTCTCTGGTGGCCATCACAAATACATCTGCATCCCTCTGAAAATGGATGCTAATTACAATTATACTAAACGTCTTAATGAGTAATTATCATGCCTCAAGCACTCATTAATTGATCCCGCAACATCTCCGGCTTCTTATTGCACCTAATTAACATTACATTTATTCTAATTTTTCCCCTTCCTACATTAGCCGTCTCCTGTTCAGTTTATCAGTTTTTATCTCTCCTTAACACTCTTCCGTACTTGTTTTTCTTTTTTTTTTCTTCTTCCTCTTTTAAATAAGTCTCTAAGTTTCACCAAGGCCCACCATTTCTTCACAACCAAGCAAAGATTTTTGTTATACTTTTGGTTTAATTTACAAAGTAACAGGGCTCTTCCAAAAATGCTAAATTTAATGCTAATTCAAATGCTTCTATTTAATACATTAAACTACGGTCCATACAAATGGATCAAAGATTTACGTTGTGACATAATAACTCATAAATAAATAACATAATAAATAATTGCAGTAGTTGCCTCAACAGGTGGGACCTTGAATGGACAGATTTTTAATTCTTCAACCCAACTCTAGATTTCATAACCGGTAAGCTGGAACCTTCCAGAAACAGTATAAGTAATGACAACGGGCATTCTAAATTTGCACAAAGTTTGGCGACAAACTTTTTTCAGATACAAAGTCTCCACAAGTTGAGAAGATGCGGAGTCACATTTACTTTCTCAGAGCTTTCTTCTATAACTAAAAACCTCTGACGCGCCGAAGCCGCACGCAGCGCTACAACTTGTTCCATGAATAAATCGGCTCGCTGAAAATAATGACAGACTTCGGAAGACGCCGTGTTCTCCGGAGCCAACCCATCAATATTTATTTTCTTCTCAGGAACCTTCAAACTCGTCAGGAGAGAAGATGCGCTAGGTGGGAAGGAAGAGTTAAAAAGGATATGGAGGACAATAGCTAATTTTCTATTTTGTGGAACGCATGTGAAAAACATGAAATAAAAAACATAAGATCTGTAAGGTTTGCCGCTCATTGAAATAAACATTCCAGCTTTAACAAGAATGGTCCAAATATAGACCTTCTCCAAGGGCCTTCATAACCCATGGATCCAACTAATTACCAACTTTTGGATTGATTTTATGGATTTTTGAGGATTATTCCTCCTTTGTAGGCTTCAACTCATTTTAGGATTGACCACAAGCCAGACTCGGAGGCTTTGGAGCAGCTGGACACCAGTTAAACACCTGGAGACCCACCTTTGGTCAACCCCAACCTCAACGGGTTCTCTATCACGCGATCTACAAGTCATTGGAGTTTTCAAAAGGCATTTAGGTTCTCAGAAGTCTTTTGACGATCTGTATTCAAGGAATTTTGCTCCCAAATAGCAATAATGCTGCTAGTTCTCAACCTTTTATCTATATTCCCCCTTAAACACCATGTTTTACGGGCTTCAATTCTTTGGCTGATTAACTACAAGGCTGGCTCAGAAGCTCCAGGACAGCTGGACACCATTTAAAATTTGATGTTCAACACTACCGGGAGATCTACCTTTTGGTCTCCCCTACCTCGGCAGGCTCCCGATCACATAATCAACAAGCGATTGAAGTTTTCAGAAGGCAGTTTGGGTTCTCAGAAGGCTTTTGAAGATCCATATCCAAGGAATGTTGCTAACAAGCAGCAGTAACGATCTCCATAAACGTATGCAATGGTCCCGTTTCCCAAATGTATACTGACTTAGTTCCCCTGTAGAGTTTGATTGATATCTTTATTTATTTTTAAACTTTGTGGGGTATTTTAACCAAAAACCCTATATTTAAAAGTAAATAGTCCTCCAGACTATCACCGCCAATACCTTTAAACCCCGAACATCTGGGATTCCGCTCTGAGACGGTCATATGTTTCTACTAAAGCCATCGAACGTCCAGTGGTTTTTATTACCAAATATTTTGTCAAAACAGTCTTGACAAAACCCAACGGTATATTTTATTACAAAAGAACGGGGGGGGGGGGGGAGGCATAATTACCGGTATTTTATTTTTCCATAAATTTTCCAGGACGATTGTGTTTGAAAAACGAGCCTCAAAATTTTGCAACCCATTTCGTGACTCGCAAATTAGAAACATGCTGGAAACCCGTTTATTTATCTTGGAGTTTTTGTTACAATTACTTCCATTCCTAAACAGCCCGTGGAGATGGGTCCCGCCTCGCTCATCAGGAGGGGAGAGGATTTGCCGGCAGATCGGCCCCCCTATTCTAGCCGTTTCTCCTGCTGTAAAGACTCAAACCTTCATCAGTCGCTGGTCTCGTCTTAGATTCAGGAGTCGTATGTCTATCCCGTGCATGTTTAAATCCCCTCACTGTATTACCCTCTACCACTTCTGCTGGGAGGCTGTTCCACTTATGTACTACCTTTAAGTAAAGATATATGTATCTATGTATAAGAACCTTTCTGTGGCAAGCTATGTATTATAGAGGAACTTGATGAAATAACATACCCCTGGAACGTCTGTACTTGGTTGGGTATTAGAGGAACGTGGAGTACACAATGAGAAGAACAGATCCCTTTTCTTCAAATACAAACCACGATCACATCCAGTGAGAATGTAGAGTCCTCAACCTTTGTGCTTTTAGCCAGCTGCTATAGATAGCAAGCTCACAAGACCAGAGCCCTCTTCTCCTTCTGCCCCAGTACGACAGACCTTGTGCTCATACTATTGTCATTCTAAATTGCCTTGGATAAATATTTCCACCGCCCCCTATTGTAAAAGCGCCACGGAATCTGCTGGTGCCACATAAATAAACGTAATGTAAAAAAACGAATGAGCCAATCGCTAAACCATAAATACAAGTAGAATAATCCCAGCTCCTAATAACACACACTAATGCTCAAAAGTTTGGGGTCACTCAGAAGTTTCCTTGTTTTTAAAGAAAAGCACATTTTTCCTTTAAAATAACATGAAAAGGATCAGAAATCCAGCAGAGACGGGGTTAATATTGTAAATGACTACTGTAGCTGGAAACGGCTGATTTTTAATGGAATCTCTTCTTAGGCTTAGAGACCCTTTATCACTCCCATCACTCCTGTGTTCCAATGGCCCTTTATCACTCCCATCACTCCTGTGTCCCAACGGCACTTTATCACTCCCATCACTCCTGTGTCCCAACGGCCCTTTATCACTCCCATCACTCCTGTGTCCCAACGGCCCTTTATCACTCCCATCACTCCTGTGTCCCAATGGCCCTTTATCACTCCCATCACTCCTGTGTCCCAATGGCCCTTTATCACTCCCATCACTCCTGTGTCCCAACGGCCCTTTATCACTCCCATCACTCCTGTGTTCCAACGGCCCTTTATCACTCCCATCACTCCTGTGTTCCAATGGCCCTTTATCACTCCCATCACTCCTGTGTTCCAATGGCCCTTTATCACTCCCATCACTCCTGTGTCCCAATGGCCCTTTATCACTCCCATCACTCCTGTGTCCCAACGGCCCTTTATCACTCCCATCACTCCTGTGTCCCAACGGCCCTTTATCACTCCCATCACTCCTGTGTTCCAACGGCCCTTTATCACTCCCATCACTCCTGTGTCCCAATGGCCCTTTATCACTCCCATCACTCCTGTGTCCCAATGGCCCTTTAGCACTCCCATCACTCCTGTGTCCCAACGGCCCTTTATCACTCTCATCACTCCTGTGTTCCAATGGCCCTTTATCACTCCCATCACTCCTGTGTTCCAATGGCCCTTTATCACTCCCATCACTCCTGTGTTCCAATGGCCCCTTATCACTCCCATCACTCCTGTGTCCCAACGGCCCTTTATCACTCCTTTCACTCCTGTGTTCCAATGGCCCTTTATCACTCTCATCACTCCTGTGTTCCAATGGCCCTTTATCACTCCCATCACTCCTGTGTCCCAATGGCACATTGTGTTCGCTGATCCAAGTTTAAGTTTAAAAGGCTAATTGATGGTTAGAAACCCCTTTTGCGATTATGTTACAGCCGTAAAACCGCTCAGTGACCCCAAACATTTTGAATGGCGGTGTGTGTATGAACTATAATGTGAAAATAATGTGATAAAATGCATTTGCGTTTTTTGTATATTTTTGTTCTATTTTTTTAAGCTCTGCTGTTCTCTGCTAACTGTCTTTTCGGATTTTTTGGGGAAGCTCCAAGAAGTAACTTTGTGTTTTTCTCCATTTGTGACGCGTCTCACTGTAACAGCGTGCAGACAAACTCCATAACCTCTCAAATATTAATGATGTTATTCACCCATTCAGTGCCGGGGCGGGGGTGACGCGTTTCGCAATAGTTTGCCTGGAAACATAAAACCGTTCGGTAAACAAACAAACAAAGAAATGAACACAATTTTGGCGGCTTTGTGTCAACGAACAAAATCTAAAGCAGAGCCTCTCGAGTTTGAAATAAATCAAATCCGTGTAATTGTAAGCGATCGTTCCTTGTATCCAATTTAAAGAACTTGTTTTTACAAACTCGTTGGCGGATTCGCGCGTTTCACTGGGCATTTTTCATTGTTGTTTTTTTTTTGGAGTGAAACGATGTTTGTTTGGCTCCGCTTTATTTATTTTGTGGAAGAATAACCAGAAGTACATAGTTACAGTTATATAACCGTTATGACTCAAGAAGGACCAATCAGAGTCTACAGGGGGCAGATATTTATTTTGACTTATTGAGGGGGGTGGTAGATAAGTGAAACAGCCTCCCAGCAGAAGTGGTAGAGGGTGATACAGTGAGGGTATTAAACATGCATGGGATAGACGTACGGCTCCTGAATCTAAGACGAGACCAACGACTGATTAAGGTTCGAGTCCCGGTACTGGGAGTATCCGGCATTTTGCCCAATGTGCCAGATAGGCAGTCCGATCGGGTCTATAACCCCTGGATAGGGGAACAATTACCTCCTATGTTGGTCCAAACTCCTCTAACAGGGGCAGTCCAACTCAGGCCAGCCTGCTATGGTAGGTGGGAGCACGGGGGGGGGGGGGGTCATGCAACGTCACATTACGTGGCCCCACGGTCGCAGTGCGGTACCTGTGCAAGCAATAGGCATGTATTTCCATGTACATGGGGGGGGGGCAGGTGCCAGGGGGCCACGTGGCTTTGTTTGCCCCCCGAGTGGAAAGGTGTCAGCCGTCGCCTGGTCCTCCAGTTGTTTGGAGTAAAGGCGGGGGGGGGGGCAACTTTAAAAATAGTTAAAAATTATGGAATAACTTTTATAAATCAGCCTCATATCAGCAGCCAGCGACTGGGAACGGACGTTTCTCTTTAACATAAAAAAAGTTATATTTTGGGTCAGAGGATAAATTGTATTATTTTGCCGCTCCTCAAAGTGAACTTTTCCTACCGACAACAGCCCTTTGTTTTGACATCAAAAAGCTCAATAAACGTTAAAATCCCATGATCCGAAACGGTCAACAAACCACAAGCGGACTTTCTTTTTTTTTTTATGAAATCCCGGATTATAATTCAAATCTTTCATCAGACAAAATAACCAAACTTTTTCAGTTTCTATGGCAACAACCTATCAGTGCCTGCCTTGGTGTCACATGACAATTAAGCATTCCCTGGAAAAAAATACCAATCGTGTAAAACTCAGCCTGCGGTGGGGCGCCGGTAGAATATCCGTTACAATAACGCGGCCGGGCGATTCTTACATTCCTCCGACTAATCCCGGAATACGAGCGCAAATACTAACAAAATAACTCAATTCCAATCCTCAATGACACTGGCAGAAAAACAACCAAACGAGACGTTTTCACCCAATTTCCGTTAGTATGTTCACGAGAAAGCATCTTTTCCGTAAACCCGGCGGCGACGCGCAGACTGCAATTTACCAACATTTCAATATTTCCCAAAAAAGAAAGCAAAACGTGAAAATCCAAAATAGATCTCGCTGATTAAAAAAATACATTCATTATATATATAAACACACACAATATATATATACATATACACACACATCATATATATACATATACACACACATCATATATACATATACACACACACATACATACATATCCATCATATATAACATACACATACATGCAACATATGTAACACACACTATGTCATGTATGTATGTATATATATATATATATATATATATATATATATATATATATATATATATATATATATATACACACACACGATATTATATATACATACACACATATCTACATACAGCAGATATAACGTACATACAATGCATCATATATATATATATATATACACACATCACACATACAGCACATGTAACCATGTACATACAACATATACATATATATATATGAATAACATACAGCAGATATAACTGTTACATACAATGCATCATATATATATATATATCACACATACAGCACATGTAACCATGTACATATAAATAACATACAGCAGATATAACATACAATGCATTATATATATATCACACATACAGCACATGTAACCATATACATATAAATAACATACAGCAGATATAACTTACATGCAATGCATTATATATATTAGTATAAGTATAAAAAGGATTTGTTGCGCGTTACATCGTGCCGTCTCCCAGCTGCCGATTAATTAAAATGTTTCGATGTTCTGTGGAAAGAATGTTACTCTATAGAGCGCTAAACGCAGCGATACAAACGATACAAAGTAACGGCGGTCCGCGGAACCCACCTTACTTCCTTCCTTCCTTCCTTCCTTGAAGACAGGTGGAGGAGTTCGGTGCCTCTCAGCTGGGCGTCCCAGCCAAGGAGGTAGTAGTAGATCTCAGCCTCGGCTCCCAGCCTGGCAGGAAAGAAACCTCCCAGCTCCTGAAGTGTGTGATCCATTCACACAGTCCGGCCCCTTTAACCCCTTCCTACCCGCTCCCTCTTCGTATTAACCACGTAGTGACATTATAAAGCTGAAGATTATTATTATTATTTCATTAGACGGGGAGGTACAGAATATCCCGGTAATGTATGTTAAGGTGACCCCGTTACCGTGGCGATGTGTCACCCTGATGCGGGTGTTTTTCTCAAATATGATGCGCCGGGAGATTGTATTACAATAAATTGTAATAGAAAAAAACATAAAGCTTGCTGTTGTTCTATTGTTCAGCTCTGAGATCCATCAAAGACACAATCAACCGCTTCTGCTGGGAGGCTGCTCCACTTATCCACCACCCTCTCAATTAAATAAAGCTTTCTTACATTACAGCTAAGTCTCTGATCTTCTAGTTATGCCTTCTTCTGTGAAACCTAGAATTTGCCAGCAGATCGCCCCTAGTCAGACCCCCGTCTAGTTGCCCATGCATGTTTAAATCCCCTCACTGTATTACCCTGTACCACCTCTGCTGGGAGGCTGCTCCACTTATCTACCACGCTCTCAGAAAAGCATCAGCAAGCATCACAGCAAGCAGAAGCACCCAGCCCCTGATTTACACATCAATTATTGATATGAAATAATATTAAACAGTAATTCATTAACGACAATTATTTAAATATTTACCCAAAAGGATCAGATTCCAAATAAAATAAACAGCACCTGCCTTCTCTCCGTAACTCACCAATAATTCACTTTCTTCTTTGCATTTCCGCCGGGGTCTCTTCATCGCCCGTCGCGGCTTCTCAGAGATAACTTCATTTGGACGGATTTGATCTTTTTTTTGCTCCTTACAGTCAAACATTTCATTTAATTAAGCGCATTTTTGTTAAATAAAAATTTCTTAATCCTGGCAAAACCCTCCATTAAAATCCCCCAATAACCGACCAATCAGGGACCTCCCGAGAGACGCACCAGCTACGAAATTCATATTAAGAAAGGGAGACTCCAACCGCCATGACAGCTGCGCGGTCGCTTTAAATTTTCACGGTGTCCCACTTGCAAAATGTATGGGGGTATTCTGCGGAATACCCCAAATGCATTTGCCCCTTCCCTTGCCCCCTGGCACAGTTTGGCCCTGCAAGTGATATACCCACCTCTAGTCAGCTCCAGCGCTGGCTCTGTGAATACTAGGATCCCCGACGCGCATGCTTGAAAAATGCTCCAAAATATTTCAATGGGAGCACTTTCCAGCCACTGATTTAGCCACTGATTGGCTGCTGGAAACAGCCAATCAGTGGCAGGGAATGTTAACTAAGAGGAGGGCAGATGCAGCAACAGGGCTGCAGCTTCTAGTCCAAGTAAGGAAGAAAGCATATTAAAGTCCTCACAGAGGGTCAGGTGGGGGGGGGTCGAAGACACTTAACAGTCCCTTTAATGTAACGTCAGACTTCACGGACCCCGATCGCGCCCCGCCACCCTCACCGAGCGAGCCGTCTTCATTATGAAATATTTCCGTATGAATAAAGGAGATGGAAATCACGCTGATTTGTTTGAATTAACGAGCTTTGTGTATGCGCAAGAATGATCAATATCCCCATTCCGTGATCCCGTGAGAGATCTGCCCAGCGCCGCGTCTCCTGCCGACCCCTTTCTCATTAGAGAGACGTCCGTTGGCGCGCTTTAATTGCATATTTATCCAATTAAGTTGTTTAAAGTGCCTGCATTATGCTAATTTCCATACTTTTTAATACCAATTCTAAACTTTGTTCTTGGTGACAAAAAAACACAATCGGGGGGCAGCCAAATTTGGCAATTATTGTCAAATATGATTTTTTCCCCAGATTTATAATTAACGGCTAGAATTTAAAGAGATCGTTCCATCGTCTCTCTTGAATAAACTTCTCTCTCCGCTGAGTCTTACATCACTTACAAGACTCGGAAATGTCCCTGATAAGCAACAAGCTAAGAAAGGGGACGTTGGCCCCCCAAATAAGTGTAAATATAATATAGAAATAAAGTAAAAAATTAAAAAAACAATATTCTTTGATTTTGGATTTTCTACAGAAGCTGCCGGCAGATCGGCCCCCGTCGGCCCCTGTCTAGTCTGCCCGTTTCTCCTGCTGTAAAGACTCAAACCTTAATCAGTTGTTGGGAGGTTAGGATTCCGCATACCTCGTTCCTCATCTTGTATTGAGTAAATTGTCATGTTGTTCCTGTTTTGGGAGAAACATAACAATTTAGCCAATATGTGGTCTTCTATGCGGACATCTTCCAGTGGATGTGATATGGAAAGAATGCTCGAGCGCCCAACTCAATTCTCTTCATTTTAAGAAAGTTCAGCAAAAAGTAACATTCTTCTCTTAAAGCTGCGAAAATATTCATTCTTATTTGGTCACGCACAGGGGGGTCCAAATACTAGACTTGTGAAATGGGCCAAATTCTGACAAATTGTTTGGTTTATTTTTGGCCCATTCGGTTTGGCTGAAAATTCGGGAGCATTTTTCATACAGGAAGGAAATTCATTGCCCAGCGCTTACATTCACTCTCACTCATTCTCTCACACTCACTCATTCTCGTTCACTCTCTCATGCTGTCTTCCGCATCTTCTTCTTTATTTTCACCATCTTCTTCTATCTCTTATCTTCTTTCTTCTATCTGCACGGCATACAGCTAGGGGATGGGGAAAGGAGCAAATGCTTACGGGGGGATTCTGCAGAGCCCCCCCACCATGAAGATGTAAAGAGACCACACGGCTATTATATGCAAAAAAGAGTATAAGATGGCTGGAGTGTCCCTTTAAGTGAATTCTTAGCTGTCAATATGATGCCACCTACAATCCCCAGCTTCTTCACCAGTTACCCCATTTAGTTAATGGCCCCTAATAAATCCTACGGAACCAACTGCATGGAAAGAGTTATTCAAATGATTAAACCAACACTAACAGCTTCTGTTTCCTTATCTGCTGCGGTCAATAAGAAGTTAACTGATCTCCGTCGGTTCCTTGAGACTTTTTTTTTCCAATTTCGCAGGAAATACAATCGATATTAAAAGAAAAAAAGAGCCTTGAAACGAGGATTTGTTTTCATCTTTATTTGATAACATTAGTAGTTAACGCCAACAGTCGCTTTAAATAGTGTCTAGAACAGTGATGTCGAGAGTTCATTAGACCTGAAGTTCCAGAGCAGAGGTGGACATCTTTTGTGTTATCTTCAAAAAATAAAGCTGATGTCTTAGGATGTACAGGTGGAAATTAAATAAGACGACCAAGTCCTTTTTGCTCTTCAACCCGAATCAACCTCATTTTTGTAATTAAGCCAAATGGCCACGCTTAATTAATTCTGATTCCTTTGTTTCTTCTGGATGGAAGCCCCCATTATCCTAACCTAGAGGACAAAGACTAGAGTGGAGGTCCCTCCATTATCCTAACCTAGAGGACAAAGACTAGAGTGGAGGTCCCTCCATTATCCTAACCTAGAGGACAAAGACTAGAGTGAAGATCCCTCCATTATCCTAACCTAGAGGACAAAGACTAGAGTGGAGGCCCCCATTATCCTAACCTAGAGGACAAAGACTAGAGTGAAGATCCCTCCATTATCCTAACTTACAGGAGAAAGACTTGAGTGGAGGTCCCTCCATTATCCTAACCTAGAGGAGAAATACTAGAGTGAAGATCCCTCCATTATCCTAACCTAAAGGAGAAAGACTAGAGTGGAGGTCCCTCCATTATCCTAACCTAGAGGACAAAGACTAGAGTGGAGGTCCCTCCATTACCCTAACTTACACTTGAGTGGAGGTCCATCCATTATCCTAACCTAGAGGGCAAAGACTAGATAGATATATTTTTTCATGTTAAGAAATCTCTTTGTGAGCGTTCCAGCTGTCTAGTCCTATTTCCTTGAAGTATTATTAGCGACAAGGAAAATAACCATTTCCCGTGTTACCCGAGGACACGTTCCGGACAAAGCTAAAGTTTTTGTTATGTTTTCCCTCATTAGTTCCTCTTTGTAATTCAGAAACTTAAATGATTTGTTTATCTGTACCGTCTTCACCTTATCATTGCGAAATCAGGTCTAGGAGAAGCTCGCCAGGGTTTATAATACAATTAGAGAGTTCAAATGTAGACCTGTCTTGCAGGGCCGGACTGGTAATGACACTTTAAGGCGGCGGGCTCCTGATGATATCAGTGCGGCCGATGGCTGGATATGCGCGACCGCATGCTATGTTTTTAAGCTCACATAGCATGCGCTTGGGTATATCCAGCCGCACAACACAGTCGCCCATCAGCCCACTGGGCTTTTTACCTTGGTCTTTCTCGCCCTCCTCACCCTTTTCAAATTGAAAGGACAAAGATTCCGACATATAATGTCCAATGTCAACTGCAGACATGTATTGACTTGATGATGTCAAAGTCCTGTCTACAATAAATAACCCAATCACTTCCACCGTTATCTCATTGTGTCTCCCTTAACTCTATAAGTGACCCTTTGTGTCCCACAGTAATTGCATCCAGTAATCCACGAGCCATCTCATAACGTCCATGGTTTCCTAATTAAATGAAGCCGTCGGGTTGTCAGTGAAAGTGTAGGGTGCGATGGCTTTGTCTGGATTTGGAGATAGATTGGTAACTGGATCTAGGATTAGCGGAACCTTGAAAATCACATTGAGAATTTCATCATTTGGACATCTTACCTTCGGAGCTTAATTGTCTCAGTGTCGGGTTAGCGTGTGTGAGAGTGTTTTAACGTTCTCCCAATTCATACACTAATCCCTGGTATCAGACCATAGATCAGAGGGACAGGTGGAAGGTTCAGCATTCTGTTCTTACACGGTAACACAATGATCTGGAATACCCGAAACGTTTATGAGTAACACCTGGAATATCGGTTATATCTCTCGTACGCTCTACTGATAATATGGGAGCGTTAAGGACAGTGTGATCAATCCCAAAGCAGGGAGATCTTTAAGTTCCCCATGTTCCCAGGCCAAGTTGCTTTACACATATCTAAATTAACTCTTCAGAACTCAAGATTCTGAACAACGTCCATCCCTTGATTGGCCAAGCGTGCCGGCATAGGCTTGAGCACCAGACCTGTCTCAGTCCAACTCATCAAGTGTGAAGGAACCTTACATCGTGGGCTTGCCCAGCTTATGTTCAACCAGACGTTTCACCCACCTCTACCTTGGGTTATGGGAGAGTTTCATGTCCTCCCATATTATAGGAGGTTCTCCGCATTCACTTAAAGCTCATTCCTCGTTCAGATCCCGATCTCAACGGTTTTGCGTGTAACTCTAGGCTGTAACGTAGACATTCCATTTGACTTGAAATTCTCGACTATGGACTTTGGCTCCTGGCACTGGAAATATAATTTTTGTCCAAGATTTCTAATTACAATGGAACGGATTAAATATTAACTCTCAGCTATTGTGTCTGAGTCAAGTTTTGATAAAATCACTATCAGGTTCCTTTTAAGAAAGTGCTAAACTGCTTAAAATACAATTACCCATCCCGACCACCGGACATCCCCCCCCATTACCCCCACCAACACACACATTTTCTCCGAAACTCTGTAAGTGTGACATTGAGACATCACGTATAATACACGACAAGCTTTATACACGCTACTGTTACACTATATTCAGCCAATACTAACAATGCCTAAACAAGCTAAATAAGCTTAGGAAAACAAAGGAGAAAAAAACACAGAAAATTGAATTTAGCAGAAAAAAAATCCTAAATTAGCTTTTTATTATAATAAAATTAATTAAATTTTAAAGTTTTTGTTTCCAAACATAAACGTTTATTTATTTTGTTTTAATGCAGTTTAGGTTTCTTTAGTCTTTTTTTTATTTTTAAAGGATATAAAATGATAATTATGTTATTTAAACATTCGGAAGTAAATAATCAGATTAAATCTAATCCAAGCTTTTATTTGTTTTATATCCGGCATTGTATACGATTGACCTGTCTTTTTTTTAAAAATACTTATATTATCTACTGTATCTAGATCATATTTCTTGATGTTTTAATTCCTGGCCCGTTTGTGGCCCTCCAGGACTGGTGTTGTGTCTCTCCTTATTTCATACATCAACAAGTATTTGAAAAGTGAAAATTCTATGAAGTCTCCATTACCATGTTTGATATATATATATTTTTGCTCTAGCATTTATCACGCAGGTGTTATCACTATAAATATTACAACTCAAAACAAGAATCTCTTATTTCAAACATGGTTTATAGTTTTAAAAACATGAAAATAAAAGCATTAGGTAAAAAATATTTTTAATTCGACTCCAAAGAATGTATAATTTCTACAAATAATTTGTGTACAACACTGCCACCAACAGCTCAAACAAGGAACTGCACATTGAAATTATAGAAATATATTTTGTTCCATCTATCTGTCTATTTATCTGTCTATCATTTATCTTTTTATTAGTTTTGCTATACAGGTGATTACAAAACAATTACAGGTGTTATTACTTATACATATATAAGTGGAGCTTTTTGTCATATAAATGGTAACCATGGACTTGGGGTTTTCTGATAAATTTTCTCGAACCTCACAAATGACATAACGGGCTGAGTCGTTACACGTTTGTCTTATTTCGGTAGACCCCCGACTTTAAGACTTGTTGTTAAACGTATAAACTGGGAGATCATTCTCTGGAGACGGACTATGGGATCGGTGGTTGTCGTCTGCTGCCACAGGATCTTTCTGGCCAGGTTTATTGGTCATCATTATACATGGTGAAGTCAGGGCAAGAAGGTGAACGCAAAATCGTCCCTGGGACTTTAAATCAAAAAATCACACAAAGGTAAGTATGAGGGGTGGTTGGGCACTGGCCCATCTGACCTTTGACCAGAAGGCCCTGAGGACCAGTTGGTCAATTCAGGCATGGTTTTAGGTATTCATATAACGGAACACAGCATATTCTCTTGGGTCCACAATTGTAACAATTATTGATATGTCCACCTACCTTGATCATGTAAATGATACCAGAACAACTTCGCTTCTCCACAGATTAAAAGACTTTGAGTGTTTTTGGGTGGGGGGTTGATTTACATAATGAAAACGTAAAATAAAATATACAGGATGTACAGTTTAAGGTTCTTTGGAAGATAGAAATTCCTTATGAGCATCATGGATGAAAAGAAACCAGTTCAGTTCCAGTGACGCTCCGGTCATGTTGATCCTTGTCCTCAATGTCCCACTTCTCCTTGAAGGTGTTTTCCAAAATAAAAGGAATTGACCTTATCAGGCTTTTCTTGAAGTCGCGTCCGATGAAGACGTAAAGGATTGGGTTGAGGCAGCTGTTGAAGAAAGCGAGGCAACAGAAGACGTGGAACACTATGAAGTCGTAAGCGATGTCCACCTTAACGTCCATCAACTCTACCAGAGGCCAAAAATGGAATGGAAACCAAGAACAGAAGAAGCCGAGTACAATGGCGGTGATAACTCGGAAAGGTCGATTCGACCCAGAGAGGCTTCTGCTCTGTCGCAAGCGAACAACGATGAGCGAATAGCAAACTACGATGATGGTGAACGGAATGACGAACATGGTCACGAATTGAGTGATAACCATAGCCTTATAGTTCAACCCATTCGTATGTTCATCAGCAAACACCGGCAAGCAGTGGTTAACGCTTTGAAAGGGATCGGGGTGAACATCGTAGAAAGAAAGGTATGGACAACTAAGGGAAAAACACAAAATCCAGGTTACTATGGAGACGTTCCGCGCTAATCTGGGCGTGCGGTGATTTTTGGACCAAACGGGACACATTACAGAGGTGCAACGGTCAATACTGATGATGAGCAAAAACGAGATGCTGACGAAGATATTTAGGTAAAGAACAGTAAATATGACCTTGCACATTATCTGACCAAAGGGCCAGTGTCCGTCCATGGCCCACTCGGTTATCTGGAGCGGAAAGAACATATCGAAGACGAAGTCGGTCACTCCAAGGTTCAGGAACCATATTGTGGTCACCATCCTCTTCATCTTGAACCCAGCGATCCAGATGACCAGGCCATTACCAATAATCCCCGTGACGAACGTTATGCTGTAGCATATTATAGTCATTATCTTCACGAAACGGAAAGTGCCTTCACCCAAAACATCGTGACGGTGGTCCTCCGGTGAGTCTTCGCTCGTAGCGTTGATGAGGAAGTCTGCATAAATGTCGTTTATATCCATTTCGTCAGCAACTCTGCCATATGCAAAAAAAAAAACACAAACATGGTTCAAAAAAATATGAAAATTATTAAAGTAAAAGGTTGTGAGGTTGTAGAGTTTGTCTTGGCATTCTAGGATAGTTGGCAGTTATGTCACTTCAGAAGGGTTAATAAAATGATAGGGGTCTCACAACAATCGAAGACCGCTCTGCTAACCAAAATCCCCTCTCTTTTGGCCGTAATATTTAGCACTGTTCTAGAATATGCTTTAGTAAGTAACAAACAATTACTGAGAGGGGTGGTGGATAAGTGGAACAGACTTCCAGCAGAAGTGGTAGAGGATAATACAGTGGGGGGAATTAAACATGTATGGGGGGGGATAAGACACATTCGCTCCCATCTAGTCTGCATGTTGTTCAAACCCTGATCAGTTGTCGTTCTCGTCTTACATTCAGAAGCCATATGCCTATCCATGTTCCCTCACTGCATTAACCTCTACCACCTCTGCTGAGAGGCTGTTCCATTTATCCACCATTCTCTCAGTAAAGTACAATTTCCTCATGCTACAGTTTTAAAGGAGTGAAGGTGGTGGTTAATGAATTATGGTTTTTATATTTCTTACCATTAGGTAAATAAGTAAACAGGGTAATAAAAAGTCAGATGTTTTAAGCAGCAGTTAGCTTCTTTATATATCAAACAAATCGAACAAAATGATCCGACAAAATGATCACTGATTACATATTTGCTTAAAAATATCTACAATTATCCCGAATCTCATCACGATTACCATGCAGCTCCATCAACAGGTAGTCAACTCCTTAACGTGAATATTATTATTATTATTGACATAAAAGTCTAACCCTTTAAGTACCTGAATGAGAGCCCTTGGAAATGAAGTGGTTAAAACCAAGATTCGCTTTCATTTCAGAACCAAAGCGCTCCGTACCTGATCCACCCCGTAGGTCCTGTCTTGTGCCGATGCTCCTGGGAAGTGCCGTCTAACTCTGCGGGACGAGAGCCCTTCTTGTGAATCGTTCTAATGGTTAATCTTCATGATTGTGAAATGTGATTTCCCAACGACTTTAACCAAACGTGGATGTGATGGTCACTTTCAGACAGCAGTTACTGAGATAAGAGTGTATCTGATGCCTTCACACGCGGTTTCATGTGTAGCTAGTTTAACCATCTGTGTTCACGACCTCCATCACAAACCCTGCTAGAAAGAACTGCCCCGCCATAGAAGAATGCATATTAGAGTATCGCATCCTCAACTACTTCAGTCCAGTCACACCTACTCAAGTCTCTGAGGTCCTCTCATCCTCCCACCTCACCGTCTGTCCCCTTGACCCAGCACTTTCGCATCTCCTACCATCCCTCTCTAGTGTCCTTACTCCAAACCTAATCAACATCTTTAATCCTTCCTTTTCCTCTGGTGTATTTCCATCCTCATTCAACCTTCCCTCGATCCCACATCCCCATCAAACTAATCAATTAGCTAATTTCCCAACAAGGTCATTATATTTGTTGAAATTCCCTGGTGTTATTTACTTTAGACCACAACAGGTCTCAAAAGTACATTATTAGGCAGAGGCCATATGTGTGAAACACGCCATGGATGGAGTAGCTTCCCAAATTTTCTCCCCAATTAAGTCTCTACTTAAATCATGGCATCATGACTCGAGGAAACCATGGTTAATAGACCTGGGCATTCGGATTCTCACTCTTAAGCTTTCTCACACAGGAGAAGAAATGCTTCCCTTTCCCTGCAAATCCATCTTCCTTACTCTGGTCTCTCGGAGTACTTCAGCAAAAGGGAGCAGCCATGTGAACACTCCCTTCCCATTCCTCCAATCCAGGGGAGAGGGTATGTCTGGAGGCTCCACCCCCTTGTAAAAGTGCTGTGGGAGGCCTGATTAACAGAGCTGATGCTAGAGCAAAGGAGACAGGCACACGGAAGTGGTTGGCGGAGATGGTTGGGAGACATTAAGGGAGAGCTTGAGACAGAGTGAATACGAGTATAACAGTGTTTGAGAGAATGTGAGAGGGCATGAGAGAGCATGAGATAGCAAGAGAGAGAATGAAGGCGAATGATAATACATTTTGTTCCAAATGGAGAAGGTAGGAAGACGGTAAGAGAAAGAGCTTGAGAGAAAGGGTGAACACGAGTATGTGGGAGAGAATGAGTGAGAGAGCATGAGAGAGTGAATGAGGGTGAGTAACAACAAATTTTGTTTCCGAATGGAAAAAGCCCTCCGAATTTTGTCCAGAAGGGCAGGTAATAAAAATAAATTGTTTTTGGTCCTTTTGTACAAATCTATTGGTTAATGTTTGGTGTATGTAAAATATCGTAAACAGCCCCTTAAGATTTTCATCGTCCCTGAACAGGCTGTGATATGCGAAAGAACCAACACTTCCAATATAAGGTTCATATCTTTATTTTAACTTTTTTTTTTTTTTTAACTTATTTTCCATGTCGATTCATTATCAGGAAATCGATACAGATGATTAAGTACAAGAAAGATACAGAAAGCAGTAAAACAAACTGAAGGGAAAACAAAGTCTCATTTTTCTTTATATATTCTGACATATTCTTATGTCTAAGATTACTGCTACGTTCATTCACAGCACAACGACGATGGACGACTGATATACGAAGCTGGAAACCGCATATCGGTCACAATGAATGGCGCAGATCATGTGTTATAATCCTCCAGTTCTGTCCCCATAGCTATCTGATCACATTGATTCTCAGAATTAAAGTTACATCTCTCCCGAAACGTGCTTTCCAGGAGAAACGGGATCGATCTTATCAAGCTCTTTTTGAAGTCGCGTCCGATGAAGACGTACAAGATGGGGTTGAGACAGCTGTTGAAATAAGCCAAGCAAATCGAAAGGTAATACACAATCAGATCAGTTTCCCAGCTGGTATCAAGGTACGCAAAGTCTAACAGAGGGCAGAAATGGAAAGGAAACCAACAGCAGAAGAAGCAGAAGACAATAGAAATGATAACTTTGAATGGCCGATTGGACACAGACAGATTCCTGCTTCTTCTTAGTCGAATGATAATGATGCCATAACAAACCAGGATGACGGAGAATGGAACGACGAACATGGACACAAGTCTGGTAAGGAGCAT
Organism: Spea hammondii; assembly: GCA_029215755.1. Lineage (NCBI taxonomy): Eukaryota > Metazoa > Chordata > Amphibia > Anura > Pelobatidae > Spea > Spea hammondii. The sequence goes on from JARDYJ010000010.1 coordinate 32,819,224, forward strand.
GGCCTTGTGAGAATCCAGGGAATACAGAGCAAAGCAGTAGGATTTATTTCTTTCAGATTCGACAATATCAAAAACAGCAAGGTATGGAGCGCTGAGGGTCAGACACAGGAGCCAACTAATTATTGAAACTATTATGGCTAATCTGGGGCTTCGGTGGTTTTTGGACCATACTGGGCACACGACGGAGACACAACGGTCAATACTGATGATCATCAAGAAGGAGGTACTGACAGTCATGTTTAGAAAAAGAACAGTGTTGATAACTTTACACATTATCCACCCAAAGGGCCAGTGCCCATCCATTGCCCATTGGGTTATAAGGAGAGGTAAGAATAGGTCAAACGTGAAGTCGGCGACTCCCAGATTCAAAAACCAGATCGTGTTGACCATCCTTTTCATCTTAAATCCAGCAATCCAGATGACCAACCCGTTTCCCACCACCCCCAAGACGAACGTTATACTGTAACCTATGATAGATATGATTTTAACCAACTCTACATAATAATTATAATATGGGTCTTCCGGCGCAGGGTCAGTAGTGGCATTGTCGATGTAGGAAAGGAAAGGATCATCTGTCGCCATCCGCTCTGCAACAAAAGAAAACAGTTACCTCAATGTAACAAAGTTTAAATGTAATCACACCATCGATATTAACATTATTTAGAATGTTAAAACTTTGATATTGGTTTAAGTTGAGCATGAAACCTCCTGGGTGTTGATGTAGAGAAGTCATAAGACCATTTTCAGAAGATGGCGGGATAAGCTGATGTGTCGGAATGATGGATCCTTTAAGTGTTGCCGTTTTATAGTTACTTGCTGCTTTCACTGTAACTTTGAGATCTTCCAGAATAAGGAACATCACAGCGTGACTGTATGATAGTATGACTGGGGGGGGGGACACCTGCTTGATCAAAAAGTAAATCTTTTACATCTACCATTTGTCCCTTTTTTTCAACAAAGTTTAATTTGCTTCCTATATATTTCCTCAGCTTCTCAGTTTATGTTTTTGAGGTTTCGCCAATCTGGCTTTATTTTATCACAGTTTGCTTCACACAGTGACCACGCATTCACACAGCAACTGCTCCTTTTAGTTGGGAGAAAAGTTCATGGGTGGTAGATGTTCACACACACAGCTTTTCACAATTTAGGCTCCCTCTATCTATAACCACATAAGACATATTCCAATTAAGCGGAACGGACTCTTGGCACCAAAGAGACAACACCTGCACAATGTTTTCAGCTCTTCTCTAACCTTCCTACAATGTCCTACATTAACATCAAACTCAACAGACGGCAAAACTACCCACACCTAGAGACACCCGTAGCTACATAGTTACCCCTTATCTCAAAGTCTGTCAACTGCCCACCATATTTCATTATTAGAAATACAATGTAGCAGCACTAACGCAACTTAGTATACCTGATCAAGGTTAATATCTCCACCCACGGAATGTCCATGTCCTTAGAATTCTTTTTCTGCATTCTGTTTACAAACAGTCTGTAAAGTTAAGCCAATCATATCTTACCAGCCTTATTGTTGGTCCTGAAATAAAGCGACCGTCTTCTCTCTGTCCAAGCAGTTTATTAACAACTTACTCTTTTAAGAAAGGACAAATAAAACTGTTGACATCACAGGAAGAGCAAATGGCTGGTTGATCGGAGAGATCGTCTTCGGAGATACTTTAATATCTTTAACTCAATATGGACATGATAAAGACGGAGCTATTAAAGTTCTCAGGGTAGAAAATGTATCAAGTGGGTTTAAGTACAAATTCAATGGAATCCAAGGAAAGACTCAACACACCCCAGATGGAGTGCAGCCAACATCATTCTTTCACTATTACTATTGGGATTTATCAAGACCCTCAACAGTGACTCTTATTTTTATCCTGGAGTATTGGCTGAACATTCCTAAAACGATTTTAAACAACTTATGAATTTTGATAAAGAAGAATAAGCTCATGGACCGACGCAGCACTTTGTCCTTGGACTTGAGCGATAGAATGAGAAGCCAGTGATGTATGAAAGTAGCCGGAGAAGGAACGCATATCCTCACAACGCATTGTCAAAGGCACTAAAAAGTCCAATACGGAGCAAATTGTAAGGGAGTAAAGACTCAATTAGACAAAGATCAGTTGGGTTAGATTTTAATGGTTCTGGTCAAGAAGCCTCTTATGAAGATATGTCATTTTTTGTGTTTCCAGCCCTAAAAGTAACATTTTGTTCTAATAAAACAGTCCCCACGTTTGGCATTGTATGAAATCCCTTGGGTTTCTGGTTTGATGTCCCGTGAACCTATCCCCAGGGCTTACCTCCTCATCAACGTCTACTTTATTTATTAAATATTATTCATTTATTTGAACCGTAGCGATAGGCTGTACAATATGAGCGAGAGCAGCTCTAATGTCTCATCGTACGTTACTTAAAGATCAGAGAAACTAAGTTGCTCGCGGCCAGAAAACTCCGATAAGGAAGAAGATTCTCACGCACCGACAGATAACGGTGACCACGAGAAACAAAAAATACTAAACCCAAAAATGGGCAGAGATGAATAACTCCAATATAATTTTTTATCTTTATTTTAACTTATATATATATACAGGTATTATTATCATTATCAGCCAGTTGATAACGGTTACAGACGATTACATACAAGATAGATACAGAACGGAGTACAAAAATAAACTGAAGCAAAAACAAAATCTTCATTTTCTTTATATATTCGTACATTTTCTTATGTCTAAGATTACTGCTACGTTCATTCACAGCACAACGACGATGGACGACTGATATACGAAGCTTATCGGTCACAATGAATGGCGCAGATCATGTGTTATAATCCTCCAGTTCTGTCCCCATAACCGTCTGATCACCTTGATTCTCAGAATTAAAGTTACATCTCTCCCGAAACGTGCTTTCCAGGAGAAACGGGATCGATCTTATCAAGCTCTTTTTGAAGTCGCGTCCGATGAAGACGTACAAGATGGGGTTGAGACAGCTGTTGAAATAAGCCAAGCAAATTGAAAGGTAATACACAATCAGATCAGTTTCCCAGCTGGTATCAAGGTCCGCAAAGTCTATCAGAGGGCAGAAATGGAAAGGAAACCAACAGCAGAAGAAGCAGAAGACAATAGAAATGATAACTTTGAATGGCCGATTGGACACAGACAGATTCCTGCTTCTTCTTAGTCGAATGATAATGATGCCATAACAAACCAGGATGACGGAGAATGGAACGACGAACATGGACACAAGTCTGGTAAGGAGCATGGCCTTGTGCCGTACGTTATACTTCTGATTATCCTGGGCATATACAGGAACGCAGTAGGATATATTTTCCCCAAATTCTTGTTCAACATCAAAAAAAGCAAGGTATGGAGAGCTGAGGGTCAGACACAGGAGCCAAATGATTTTTGAAACTATTATGGCTAATCTGGGGCTTCGGTGGTTTTTGGACCATACTGGGCACACGACGGAGACACAACGGTCAATACTGATGATCATCAAGAAGGAGGTACTGACAGTCATGTTTAGGAAAAGAACAGTGTTGATAACTTTACACATTATCCACCCAAAGGGCCAGTGCCCATCCATTGCCCATTCTGTTATAAGGAGAGGCAAGAGGAGGTTGAATGTGAAGTCGGCGACTCCCAGATTCAAAAACCAGATCGTGTTGACCATCCTTTTCATCTTAAATCCGGCGATCCAGATGACCAATCCGTTCCCCACCACCCCCAAGACGAACGTTATACTGTAACCTATGATAGATATGATTTTAACCAACTCTACATAATAATTATAATATGGGTCTTCCGGCGCAGGGTCAGTAGTGGCATTGTCAATGTAGGAAAGGAAAGGATCGTCTGTCGTCATCCGCTCTGCAACAAAAGAAAAAAGTTACCTCAATGTAACAAAGTTTAAATGTAATCACACCATCGATATTAACAGCATTTAGAATGTTAAAACTTTGATATTGGTTTAGGTTGAGCATGAAACCTCCTGGATGTTGATGTAGAGAAGTCATAAGACCATTGTCAGAAGATGGCGGGATAAGCTGATGTGTCGGAATGATGGATCCTTTAAGTGTTGCCGTTCCTAACAGTTTAAATACTAACTTTTATATCTTCAAGAATAAGGAACATCACAGTGTGGCAACGACTGAGGAAAACACCTGCACGATCGAACTGGTTGGACCTATAGTTAACATGCAGTGACAGTGGAGGGCATTGGGCTGGGACGTTGGGTTGGGCAGTTGATGGAATCTGGACCTCTTTTGAAAAGTTCTCCGATTTAGAACAATATCCCAAAGATCATTCTTATCAAAGTAAATCTTTACCAATCACCAGCCTCCCAGTTCATCAACAAAGTTTAATTATTTTATATATACTTTTAGGAATCTAAGACAAGAACAAGTTTAAGGTTGGAGTCTTTACAGCAGGAAACCTGGGCAAAGTTAACCGTTCATTTATTACATTTCTTAAAACAATTATTCCAATTTAATTGGAACGTAACATTTTACCACTATATGATATTATTAGAAATGCAATGTAGCAGCACTAAGGCCACTTGGTAAACCTGATCCACCCACGGAATGTCCATGCTCTTAGACTTCTTTTTCTGCGTTCTGTTTACAAACAGTTTGTAAATTTAAGCCAATCATATCTTACCTGCTTTATTGTTGGTCCTAAAATAAAGCGACTGTCTTCTCTCTGTCCAAGCAGTTTATTAACAACTTACTCTTTAAAAATGACAAATAAAACGGTTGACATCACAGGAAGAGCGAATGGCTGGTTGATCGGAGAGATCGTCTTCGGAGATACCGTAATATCTTTAACTCAATATGGCCATGATAAAGACGGAGCTACTAAAGTTCTCAGGGTAGAAAATGTATCAGGCTAATGTACAGTGGGTTTATAAACAAGGTTAATGGAATCCAGTGGAACACACAACACACCTCAGATGGAGTACAGCCAACATCGAGCTATTCTATTACTATTGGGATTCAACAAGATCCTCACAACTGGCATGTTCATGCTGGTTAGTATTGGAGTGTGGCTGGATTTAAAACAACTCATGGATGTTGATGAAGTAAAATTTAAGGGGGCACCACACTGTCCTTGCATGTAAGGGATAGAATGAGGAGCTAGTTGTGTACAAATGTAGCAGAAGAAGGATATAAGCTTAATTTAAGTGAAAGAAGAGACAAGACATACTTCCACACAATACATTACTGAAGGCACTCATGGGTACAATGCCGAGCACAACCACTGAGATATTTAAACAAGGCTGTGACACACGAGCCCATACATTATCTCAGATCCACCTGGGGAATTAAACAGTCCCCACATTTGCCATTGTATGAAATTCCTTGGCTCTCTGGTTTCATGTCGTGTGTGCGTATCCGCAGGGCTTTCCTGATAATCAGCTTTTAGGGGAGTCCTACCAGTCATACAATAAGTATCACGGTAAATCCATTTGTAGTTTTATTTTATTTTCACACCTGTTTTCATTTCTTTTATTCCGCATTAGGAATTTAGGGAAGTCAGCCAAAAAACGAATGCACATATTTATTCAGTAGATTAAAAAAAACCATAAAAACACTGTCATGATAATATATATATATATATATATATTGGGTTGATACATATACATATATTTATTCATAAAAAAATGTATTGCGGTGTGAACAATAACTCAGGTTACTGAAAAAAATAACAAAAAAGTAAGGGTCATAAATCCAAACTTGAACAATGTCAGGAATAATACATTTCCAAAGGAAGGCTCTCCCTCTCTCTCTCTCTCTCTATATATATATATTATATTGTTTCCATATATATTTATATATCATTTACTAGGCAGAGTGTACTTTATATTTTATAGTATAGCTCTTTATATTGTATAGTGCAATAAAGGGGGTACAATAAGTGCAGACATATAACAAATACAGTGGACTACTATAGCTATAAATACATTAGGAAAAAAGGCCCCTGTGCCACAGATCTTACAGCCTAAGCTTTAAAATACACGCTCAGATTTGTATATGGATGATAAATAGGCTTTAATAACTTTAAAATGGCGGAACGGGCATAAAATGGCTGGGGCCAGTGGTGAGAATTTCGCGGTGCTTTTGCTCGACATCATCTACTTTTGTCAGACTTTTGTTTTCCGCGCAAGCAAATCACTAAACGCCTTGCGTTGTATTGAGAGTCTCGGCGTATGCTTCCGCGTCATCGTGACCTTTCTTCGACATACACGGCACAGCGTTGGCGTCATCAACCTCCCCAGTGTTTAGATCAATCTTTTCGCTCATGATAGTTTCCAGTTTTTCTGGTAACGACTTCAGGAAATTATCCTTAAATTCCTGGCAGAAGAAGACGTAGATGATTGGGTTGATGCAACTATTGACGTAGGCCAAGCAAATGGAAATTTCGGTCATTAGCATGTCTACTTTCCAGTGTTTGTAACCCAGCGGTACAAATGGCCAGACGATGTACGGAAACCAACAGATGAAGAAGCAGACCACTACCGCAGTGATGACCTTGAAAGGTCGAAGAGAACTTCTCGATCTTTTGCGTTTTTTCAGTTTGTAAACTATCAGGGCATTGCAAACTAGGATAATGAAGAAGGGACCAGCGAACATGAAGACGAGTCTAAAAACTAACATAGAACTGACACGTTTTCTTTCCAAAGAAAAAAATGTTGTCATATATCTCGGAAAACATTCTGTTAGATAGGAATCAAATGAATAAGCAGCTCTAAACCATATACTGACCACAAGAGACCCCAGCCAAAGAGCCCCGGAGATTATTTTGGCCAATCTGGGTGTCCTGTGAATTTTGGACCAAAGTGGCCAGAAGATGGACACGCAACGATCGATGCTGATGGTCGTCAGAAAAAAGATACTAGTAAGCATGTTGAAGAATAAGAAGCTTTCCGCAAGAACGCATAAAAATTTTGCGAAAAATGAGCCGTCTAGAACCAGCGCCCATTCTGCTATTCGGACAGTGAGCGCAATGTTACAGATGAAATCTGTTATGGCCAGGTTGAGGAACCACACGGAGCTGACGCTCTTCATCCGGAAGCCAGCAATCCAGATGACCAGGCCGTTCCCCGTTATCCCGACGAGGAAAGTCAAACTGTAGCAAACGATGCAGATTATTTGAACGGAGAAATATATGTAGAAAAATGATGAAAAGAAAACATAAAATGAATCATCGTTGTAGTTATAATCCCGAAGAGTCCAGTTATAGCTGTCATAATCGAATGGAGCTGGAGTTTCCATGATGGACGCTGCCCTACCAAAAAAAAAACCAAAATATCAAACTTTACCTTTTTGTTCTAGATCTATAATGACAAAACAAGTTTATATTTCATGGCAGCCATAGAAAATGTATTATATCGTGTTATTTCTAGCCATAAATATGGAGTTTGAAGTCAGCTTCATAACTGATCCTTCAATTTAACATACAGTATATATTCTTTAAATGTTTCCTGCAAAAACATATCTGTACACTGTATGTAAAGGGGCATCATTTATAACCCACCAGGAGAAATTCTCATTGGATGTTAGTATTCCTTTTATTGAATGTAAATCAAATTAAGACATTTTGCACAAATGGTGACTCTGGACAGGCCTCAGCGCACAAAGCAAGCCCCATAAAGGCACGGTGGGATGAGTTTGGGGTGGAGGAACTTGACCAGCTGCACAGAGCCCTGACCTCAACTCCATCGAACACCTTTGGGATAAACTGGAACAGAGATGGTGAGCCAGACGTCTCATCCAACATCAGCCCCTGACCTCACAGACGCTCTACTGGATGAATGGGCTAAAATTCCCACAAAAACTCCCCAAAATCTCGTGGAAATCCTTCCCAGAAGAGCGGAAGCTGTTATGGCTGCAAAGGGGAACCAACTACATTTTAATGTCTATGGACACTGTTGGTGTAATGGTCAAGTGTCCCAATACTTTTGTCCATATAGTGTATGTTTGTTGACCTTTATTTTCCAACCAAGTAGAAGTAATAATTGATTATTCCACCCCAGTACCCGAGCATAGACATTGATGGTGCACCCCATGTATTCCAAATAGAAAGAAACATGATACAAAGTCCTACCGTGATCTCTGGTAATCCACAGAGTCTTCTGCGCTTTTGTCTTTGTCTCTCCTTCGTAGATGAAGTCCTCTCTAGCAGGGTTGCTGGGACAGTAAATTTCTGTCGGATTATGCCTTTTTTTTGTTTATTTTGAACGGTGTTATCAGATAGTTGCTAATCTTAAAATGAAGTTTTCTCCTTCAGTATTCTTTTTTGGAACTATAATCTTATCACATAAATGTTCTTGATCTCAGCTGACTTGTACCGAGATAAATTAACCGTTGTTTCTCTAAAGCCTTTTATTTATTTTAATGCTTTAAAGATTGATTTGCCAAATAATGGTGGAACTTAGGGACAAATGACATAAAATTGTTAAAAGAACAGTCAATTTATATATTTATATAAATTATATATAAAAGCTGAGCTTTTCATATTCATTGTGTCTCACCACTGTCCGTCCATCTGGTGAGCCAGTGAGCCGCTAAGTTTGTTGCTAAATTGATAAATTAAAATGGAGAAAAATATTTAAAAATATATAATTTTTTTCCCCTTCAATTTCACAAATAAAAGACAGTCCTAAACATGAAAACATGAGCATGATGCGTCAACTTAGCAAAACTCTAAGTAATATATATTTTTATTATATCTTTATGATATTGCAATACAATGTGTTCATTTACAGATTTAGTGGTAACTACAATTTAGATTTTTAAGTAAAATTGTTAACGTATTTGTAAAGTTATAAATCAATAAAACTACTCATCACATGAGTTTCAATCATTTTCAAAATAATTGAAAATCCATGTCAATATAAACAAAAGTATAACATAGATAAACTGCATTCTACTTTGGTTACTGTCCAACAGGCATTTAAGTGGAACAGCCTCCCAGCAGAAGTGGTAGAGGGTAATACAGTGAGGGTATTAAACATGCATGGGATCTAAGACGAGACCAGCGACTGATTAAGGTTTGAGTTTTTACAGCAGGAGAAACGGGAGACTAGACTTATCTGCCGGCAAAATATTTGTTAACCAAATAAAATATTAACAACTTCTATTCTCAAATCAATGCTTCGATCTTATAAGACACAAAGCAGCATTTGCGAAAATATAACCTGGCAAAAATACACTGTAATGAAAAAAATATTGCATTTGGGTAATGACAAAGGCCTTTACGCACAGGTTTTTTTTAGTAATTACATATTTTATCAGAATACCCCCAGATTTCTTTCATTGTGAAGCATTCCTGCTAAAATAAGTAAATAAGTCACAGGAATGTTACATAAAATGTAATATGCATTAGCTTGTCTTTGCAGAAGGTAACGTTAGTTCTTGTGACACACACAATCGGCCACCAGAGGGCACTGTTGACGTTCGTTTCTGTAGAACTCTACTAAATGAACAGTTTACTACATGATCCCACTTCTTGCCCCTGAGTCACACTACTTCCAAACAATAGATTAATTATTGTGCATTATATAGAGGCTTTGCTATTCTTAAAACAATCGAATACGTCTTGTTTAGTTTTCACAGGCACAAAATATGACCACTTTTTAACGGGTACCCAAGTAACTTGGCAATTAGTCCACAAGTTTATAGTCTGTGTAAGGTAGGCACAGCATAAGGCAAAGAGAAGGTGGTTGAATAACCCAGTCCGCCACGTGAAGGTGAAAGTAGAGAAAACTTTAAAATCAGAGTATGGTCCAATTATTTAGCAATGTATGGATCCGTGTCTGTTCTTAAGCAGCTTCCACATTACCTCCCTGCAAAGAACCTGCTGATATTCAAACAACATGAGATTCAGAAGATGACTTTGTTTTGCTCTTGAGGTCTGTCTGCATACTATCCTCGCTGAAGGCTTTCTCAAATATAGACTGGATCGAGGTCATCATTTTCTCCTTGAAATCTCGACCGATAAAGACGTAGAGGAAAGGGTTAACACAGCTGTTAAGGAAGGCCAGGCTGGAGGCGAGCGGGATGCCAACTTGTAGGACCGGATCCAAATACGTAACAGAGTGAGTTACAGCATACAATTCCAAAAAGGAGAATACATGATATGGAAACCAACAGAAAAAGAAGGAGATCAAGACAGCCAGAATAACCTTGTAAGGTTTAGTAGACGTGGTCATGCGATTTCTGTAGAGACGCGACGCAATCACGCTGTAGCAAGCGATTATAACAGTGAAAGGGATGAAAAAGCCAACGATGAACCTTGTAATCACTGTAGCCCTATGTCTTAGTCGAAACAGATCATTGAATTCATCATGGAACCTGTTGTAACACTCAACATTTCCATCTTCATATTGAGCTGTGTCTCTGAAGATGAAATATGTTAAACTGAAACATACTGCGAGAACCCAAACAATCAGGATAACGACATAAGCCAACCGAGGCGTCCTGTTGTTCTGAGCCCACACGGGAAACACCACGGAAATCCAGCGGTCTAGACTGATGACCGTAAGAATGAAGATACTTGCAAATAGGTTCAGGAAGGCAACCGCGCTGTTTAGTTTACACATGAAGGTGCCGAAGGGCCAGTGGAAGCCACTGGCTGTGTAGACGATGCTTAAGGGCAAGAAGAAAGTAAAGATAAAATCGGCAATGGCCAGGTTAAGGAACCACACCACGTTGACTGTTTTCTTCATCCGGAATCCAGCGATCCAGATAACCAGACCGTTTCCTGCTGTCCCCAGCAAGAAGGCCACCGTGTAGATACACAGAGTAAAAACATTAATACCGCCATGTATACCGCGATCTCCGTCTTCATAGTCATAATAACTATAGGTGCCGGTCGGGCTCGAGGTGGTTATGTTCTCCATTGCCCAGACCAAATCTGCCAGAGAGAGAAGAGAAATGGTTGAAAAAACACAAATTCCTCTTAAATGAAAAATACATATTTGTATATAACCCAAGTTATGTTTTTTGGGGGGTTTATGGAGTTCCATAGATAGGATTAGCACCATAACCACCAGATTAGCATCCATAACCACCAGATTAGCATCCATAACCACCAGATTAGCAGCCACTAGTTGCATTAATGTGTTTATCGGTCGTCCTCAATATGCAATCTTGTTGTGTAATACATGTTGCGTGTTGCATGGACACACATGTCGTTTATCTCTTCCCGCCTAGTTCCACTTCTAGGAGATGCAGAACGAAAACATAACACAATAGCAACACAGAACGAATATTGCTGTAAAAAAAATATATTTTTACTGTAATAATGGTATTTAGGTGCGCTAATGACCTAATCTTTATTTCATCCGCCATAAAAACGATACAGATGTATAGATAAAAAGACAGCTTCTCAATCACCTCTCAGTGTCCCATGCAAAATTATTGAAAAGGACCAATTTCTTAATATTTGATTGATGCATTATCTGCCTAGAAAGTGCGTAAATATCTACCTATCTATATATAATGTGTTGTATGTATGTATGTATACATTATATGTGATGTATTATGGTTATATATTATATGTATACTGTGTATATATATATATATATATATACATATAATTTATTTTAATATATTTATATATATATATATATATATATATATATATATATATATATATATATATAAAGACAATGTAGCCTATGTTCCAGATTCAATTACTGGAGATAAATTTATCTCAGGTTTTAGGAAATACATTTTCTAATAAGTAGCAACATAAAAAATATGATTAAATAACAGATACATTTCACGTCGGGTAATAAAATATAACGAAACTACTAATACTGGTGATAATGACAATTCTATTATCACCACTTACTGTTTGTTGGGTAACGGCACCGTACTCTAAAGCCTCGTCACTCTCTGTATGGCATAATCCTTAGCCGCTCCCGTTATATATATATATAAATACACTCCCAAAGATGACATCACAGTTTGATTTCCTAAGCATTTTCAGGAACTACTGAGAAGTTAGTTTAAAACTCCCCAACGAGGAACCAATTGTTACCCATTTTAGGAGATAATCTCTTTTACTGGATTATATCGCCTGAAATTAATGCACCTCTATGGTAATTGGTTAATAGATCAAATATATTGTATAACATTTCAAATGGTAGAATCTATTCCATAATTACAGATTTAGTTGATTTTACTGTTTTTTAATATATTGGGGTGTTGTCTTCATTTGCCCCATAATATAATGTTTTTAGGCAGCTGCATATCAGCCATGTGTATGATTCTCGCTCTGTTATCTGATCCCCAATCTACTAAACACCCCGACTCCTTATCATACTGCCTATGGGAAACAATAGAATGGCTCAGTCCTAATCACCAAGCTGGACTCTCTGACTAATGAAAGTCTATGGAGGAACGGCATTCATTAGCATCACCGTAAAGCATCAGGTCAGTGTGGTGTCTGGGAAAGTCACTCAAAATATCACATGACTGACAGCAACGGCGGCTCCAGGTCTGCAGATAAAGGGAGATTTTTGAGACAAAATGAGATAAAACCAGGTTTTTGTCGCTGACCGACATTACTGTATACAGCGCTGGGGGGTTATATTACTGTATACAGAGCTGGGGGGTTATATTACTGTATACAGCGCTGGGGGGGGTTATTACTGTATACAGCGCTGGGGGTTATATTACTGTATACAGCGCTGAGGGGTTATTACTGTATACAGCGCTGGGGGTTATATTACTGTATACAGCGCTGGGGGGGTTATTACTGTATACTTTTTTTCCATAGGACTTCCCCATCAAAGAGAAATGTAAAGTTATAAAGAGCCGTTTACCTTTATATGCAAAATGTAACTAAAATAGGTTTCTCCAGGTTTGAAATTCTAATAATAACGACAGATATTTCTCTTATTGTCTGATTACACAATAAGCTGGGGATTGTGAAACACTCAGTGTACTCAGTGCTGCGTAACCAACACAAGGCTTTAGACAGAGTGGGGAACTGTCACGGTCTCAGACCGCATCAACGTCCTCCACTCTGTCTCACCGAGAGTGCGGTAGTGGAACAGCCTCCCAGCAGAAGTATATATTTCTTTAACATCAGCACAATTATTATGTCTTAGAACGGAGGGGCATCAGGGCAGGAAAGAGTGGCCCGGGGTCCCAGTAAGGCCATCTGCCCCCAGCAGATCGCCAAAGAGCTGCCACCACTTCAGACGTGTCATAAGAAGAGGCGCAGTCACGCGCAGGTTAATATGTTCCCGTTACTCCCGCTAAAAATGGATCATAAGAGCGTGAAGTGAGTTTGCGGGATACTAGAAAGTTTGTGGTTCGGGCAGACTGGGCTTTGCTTTCCCACAAAATATTTTTGTCTAACAAGCTGCTTGTCGCACCCTTTCCGGTTAAACTCCCGCCATCCTTTCCCTGTCCCCGTCCTTTCATACCGTCGTATTATTGTCCTTTAGGGATATTAATGAGATAAAATAGGACAAAAAAAACCAATATTCTATCACATACACCAAATTCTGTTGTTTTTAATCATTGTAGGATCTCATCGACAATATGAATTTAACCCCTTAATGACAAAATGCATTGTTTTCAATGGGTTTAGGGACCGCCCATTGTCCTTAAGGGGTTAAGGAGATTCCCTCTATATTATCTCTGAACCCAAATCTTTTCCGATCACATTCCTGATTTATCATCCATAGATTCTTAGTGATAATTTTAATACTATAAATTATATATTACATTTATATAGAAATTCTATTATATAAATAAAGTCAAACTTCAGAAAAATATACTAAATTCCAGGTAAAAATACCTTTTTTCATCATTGCCGTTACGAGTTATAAGCTGCAGTCTCACAAGCCGTCATATACAATAATGAAATATATTATTTCCTCAAAACAGGGATAACCGCAGACAAAATTCACCTCTATTCAGAATAACAAAACTCCATTGTATTTACCGCCACTTGTTGCTGGGGTCCAACTGGTCCCGGTCGATCCAAATCAAGGTTCAGGGGAAAAATTAAGAGGAAGGAAAAGTATCTTTCTTAAAATTAGGCAATTGTCATAAAATTCCAGTTAGCCAGGAGATGGTAAATATAAAAAATTATTAGATAATCAAAGTAATTAAACCAGAATAAAAATATGGCCCTAAATCTCGAAAGCCCCAAATCAATTCTCTTTCTCCTCCCCGGCTTTGCCTAATAAACTTTTAAAGACTTTGCTTATTACCATAATCTCCACCTATTGATTGAAATCCTCCAATCAGAATTATGGATATTACTCATTATAATTAGAAATGTCATAGTATATTTTTTCCCGTTATTCACTTCTGAGAAGCGCTCCGGTCCGAGGAATAATTTCCAAACATCTGGTGTTTCTCCTTGATCAGATAGCGAATCTCTAGAAGAGAATTCCTTCTCGGTTATGAATCGGTTTGAATGGTGAAGCAACCTGTGGAATTCACGTTCGGAGAGATAAGTAGTTACTACCCCCTAAAATTCCTCATACTATGGAAACTATTCATTTAAATAGGAAAGACTTGCTCAAGCAGCTATTCACATCAAAGCTTCTTTTGTTCGGACTCCATTTTGTTTTTGTTTCTTAGGCCCTGGCTTCATTTTGTGTTTGTGTGAGTGTAATATGCTTAAATATCATACACTTGCTTTCCAGCCTAAAATATCAGAAAACTTATGAAAAATTTACATCATATTTCTACGAAAAAGTCTTGTAAATAGCAACTTTTTAATTGGAGCTTTAAACAGTCCTGGTTGGCCGCCCGCCATTGGTGCTCCGTACCCACCACTGGAGCGGCAGATCAGGTGTTGTGGTTGGATATACCTGGTGGAACTCTACGTGATCCAAACGTAATGTCTGGCTGTGCTTATCTAGCCTCTGGCCACACTTATATCATCAGGTGGCCTTAAAGTGCCAGGGCCACTTTGTCATCACCAGTCTGGCCTTGGTCTCAAAACATTGTTTGGCCTCAACAAAGGATCTTTTCCCAGAATCTCATTGTCTAAATTCAAAAGCTCAAAAGCAGGGAGTCTTTGTGTATTACTCAGAATTTCTGCCCCAGTCTCAGGGTGCAGGGGCAGATTCTTGGGGTCACAGAGTCTGGAGCCGACTCCTTCCTATTCTCCCGGCTGTGATCATATAATATAGGACTCCCGGTTGGTGCTTTTGCTCCCAGGTATGTTATGGCTGATAACACTGCTTGACAAGTGGCCGAATTAAAGGGTTAATATTTCAAGAGCCTCGGGGTCAGCTCATTTAGAAAGTTCCCAGGTATGCTAATAACGTAACTGGCCATGTCGGAAGTATGAAATGACATCATAAAGCACGCAAAATCTTTTTTAACATTTTAAAGGATTTGGTAAAATCGCTAAAAATGAATACTCATGTTAACTCATCCTATGCCAGGCGCCTGTTTCATTTGTGCTACAGGTCCAGCTAGGTCTCTATAGTTTATAGCTGTTCTCCTTTAGAGCTTTCTTATGAATTCTGACATTTATCTAAAATGAATGACTATAATCGAAATTAAATTTCAACCGGATAATATTTTTCCTTAAAAGATATAATCTGTAAAAAAAATGTCGTTTTTGTTTCCTAAATTTTCTATATTTTTGATTTATATTTTTCTTATATTTTTGATATTTTTTTGATGTTTCAATCTGACGCATTCATTTCAGGGCCAAGCCATACACGGATTTGGTGCTGATTCACACAAAATACACGAGCGAGGATAATTCTAGTTGCAGTGGTAACAGCTGCGTCAACATTCAGATCTCAGGTTAAGCTGTAAGAACGCGGTGGTTAGTTTAGGGTTTTTCCCCTCCTAAACGCAGGAATGTAAAAAGTCAAAATTGCAACCTTCCCATCTGCTGTTGCTGGTAAAATATCCAACAGCGGTGACGACGACCGCCGCTAAAGAGTTCAGCCAAAATTCTATAAAAACAACCCCAAAAAAAAAGTTTTTGGTAAAGCTTCAAGTAAGGTTAGTAATGGGCAGCAGAACTGTGCATCAACTACTACGAAGACCTCTCCTACTTTAAGAACAGTCATACTCGAGAAGACCTGACTCTTTTGATTCAGCCGACGAGGCCCTACGCCTGTGAAATCACAGACGAGGACGATGATGTCATTGCCCTAAAATTATTTTCTGTGAACGGCAAGGTTCTTAGATTATGGACTTTGACGTCCTTTAATTTGTTTGGGTTAAAGACGCAGACCATGCATTGCCTCTTTTTTTTAATTCATCCATCTCAGTAGATGCTCACCACCAGCCAGTGGGACACATCGGGCAGGAGGAATTCAGTGGAGGGCAATTACATTTTAAGTGTCTTCTGAAATCTCAGCAGGAACTTAGTGTAAGGAGACTGGATCTCGCCAAGTCGGCTGGAGTGGGAATGGGTCAGCTTTCAGATCTTGTGGGTGGCAGACTCATGTGTATGCCTCGTAACCTCTGAGGTGTCTTTCCCCAAAGCACTTCCCCTTTCACTTCCCCAGCAGCTCTGAGAGGCCAGAATTGGACTCAAGCAACCAATACTTGGAGGCCCTCAGTCCTACAACAGGTTTAAAAAGTATCTATTTTGTTAGCTTTAATGCGTCACAGAGAAATGGACCAAAAAAATATTTCTAAAGCTAAATGTTTTGTCTTGCACCTGCCCCCCCCCAAACACTTTTCCTCAGGGGGTATTGTATGCATTCTTTGAAAAAAGCATATTTTGTCAAAATCCCGTTAACCAAGACAGAGAACAGGAACCAAGTGAGCACCGGGCGCCACCAAAAACCACCGCCTTATAATTATATCTGTCCAAACATCCGACCAGTGAATCATCGTGAATTAAGAGAATTGTTGCTTTGATACAGACAATAAAGCACAATGTTTTTTAGTATGTGGTCTCTACTGTTAACTCTTTTTTTCTGCAAAGTGCTTTCTTGGAGTTAACACTACTCAATAAGTAACAATGGCAGACAAATGTCCAACTGGCACTTCTAAGCTGCTCTTTCTCTTTAACATTTCACATAATGATTCTGTAGGGTATCTTTACGCATCACAAACCTTGCTGTTACTGGTGCTGGTTGTCCCTTCCAGTGGAAAATGGAACACTTACTGAGATACTTTGAGGCTTGAGGACGTCCTCATCTGGCTAGTACTCCATCATGGAACAGAGTTGGCTCGAGTTGCCAAAACTGATCCTGCAATTTAGATAAAATTTTAGTAAGTAACAGAATTACTAAGAGGGTGGCAGATAAGTGGAACGGCCATTGAAGGAACTTAAACATGCATGGGATAGCTATATGGTTCCTGAATCAAAGACGAGACCAAGGGCTGTACATTGGGAAACACGGACAGACTAGATGAGCATTAAAGATGCCAGCAGTAAAATCCTACCTAAAATACTAAGAATCGAGAAAAGGAGCACTGAGAAAAACTAAAAGCGTACCTGGATAACACGTATGTTCTGAACATATTACGCAATAAACAACAATGCATGTGTGTATGTTACATTTTGTTGCTTTTACACTTACTTCCTTCTTTTTGGCAGCTCAGGACAAAACAGAGATCTATTTATTAACGTGCGGTCCTCTCATGTCCACTATTACAATTTTTTAGCCAGAATTAACCATTTTGTTTGCCTGAATAGATTGTCTCCATCGTTACTATTACTGATATTTTATTTCATGAGATATCATTTATCATTCATTTTTTTATTATTATTATTAAATAATTATTATTTTCTTTCAGGATATAATCCATCATTCTAAATTATTATAGTTTCTGCAGAGCTTCTCACAGTTCATACAGTCAAAAAGGAAATTTATTCCTTTTCCGTCTGGAAGGAGCTCTGAAAATATATTTTGCGGAGGAAAAAGTACTTAAAATACTCCTTTCAGGACGTAATCTGAGCAAAGAACATGAAACTGGATATTCGAGTTTATCCACTTAAAAACACAGTCTGCATGTGCTGATTTTAACGAGTTTGTAATTAAATATTAAGCATATTTCCAGTCCTGCCAAACGTCCAAACCCCCCCCCCAAAATCATTTTTTCATTACTTAAACGGTTGATTGCGTCATAATTTTTGCATGGACCCACCTAATTATCATGTGACACAAAAAAAAGGAAGCACTGATAGGCTGTTTGCCAAAGGAAAAGAGAGAGATCTGGTAAAGTTTATTAGCTCTATTAACGGTGGAACCATTGTAGAACGGCACCTTTGAAGTTTCCCAACCGCAGCCAGCGAGTTCTGCTTTCGGGGAAGTTTTTACAATTCCCCTCCATCCATCAGAGGTGATAAAACCGCTGGTGATTCATCTGTTTTCAAGATAATGTCCTACAATCAAAAAGTGTTTAGGATTTTCCAGCTTTATCTGGGCTTCGCAGTCCTGGTACTTTGTTAGGAGTCCTTGGGTGATGCAACAGCTTTAGATGCCACCAGTGCCCAGCTTGGGTAACAGCTTACTCAACATGCAGCTCTCCACCAAAAAATGTAACTACAACTCTGATAATGCTCAGGCAGAGGTTTGGTCTCTTTTTTTTCTTCTCCTGAGTTGTTATCTCGGGGCTCTTACAGCCAAAGAACAAACCCTGATTTCCTCGATTAGCCGGTGATATTCTAGAGCTTTTAGGGTGCACCTAAGGACAGAAATGCATATTTTTGATTTCCTTTTGTTCTAGAAAAACATACTTCTAGCCCAGCCACAGCTGGAATGGGATGGCAGATCTCCCGGAGAACATCCCAGTTCCTACAACCAGAATCTGAAACGGCAGACTGGAGGACGCCGCAGCGCAGGTGCAGACAACCTACAAGTCATGCTTACACTTAAAGGAACATGTATGGATAATTAAGACCTATGAGCATTGTGCTTATTAAAGATCGCGTTAAACTCTGCTTTGTCCTTACCTCACAGAAATTGGATGACGTTAATGAATTAGGAAACGCACATTAATTAAGTGGGAAAAGTACAATAATGTATCGGCGATCCCAAATATTACACGGTCCAACAGAGGAAATATATGCGACATGAGATGGTACTTTGGGGCGTACTCTAGTGCAAAGTTTGAAATCTAGTGTAATCACCATAGCGACCGATGGGATGTTGCCGATTTCAAAACTTTTCTTTTTTTTTTTTAGACAAAACCCTCTTTTGTTTCTACACTTTTCCTGTCTTTCACCGGTTCACAGAGTATATTACATGATTGTAAGTTGTGTGTGATGGCCACAAAATACGTTTTTGATCCATACATGTGCTAGCATTTTAGATCTTTGTGTTATAATTAAATATTAATTAGGAGTCCCTGCCCTAGGAAGCCATATTTCCATCTACTAATACTATGTAAGCAATTGGAACTGTTTCTATAAAATCACCTGATTTTATATACATAAGTAATAATTACACAGCATCGCCATCCTGTGAATGTACGGCAAACAGAATTTTGATTTCTGTGCTCTTTGTAACCTTCAGTCTCCACAAAGAAGGGAAGGGGTTACACGGGGAATGAGTCACAAAAGGGAATTGGGATCTGGATATATCCTCAGACCCAGACAGCAGGAACCGCAGAACCAGGGAGGACAGAGAGCGAGAGAAAAAGAGAGAGAGCTAAGCGCAGCAGGTATGTAATGCATGCACACAGAGAAAGAGGCAAGCAATCACATAGACAGGTCAAAACACAGACAGGCAAGCACAAAACTACACAGGCAAAGGCACAATCACAAACAGACAATCACAGAGTCAGAGAGGCAAGCACACAATCACACAATCAAACAGGCAGGTAAAAACACAGACAGGAAAAGCACACAACTACTCTAACACACGATCACATAGACAGGCAAGCACACAAACATACAATCACATAGACAGACAAACACAATAACAGAGACAGAGAGGTAATCACACAATCACACAGCCAAACAAGCACACAATCAAACAGGCAGGTAAAAATACAAACAGGAAAATACACAACTACTCAAACACACAATCACATAGACATGCAAGCACACAATCACACAAACATACAATCACATAGACAGGCAAACACACAATCACATAGACATGCAAGCACACAATCACACAAACATACAAACACACAATCACATAGACAGACATGAAGGCACACAATCACACAAACATACAATCACATAGACAGGCAAACACACAATCACATAGACAGACATGAAGGCACACAATCACACATACAATCACATAGACAGGCAAACACACAATCACAGAGACAGGCAAGCACACAATCCCACAGCCAAGCAAGCACACAAACAGGCAGGTAAAAACAGACAGGAAAGCACACAACTACTCAAACACACAATCATATAGACAGACAAACATACAATGACATAGACAGGTAAACACATACACACAGACAAGCAAAAGGTAAAAATACAGACACATTCACTAAGACAGACATACAATCACAGGCAAGCAATCACATTTATGAGTTTATAATACATACACAGACACGCAGTTAGCATTACATACAAGTTACAAGAAGAATTCTGAAAAAAAACAGGCTTTGCTTAGTCGTAAAAACAAATTGCAGCCCAGAGGTGAAGATATCAGGACACGGAAAATGTAATTCATAGAAAACTACCCATTTTTCCCCGGGAATAAACACATGAGATCGGAGCTTCCCCTTGTCTTCTGACGGAACAAAAGGACGTCTTTAAAAATGATGTGAACTATGCATATTTTGTATAGAAATTATTTTTGACTTAAAATATATATCACCGTGGAGATATGTACTGTATATAGTCTGTCTATTAAGCCAGTAACCCTATGTAAACCTCACCCATAAATGTTTCCACACCAGAAGTCCTTGAGAAGTGCTACCTCTGAGGTGAGCAGCCTAACTGGAGCAGTTAGAACAGAACTTACTCCAATTTCCTTAAAGTAACTTTATTTGTGTTGGTGAATAATTTGTTAGTTAGAAGAATTTTATCTGTGACCATCATCTAACACCCCTAGTTTCTTGCATCTTTTGGTTCTTCGTTATGTGAATGGCGTGAGGTATGCTCAGGAAATGTTAAAATAATAACTATATTACTGTTTTACAGGATTCAGTGACATGGAGAGCTCTACCTCCTCAATCTTCTCTCCGGGTTCCTCATTATCGGAGTGGGAGGCGGAAGAGGACGAACTGGATATCCATGAGATTCCCTCTGAAGTGGAAGCCATCCTTCGCTATCTGTCCATTGTCATTTACAGTATCTCTTTCATCCTAGGAACAGTTGGCAATGGTCTTGTTATCTGGATTACTGGTTTTAGGATGAAAAGGACAGTCAACACTGTATGGTTCTTGAACCTGGCCATTGCTGACTTTATCTTTACATTTTTCTTACCTCTGAGCATTGTCTATACGGCTCTTGGCTTTAACTGGCCATTTGGCACCTTACTGTGTAAGCTTAATAGCACTGTTGCGTTTCTCAATTTGTTCGCCAGTGTCTTCCTGCTCACTGTTATCAGTGCTGACCGTTGTGTGTCTGTGGTCAGACCCGTTTGGTCCCAGAACCATAGAACACCAAGATTGGCTTCCATAATTGCTCTGTTTGTATGGCTGACCGCATTCTTCTTGTGCTCCCCTTACTTGGCTTTTCGAGACACCGTCAGAGATGATGAGGCCAATGTTACACATTGTTATAACAATTATGCCTTCTCGAATGACTTTGATGACGTGGAAGTGGTGGCTTTGAGGTCCATGAGACATCAAATCATGATTTCAGTTCGCTTTCTGTTTGGATTCTTGCTTCCGTTTGGACTTATTGTAGTTTTCTACTCTTTGATGGCCCTGAAGCTGAGGAGGAGTCACCTCTCCTGGTCCAGTAGGCCTTTCAGAGTCATGGCCTCAGTGGTGGTTGTTTTCTTCCTGTGTTGGTTTCCATATCACATCCTTTCTGTCATGGAGGTAGTCATGCATCACTGGAAGAATAAGACTCTGAGCATTGCTGTCCTTGTTGGAAGCCCCCTTGCCACGAGCCTCGCATTCTTTAATAGTTGTTTAAACCCATTTCTCTATGTTTTTTTGGGTAGAGAATTCAAAGAATCATTACGGAGGTCCATACTTTCTGCATTCGAAAGTGCTTTTAGTGAAGAGCAGGGGAAAACTAACGATAGCCAAGGAAAGTCAAGGTCCCTTTCTGACCAGGAGTTCCAGTTTACCTGATTGAACTTTGACAGCACTAAATATCTTCTCAAATGAGAAGGGTTATGATCTCAGCAATGTATGTAACCCCTTCTTTAGATGACATTGACTTTTTATCTTCGTATAATCTACTCCAGTGACAGTTGAGATATGACAAGTATGTACCATCCTGCATCAGTCTACTAATCTGGATTTTTATAGAAAAACCAGTGGTTGGTTTAATAATCTCAAGACAGCAGCCAAGATAAGGTGCTTGAAGCATCCAGCACAGCACGGTTCACGATATCTGCATTTATATTTACCAAAGAGCTCAATGGGTCTGTGCTCAAGAGTTTATAGGGTTAAAACATTCCTTAAAACGTAATAATAACGTAAATAATCGTCATTTGTTACTTAATATTGAGATTTTTAAAGGTCAATGGTATATTTGTGCAGATTCTCATGTATGCATAAAACAAACACTGTTGGAAGTTATCGATACCTAAGAAAAAAAAATGGACCAGCCTTTCTATTCAAAATTTGGCATAAGGTCTAAAGATGAAGACGGGGTTAAAAAAAAAATACTCTGCTGAAAACATTGGATGCTTTTAGATGTTAGTCCAGTTTTGTTGAAAAGTTTCAAGTTACCCACAAAGGAATAGGAAAAAAATATTTTAGGGTCACATCTTTTAGAGAAACCATGGAAACGGATACAAATTAAGGACATTGATAACTCCATTAATGGAGACCTCTTCTATATTGTAATGTCACTTTAAGGTGACCAACATTCATCTAATACAATTTTATCGCTTGGATAATGTTATTGCGCAGCCCATTCTTGTTAGTCATATAATTATTCCATATTTATAATAAAACAGTAATTCTGAGTATGATAATGTATGTTTTTTGTAATTACTTTGAGTATGTTGAAACTTCCACTTTTTGGTTTCCTAAAATGGAATTGTTTGCGGTAAATCCAAACCTCCCATTGTTTCTGTCGGTCGGTATATAGATCATGAACATCCTGTTACCTTCAATAAACTGGAACTTTGAGGGGTGAAGTGGACGTCTCTTCCTCCTAGAACTTCTCCTATAATCTCGGTCTTCTATCTCTAACCCTATTTATATGGCATCTGAACTAGTTCATAAGGAACAGAACCCTCCGCACCGATTTCCATTGGCCCCAATGTGCTCCATGAACAGAGCTCCATGACTGCTCCATGAACAGAGTCTCCTCTTCATTATCGACTTGATACAGGAGAGGAACTGGCGGCTGTGTCCCCCTCAAGGCCACCGACATCACCTATATTGATCAGTCAGCGGTGTATTTAAGTCACTAATGTCAACATGCCACGAAGTCCGTCTTGGTTAGTCACAAGCACTGGGGATGTGCTGTTGGTTTTCCAGCAAGAGGCCTACCTTACCTGGACCCGCTGACCAAGGCCAGCGTACCCCACTCTCACAGGTGCTTTGACTATACTGCTTTTAACCCATTTCACTCCATTTTGACATGTTCAGTAAGCATATCTTCTCCACCTCGTTCTCCACCCTACATTTGCTTCTTCTGAGATCCAAACTCTTTTTTCCATCTATCTTCTACAATCCCAACTAGACCTCTAGGAATGGGAAGGACAATGATAGCATTAGGTGGAACCAGATGTGTACCAAGATCATTTTAACTTTGCTTTACCTGATATGCATCTGGAGCACGGGCCAAGTCTTGGAAGACTGATGTAGGATCTACATCTGAAAGTTATACAGCTGCAATAATATACCACTAAATGTATTGTCCATGATGGTACCCAAACTCTCAAGGTTTTTTGATATTTATTATATTTTTTATAACCTTATTATAACCAAATTATGTATATATGAACTCTGATAATCCATATTTGTTTGCATCTAATGTTGTTTGGTCTCCGAAAGTTATTTAGAAAAACAGTTGACATCCTGTATGATGTCCACAGATGCAGATTTAAGGATGTACTCAAACGGGAAACCGATCTTGTGACAACGGGCGATTGCGACATTTCCGGATACCAAGCAGTCCTAATTTTTTTTTAACAGTATATAGCACATGATGCCAAGCGGCAGGGAAGTATAGGGAACCTAAACTGATTCCAAAGTGTTGAATTGATCCTATGGAAGATGTTAAGGTGCTGTTCCACCTACGTTGCTGGATTTTTAACAA
This sequence comes from Spea hammondii, assembly GCA_029215755.1. Taxonomy (NCBI): domain Eukaryota; kingdom Metazoa; phylum Chordata; class Amphibia; order Anura; family Pelobatidae; genus Spea; species Spea hammondii. The sequence goes on from JARDYJ010000010.1 coordinate 32,843,568, forward strand.
TTTTAACTGAAAAAAAAAGAAATTAGGAACTTTTTTTAGCACTGTTGAGCAATAATCCTTGAATCACGTCAAGCAAGAGTGACTCACGTCAAATATTGCCTCATTCACTTAATCATCAAAAGCTGCTGCTGCTGCTTACTAACATAACATGCTAGAAGCCTCTAAAGGTTCAGTAAAGGGTGTTTGTAGGATGTACGTATTATGATTAATTTTCTTAGTCCAAGTGTACCCTATAAAGTGTGACCTTAATGGGGCCCCATAAAATATAGTTTTCCTTCTTTCTTGCACAGGTATTAAATGTTTAGTCTTACTTGTGAAATAAGATATATTAGTAAAAATGGGGTGCAAATTTCCCATGGTGGACATTTGTATTTTCGGGGGTTAGACAGGAAGATGGGGCTTTAGCGAGACTTTTTGGTGTTGTTTGGAATACACAATATCAGTAATTTGATTTCAAGGCATCGATATCCTGGAACTTGGGCAGGAACATTTGTAGTTTTACGAAAAACAGGGTTGATCACGCTTACCGTTCACAACGAACATGAATTACTATCCGCTGTCCAGAGGTGTAGTTACATACGGTAAACAAACGTTTTCTTCAGATTCCTCAGGGTATCTAGAACACTGTGTCTGTACATTTCTAGAAAGCCAAGCCAGTGGAAGCACGACATGTGACATCATTCAATGGATGTCTTCATTAACAACATAAAGCCCCATGTACAAAAGCCAAACCTTGTAATTGATATAATTGGTTATTGATATCATTTTCATTTGAAGCATAATGTAGAGGACTGCATCGGGTCCCTGCCTTCGCGTTGCTCGCACACAGCGTCTCTTCTCAAGAGCCTTGCGGGAGTGCGCGGGAAATCTGCAGTTCAGGTAAGAGGGTGGGGGAGTTTGTATGAACGAGTATGCGTGATTGGAGGAATGAATAAGTATCTGTGAATGATTAGTATCTGTGAATGAGGGAATGAATGAGTATATGAATGAGGGAATGAATGTTTGTGAATGATGTTTGCGGGAGCAGGCGGCATTGGACACATATGTTGCGGGAGCAGGCGAGAGTGGAACACACATTGCGGGAGCGGCCAGTAATGGTCAGAAATTCAGCAGGAGCGGGATTAATAAAACAGTCCCGTGCAGGGCTCTAGCATAATTTATACATCACTGGGGGTTATATTACTGTATACAGCGCTGGGGGGTTATATTACTATATACAGTGCTGGGGGTTATTACTGTATACAATGCTGTGGGGTTATATTATTGTATACAGCACCGGGGGTTATATTACTGTATACAGCGCTGGGGGTTATATTACTGTATACAGTGCTGGGGGTTATATTACTGTATACAGTGCTGGGGGTTATATTACTGTATACAGCGCCGGGGGTTATATTACTGTATACAGCGCCGGGGGTTATATTACTGTATACAGCGCCGGGGGTTATATTACTGTATACAGTGCTGGGGGTTATATTATTGTATACAGCGCTGGGGGTTATATTACTGTATACAGCACTGGGGGTTATATTACTGTATACAGCGCTGGCGGTTATATTACTGTATGCAGCGATGGGGGTTATATTACTGTATGCAGCGATGGGGGTTATATTACTGTATACAGCGCTGGGGGTTATATTACTGTATACAGCACTGGGGGGTTATATTACTGTATGCAGCGATGGGGGTTATATTACTGTATACAGTGCTGGGGGGGTTATCAATGTATACAGCGCTGTTTTTCCCCATGAGACTTGCCCTTTCAGTCATGAATTCTTAGAGGATAAGCATAAACCTAGAAATCATTGACAATTTGCAGCTTGAGTTCTCCTGCGACTGACACGGAGGGTGTGAGATATGTGTCAGCTCTTTGACACGTGAAGGGTTCGTCCGTATGCCATCAGAACTAAAGACTGGGAAGGGTTCGAGGAAGCGAGACACGGCAGCTAAAAAACACAAAGAAGCAGCAGCATGTATAAGAAAAATATTGCCGATTACTTAACGCGCCGTGAAGCAGCTGCTGGGATTGGCTCAGGGTCAACGAGGCTCTCGTTATGGAAAAAAAACTGACAGTTAACGTTTGTGGTACCCACCCAGGTTATGATATATTTTAGCCGTAACAGCAATGATGATGCATGATGTTTCATGACGCGTTCGGGACAATGGATGTGCTAATAAAAGACCTTATAGTCACATTGTGTCTATTCACATGGAACTTTCTCTCAAGTTTTCCTATCAAAAGGTCTTTATGAGAAAAACAAACACAGAAAGGATCCAGTCTAGCCACAAATACAGGCTTTACATTATTACTTTAATGAGAGGGTGGTAGATAAGTGGAACAGCCTCCCAGCAGAAGTGGTAGAGGGTAATACAGTGAGGGGATTTAACATGCATGGGATAGACATACGGCTCCTGAATCTAAGATGAGGCTTTCAGTCTGTACAGTAGACTTTTTGGGCCAAATGGGTGAAAATTTATTGTTTCTGACAACCCTTGTGAATAAATTTATAACAGGTTTTGGACATTAAAAAATTCAGCCTCCAGCCTAGGAATTTAAGGGCATTTGCTTCTTGCTAGAAGGATTGATGTTTTAAGTTGAGTCATGAGTATCATCGACAACACTTTAGCGCCATCTCCCCCGGGGATATTATAACGCAGCGTCTAATTATTTTGTTGGAAATCATGTAGGGATTGAGGATAATGATGCCTCTAATTGCTCAATTACTAAAAGAAAATGGCATTTATTTATAGCGTAGATCCAACCACATCCCAAGAATTCAAACATTCTTTTTATCGGGATACCTCGACTGTTTCTGGATATATTCCACCCTTTATGAAACGTAGAGATCCACGGCTGTAGACTACGATTAATAGACTTTTGCCTCCAATATATATATTTTTTATGAATACTGTGTTTTGCGCTCAGCGGATCGAGACGTACCTTGGGTACGTTTTTATTTATTAATAGAATGTATAAAAAAAAAATAAAGTCAATCTATGTCTTTACAGATCACTACAGAGGACTGCAGGGGGTCTCACCGACAGGGAAAGGGGGCTTAGAATTCACAATGAATTGTAAAAAAATAAATAAAAGTTAATTAAATTTGGAGTAGAAACCACAAATGGCATCTTTTTTGTTGCTCCTTTGAGGAATGTTAGGAGTGTTAATTGGACAGGTCAGGCTGCTTGGAACCCAACGCGCTTCCCTCTGGGGATCGACAATCAAGCTGTCTTCTCTGCTTGAGGGCGGAAGGCTGTCACAATAATCGCAAACAAAATGATTAACGTTGTCTCCAGTCAAAAAAACCTACGTAAATATGCTAACGTTCAGCTTCATCAGAGGGATTCTCATGGATTTTACCCCCATTTTAAGGTCTCTAAGTAAATGGGCATACTCATCACAGTCTAGAACTGACTATAGTCTACTCTGGCATAATGATAAAGCTATTATCCCTGCTTAAATGCAGGTGGTTTCCTTCAGGATATCTTTATATTTTGAAAAGTCATGGTTTCCATAAGAACTTTAGTTGCCATCATTTAATAGACAGCTGCTATAACTGAACCTTCATGATGGACCATTACAGTACAAATTAAGGTCTGGAAGGGTCCTATGGTCACCTCATTCAAAATGTTTCTGGTATGGTCATCCAAAGCACAGTTGAAGAAGGCTGATGACCGCAGCTCAAGGAGGCTCAGATGTCACACTATTCATAATAAGTCAAGTCCAGGGTTGTACACAAAAAGAACGTCACATAGAACACCGGGCAAGAACACAAAGACAGGTGGAGATCATGCTGGGTTAGTCCTTTGCTGTTTAGATGGGCTTGGCAGCTTGAGGCTTACTGAATTCTTTTGAAAGATTTCCATGATGAAGATAACACAGAAGGTCATGTGTCACTTTAAACCAAAGTCTTCGGTTTGAAGGCCAATTTGGTCATCATGGTCAATCAAAAAATCAACAGGGCAGCATACCTTATACAGAAATTCTTTAATTCCTATTAACGGATCCCAACCTATAACACGCCAGCTTCACTCGCCCAACGCACACATCCCGGAGCAATCGCCAGGGATTGTCAGGTTAGCAGCCGCCGTGAGAAATTCCGATATAATGAAGTTTTTGTGAACTGCATAAAGATTCATTTTTTTCCCGGGGGGGGGGGGTTGGGGCGTGTTGGTTGTTGGAGCTTCATGGGATTGATGGCTTTTGACATTTCTGGAGGAACGTTATCTTTTTTTTCCCAGGAGGAATATTGTCTGTTGCTCTACGAACCCTGACCTTGAAACACATAGCACTGAAATAAAAAATCTAGGGGTGAGAAAATGGGCCAATTTCCACTTTAGAATTTCCACCAAACCTAGCGGTTGGATGGCGAGGTGGCCTCACAAATTCCGAGAATCGTGAACGCGCGTAATACTAAACATCTCAAAAGGTGACAAAACCTCTAGAGATGATTTCTTTGAGAACGCTGCACCTTGACATTCTCCACAAAGTAACAAGCAGCTCATTCCATCCCACACCTTTTCAAAACACAGTTGGTATCTGTGTCGCAACTTTCTAAAACTTCAACTCATGCCCAATAACCAGATGGGTTTGAGTCAACCGCCTTCTCTGTAATTGCGCAAGCACTAAGCATTACATTTGGTACTGTAAGCTCTTTTTGACCTTGAAGAACTAGAAAGTGTCATCACACCCAGTGGTTCCCTTAGAAACCGTATGTCACTCAGTGAGCTATGACCTAATAAAACTTTATAATAACCCGTGGCTACGTCTTAGTAGCTGAACATTAACTGCAGACTTGCTTAGCGTATATACCATAGGGCGGAAGGTGTAATACCGGAAACGCACATGGACCACCAACCCCCAGCCGTGAAATATTAACTTATTCCATACTAGTGTGATGGCACTAAGCCTTTTGTGACAATTGATGAGCCAGGTATGTCACGGAAAATCATAAAGTTAACGAGAACCGATATGCTTGGTATATCAGACGATCTTAAAAAGCGATCAAATATCGCTTTCTTCGCTCGGCTGGTGTCGCTACAATGCTTCCATATCGAGGCATTTAGGGCGTCATGTGATGGGTCTGCTGGTTGGATAGAATCCAAGTTAAATAGTTCCAAGCAGGTAGTTCCAGACACTCTGTGATCAGTTAAATATAAAAAAAAAAAAGTATAAAAATCAATACTATATTTTTGAAAAATAAATAAAAATGTGAAAGAATGTAAAAATATCAGTCACCATTACCTCACAAGGGGAGCCAACCCGTTCCAAGAAAATGTAAAGAAAAAAAATGTAAAAAATAATAAACTTGTTAAAAAAACCACCTACCTAAATACAACAAATAAGAAAAGAAAATAGTGTAGGGTAGGGGCATTTTTTTATATTAAAATTTATTTAAAAACACTGGGTATTTTAGAAAGTCGGCAAAAATACTAGAATCTCTTTTTTTCGAGATGAGTAAAAGATTTTTAAAATACGTCTAGTACAGGTGCTCCTTTATTATTACTATTTATTGATTTATATAGCCCCATCATACTCCGCAGCGGTGTACCCTAATACTATAATAGAGGGTGATAATGAACCGGGGAAAAAAGGGGAGGTGGGAGATTGAAACAGGGGACGCTGGGCTCCTGCGGGGTCCCTGAAATAAGTCAGTACTACAACTAAATGAAATAAATTGCATAAATTTTTATAAAGGTATGTTATGTAAACCGTGTCTAGTCATTCCAGGAATTACGCCAAGGGGAGGACTAAGTGTCTAGAAAGACCGAAGTATTTCCCCAGCCCTCGTTTTATGAACGCTGACGCTTGTGATGGGTCTGGCTGAAGGAGTGGCTGGTGACATTGATGACGTATCTTTAACTTGAACTGTATGTTCTATAAACTTATCTGCAGGAGCAGAAAGGAATGCGTTTCGTCGTTCACGATTTTACGGGCTGAGAACAGCTAAATGTTTAGAGGGAACGTCTGGTTTTGTCGCAAGCAATTCACAACCATTGCCGAGGGCAACCCGTTGTACAGCGCTTCGGAATCCGATGGCGCTATAGAAAACAATAAAAAATAATTGGGAGGTATACGACTGCATTTCTTCGGAAGACAGAAGGAAAAAAAAATCCAATCAAAAATCAGGACTCCCCAGTGATACAGGGATGGTTGGGTGGTATGATTCAGTAATAGAAGTACTAATTAACTATAAGGAAAAAATATATATCATTTTACATCAAATTATGGTCGTTTATTCAAAAACAAAATTTAGGGACCAGAAATTCACTCAAATAATGTAGTAAATTATTTATTATTAAATGAAAAAATAAAACCAGGAAAGTGATTTCTTTAATTCCCCGGATTTAACAATTTTTATTGATTAATTTTGGGTTCTAATTAAGAATAAAAGTTTAAATTTACTGAATTTCCCAAAACATTCCAGAAATACGATCCACAAAGTGTTTCTAGATATTCAGTCAGTCATCGGGATCAATCAAAGGATATATCATGACGTATTTAATGAGTAGAAATTGTAATGAAGTGATCATTTATTTTGTATTAGGGAGTAGAAAGGAAGGGTTAATCATTCTGAAAATATATATTTTTGAACTATTTCTGGCCCAGTGGTTTCTGTGTAATGTGAACACATAGAATTTGCCTGCTCCTGCATCATTAAGGGGTTAATCTAATGCTGAAACTGGAATGCTGTTTTACAAATAATATTACAATTATTCATATTATTATTATTATTGTTTTGTGGAATGGGAGTAAATAAAAGACTAAATAAAAATATCTTTTGATATTTGCAAAACCAAAAAAAATATTATTACTATTATTATCATTATATGACATATTATCATTACTATTATTATATAACATATAATAATAATCATTTTATCATTATTACTATATGACATATAATAACATTATTGTTTCTATTATTATATGACATATTATTTTTATTATTATTGACATTTATTTACTTAGTGATTTTATATGAAAGTACCCCATGTGAGTAACCCTTTGAGAGTAGTTTAACATGAATTACAAAAATAAAATAAAATAAAAAAAATTAGAATCACCCAATCAGAGGTAAGGAAGCTTTTATACTGATTTGCTTTTTTTTTTACTTTATACTCTTTATTAGATTTTTCTTATAAACAAACATAACAAAATAAGAAAAAAAACATAACAAAATATTTAATTGAATTCACATTATTGCATTTCTAATTTGCCACGAAAAAAACCCGGGAGCCCCTTCCGTGCATGCGCACAGACCCCAGCTTGCAGCCAGCACACATATATGATGGCTGGGGTGTCCCTTTAAAAGCAGTGCACCTGCAGCGGGGGCAGCTCACGTTACTAGAAATCAAGTAAATGTACGACAGAATGGGGTCTCAGGGGCCCCACCACCAGTCTGGGAGCCGGGAGCAATTGAAGTGCCCCTTTGTCAATATGAAACCTGGGAAAACCATGAAAAAACAGGATTCAGGATTTTTTTTCCACTTAATAAAAGGATTTTTTTGTTGTTGCTTAAAATATCCGCAGAACGCGATCGTGGCTGCGTTTTAACGCCTACAGCCAGATTTTTTTATTTATTCTGTAGAATGAGTGTTGAGTGACCTTTTTTTAAGGGTGTGAAACGGGGTGTTAACCTTCATTCAAGAACATTCTGGGCCACTTACTAAAATGTGACATCACCGAGCCGCTTTAAAAGAGCCTACGAGACAGCTGCCGATTGTGTTTGTAACTCGGTCTCTTGCTGAATCTCACAGCGCCTGTCATGTACTTTTAGGCGCAGAGCAGCATCCCGGTAAGTCACCCGTTACCCATTACCCAGACTCCTAAAAATTTCTTCTTCAAAAGTACCGGAGGATTATTAATTGTATTAACCCAATCATTTATTCATTTTTTAATGTACAATTTTATTATAATTTTATATATATAAATTTTTTTTATTTTTACTTTATTTTTTATTTAAACTTTATTTTTTATTTAATTTCATTTTGTCTTTAAAATGGAATGTTAGTCCAATAAAAATGTATTCTTTTCTAATACTATTTTTTAAAAAAATATATATATAATCTGATTAATTAGTGTATTTTTGTCCCTTAATTAACTTTTATTAGAAATTTTGTTGCTCTGTTGCACAATATGTTTGTTGTTTATAGATATATTTAAAGCATGTTTATAAATAAAACGTAGAAGCCCCATCTAGTCTAGTCTCGTCTTAGATTCAGGAGCCATATGCCTATCCAATGCATGTTTAAATTCCCTCTACCACTTCTGCTGGGAGGCGGTTCCACTTATCTACCACCGTTAATACAGGTGATATTTCCACCGCTTCTATCTATACACATAATGCTGCACAATCAATTAAGATGGCCTTGGTTAGGAGAAGCAATAATTAGTTTAAATATTGTTAAGTTTTCAATATAATTCGAGGTATATGCAGCTTTTGGGGGACTTTTTCTCAAAGAAAGGGAATAAAAGGTGTTGTATAGAACGAAGAATAATATTAATGTACATTGATTTCCAATAAATTCTTTTGGAATGAAAATTAGCTGTTATTATCAAAATGACCATATTTCTACATATTTTAAATCTTGCAATAAAAAAATAAAATAATACTAATAATAACATTAATAATATTGCTTAGTTATGGATAATCCCCAAATGGACCCATTATTAAGAGCCACATGGGAATAAGAGGGAGCCACTTGCTTTTTGGTGGTCTTGATCCGTTCTGGGTAAGGGGATACATGTTATCCAGTGTTGATGGACCCCCATTTCTCTCTGAATTTTACTCTTTTGTTTCCCTTCGGCAGGACGTTTGTTGACATATCTTTGGCCTTAAAAAGACCTCTGCAGAAGAATAGCTGATATGGAAAAGAAAGAACGGGCTTGGGTTGGCGTGGTTCGTAGGATAGTGACATTTTCTTTTGCTTTCCTGGTCCTGGCAGGGGTAACATGGGCATTCGTCGACAGTATTCCCTTAGTAACAGATGAATACAGAATCTTGGCGTTTGGTATTTATGGAGCCTTTCTTGCTGTCCACCTCATCATCCAGAGCTTCTTTGCATTCCTGGAACACAAGAAGATGAGAAGAAGTGGAAACTCTTGTTCTTACACCAAAACGGTGGCCTTGACTATCTCAGCCTACCAGGAAGATCCAGCCTATCTTCGAGAATGTCTGGAGTCTGTCAAAAATACAGACTACCCGCCGGACAAACTTAAGGTTATAATGGTCATTGATGGTAACCGAGAAGAAGACCAATACATGATGGACATGTTCAAAGAAGTGTTTGCAGGTGAGGACGTAGGGACATACAACTGGAAGTATAACTACCATTCATGGGATATAAACAAAGAAGCATACTGCTTCACTAGCGAGGAGAATCAGGACATGGGCAAAGACACTTTGTGGATGACACCAGGGCTACCCGACGATGGGATGGCATATCAGACGGCATCAGACACCAATCCTAGCGAAGGAGTGTATGACGAACTAGAGGAGCCAGATTTGCCTGTATACACCGATATTTTGATTGAAGATCCTGGAAGAGGAGAAGTTGAACATCTCATTAAAACCAAGAGATGTGTGTGCATCATGCAAAAGTGGGGAGGAAAGAGGGAAGTCATGTATACCGCATTCAAAGCCCTTGGAGATACAGTAGATTATGTCCAGGTAGGAGAGGTTTGCCTCTTTCTTTTATCCTATTATTCTGTATTAGAATGCCTGTGACCTTTAGGAACTTATACATGAAACACCTTACCAACCTTTTCATTTATTGATGTTGTCCTAGGAAAATATATAATTTATTTGAAATCTGTATTATTATTTGGTATAATTAAGCAGATTAAATGTTGTGTCTGGACAATACTGATGCAGGCAACCCTTACTCCACGCTCTTCCGTATCTACCCCAAGTGAAGTGTCTATCAGATGTCATGGAGTTGATCTATACCCTTGATTCTGGGGTGTCATACCCTTAAAAACGTAATCAATATTAACGCAGATTGAGGACAATACAAACTTGGCGGGTTCTTGGGAAAGTCTAGTTCCTACTGCGTCCCCTATAATTTTGCAGCTAGGAGGATTTACCAGAGTTCGACCTTTTTGATGGTAACCATTGTGATTTTCTGATGCAGGTTTGTGACTCAGACACCAAACTCGACTCCTTGGCCACTGTCGAACTCGTGAAGGTCCTGGAATCCAATGATCGTTATGGCGCAGTGGGAGGAGATGTGCGGATTCTGAACCTCTCAGATTCTTATATCAGTTTTATGAGCAGCCTGAGATACTGGATTGCCTTCAACGTGGAGAGATCCTGCCAGTCCTACTTTGACTGTGTTTCTTGCATTAGTGGGCCCCTCGGTAAGTCAGAATTTTAATGTCACCTTATGGATTGTCATTTAACATAACGCCCAATTAGTCTGTACCAGAAACAATAACCACTTTTTTTCCCTCAAATCTCTAGGGCTTTATCGTAATGACCTTCTCCAGGCATTCCTTGAATCCTGGTACAATCAGAAGTTTTTGGGAACCCATTGCACTTTCGGAGATGACCGTCACCTTACAAACAGAATGCTCAGCATCGGCTACGCCACCAAGTAAGAATTTGACCAAAAAAGTAATTTTGTTGACCAAACTCATATAACAAAATACACAATTCTATGCTTTAGAGAAGGAAGATTCCGATAGAAGACCAATGTTTTGCCTCTTAAGCATAATTTCAGAACTTTTTCCATGAGGACCATTTGAAGATATCATAGAAGTGGCAGATTACGAGGTTTAAAACATCTGTTTTTGATCTATACATATAATAGGGGGTTTTGCCACCCAGGCATTTTGGGTGCTGTACACTATAGTACTATGAAGCAGGTAAACCAAACTTTATGAGACAACAGCTGACTTCCCAGACGCTTTCATCTTCCCAAATACATTCTGGATCTTTCCAGAACAGATTAACACTTTCGTGTTCTTTATATATGAATTGCTTATAGGTTTGCCTGAACATGGTTGAGGCAATCAAGTTGACTCACACCAACTGACTCACACATGCTCATTCCAATCTTTCCCTAAAACACGGTGTATTGGATAGTATTTGATGACTCGTGGGCTTAAAGATCGTTCCGAGATACACTAAGTGTTCAGAAACCATATAGTTTTAATAAAATGTAGATTTAATAAGAGGTCCAAAAAAGTTCTATTTATCAAGATTCCATTTAAGTTGAGTGTTGCCAACTGGCTTATTGTTCCATAAATGACTTGTAATGTATGAATAGCTGCTTTGCATGAGTCAACCATAACAAATGTGTAACACTTTCTCTTTTTTTAGATATACAGCAAGGTCGAAGTGCTACTCGGAGACACCTGCCCAATTCTTGCGTTGGCTGAACCAGCAGACTCGTTGGACCAAGTCTTACTTTCGAGAATGGCTCTACAATGCCCTGTGGTGGCACAAGCACCATCTGTGGATGACCTACGAGTCTATAATCGCCGGTGTTTTCCCATTTTTTGTCACGGCCACTGTGATTAAGCTCTTCTTCAGCTGCCATTTGTGGGACATAATGTGGGTCCTCCTCTGCATCCAGCTCATTGCCACAATTAAGGCCTTATATGCCTGCCTTCTTCGAGGGAACATGGTCATGATATTCATGTCTCTTTATGCTGTTTTGTACATGGTGGGTCTCCTTCCCACAAAGTACTTTGCCATTCTTACCATGAACAAAAGCAGCTGGGGGACATCTGGAAGGAAGAAGATGGTTGGAAACTATATGCCTCTACTCCCGCTATCCATATGGGGTGCAATTTTACTAGCAGGCCTAATATACACCATCGTCATGATGTCCATATGCAGTAACTGTAGGCTGATAGATGTAGAGAAATACTACCTTATATATGGATCTGCTGCCTACATTAGTTACTGGTTGATAATGATTAGTCTCTACTGGTTGTGGATTAGACGACTTTGTAGGAAGAGATCAGACTACTACGACATTCACGACTGATGAACTTCTCAAATTTAGAACGTTCAGCTCTACCAGAGAACACTACTGGCTTTTGAAGAATTAAAAAATATATATCTCCAACTACCTGTTTTCAACCACTATCCAATAGATTTTTCCCCAAGAATAAATAATGCTGGACTTTGAAGTCTTCTACATTGAAGGTCGTGAAGGCGCTTGTTTGGATCCCACCAGAAGACTTAGTCTATACAGCCCACATTGATGTGTATGAATATTATAACGAATAATGAAATATTAGACTAATTGTGAAACACCTGATTTGTGTTCACGTGCAGTCTTTTCTCAACATATTCTTATATCATACTATGTACCCTCTCATCTCGGGTCTCGTCGGGAAACCCCACCGTGGACCTCTGTTCTTGGGATGCATTGGGTTGTAATAACAGTGAAACCGTGAAGACTACCATAATTATTAGGCTAGATTCTATGTTTACAGTCAACTACTAATGTGCACTAAGGATTGTTATTTAAAAGAAAAAAGTTACTTAGAAATATATGGAAATGTTTTATATTATTTATTTTAGTTTTTGTGGTTTATGTGTATGAGATTATTATTTTTATCTGTATGCGTGTTGTTTTCTTTGGAAAATAAATGCATTATTTTTATTAATGGTGGTAACTTTGCCTGATCATTTTGGACAGACTCGTATGGTTATTTCTTACCCTATTTTGGATAGGGGATAAAATAATTATGCATGGTTTGCCACTCAAGGCAAGAGGTTTGCAGAGCTTGAAGACCCTTATCTTTCATCTTATCTTAACATCAGATATCCTTTGAAGAAGCTGCTCTAACAAGGCTTATAAAGGACATTTTTGCCATTAGTCAGATTACAGTTTATACAACATTGTAAAATTACTCTTAGCAGATCTAGTTCCAAGGAGGGCTGGTTTGGGATTTAGGACTTGTGGAGTTCAATGGGGTTAAGTCAATGTTCTAGCCTCCATGTTCTAACCCAATAGGATTAAGTTGGGGCTGGAAAATCTACCATAACAGGGTCAATGTTGGCTTCAAGATGTAGCTCAACGAGGTTCTCCCAAAAACTAACAAGTTATAGCTCAACAGAGTCAAATCAACATCTTATTCATCAATAATAATCTACTTAAATGCAGTTAATAGCGGGTTCTGGCCATAAACTACCGTATTTGCTCGATTATAAGACGACCCCCCCAAAATCTGAATATTAATGCAGGGGAAAAAAAAAGCCTGAATATAAGACGACCCTAAAGGAAAAAAGTTTTACCAGTAAATGTTAATTCATGTAAACTATTTTTTTAAATAAAAGCTATGATTGAGAAAAATATTTTTTTTGTTTTCATTTCCTTGTATTTTCCAACCTGTCCCCCAGTTACGCACATCTGCCCCCAGGCTTGCCACACCAATATGGCACTGTGGCCCATGATATGCCTTTTAACCCTCTATATGCCACTGTGCCCCATGGTATGCCTTTTGACCCCCTATGTGCCACTCTGCCTCCAGAAATGCCTTATACCCCAATATCCCATTCTGGCATTTAGGGGGTTAAAATGCATATTATGGGGCAGAGTGGTATATAGGGAGGTATAAGGCATTTCAGGAGGCAGAGTGCTCTATTAAATGCCCCCTTAACGCCGCTCTGCCTCCTGAAATGCCTTATACCTCCCTATATGCCACTCTGGCACTTAGGGGGTTAAAAGGCATATTATGGGGCAGAGTGGCATATAGGGAGGTATAAGGCATTTCAGGAGGCAGAGTGCTCTATTAAATAACCCCCTTAACGCCACTCTGCCTCCTGAAATGCCTTATACCTCCCTATATGCCACTCTGCCCCATAATATGCCTTTTAACCCCCTAAGTGCCAGAGTGTCATATAGGGGTAAAAGGCATTCCAGAAATGCCCTATGCCCTCATTTAACACACACACGCACACACTTACCGGTGCTTCCAATTTCCTGCTGTATTGCCGGGGCAGCGGGTTGACGTCTCCTTCCGCTGCAGCCAGAAGGAGGTGGAGTTGGCTGTGGGGGTTTGTCTGCGTCCGTCGCGCATACCTTCCCCGGCTGTCAGAGATCAGTCGTCAACCCACTGCCCCGGCGATACAGCAGGAAGCACCGGTAAGTGTGTGTGGGGGGGTGTTAAATGGGGGGGGGAGACAGGAGGATCCAGGTCCCCTGCAGCGGTGCGGGGGATCTGGATCTTAGTCTCATAATCAGACCTTTATTTGAAGACGACCCCAATTAGAAGACGAGGGGTATTTTTCAGAGCATTTGCTCTGAAAAAAACCTTGTCTTATAATCGAGCAAATACGGTAAGTTCTTAAATGTTCTATCATAAGCACTGTATGAAGAAATTATTCCTCTGTAAATATTCCATTCTCAGCTAATGAAACGAATTAAGAGATAAATTAACAGACCTCCTGTACCACAAAGAGATTACGTAAATTCAACTACCCTATTTCCAATAATTTGGTATATTTTTCTATGTTTCAGTGCAGGTCTAGATTCCATGAAAAGCAAAGACTATAAAAAAAGTGCAAAATACGCACGTGTTTGGAAACACTTATCCAGCGCAATGGAATCGATTAACAAAAACTGGCAAAGCAACATTCCACCGCAACTTACGCACTCGCAAAGTGAGCTTTTTAAATACTTTTTTGACTCAAGAATGCAAGTTTTAGTCACTTTGACGAGTGCATTGCATCAAAGTTATGCTTGGGACTGGCAAAAACGCTTTTGTCGGTGAGCAATCAATTAGTATACATAACCTAAAAAAAACGACAAAGAAATTTTTGTTTTCATTGTTATTCATCACATTATTCTCTACAATTGTGTACAAAACAAATATAACTGGCTGTCCTGTCTACCTTGGTTTTTTTATTTTATTTAAAAAAACTAATTTTTTTTGCAACTATACAGAATAATTTTAAAAAAACATTCAGAATATTTACCTGCTTCTTTCATTTAAAGTGGAATTTCCCTTTTCACATTTTTGTAACGTTGCCAATACTTAAAATAAACAGTTTTATTTTTTTTGCACTGAATAAAAGTATGTAATGTGGTCCAACCAGACTCAGGAATGGAGACATCAAGTGTACCTTCAGCAACACACGTCAGACTAAAAGAAACAATATTTAGCCATAAAATGTAATGATTTTTTTTTAGAACCTGTTAAACATGAAGCCGCTGGAACATAGAGATCCGCACTTTAGCTGCATGTACATTGTAAATGGTAAGAATGAAAGGGTGATTCATAAGTGGAACAGCCTCCCAGCAGAAGTGGTAGAGGGTAATACAGTGAGGGTATTAAACATGCATGGGATAGGCATATGGCTCCTGAATCGAAGACAAGACCAAGGGGAGTCCACTCCCTTTAATAAATAAAATGCACGTGGTGACTTTTTGCACTGATGTTTCGAAGTAAATCTAGTAATAGTTAAAATGTGAATATAATTACATTTGATGCGAGTCAATTACATTCTTAATTTGCTCGGAGGATCCTTCCGACGATCTGTATAAACGAATGATGTAAGACTTTACTGGATAAGTGACCAAATTAATTAATATTAATTAAAATGAATATATCATCATTCATAATTTAGGGAAAGAAATGGAAATTCCACCCCAGAAAAACACATAAAATAGATACACCACTCAACGACCAAAAAGGGTCTATCGTGTCCTTAAAACCAAGACACGGAGGGGTCTTTGATGATAACAAACCTTCTACTATATTAGCGTCAGTAGGGCTCTATAAAGCAGCTACCGGTAAGTGCGTAGAACGCTCCATGGTGACATAAGGAGTGCCCATTAGGAGACATTCAGCTGCGATTTCCCCCAAAGAAGGCTGCCTAGGACCCTGGAGCGTCCTCTTAACTAATCTTGTAACAGTTGTAGACACAATGAAATAGATCGGAGACCATGCGCAAACGTTGGGGACGTAGGGCAGCATTTTAACTCTGGGTTGGTCGCAATTAATTTGCCAACTCACTTCCTCCGCAGACATTAAGTAACTTTTTGGATCTGTCAAGCCTGCCCCAAAACACTGGGTGGGTTCCCTATTAACCCCCAAAACTATATGCCAACTCACAAAACCGTGAAGGAGTGGATGCGTATGTACAGCACGCACTGGCTCGTCAAGAGGTTATTACTAACATAGTCTAGTCCAAGCATTAGTCACCCACATTTACGACTCTGACCTTTAAGCAAATTTTGGCAACCAAGTTTCTCCCAATTTTCAGCATCTACTAAGCATTACCTTTGGGCTAGATGAGTTGTTTGGCTGTAAGCGTGTGAAGGATGAAGAACGACCACCTGTGTATTATTGGAAGTCAAGCTGGACTTCCAGAAGATCATACCTCCTTGATGATGAAGATGTTTTAACGTTTAAGCATATTACCCATCAACATTCAGTTCTTCTCGTCCGCACACACACCTTTTACTCTTTTTTCCCTTTTAAAAATCTTAAGACCAGTTTCCTCTATAGCTTTGGTATTACTATTGTTAATATTTTTGTTATTATTATTATTAACACTTTTGTATTTTTTCAGCTCATCTTATAGTGTTTGTTACAGCTGAATATCTGCTTTATTAATTGCTGTTTGAAGTATAAATTAAATTAAAAAAACAAAAATAATAAATATTGTGAAACGCAATTTAATAAAAAATACGTTTTGTAAAGTGCAATGTGAAGAGGTATTATGCTGCCACCTATTGGTCATTTATATATTACACAAGTTTTTTTATATATAAATATGTGGGAGTCTAAGGTTAAACTGACCATTCTTTGGATGTAGAGCAGCTGGGATACTTAGCGTTCCTGCAAGCTACCTCTTCTTTGTAAATACTACCCAAAAGCCAGGTCATTGAATGATTATGTGGATTGCAACTCTTACAAAACCTGTTACAAAGGGGAGCCCTGGTACACCATGGGAAATAGCAAATACTGTATGTGACTGCATTTAATTGCATATTTACAAATGTGTGTGCCCAAACCTGGACATTTACTGACTATCCTGAGCCACATCTCCCCCCTGCATCTCCCAATGGGTAGCTAGCACAGGCATGGCTAGCCAAATATTGGGAGAACTGGCCACACACAAATGTATAAAGGCATCAGAAAGCCAAGACCCCTCTGAATCTATCTCAGGCAGATCAAGGGAATTCCGAGCATATTAGCATAACCCCCAACACTTCCCTACAATCCTCAACTCATATTAAACATCAGAAGTTCTTTCCAACTGGCCCATGATCCCCACCGCCCGCAAAAGCAGGACAGTATGGCAGCTGCCCCCCAAAATCAGGACTTTTCAGTGAAAACAGGGATTATTGGGTGTATGATTCAGTAACAGCAATACGAATTAACTATAAGGATCAGGTAAAATAAGATACATATTATTGTAAACTAGACTAACCCCAGATGTCACTGCAGCCTGAATTTATATATTTAAATATATTTATGTTAAATATAATTATGGTCATTAAACATTCAAAATAAAATTTAGGAACCAAAAATGAACTCAAACGATGTAGTAAATTACTAATAGTTTAAAACCAGGAAAATGATTTTTAAACATGATTTCTCAACCAGCACCCGTATTTCTTTAATTCTGTCGGCTTGCCCAGATTTAGTAATTTTGGGTTTTAATTAAGATAAAAGCTAAAATTTACATAATTTCCCAAAACATTCCGTCAAAATATACATCTTGTATATATGTATATATATATATAGGTATTTAGTCATCAGGGCCAATCAACAGATATATCACGACATATCGTGATGTATTTAATGGATATTGTAATGAAGTGATAATTTAGGAAGCAAGGGTTAATATGATACTGAAAATATATAGTTTTCAACTATTTCGGGCCTCGTGGTTTCTGTGTAATGTGAGCACGCGTGGCACACGGCTATAGAGCACATAGAATTTGCCTGCTCCTCCATCATTAAGGGGTTAATCTAATGCTGAAACTGGAATGCTCTGTTTTCAAATATTATTCAATTTATTCATAACATCATTATTATTGTTTTTGTAGAATGGGAGTAAACAATAGGCTTGATAAAAATATCTAGCAAAAGCTTAACTTTTAATATTTGCAAAACAAAAAAAGAAATAAACAAATGTAATTTCTGCTGTTAGCAAATAAATAAACAAATAAAGATTGCCTCAGAGAAGGTGTGGTGAATGTAAAGGCCGAATTAAGGAGATTGGGGCCCTGGAGCATTTTTTTAAAAAGCTAAGTATTTTCTATTTTCTTGTTTCCATGGAACCCCTTCCAAAAAACCCCTAATTAAAGTAAAATAAGGTAAAAGTGGTGTGGAGCCCACAGGCCTCTCCCCGGCAGGACAGAGCCGCCGGTGTGTCTGACAGAAACACAGAAAACAAAATGACGGAGAGGGAAAAAGAAGGCAGTGAAGCCGGGGAAGAAGGAGACTGAACAGCCAATCAGAATGCAGCCTGTAATCAAAGCCCCGCCCACTGCCTGGATGGAGAAGGATGCTGGAATTAAAGGGACAGTAACACAAATACATTCTATTATTATTAAATTATTCTATTATCATTATTATTTTATTATACATCATATTATTATTATTACTTTATTATCAGTATTAGCATTATTATTAATAATATTATTATTATCACTATATATGTTATTATTATTATTAGCATTATTACTATATGATATGTTATTATTATTATTGACATTTATTTATTTTGTGGTTGTGATGTGATGTGGTGTGATGTTACGCAGTATTTTAAGACCTCAAAAGTCTCTTCTTCATATGAAGAGAATATAATTAAAGATTTTGTCACGGTCACAAAATACTTGTCATTGTAAAAACAATTTTTTATAACGTGTAACATATAACATTAAAATGTGTCTGATTTATTCACGTTTCAACCATAATCAGTCGTTGGTTTCAGGAGCCGTATGTCTATCCCATGCATGTTTAAAGCCCCGTCACTGTATTACCCTCTACCACTTCTGCTGGGAGGCTCTTCCACTTATCTACCTCCCTCTCAGTAAAGTAAAATCCGTCATTCTTTCCTGATAATTTAATTAATAAACCCTTTTTTGTTGTTTAGAATATCTGCAGAACACGAGCGTCTTCAGGGTGTGAAACGGGGTGTTAACCTTCATTCAAGAACATTCTGGGCCACTTACTAAAATGTGACATCACCGAGCCGCCCGGCTTTAAAAGAGCCTTTGCAATTGTGTTTGATCGCTGAATCTCCCACCGCCTGCTATATACTTTTAGGCGCACGGAGCAGCAGCCCGGTAAGTCACCCGTTACCCCCTCCGACACATTCTGCGTCCTCTGCCACTTAGTAGACCGAGCCCAGACTTCTAATCACTCAAAAAAAAGAATTTCTCCTTCAAAAGTACCGGAGGATTATTAATTGTATTAATCCAATCAATTATTCATTTTTAATGTAGAATTTTATTATACCTTTAAAATATATTTATACATTTTTTTTATAATTCTTTTTTTAATTTTATTTTTACTTTATTTTTATAAAACGTAGAAGCCCCGTCTAGTCCGCCCGTTTCTCCTGCTGTAAAGATTCCAACCTTCATCGGTCGTTGGTCTCGTCTTAGATTCAGGAGCCGTATGCCTACCCCATGCATGTTTAATACCCTCACTGTATTACCCTCTACCACTTCTGCTGGGAGGCTGTTCCACTTATCTACCTCCCTTAATGCAAGGGCTATCTCTACCACTTCTATCTATATAAATAAAGCCACACATTCAGGTCTGAGTCTTTACAGCAGGGCAGAGTAGACGGGGGCCGATGTATGGCAGCCTGAACTCATATATCAGAAAATATTTATTAAGATATTACTAACAAATTAGCGTTTGAAAAAAACCTTTAAAGGCCTTGGATGAGATAAGAAAATTGTGGCGAAAAAAACATATTTTTTAGCCAGTTTATACCCCTGTATAACAATATAAGCCGTGTAATAGGGAATCCACTCCCTTTAATAAATAAAATGAATGACATTTGGCACTGATGTTTCGAAGTAAATCTAGTAATAGTTAAAATTTGAATATAATTACATTTGATGCGAGTCAATTACATTCTTAATTTGCTCGGAGGATCCTTCCGACGATCTGTATAAACGAATGATGTAAGACTTTACTGGATAAGTGACCAAATTAATTAATATTAATTAAAATGAATATATCATCATTCATAATTTGGGGAAAGAAATGGAAATTCCACCCCAGAAAAACACATAAAATAGATACACCACTCAACGACCAAAAAGGGTCTATCGTGTCCTTAAAACCAAGACACGGAGGGGTCTTTGATGATAACCAACCTTCTACTATATTAGCGTCAGTAGGGCTCTATAAAGCAGCTACCGGTAAGTGCGTAGAACGCTCCATGGTGGCATAAGGAGTGCCCATTAGGAGACATTCAGCTGCGATTTCCCCCAAAGAAGGCTGCCTAGGACCCTGGAGCGTCCCCTTAACTAATCTTGTAACAGTTGTAGACACAATGAAATAGATCGGACACCATGCGCAAACGTTGGGGACGTAGGGCAGCATTTTAACTCTGGGTTGGTCGCAATTAATTTGCCAACTCACTTCCTCCGCAGACATTAAGTAACTTTTAGGATCTGCCCCAAAACACTGGGTGGGTTCCCCTATTAACCCCAAAAACTATAGGCCCACTCACCAAACCATGAAGGAGTGGATGCGTATGTACAGCACGCACTGGCTCGCGGAGAGGTTATAACTAACATAGTCTGGTCCAAACATTAGTCACCCGCTTTTACGACTCTGACCTTGCTCGTTGTGATGTTATTTTTAGTGACTTCTGCACATTCCCGCATCCCGTATCATGGAAGAACGTCAAAGTATCTCTTGGCATTTACATATCATCTAGAACTGGGGCGCGTTTGGCCACTTTGACCTCAACTAAGCGATACTTGAAAAGTCTGGAATCTCCCCAAAGATACTAAACAGATTTGTTTTTGGCAATGTTGCAGTTAAAGAAGTTAATGACGTGAAGAACACCTAACTGCCAGAGTGATAGAAGTTATAAAAAAACACAAAATACTGGAAATGTGGTTTTAACGGCTTAACTGGTTTTGGAAGACATTACCGTGCCCAGCCTGGAAGTAGTCATTCCCAAATGCTCCCCAACCAACACCAATTCACACTCTTGCCCTCTGTCACGCACCATTACTGTGTACAGACATAGGCCGGACATTTAACCTTTAAATGACTCCATAGCCACGGTCATGGCACGTCTTGTAGTTCGGCTTTGGGTGGGGAGCAGTCAAAATGTCAGCACCATTTCCAAGCAACCTCCCTCGGTTGGCAGTAGATGCTGGCATCGCTCGTAAACATCCGGTCCAACAGGTCATCTATGATGAGCCTACATCGAACACATCAACCTAAAAAATAACACTCACATGTATGTAGGGATAACTCTGCACACCATGTGTCCAGGTATGATCACTCTTCTGGTGGAAATCACAGGACATCTCGAGATCAGAGTTTAGCAAGCGTTGTCTCCTGCTGCCGGATTCTGTTTCTATTGTGTTCGCAGGTTATGCGTCAAAAGAACTGAAATCCAACAACTGTTCTCTGGCTTAAAATTGTAAAATATTTAAATATTTGACGTAAGGAACCCGGCTTACATCCCACGGACACCCATAAGCATATTGGATGGGGCAAGCAGTGTGAGAGCCCACCATGATACTATGACTCAATTAGAATGTTTTACGAGTTAAGGGAAGTGTGTGCCCAACATACTAAGTCATGGGTTTAGTTCTCACCAAAGGTTCACAATTAAGTTAGTGGCTCTTTGATATATAAGTAGGTGGATCGCCTTTTTGCATTTATTGTACGTTTGGAAAATTGGTCCACAGGCATCTAAGGCCTCATCGTGTGGAAGCAGAACCTTTGAGAGGAGTTTTTCACCCTCCAACGAGATTCTGCTCAGGTTGAGCCCTTGGGTTCTAGTGGTTGTAGAATCTACTAATGGCTCCCCTGCTCGATCTCTACGTTCTGGCCATGGACTAAGTCTCATCCTCCATCATCACCTCTTCACTCGCACTGCCCCATACCTGTCCACCATGAACCTGTCTTGTTGGCAGCTAAAATGTGGGGTGTGATTGCATTTAGTTTGGTTAGAAAGTTTTCTGGTACACCCATCTACTGTCTGGAGAAGTCTGGTCGGGAGCCAAAAAGCCATACTTGGAAACAAGGACAAGCGACTCAACTACTCACGGTAACACAGGAAATGGGGTGCAGAAAAATGGCAGCAGGTGCTCAAGACTGGTGACTCAAAATCTGAAAGATTTGGCTGTAGCAGAAGGCAGTTCTTTAGCTGAAGGGCTGGAGAACAGTACAAGCATGAGTGTGTGCAGGCAGCAGTGAAGGATGAGTGGAGGTTCCTTACAAGTCGGGACTGCATTTCTGCAAATGGAGTTGGGGATTCGCTCAAAATTAATGGTCTCCTCAACACCAAAAAGTACAGGCAGATACTTATCCATCATGCAATACCATCAAGGAGGCATTTGACTGACCCCAAAGTTGCATCTGCAATGACCCCAAACATACAGCCAAAGCCATTAAGTTTCTAAGTTTCTAATTTCTAGCTAACCAACTCAAACGCTGTGGAATTTGTCGCCACCTACTGTTCAGCTAGTAGAATGCACTTAACTCTCTAACACACATAATCCGGTTAATTAAGGGGAACTAGGAGACATTTTCAGTTTGTTATTACTCCTGTCCCCTAACTATAATATATATTAATTTGCACTTATTTAGTCAGCATAGTTTAATCTGAATTGAAGCCTCAACAGGTTTTCCATTAATCCGGAACAAGAAGTTGTTAAATTGTCTAAATTAATTTCTGGGTATAAGCGACTAATGCCAAGCAATATATATCTCCATAATGAAAAAAAATCCTAAACATTTGGAAACTGCATTTATAATTTCTGTGGTTGGTCCAAAACACTATAAAATATGTGACCTCATTCAAATTCAGACTGTCCATCTGATCTGATGTTCCCTTTTCATTAGTCAGAGTGTCCGGCTGGGTGATTAAGACAGAGTCATTCTATTGTTCCCCACAGGCAGTATGATAAGGCGTCGGGTGTTTGTTTAGTAGATCGGGGCTCAGACAACAGACCGAGAACTCATACAAATGGCTAATATGCAGCTGCCTGAAAACATTATATTATGGGGTAAAAACTACAAAAAAGAAAACAGAGCGATATATTTCAAAACTTATTTTTAATCTGATACTAGAAATATTTTCCTGGTTGTTTCCTTTTAAAGACGCGCAGACTGCTTGCTGGTTTCAGAACGTGAGACGATGTCAGATGGAACCCTTCAGCTCTTTACGGAATCAGCTTTGATCTGGGAAGGGTCCAAGTTGTGGGCTGTCTGAGTTCATTCAACCAGTTCATGGTTTAAAAGACCAGATTGTTCTTTAGCGAAAAAGAACAAAACAGCATTAGGTTGCAGGAATGATTGCATACACCTTAAAGTCTTCGTATTTTGTTATTTTTCACCTGCTGTTAATCCCGTGTATTTGAGATCGTTTAAACCTCAAATATATATTTATTTCTAAATCCAAAGAACTATAAAGCCCATGCCTTTCTGCATATCACTGTTCACCTAAACGCTCTTTTTTCCAGATCTTTCCTCGAGGCGCTCGAAGGGTGTGAGACTACAGTAACGGTTTTATATCGCCATCTGTTGGCCATCTATGGTAAGTACAGTTTATGAAGACATCCATTATTAACATTACATTCGATGTGATTTATATAGCGCCAGCTGGTTCCGTAGCGCTATTACAATAGGAGTGAGAATAAGCAATACATTAAAATGGACAATTTGACCAAGGGAGAAGGCGAAGGGAGCAGTATTTAATAATAATAATAGTAATAAAATAATAAGAAGATTCACGCTATCTATTTTAATCAAGCCAATGAAGGTATAAGCCTAGTCCAAAGATCTACCATCAGAGAAGGAACGTCCAATTGGCCTTTTATGGCACTTGATAAATATGTCAGAAATGTTCAGCTGATCCCCCATCTCCGAGCCATTGATGCCCCCATATATACATTGCCAGACCTGGACTGGCCAGCTGGCATTAGGGCCACATATTTACCGACTGGGTCAGTGTGGCCGCATGCTGCGTGAGCCTGTAGGTCATACGGCAGCTGCTGGCCTTAAAGTGCCAGAGCTGTTTAGTCGGCCCAAGTCCGACCCTGTGTATCGGACAGTCTCTTAAAAATAAACCTAGTAGTTGATCTGTTCAGCATGGCGAAGTTATTACAGCTGAAATTAAGAATGACGGATGGCTCCAACATCAGAGTACTTCATTCAAAGAGTATTCCATAAGGGCCGCAAAATTTATTGGCCAAATAATTCCACGGTTATTGAATTCCCTGGAACGCCGTTGCTCGGCTCAGAAAAAGTAATCATGTATTGTGATGGGCTGGCAATAATAAAATCTAAACATATCCCATAAAACAGCTGAAATACTACAAATCATGATGATGTATAAGGTAGATGGACACAAAAATATGAAACGAACCACCAATAATGACCCTCCAGAGAATATTCTATATTCGGAGTTTGTCCTGCAGGATTTTTAACGGAGCTAACACCGGTCTACGTTAGAAACTCAAGCCACCAGACTTTGGAACTGGAATACAATTTCTTGATCTGTTTTAGATGTTAAATGGTCCTTTAAACTAATACAAGCCATGGTCCCCGGACCACCGGTGGTCACCAAGTCCTTTAGAGAAGGTCACCCAGATGATATAAAGAGCCTCACGGAGAATGTGGTTTTAATGAAAAAACTAGAATTTTAAGCTATGTAATAATATTCAACATAAATTAAAACTAAACTAAAAAAAATAAATCATAAAAATAAAATAAATCATATAATTTTGATCATCTAGCCCTTTTGGGCTACATCTTCACATCATTAAATGCGGAAATTATTACTTTCTGCTTCAGAATCCTTACTTAACACAGGTTCCCCTTACCTATCTGTTTGTTTTGTATAAATAAATAAAAAAAAAAAACAATAGTTCAGGTTATTTGATAATTTATTGAGAATAAAAAAGCTAATAAACAGCAGCGGAATGTAAGCGCGCATGTAGGCTTATTAAGATGGCTGCCCACGTCCGTTTCCACCCT
This sequence comes from Spea hammondii, assembly GCA_029215755.1. Classification (NCBI taxonomy): domain Eukaryota; kingdom Metazoa; phylum Chordata; class Amphibia; order Anura; family Pelobatidae; genus Spea; species Spea hammondii. The sequence goes on from JARDYJ010000010.1 coordinate 32,868,742, forward strand.
GACTAGTTGTATCGGTGTACTCACAGCAGGATTAACATTTTCTCTTGCGTTAGGTAATGATATAGACATATTAAAGTGGTGGGGGAAGCCAGCAGGATACGCCACGGATACAGCTGATTGGCACGCTGGCGGGGATTTCCACGGCGATAAATTTGATGGAATCTGTCGTAAATTCAATTTACATTTAGAAACTTGTAGGAAAAGCTAGAGATCCATCGAGAAGCCTATTATTGTCAAATAACATGTGCCGTACATCTCGTAATTAACATTCATCCGTTCTTCTAGAGCCAACCAGCAGGTCCTCCTTCGTCATGGTTGGGCTTGACCAAGATGGACAAGAAGCGGTGGTCGGAGAATGGAGATGCCAAGGAAAGGTTGAAGAATAATAACTCGAGCCTCGCGTTCCAGACCAGGAAGACACAAAAAAAAGTGGCGAATAGATCGTTAGCTAACAATTTGTCTGCTTCTACATCATTACCCACAACAGCTCGGACACGGCGGGTGGCATTTCCGACGGCCAAGTAAGGGGGGGACCAACCTGTCCCTTGTATGATGTTCAGAACCAGTTGAAGAAGAGATAAAAAGGAGAGATCTATACCGTCGGCGGAAACCAATTAGCTGTAAATGATGAGGAATATACTGTTTATACGCTGAAAATAAAGAAATAATGCATTTTTTTTCGTTATCGTTTACCGTCATTTTCTATCGACGGGTCGTCTTTAAGAGACAACAACAAAAACAAATCTATAAAGTCTTTTGATCCCAACGAATATAATTGGAAATGTATAGAGATGCCGCATAGTCTCTTTTAAATGAGCCCTCAAATACCAGATGTGCTATACTAAATATTTTTTTAAACTTTTTTAATGCTAGACAAATTTTATTGAAATTTAAAAAAAAAAAATTTTTTCATATTATAAGTTGAATCTATTTTTTTATTTACTAACTCATCCAGTTCCTATTTTAAACTTTTTGTTAAAATTTCCCTTCTAGGGATTTTTTTTTTCCTAATTTTTTTTCAATCTTTGATGCCCTGGATGTACTCGAAATAAAATAGTTTTTGAATTTAAAAAAATATATATTAAAATAGATGTATTTATTTACGTTCTATTTTAGGTTTACAAAGGAGAAAAGAAGAAAAGGAGATAAGAAAGAAAAACAGAAAACGAGATAAGAAAATAGACAATAAATCCTGTGCCTGATAAAGAAGGTGTCCGTACTTATAGACACAGATTGGGGGGAAAAAAATCTAATTGGGTAAAAATAAACCACGCTCCATTTTAGCCGCAAATATTGAATCCATTTTGACTACGCGGCCCATATTAGACGGCCGTAAGAAATAGGCTTGAAAGCGCTCGGTGAGTTTGTTGAGATCGCTTTGAAACAGCCTCATGTGCAAAGGGAATAATAATGAGTTAAGAAACAAGTGCAGAATGTAAACTACTTTAAAACGTCTACAAGACGAACTACATAGACCACAATGCACTGCACTGTACAAAATGGCCGACTCCTGAATGCCCGTTTTGCGCAAAAAAAAGAATCCGGATGCCAACGTGTAAAATGAACATGCAAAAGGGCGCCGGAACTTAGAATCCGAGGTGTTAAGAGTTATATTTCAAGCATAGGAACATAATTCAGAGCGTAAAGGGTTAATTTGAAAATTATTGACCGTCGGGAGGGCAAATGGAAAGCCGGGGCAGCGGGGTCTTATGGTTCTTATAGTTTGGAGTGGCCGAAAGATGGTCAGCGCTGCTTAATACATGAGCTATGGGTGCGGGGACAGCCTACAGGCACCGGAATGTAATGTAGAACGGGACACCTCTCCAGCTCAGGCGTCACGGGGCGGAAAAATATATTTATATAAAACAAGATGCGCCAATAGGACCCGCATTCCTCTTTTGTCTAGCACACGATTGCAGCTTGGCACTTTGCCTAAATATACAGCGTGACAATGTGCTTCGTAATTCATGACTGCCCTTCCCTTATTGCCTCGCGACAAATTATATGAAGTCGCCGAAATGGGGTTTTTATTTTGTCCGAGACAAGGTGGCAGGTGGCAGCTAAACCCCCATTGTGAGGACGCTGCGGAGGAGAGAGGGTTAACCATGCAAGATAATCTGCCTGGCGGAGACAAGATTTTTGCAGCAGGGCGGGGACATGAAACAGATATTCAGCGTCCCAAAGTGACCTCCCGCGAGAGGGAAGATTAACCTCCGAATTGCCGGTTCCCACCACCTCTGCAGTCTTTATCCCCCGGCTTGCGGGAGGGCAAAAAAAAAAAGAAGAAATGTAAGCGTTTTTCGATAATACGCAGAATTTTATTTACAGAAAATATGTAAAAGGCGTTGCTAGAGGATCTGATCTCTCAATATACAGAGAAAAAAATATAATAATAATAAAGACGGAAAAAAACCAGAAACAAAATGAAAAAAAATATCCAAAAAATTCTGATTAAAAAAACAGTGTGATAAAGAATAGCGGGTCTGATGTTTAAAAAAATATGCAGCGCTAGACTTTGTTGTGGGGTGGTTTTTGGGATTACAGATTGGGGGGGCTTGATTACAAAGGAAAAAGGGGGTTACTGTAACAGAGACAGACAGATTCTAAAAGCTCGCCGGATTTCTTTTGTCCCCAAATTAAATAGCGTTGAAGATAAATCTGTGTGTGGGGGGGTAACAATAAATATGAAAAGGGGGAATGCATTTAAGGAAACGATGGGATGTAGATACATTTGTGATATAAATATGGCGGAGCAATTTTCCTTAACCCCCTTGAGAAATGTGCTCTTCGCCCCCTTTGGTACTTAAAGGGTTAAGTAAGGTCAAAACTGTCACTTAAATAGAAATCGTTACACAAGGAGATACAATGTATTTATTGGGGACACTGAAAATGGAATAAGCGGCAGGAATGGGACGTTAGAGGAAAAATGAAGGTTAAAAGAAGGATGGAGGGGAAAGGAGGGACGTGTGGAAGAGAGAATGCAAAAAAGAATGAGAAGAGTAGAACAATGAGGGGTATTAAATAAAAAAAAATAGAAAGAAGGAGGGAAGGGACAGCGGCATTGGAGAAGGAACACGGGGAAGAATGCAGGAGTGGTGCATGGAGCGAGGTGCAGAAGGGAGGGACAGAGGAAGGAAGATAGGGTAAAGGGAAAAAAAGAGAGAGAGAAAGGCAAGAGAGCGAGGGAAGGGGAGGGGAACACTGGGAGGGAAGTGGGAGGAGAGCATAGAGAAGTCACAGGGAGGGAGAAAAAAAGAGATAGAGATGGAGAAAGGAGGGAGAAGAAATGTAGAGGGCAGGAAGGGTGGAGGGAGAAGAGAAAGGAAAAAAAGAGAGCAAGAGAGAGAGAGAGCATAGGGATTTGGGGCGTAATAAAATGAGGAGACGGAGGAGTGGAAAAAAAGAAATAGTATTAAAAAAAGGAGGAGAGCACTAGAGGATGAAAGAGAAGAAAAGATGTATTGGAGGAGAGGGGAGCGCGGGAAAGAGAAACGCACAAGAGGGGACAAATAGCTGAGCTGAGGGACAGAAACAGCAAGAGAGAGCGCAAGCAAGAGAACGCCTCGGGGAGGAAAAGAGACAGACGCACAGAGCATCTTGTTACATGGCAGCCCGGCTGGGAGGCTGAATCCTTGCCAGGGAGGTAAGCATTGCATTCCATCTTTATTTCACTTTAGAGAGAGGCCTGGAGAGGGGACTGCCCCGCTAACTGCCTACATGCCCCTACGCACCGCGTTAACCCTTATTCTGCAACACCGGGGGGGGGGGGCATGCAAAGCAACATTAACCAGGGGCAGATCTGCAGAGTATTACAGCAGCCGGCGCCGGCCCCGGCTGCCAGCCCCGGAGCATTAACTGTATCCCCGCGCCACATGGGGCTGCAGCCGTAACGTTATCCGTGCTGCAGAGCATCACATGGTTTTGCAGCACATTTCCAGCCCCTGCACCAGAGGCCCTGCATGGATGTCGCATGGGGTCTACAGCATTAACCCTTTCCTGTCACTTTTATATAGAGCTTTCGATAACGGGGCCGCATGAGCGGGCTGACGCCCCACGGACGATGGGGACGATGGTCAGTGCTCCCCACCCAGTTCTGTTTCAGCAAAATGGCCCACTTAGCTCGTTCTCTCGCAAATGTGCCAAAAAAGCTTCCTCTGACCTCATTTTATAGGAACGCGCAGGCAAATTACCCAAATCCCGCCACTTTTAATCCGGTCTCCTAAATCATCCCATTATCCCGTGGGATCCCTCTTACTAATAATGCCCCTGATTCCCCACATTCGCTCAGAGACCCCTTAAAGTCACGCCATCTCCCCCCCTCACCCTATCTCTCATTCAATCCCCGATTCTTTCATCTGTTCGCAGTTAATCCAAATATTCCCCCATCTTCTATTCCCCTACAGGCCTCAAGCACTCCCCCCCCCCCTCTGCTATTCCTCCCTCTTAACACTCCTAAACCTTTGCAATTCCCTTACAGGCCCCCAAACACTCCTCCCCATCTACTATTCCTTTACAGGCCCCAAACCATTCTCCACCCACCGGTATACCCTTACAGTCCCCCAAACTCTCCCCCACTCCCTGCTGACAGCATCCAGAAATCAGGTGCGATGGATGCCGGGAGGCACCTCCCTCTCATATACCGTCACTTTACAAAGAGCCGGGTACATGGGGGTCTCTTTCACCCATTCGCGTGGGCACCCAAGTTTTGGCTTGAGCATCTCTCTTTTTGATGAGCGGCTGAAGGAATAGATCTAGACAGAGCCAACAGAAAGGGGGCAGACATGGCGTGTCTGACAAAGTAGAGAATACCCATGAATAGATTAAGAACAGAAATGATAAAGGGATACATTGTATCATTAAAGGGACACCACCCCGCACCCGTTACCTCTAGGAACCAGTCAGCAATGGAAATGGATGTAGGCCGGTGCCTCAACGAAGGGTTTGATGAATTAAAACGTACCGGGGATCCTAATGAGCCTCTAAAAATAGATGGGTCTGGTTAATGACACTGAAAATTTCAAGTAACGTGGCAGTGATAACAAACCTCCTGGAGCTGTCAAGGTGACCCAAGGTCCTTTTAACCCTTGTATTGTCAGTAAAGAAAGCAAGGTGGCGAGAAACAAAATGTTACCCGTCCTTCCGGCTATTGAGTAGTTAAAGAGCTCAAAGAACTAACTCTCTGGGCAGAATATAATGGGTTTTAAGGGTTAATAGCTAAGTCATTGTTCATGACCCATAAGGTTTACTGTTTAGATGGATTATATGTAGAGGCATTGTAAAGTTTCTCGGGAAAAAGATCTAAAGCTTTTCGTTTTGGATATAATCGCGGAAATAAAAATGTCGTCGATAGACCGTATTTTATAACTTTATCTCCAAAGGCTAATTAATAAAATATAAAATTTATACTCGGTAGACACGTATTGACTATGAAATTCAAGATGGCGGCTTTGTGAACCCTTGTTCACAATGGCTTGGTGGACATTGACTATATATATGAAAGGGTCACTAAGAGTAAGCCAAACCAAGGGTCACGGGCATGTCATCAGATGTTCATGTATGAATCCTGAATATTCACCACCATCTCTGAAAACATTTATATTTCCCTTAGCTTTGTCTCTAAAAGCTCAAGAATAAAATAAAGTTTACAAGTATCGAAGCCGAGAGGATTTAATTACCTCCACATAAGCCAAAAATGTATCACCTTTCTGCATTCATAGATATTCCTGCGCCTAAATACCCCAGCAACACAAAGTGTTATCCATAATGCCCCAGTGATAGAGAAATTAGACCATGTATCCTACCCACTGTCAACACTGTTACACCGATAAGAGACCCTACCCATTATTACCCCAGTCATGGGGTATCAGACTGTAAATTTACACCCTAACCATAAAACTTCTGCTCCAAGAGATAATGACTATTAATGACTATTTGCACCTTCTTCTTCTTCTTCTTAGAGTTAGAAGCACTGGGCCGTTGCCTTGCTTGTTCTTAAATCCTGGAGGCTCTGGCTTGGACAGAAGTTGCTCACTAGAGCTTATATTGCTACATAGAACAGATAACAGTCACACCTGCTGTGCCTCTAGGACTGGCCATACATTTACTACAACTAGGACTTAACAATAATGATAGGTCATTGGTAATTAGTTACTAATTCTCCTCCTGATTTGGTAAGGAGGAATGTTGGGCAGGTATAAGATAGCTTCCTTGGTTAGGTACTGGCAAGGAGTTACAGAGGCTAGTAACAATGTAACTGCAGTGGACAAAGAAAGGTAACGCCTAACCTTTGGTGGTCAGGGAGTTGTTAAGGCGCCCGCACCAACTCAAATCCACTGGTTGCCTATCCGAAAATAACTATAAGTGGTCGCTAATGGCAGTTTATTTAACTTACAGGCTTCGTTTAATATGTTGCTTTGTTAGTTTTGTAACTTTGCGAGCCACACGGTTTGGTCGCCTTTTGAGCTTCTCTTGGCCATAACGGTTGTCCTCCTTGAAAACCAGTAAGAGTTGTAATAATACAACATAACATTCTATAGATAGGTTTTAAAAGATTTTGGAACCTATATACTGATTCTGGGGCTTCTTGCAAGCCTAGACAGTATGGTCTTCAAATGGTTAGACTCATAGAAGACTCACGTAATGGTACGGGCTTTACTGAAGCATGCTAAGAGTCCACCGTCATGTTTCGTCAGTTTGCTTCCCCTCTGATATGGGGTTATATGGGGCAGCAGGATAAGGGCAGGAAGAGCTGCCGGGAGCTTCTGCTGCTACATCACATACTGTTAAGATGTCTATATCCTGCTGTAGACCCGGGTTAACCTCTTTACTCCCAAGGAGCCCAGATGCCCTCCTCTCGTTTTGTCTTTTGTCAGATGATAGTCAGCTGTATTGGAAGCTGATGTAGTCATTTTACTGATGCACGTAAAAAAAATTAAAAAATATCTGGGGTTTTTTTCTGTAAATGATTACAAACTGTTGTCACGTTGAACAGATAAAAAATCAACATGATGAAGGATAATAGAGCTTTTGAGAATGTTCACCTGTCCAGCGAATAGACAAGACGAGGAAATGCCAGGTCGGACCATGAGATACGGTTACCGAACGTCTGAAGGCTGCAGACATTTTACTCAATAATTCATCCGAACAGGGACCCGATGCGCAGGGTTACTTAAGGAACCATTGAAAAGGCTGCACATCTTCACCACTTGAAGAACCCAGTAGAACCTGTGTAGCTAAAAGGTGGACCCTTCTGCCTCAAATGGGTGGGCAGCATGGTCCGATTCAGATATGAGTCAGGGTAATTTAGGAAAACGATAAGAAAATATCATGTCCTGCCTTGAACTGCTAAAACATTTTAGGGGAAAAGACATTTCCCCTCCGCAGCAGGTAGAACGTTGGATAGAGGACGAACGTGCCGCAGAACTGGCAGCGAGTGGGCTCGAGCAATTAAACTAGGCATAAATATTCCCCTAATGTAGGCAAGGACAGGCAGTGCCATGCCGGCTGCTGCGAGATAGCACTCCAATGATGCGGTCATTGGGGGTGGGGGCAGTGGCTACTGTGGACTATGGAAGCAGTCTGAATCTTCTGAAGGGATTGCCCACAGCTGGCGTTGGCTTCATAGAGTTTACCCCGGTACCCCAGGGGTGAATAAATTAATGATAGCGCTTTGGCCATCAGAGAAGGCAGTGCTTGTGTGCCAGAGTTATCCAAGGACAGGCGGCACAGCCCTGTGTATCAGTGCAGTTCTCCTCTTACCCCCCCTTGTCTCGTCTCAGTATCCCTTACCCAGCTCTATCATCATCTCCTGCCTTTCTCATTTCTGTCCCTCAGCTCCTGCCTCTCGCTCTCCCCCCCTACCACTACCTTCTGCTATATTTAGCCTCACTCTGTCCTAGAAAGATCCTGTCTGGCTATTCCCATCTGAACCAAACATCTTCCCCGGCTCTGTTCCTCCATTCTCACCCAGGTCATTCTGCTTGCACAACCTTTTGCACAGTAGTGTATCCTCGGCAAGCAGCATACTCTGCAGAGCGTCGCGTCCCGAAACCTCACTCTGCAGAGCGCTGAGGAATACACCTTCTGCCGATCTCCCACTTCGTTTAATATGTTGCTTTGTTAGTTTTGTAACTTTGCGAGCCACACGGCTTGGTCGCCTTTCGTCGCGAATTCCGTTGACTTGGTCGGTTCTGTTTTATTAACTCTAATTCTGCGGCCTGAGGACCACTCGTTGGCAAACCTTTCCCCTTTTTGGCATTACCCCTGCACTATAACCCTATACCCGTTGATGAGCTACTTGCGGGATTTGTTACCCTGTAGAGCATCAGCTCCTTCTAAAGAGTGTTTGCTCTAGAACAAGGGTTCCCGACCCAGTTCTCAAAGAATACTCAACAACCCAGTTTTTTTGCTTTGTTAGTGCCCCTCGAGCACTAGGTCTAGAACCACTGCTCTAGAACATGTTAATTCATAGTATTAATATCCCATTTTTTTCCATACTGACCCATAATTCCTTATATATATATTGTAATTTCCCCAAAACCACATCCTTACATTATTCTCTCTATATAAATCATTTCCATTCCCTAATTACTCCGTGCCCGCCACGGGTCTAAATGCCTCTATTGAATAGGGGGGGGGGGTTCCGGTAATGCGCCAAAAATTAAGAAAAATCTGTAAGAAAAATATGCTGTGAACCAAAAAACACTACATTTTGCAAAAATATTTTTATGCCCTACTATACGATAGAGCATAAAGTGTATAAAGAAAATGTTGGGATCGTGCTGGCATCCCAGCGATGACCATGCTTAGTACCGGCACAAGTTCAGCACAGGATGTATTAAGGCAAGCGGGGCCCTGAGCAGTAATAACCTCCCGACTGCCCCGGGGGTCTGCAGACAGGAACCAGTTACCCCGTTCCTAAGGTGTCAGGCTGTTTAACTAGCCCCCTGAGCGATGTCCGAAGCGCAAGGAAGCTTGTGATTGGTTGGCTAAATATACTAGAAGTTGTAGTCCAAATACAACAAAAAAATTGTGGCCCCCTCATCATACAGGGGGGGCGGCCAATATTACTCTGCTGTTCTGTTTTTGGGTACGTCTGACACCCCATCTGAATATGCCTAGACTACATGATCCGTCCTCCTTTTCTTCCTCCCCAATGCTCGGTGATTTTTTTATTTCTTGGTCTGTGCCTCTCCATTCTTTGTGTCCCCCCTTTTCTGCCTCTCACCTCTCCCCTCCCCCTATGTCTCTCTCCCTCCCCCCATCCACTCTCTCTCTCTCTCTCTCTCTCTCTCTCTGTCTCTCCCTCCCTGCGGCTTTTCACTGGATCAGGAGATGGAATTTTTTTCCTTGGCCATGCGCCAATGCAGCCTCTCCAAGCAAAAAGGGAGAGAAACAGGGAGATACAGAATATAGGGGGAGAGAAGGGAGATGCAACAGAGGTAGAATGAAAAGCACGGGGGGGGGGTGGATAGGTTGGTTGAGGAGTGAAAGGGTAACAGAGGAACGGAGGGGGTAATCTAAAGAAACTCTGGAGAGAAAGTGAATGGAGGTAAAAGAAGACCGATCGATAGGATTATACAGAGAGAGAGAAAAGCGGAGGAAAAAGGGATAAGGAAAAGGATTAGCCTGAAATAACTTTACTTTCACCTGCTCCTCATACCCCATCCCACCGAGACCCCAGTTTACCGTCTGCGTTTTGGAAATCATTGACATCCCCCCCGGTAGAGAGCTGAGCTTGCAGTTTTTTTTCTCATATTCATATTTTCAGGTTCATTTCGAGGATTTTCAGCATCTTAAAAGTTCTTCCTTAAACCCCTTTCCCAGCCAGAGGGGCCCTCAAAGCCTCCTCTGTGTTAAAAAAACCCAAAAACTAGTCTGACGAGTTCATACGCTCCGACAGTCCTTTTTTTTTTTTGGAAGAGCTTTCCAGAAAAAAAGTAAAAAAAAAATAATAATAAAAAAAAAACCTATCTTGTTACACTGAGCTCGGCCAGTAACCTCTCCTCCTGTTAGAAGGATCATAGGAGACGATCAAACAGCTCGGGGTCCCCAAAAAATCTTAAGGACGCCCCTTTGGGGAATGAATTAACTCCGAATACACCGTTATCCCACGAAAAAAAATAAAAAAATAACAGGAAGGAAAAGTTTGAACTTGCAAAAAAAAGCTGATGAGTAAATTTTATTCTATCAAGGAAATGTGAGCACTCAGCACCTACTAATAATATCACGCCGAAATTACCGCTTCAAGGGCGCCTCGGTTATAAATCGATATCAATTCTCCTTTCCAACGCACCCACTATATGTTAATTCGATCAGCCGCCTGCCGCCGTGTACCTATATCCTTATCTCTCTTTACAGAACATTAGAAACAGGTCACCTAAGGTGTTGGACCATGAACCCCTTTCGTTAATGCCCGCATTACCGCCTTCTAGTCGGGTAAATGTGGCGGGTCGGGGTTAATCTGTTCTTTTATTAGTTGGAAGCGTACAAATTAATTAATTATTTCTGGTGTTATGATCTCATTCCTTGTTCTTGTTCGTAGTCAGACCTTTATTTATTATTTTCTAGAAAATACATTTGGGGTAAAAATACGACTTGTCGTCGTTGAGTTCTAAAGTATGGTCGTTTTTTTTTGGCAGGTAGAGAGAAGATGTCCCCTCTCTTCGTCGTAAAACTGCGCGGGTTTACTGATTTGGGACCTACTGATCAAGACAGATCTTCAGGTAATACGCCTTATCTGTAATGATACTTAACGTAACCATCCCCTTCTCTGCTCATTGATTCTTGGGAGGACGGTCAAGAGATACCTAGACGACCCCCAAAAATGTTACATAGGTCACTTCAAAAGCTAGAGCCCCATGTAAATGTAGCATTTATGAGGCTGGAAGGAACTGTACGTGCCCTTAAATATTAAATATTGTATTCGATAAAGCTGAGGACATTCCACTTTCGAGCTTCTGTGGTTGGAGAAGACCTAGAACCGTTCTAAAACGTTCAAAAATGTAGACTAGAGAATGGCTCTTCTGAAAGTATAAGAGAAAGAGGATAAATGGTAAAGAAGCTGATCCCAGGAGAGAAACTTGCCCGGATTGGCACACATATTGCATAATGAAGTCGGCAATCTCTCCCGCAAACTCGCCATTTAGTAAATAAACCCCGAGATGTTACATTCCCACTGTATACATACTGGTTTTGTGGCAGTAGTTTCAGAGCGCATTTTTTTTCCTTCAACTTTGCTGGATTTCTGGCCTCCTGGAGCACTTCAGCATCTGGGCTGAACCTCAACGAGCACCTCAATGACAACCTCCAATCGGGGGGGGGGGGAGGTTGTTTAAGGACCCTCCTCATTTTCGGACATTTGTGCGAATTAACCGAATTGGCAAATTTCATTAAAGTTCAAATCCGTACAATTTCAAATGCAGAAGTCTACAATTTATAAGTCTTTGGGCCATGTTCTGGTGAGGCATCTCCATGAAGCCATATTCGGTCTTACCGCTAAATCCCAGATACCATAACGTCCCGCTTTTTTACTTTCAGGACAGGTTTAAGGAAAATCGTCCCCTTAATTGTCACGTCAACGAACATTGAGTTTTTATCTTCCAGCATTCCATAAAAACCTTGACATGAAGGTGCTTATCTTATGGATCTGGATCATTGTTGGGGTTCTGTAGATTTAGTTTGAGTCATGACATCACTAACAAGTTTTTGAAGTCTGTCATTGTGAAACTCGCATAAACATTTTTTTATTAAAATTGTTTTTATCATGAAAACATTATAATACGCTAAATATAATGCTGCTAAGATGCGGGTTCTGTCCTCCATGGACCTTGCATGGACCTTGTCGCTTTGGAAGAAATACAAACTTCCAACCCCCATAAGAATAAGGAATCATAGTTTGGATTTATTTGCATGAAATACATGTTTTTGGGGGGAAAATGGTGTTAAAAATGTGTATTTTTTGTTTTTGTTTGTTCCCAGAATCTGTAGATTTGCAGATAATATCTGGAATTCCAGTTGTAGGAAAGGAAAGCAGATGGGAGAAGTTCTGGAAGCCTTTTATCCAAAAGACATAAAGGTAGATTCTATCCCAATCGTTGTATGCATGGATGCTGTTTCAAACATTTGTAGAAAAAAAGCGATTCTTATGGAAATTGGTTAAAAAAAAAAAGAAAAAAAGATGCTGTCTCCATAGCAACCAAACAAATATCTCTCCTGGCTGCTTAATTTTTTTAGTTTTAGACCAAAAACCCAAAATGTGGCCCTCACAATAAAGATTTGAGATGAATTAATATTAAAGTATCGAGGAGACTTAAAGGACAAGCCGTGCTAATAATCGCGCAGTTTGGACCCATTCGGTACTCGTTACATATGAAAATGTATAATTACAAATTCTGCCCTATTTTGTGGATGATAAGACTCGGTGTACCAAGTTCCAATGAATTTCTACTGGAAGCAGCGAAAAATGTTCTGTGACTGCTTATGGGATCCATCTTGTTAAAAAAAAAAATAGAGAGTCTTACATTTCAGATGATACAGTATGTTTTTGGTTATGATTGGGTTAAAAATTTTATGTGTTTTCCAGGCGTTCCGCTGTTATGTTCTACAGTGTTAGGATTAATGGGGGTCTGTGTAGGAGAATGAGCGCGCGGACACACATACTAATCCCTGTGTATATGTGGTCTTATTATTATTTATTGTTTTATATATATCATATTCACAAGTAGTATATATTGACTTACAGAGCCAAAGGGGTAAGGAGGGCCCTGCTCACAAGAGCTTACAATCTAGAGGGTCCTGTCTGCAAATAACTGTAGGCCACTATGTCCAACGTTCTTGGGACATTGCGTTTTACTGCTGGGGGAGGAAGGAAGGGATATCTCCTGAATTTCTATTGTCCCCTCGGTGGGGGGAAGGCCGGTCGCGCAGATGGCGGAGTTGCGTTACTGTTGCCCTTTTTGCCGTGGAGATGCGGGGGGGATATGTCTGTCGCTATGTCACACCATGGGTGGATAGGCGGCATAATCTGGGAGTATCATGGATCTTTGCATCCCAGAGCAACCTCACAAACAGACCGGATAAACTCAGTGGGTTAGAGGCCACTTCCTATCTCATGTGGCATGTGAGTGGCTCAGCTGTCGTCTGGCTCAGCAGTCCTAACCTCCATTTGCCTTTTGACCTTGTCTGCCGTCACAGACAGTCTGCAGCTGGGCTTTTGTCACCTTTGACCCCCTAGGGTCTTAGCCTGTCTCAGATATATCCCCCAACGGCCGACCCTTCCCCCGCTAGTTAAAACGCTTTCCTATTCTCTGCTGGGGGTATATAAACGTAGTATCCCACAGCCACGTAAAACAATTCTTTACCACCATGAAAAGGCACTGCGTTGGTACTAAAGAGGTCCTACGAAATCTGCTTGATTTCTTGGACCCAGAAAGACACAATGTATCAAGTTCCAACATACCGACGGGGGGGGGGGTGTTGTTTGGGTTTTAGAATGCCACCGATGGAATTTTATGGAATACTTTGTGGAAAAGATGATTTAATACCAAGAAAATTGAACATTTCCATTTTTAAGCCGCAGAGTTTGAATTTTTGTAAGCAATATGGATAACGCCAGGTTCTAGACCCATAACCACTGCGTCAAACGTCTTCGTAGTCACAAATAAGTGGATCCGTCGGTGGCTAGACCTTATATCGCTCAAAATGTGAGTTAATGCTTAAAACCTGAAATGCCGAGGACGTGGTTTTCGGCCGCAAACAGTGATAGGTTGTCCATCACCGCTACAAAAAAGAAGCAGGTGAGACGAGCCCAGCGTAATGAAACAGTAGAACATGTCTGGGCTTCACAATGGCAACCCTCGGGTGTTTGCGGGGGCCATAGTGTAAAGCTGGCATTTATTGGATCTCAACACAATTTGTCTTGCCATAAGTTGGGGCTAAACCCAACACACAGGACTAGTCTTGATGGACGCCATTCACTAAGTAGCCAGCTCCAGTTGTGTAGATGCTTGAGCTGCAGTTACAACAAGAGACCTTTGTGTGGCGCTGTTCCGATTTGTTTAGATGGACGATCTTAGCGCTGTTGGGTGTTGATAGGCTATGTAATGTGTTTCCGGCTGTAAAAGGGCCAAATTGTTACTAACTTAAGAAAAAAAAGTCATGTGAAAAATCAACAAAAAGAATCACCTGAAATTCTCGAGCCACTGGATACATTGTAGAAAGTTAAACGTCTCTTATTGACCTCGAAGCATCAAGAGTGAGAGTTTTGTGAGGCCTAGCAGACGGCATTGTGCAGAACGGGCATTCTGACGACTCCCCGCAGCTGCTCCCATGCTGCAGTTGGAGAGATGCCACCATTTTGTACGGCTCGGGATTCAGGGAGCTCTGAAATGGCGTCCGCCTGGCACGACCCCGTAGAAGGCAGGGCTATCGAGTTGGTTATCGGAGGCCCATTGCGCTGCTGGACCTGCCGGCAGAAAGGTTTCTGTGGTTACATGAGGGAAGGGCATAGCCCGGAACACAGAGAAACGAAGGAATAAGAAAGAAAAGAAAGAGAGAGAGGCAGGGATTGAAACGTATCCTGGCACACGGAGCGGGCGATTAAACGAAGAGAAAAAAAAAAAAAGAAAAGGTGCAACGTCTCGGAACCTTTAGAGAAAGAGGGAGCAGGTTAAAAACACCGAGAGGGGATAACGTCAGAGTCTCCGAGCCGAAAGAGGGAAAGGAAATAATAGCCTAAAAGGGGGCATTAAACAAAGCAGTTAAAAAAAAGAGACAATAAGCCGGGCACTGGTGTGACGTTTAACCCTTGTGCGATGGAGCGCTCTGTGTATAACCGTACGCGCAGGCACGAGGGACTCGCAGAGAACACGGTTCAAATTATACAAGTCCATGCCAACATTTCTTCCGAGGCCTGCGTGTTTATAACGGGCTTTGTTTATTTTTACATAGAACCCGTCGGCAGATCGGCCCCCATTCGGCCCCCGTCTAGTCTGCCCGTTTCTCCTGCTGTAAAGACTCAAACCTTAATTAATCGTTGCTCTCGTCTTCAGATTCAGGAGCCATATGCCTATCCCATGCATGTTTAATATCCTCACTGTACTACCCTCTACCACTTCTGCTGGGAGGCTGTTCCACTTATCTACCACCCTTTCAGTAAAGTAAAACTTCCATTCCATCTGAAATCACTTTAAACATTTAAATGCTTCTTTCCCATCCCCCGTCCCATTATAGATACAGATTAGAACGCTATGAAGAGGTCAGCCTACAATCCAGAAGTTCTTTTTCTATTATCTTGTCAATGAAAGGTTAAAGAACCTTACCTTCATATTGGGTTCATTTATTCAGAAATTGGGGTTAAAGATAGCATTCATGAAATGCATATTTGTTTGTGTTCTTGGAAATTATTCCATTCCGTTTTTGGTACCTACATGGTCGAAGATGGTGGGGATGTGGGGCGGAAGAATTATATTGTATGGTTACATGGGGCAAATGAGGTCATAAAGAGGGGCATTACCAAACTGATTAGATCATTAAGGGCAGGGCTGGATTAACTAAAGTGGCACATGGAGCAATTGCTCCAGGATCCAGGAATGGAAGGAGGCAACGAGCATGTAGTAGACCTTCTTGAGTTGGGGTTCTCCAGCCATCATGTGCAGAATCCCTCCATATGCATTTGCCCCTTCCCCAGCCATTTCCCATCTGACCAAACCCATCTCCAGGCACGTGATATACCCCCCCAGTACGCTTGAGCTTTAGGGTTATTTTACATTATTTTACAATAATTATGTTTTCTTTGTGTTGATGTGGAAAAATAGCTGGGCGCGAGGGGCCCTTTTTTGGGTTCCCAAGCTCTTGAATCTGCCCTTGCTGTAAGGCCTTATAACTTTGAGGATGTAGCTTTATGAATAGATATGTGCATTACAAGGAGAAAAGATTATTGGGTCATTCCAAAGGGTTCTAGAGCTTTCAAGGAATAGAAGGGAAAATAATATGTTCTAGAACCACATCGACATCTGCCATATGGTCACTGCGTAGCTTTGAATGGACGGTTCCAGCGGTCACTGGCTTTAGTAACCCATATTACTATATTTATGTCACGCTATTATGTTTACATTTATTTAAGCTGAATCGACACCTTGAAAAGGAGGCCACGGCTGTCTCCATCTGACACCCAACAACATGAAACTCTTATTTCCGTTCTCTTCACACCTCTGCCTTTTCATACAATGATTTAGTTCTTTATCGAGCTCCGTTCTCTTTATCTCCCCCCCCCCCGTCCGACTTCCCTTATTTCCTTTGTTTAAACCCTTTCTCCTTAATCCAAACTTCATCTAACTTCATTCACTCTTCCGGGTCTGATTTAAAAAAAAAAAAAGTAATAATCACAAAATATCTAGAATAAAAGTATTCTTCAAGACCAAACCCAGAGAAAATTAAGTATTTTTTTAGATATAGGATACCAAGATGATAACTTGTCAAGGGGACCCCTGGGCCACTACAAGGACAGCTAGAGGTGTGTGAGAGCTTTCGCTCGTATTCCGACAATGGTGGAAAGAAAGGCAATGTTGGAAAAAGCCACATTCCGCCCCGCGGAATCCTTTGTTGGAGAAAATGTGTTTCCACCGGGTTATGTCGAGGTTCACATCGCGTGACATGATGTTTCAGGAAGTAAATAGAGTTGTTGAGTGTGTTGTGATGTCATTGAGAAAATGTTAATGGTTTTCATAGTACTTTTGGGGTCACCGGTGGTCCAGAAGTGGTTACTACAAAAGGTAACTTCAGTAATCTCCTCCAGTGTGAGCCAATAACGATGAACTAAAACACAACATACGTTCTTCCATTAAAGAAGGTCCAATGAGGATACTTCTTTGGTCTAATTCATCTATGAGTTACGAGCTATATAGTACCATACTCAGACTGGGTCAGATTTACTAATAGAGAGTTTCAGGAGAGGTTCTGTGACATAGAAACATAGAATGTGACGCCAGATCCGACCCATTTGGACCGTCGGATCTGCCTGGTTTTCCTGCTGTAAAGATCAAACCTTAATCATTGGTCTCGTCTTGTATTCAGGAGCCGTATGTCTATCCCATGCGTGTTTAAATCCCCTCACTGTACTAGCCTCTACCACTTCTGCTGGGGGGCTGTTCGACTTAACTACCAGCCTTTCAGTAAAGTAAAACTTCCTCCGGTTCCATCTAACCCTCTAGTATTAGATTCTGGTCTCTTGTTCTAACATTTCTCCTCCTTTGGAATCAACTTCCCTCCTGTACGTTGTCAGATCTATTTAAATGTTTCCACCATATCCATATAATATTTTAACTGTTCTAAATACAGAGCTGAATAGAGCTTTTTTCCCCCTGCTAACCCCAAAGGATGACTCTTTCAAGCTGTTTCTGTTACCTCTCTATGGTTCTATACAGTAGGAAGACTAGTGTTGTGACAGTAGCCGAGCCTAAGCATACTGTCGCCATTGTATTGTGTCGTGCCATAATAAGCCATCATCTGAGAGCATTTACATGTCCCCAGCAGCTCGTAAACCAGCATTACCAGCAATTCCACGTTGCTACGGCATCCGAGCATTCATGGGAATGACATGCAAACCATAATCTTGGTCGATCTGTAGCTTAAACATCTGCATCGTCCCCTAATGTTTGATGTTTCCACACATTTGAAACTCGGAGCCAGGTCTGGACAAACCCAACCTTCAATAGGTCAAGCCAAGTGGCCTCATTTGCCCTATGCATGGGATAGACATACGGCTCCTGAATCTAAGACGAGACCAACGACTCATTAAGGTTTGAGTCTTTACAGCGGGAGAAATGGGCGACAAGACGGGGGCTGAATGGGTCTATGACCCCTAAAATGTTGCACCTGCTGCTTAAAGTTATTCCCCTCTTGTACTGATCTCTATGAAAGACCCTCTTCTTGGTACTTTGAAAAAAGTTGACTCCAATAATTGACTTTTGAAGTTTAATGTATCCATCCCTTGAGAAAGCCATTGGTTAATCTCAGTCCAATGCTGGTGTGTTAATAACCCAGGGGTATCTCTTTAGGGTATCCCTTGGGTTATTTTGGCAGGGGCTGAGTAGATAAGAATCCCTCCCAGCATTACTAGAGATTTTGGAACGTACACGTATACAGAATGACGAGCCAGAACAGTTTGTATGATTATTTATTGTTCTATGTAGCGCCATCATATTCTGTAGCGCTGTACAATGGGTCAACAGAACATAGCAAGTAGTATGGCACACGGGCTCAGGATGCGGGGGACACCTGCCTATGAAACTTGGCTTGGGATCCATTCTAGAATTTATTTCAATGTATCCATCAGATAGAAATGTTTCTCTTTCACTTTCTAAAACATTACTCAATGAAAAAAAATAAACGGGGGGGGGGGCCGACGTCACAAAGTAACAAGCCCCTTCTTGGCCTTTTTGGCGATGCGGCTGATACTTTCTAAAATCGTCGCACTTTAACCTTTTTTTTCCCCGCATTTCCGATGTATTTTTTTTTGTTTTCTCGTTCTTTTCTCCTTTTCTTTTTTATTTCTTTCACCTTCACCTTTCTTTTATCACCCTCTCTGCCTTTATCTGCCTGTCTCTCCACTCCCGCTCGGTCTTTCTTCTCCCTTCCCACTCTCCTCTACACATTGTCAACACCAATGCCACACTGGTCCTCCCTGCAGATACCCCCCCTCCAAATCCCTCCCTCCTCTTCCTCCCACACCCCCTTCTCCACTAAAACACAGCAAGCGGCCATCCAGAAAGACAGATGAAGGGAAACGCAATAGAACTGGCTATGTTTAATCCTTTCTGCCTTTCATCGTAAGAGAGAGGGACTGCCAAAGCAGTGAAAAGAGACCCAAAAAAAGAGAAACGTGCATGCTTTTCCACACGTGCACCCCGTACCCTACCAAAGACAACTACCGAACATTGTATCGCAATGTTTTCCGCAGTTCCCCCAGAGCCGATGGGGTTAAGTCAGCCTGCAACAAGGCCAGCTCTGTTTTTCGTATGGGGGGGGAGAGAAAAAAATTCAAATTCTTCCAACATCTGGCTCGATATTGCGATTTTAAGGCAACTTCTAATGTGGATTTCCCAAAAATGTTAAGACCGGACATGGAAACGTAAGTTTTTTCCTCTTTTTTGTGAGCAAATTAAAGTAACTAGACCACAAACTTAAGGGGGGGAGTTGATTGAAGGTGTATGGGGATGGGAATATGAAATGTATTCAAAAATTATTAGAATTTTGTTTATGTGTTTCTTCTTCCTTTTTTTGATCATGGTGGTGTTGGGAGTAATCGGGCAGAAGAAGGTAGAATCAATGGCATCCCATGTACTTGGAGAGGGGGTTTCTTCATTTAGAAATGGGAGCTGAGATCCTTGGAAGTGCAGGAACAGCATTTGATTGGGTGGCACGTAGCATCCGTTTATAAAAAAATTTAAAAATCTGATTTTTGGGGGGCTTTTTTTGCTTTTGAGACGGTCACTTTGGGCCTTGATGAATTCCTTAGATATTTTTTACCTACAAAGATCTGCAAATAATATTATCGAGAGGCTAATTATACATACTTTCACATAAAAGGTGCACGTGGGTCTGGTACAGAAGCTTTTGTGCAGAATGCTTGACAATGGGGATGTATTCTTCAACGTAGGATCAAGGAGATGTCCTACGACGGCTGGTTGAGTTACGCTCATCCTTCTGATAGCCTCCCCCAAGAAGCTGCCTATTCTACATAGGGACTTGGTTATAAGGTGTATGGGGGATAAATTCCCACCATTGTATGGCGCACGTGGTGGCTGAACGAGATGTAGAGTTGTGGGCAAGATGAAGCTTTCCTCTTTTACCTTCTTTAACGCTTTTTCTTATTGGCGTATTGTAGACCAGTGTGGCCTACTGGGAATTGTAGTAGAGTACCAGATATTCATTTAGTGAAGGAGTTAAGCTGGTTTCTGTTGACGGGAACGTTCTTCCTCCTTTTGAATTATCGAGTCACATGGGCTCCCCTTCCTCATAAGAACCCACAATTCATTCAGAAACCACTCGCGGCTCAGTCTGGCATGGAAGAGCTGATAATTACTAGGGGTCCTGGTACGAGAGGAAATGGTTGGTGTGAGGGGTCTTTATGAAAGGAGAAAAAAAGCAGTAGTGGAATCACGCTTTTTCTTCTGCACTAACAGAACATTAGTGAAATAATACATTTGAGGTGCACCAGATATGGGCACTTGGCTTTGGAATGTATGGTAACCCTCTTTGTTTTACGGGCTCTTGGTTTGATCTGGTCTTTGCAGTTGAGGGTCGATGTCCACCTACCTGGAGGAGGCCAATCTGATCCCTACTAATCCCAGTATCTTTCATTTTATCTATCATCCATTCCTCATGGCTATCATTCCTTCGCAGGATTCCCAACCCTTCCACCATTACCCTCCATCTCACCTCACTGCCAATGGTCTTAGGGTTCTCCATACCATTTCTTTCTGGAAACATCAGTCCGCCATACATTTGAGTTTAGTTGGATATGTGAAAATCGGAAATCGCATTGAGTTACCTGCCCAACGGTGGACAAATTTATGGACGACTTTAAGATATTTTTAGGACCCAACTTGATAACAAAAGGTACGGATGATGGACGTAGACGGTTCAAGTACAAAGCGTAGACAGATGAACAAACATCAGTATGTCAGGATTTACAAAATGATTTTTTGAACCTACCCATTGTACATTGACGGTAACGTAATGGCTTTTGGTGGGAACGTGTTTGCTTCTTGTGTCCGTAGGAGGACCAAATCCTACTCACGTGCATTTATAGGCCTAGGTACATGGATAATATATATGTAGTATTAGTGTTGGGAAGATTTATTAGGGTGACATGTGTAGATAGAACTCATACCTAAGGCACCTTAAACAACCTTTCCTAAAGGATAGGGTATTAAAAATCGCATTGACGTCTCTGAATGTGAAAAAAACGCCCTAATACATTCAAGAAGGGAGCAATTTGGCAGATGAGGTGTTTCTATAATAAAAATGAGCCCCTTATGTAGAGCAATATTTGAGCTGGGGCTTGGGCAGGGATTTACTGTACCAACGACGGCAAGGAATTTAAAAACAGCTTGGGACAGATAGAAGGATAGGTAAAATATGAAAAAAATCCAGGGATGAAACGCGGATTTGAGTTTTCTCAGCTGGTAACAGTCTGAGGCGAGGGCACGATCTGCTAAGTAGAGACCCGTCTCAGCGGCAAATATTAGATTTTTTGGAATAAAAGAGGATTTTTTTTAGGGCAGCGGTGAGCGTAAAATATATAAAATTGCTGTACATCATAATTTAAATCATTATATTTCATTAAAAGCAGATTCTGTTGCCTTTATATACAGTAACTTGAATGTCGGCATTAGGACATGCTTACTGGGCTGCAGTAACAAAGGTTAAAGCCCTGCAAGTAATCAATGATTTCACTGTCGCATATAAATTGGCGTAAACTTTGCTCCGGTCCTAAAAGTGTAACACGTTACCCTTTATATATCATGGAATTCTTTACTTTGGCACAGAAACCGGGATTTAAATCTAAAATCCAAAAATAGGATAAAAATACATGTTTTTCAGTTTACTTAGACCTGCTGGAAGGTCAAATCAGACCAACCTCTTTCTTTATTCATAATTTTAGTCTGGAACCATCCTTAAATAGCAAGTTGGTGGTATATATATATTTTTTTTACTGAAAGCTCAGCTTGGTGAATATCAGAGTAAACACATCAAATATTTTAATCCGGGATTGCATATAACTGTGTGTCTGTATAGTTCTGGAGTATATATATATATATATATATATATATATATATATATATATATATATATATATATAATATCATAATCACTATTATGATAATTCTTTTTCTTCTTCTTCTTCTTCTTCTTCTTTTTCTTCGTATTATTAGTGTTATTATTATTATTATGATATTTATTATTTATCATTATTATTATTTATTATAATTAATTATTGTTACTATTATATTTTATTTATATAGCACCAAACAATAATTTCAGGGTATATGACAAGCCTAGAATTGACAGACTAAAACAGAGACTAGAGAAGGCTCGGCTCCCAAGCTTCCAACTAGAGAAGAAACAAAAACCACAGAAGTCTTTAGGGTGATTTTGTAAGATATTTTTAATAAAACTCTTTTTTTCTGTTACCCGGATTTTCTTTTTAAAACATAAAATTATGCTAGTATGACTGGCCTCTTTCTGATTGGTCATTTTTGGTTTAGATTTGCGACCAAATGCTCAACGAAAAATATGGCTCCACAGCTTCAGTTAAGATGAATAATTTCAATAAATATAAGTCAACTTGTTGGCCACCGTATTGACCAAATATAGGTCTAACTTCTTCTCCTACACATGGGACAATATACAAATCCTTCTAAATCAAACTGCTTAAGGGGTTCTAAAGAAACCAATACTGGTGTTCTCGTGAGGATACATTGTTTAGGATAATTCCGAATATGAAGCCACAGCATTGTAAGGTTTAGCAAATTTCACAATGAATAACTCGTCCCGATGACATAATTTGGCCTGAAGGGCAACACTTTCTAGAATGTCATGGGCCATTTTTCTGACATGTTTTACCAACAACGGAACTTCAAGAGTGGTCATCCTTTCTGTAGTTTAAACTAGGAGCATTAATAATAATCAACGGATAGGTAGCTCAATGATAGACGTTCCTCTAAATGTATCCCCAAATTGCTGTGACGCACAAAACTAAAGTTAAACTGAACTTTTACCACTTTACAAAATAATATGTAATCATTTTTAGGGACCATGTTTTATATAATGGAAATCTGCATTACAAAGTCCAAAACAGTTATATATCTGCAGTAGAATGTTAGGGGCTATAGATATTGGCAGTAGAAAGTTAGTGGTTCTAGATGTCTGCAGTAGAATGTTAGTGGTCCTAGATGTCTGCAGTAGAATGTTAGGGGCTATAGATATTGGCAGTAGAATGTTTGAGGTCCTCGATGTAGGCAGTAGAATGTTAGTGGTTCTAGATGTCTGCAGTAGAATGTTAGGGATCCTAGATGTCTGCAGTAGAATGTTAGGGGCTATAGATATTGGCAGTAGAATGTCTGAGGTCCTCGATGTAGGCAGTAGAATGTTAGTGGTTCTAGATGTCTGCAGTAGAATGTTAGAGGCGATAGATATTGGCAGTAGAATGTTTGAGGTCCTCAATGTAGGCAGTAGAATGTTAGTGGTTCTAGATGTCTGCAGTAGAATGTTAGAGGCGATAGATATTGGCAGTAGAATGTTTGAGGTCCTCAATGTAGGCAGTAGAATGTTAGTGGTTCTAGATGTCTGCAGTAGAATGTTAGAGGCGATAGATATTGGCAGTAGAATGTTTGAGGTCCTCAATGTAGGCAGTAGAATGTTAGTGGTTCTAGATGTCTGCAGTAGAATGTTAGAGGCGATAGATATTGGCAGTAGAATGTTTGAGGTCCTCAATGTAGGCAGTAGAATGTTAGTGGTTCTAGATGTCTGCAGTAGAATGTTAGAGCCGATAGATATTGGCAGTAGAATGTTTGAGGTCCTCGATGTAGGCAGAAGAATGTTAGTGGTTCTAGATGTCTGCAGTAGAATGTTAGAGGCGATAGATATTGGCAGTAGAATGTTTGAGGTCCTCGATGTAAGCAGTAGAATGTTAGTGGTCCTAGATGTCTGCAGTAGAATGTTAGGGGCGATAGATATTGGCAGTAGAATGTTTGAGGTCCTCGATGTAGGCAGTAGAATGTTAGTGGTTCTAGATGTCTGCAGTAGAATGTTAGGGGCGATAGATATTGGCAGTAGAATGTTTGAGGTCCTCGATGTAAGCAGAAGAATGTTAGTGGTTCTAGATGTCTGCAGTAGAATGTTAGGGGCGATAGATACTGGCAGTAGAATGTTTGAGGTCCTCGATGTAGGCAGAAGAATGTTAGGTTCCATAGATGTTGATGTGATCACATCTTATATGAGTGACTATTTTTTCTGATACGTTAATTAGGCTCCAAGGAGCAGGCATTCTGCTTTTCTGGAAGACGTTTGAAGATAACATTCCTTCCAAATGTGTTAATATCCCTTTTTTTGCTTATCTCGGGAATATTTTGAAACAAAGAACAAACAGCAAATAAATGAGGTCTTGAAGGTAATATAAGAGCTTGGCTGAAGTTCTTATAGAAGCAAGAGAAAAATATCTATGTTTCTTGCAGCATTATTTTGCTATTTTTCCACTTATTATTGATTTCAAAATCAAAAAGGAGAAGTATTGTTCATTTTTATATTGGATGTATATTTTAAAAGAAAGAAAAAAAGACAATATGTGTTCAAAAACACCCACCCCATGTGTATGTCAAATGAGCAACCATTTTTAACTTTCTGTTATCAGGATCTGCATACTTTTTACTCCCAATGATGTTAGGAAGTTTTACTTTACTGAGAGGGTGGTAGATAAGTGGAAGAGCCTCCCAGCAGAGGTGGTAGAGGGTAATACAGTGAGGGGATGTAAACATACATGGGATAGACATACGGCTCCTGAATCTAAGTTGAGACCAACGACTGATTAAGGTTTGAGCAGCAGGAGAAAAGTGCTGAATTGAAATATAATAGAACATTTTTGCATTTAATTATTCTAGCCCATTTTACAAAAATATATATTTTCCAAAAAATAGCTAAATAATGTAAAGCCGTACAATGGCAGGAAAAGCTGCTATTCCACAAATTCATTGTTCACTCCAGATTGCAAAGCAAATAAACCATAGAAAGAAACTCTATTGTTTCCCACGAAGGAAAGGACACATTGTAACAGCTTTTTGTTTTCAGTTTCTATGGCAACAAGTGCCTGGCTTTGTGTCACATGACAATTAAGCATTCCCTGAAAAAAAAAAATATTAACAAGGCGAGCTTTTAGACAAATAAAGACTTATTTCCAGGTTTTGGGGCTGGAAATAATGTTTAGAATGTAACGTTTAGTTATAAAAGTTGACACGCTAGATAGAAGAGTGCCTTCGTGGGATGTATAGTTTTTCTTCAATGGCGGCTTGATAGAGGGGCTTATTGGCTGGCATATGGCCTGCAAGATTTTTTACATATGGTGGGTAATCCTCATGGGGGTATCATGACCAAGCTATCACTTGTAGGAGCGGGCTATTTAAATATCGATTCCCTTGGGAACCGCGTTCCTTAATGCTTTGCCTCTGTATTGCGCAAAGGATTTGAAAAGCTCAGTTCCCCCTCGTTAACATTTGACCCGGGTAATTATTTTCTGTAATAATGCTCAATTCAATCTGTTCCTAGCACTGCAAGCATTCAAGGGGTTAAATGCCACCAAAGGGGTCAGTGGACCATACCATTATTTTCATAATTGCAACTGATTAGCAATCAACAAACACCCGCCCCCCCAACACAGTCACACTAAGCCCCCTCCCGACAAATGTAGGCCTCCGGAGCGCTGTAGTGAATAAATTTTTTTTGCTACACTTAAAATTAGAGACAATTTTTTTTTAATATTAACAAACAGAGAAAAAAGAAAGAAATTGAATTTTAATTTTAAGAAAAAAATATATAAACAAATACAAAAATATGAAATAAATATTGTTTTGAGAATTTTTTTCTTATTTATTGGCATTTTTTTTTTGATGTTTAATTTAAAAAAAAATTGTTCAATATTTTTTCAAGAAGAAAAAAAAAAATAAAAAAAATTTGGAGGAAATCAAAATAAAACATTTTAACCAATAAGATTTTAGAAAAGCTCAGATAAGATGGTGTCAACCTTTCCCAAAATCTAAGAAATTCCTAGAGAATATTTAAAATTAAAAAAATTGTTTCAGTATCATTTTGTTTAGAATGTTTAGATCAGAATGTTTAGATTAGAATGTTTAGATTAGAATGCTTAGATTAGAATGCTCAGAAAATGGCGAGGTTTGGTCAGCGTAGCAAAGGGTAAGCTTCACGTTGCTGAAAGCACCGGGAGGGTTGTAAGGTTAAACTTCCAGTCTGCTGCCATAGCAACGAGTCCTAATAGCAGACATGCCTCCTGGTCATATTGACTTAGGAGAAAGTCCCTTTTTTTCCAAACTCCAACTTATTTGTGTACACAGAACGTAACTGCGGCCAGTATCACGGCCCGCGGCCGGCACACAGGACAAAATATCTAGAATCGGATCCCTTTATTATTATTATTGATTTATAAAGCGCCATGATATTCTGCGGCGTTGTACAATGGGTCAACAGGACATAACAAGACATGCATGACATAACAATTTGGATTTACTGAAATTAAAGGTAAGGAGAGGGGTCTTGCTTAAAGAACCTAAGAATCTAGATTTTTTTACAATCCAAAAAGTTACTCTCATTTTTATAATTAAAGTTGTAACATTTTCTAAAATGTATTTTAAAATTTTCAATAAATACATATTATAAACTGGGGTCGTCGGACTGAAGACGGATTTTTTTGGGTGATTTTTGGTTAAGTATAAATAAATAATTTGATTTACCAAAACAAAAGAAGGGAAGAAATTT
Organism: Spea hammondii; assembly: GCA_029215755.1. NCBI lineage: Eukaryota > Metazoa > Chordata > Amphibia > Anura > Pelobatidae > Spea > Spea hammondii. The sequence goes on from JARDYJ010000010.1 coordinate 32,895,289, forward strand.
TAAAGCTGTACCAAAAATTAGTTCAACTAATAATCCATGATTTAATTGTAAATTAGTTTTAAGTCAAAAACAAATCCAAATTATATGAGTTAGAAAATTTAGGAAATTTTTGAAGAATTTAGAAATTGTTCTGTTATTTTCTATAAATTCCTGAACAAGTGTAGAAGAGTTGATAGAAAAAAACATTTATAAACATACAAATATGGCAATATTTATTTACAGTTGAAAATTATGTTTTTCGGCATTGATCGTGTACAAGAGATTTATTGATAGAGTGTTCAGCATCAGCGGAGGATCATGGGAGATGTAGTTCTGCATTTTTGGGATGTTACCTATCTATACTTTGATTTTATTGGTATTATTGTATTATTATTTTATTAATTTTTATATTGTTTTTTTGGATGGGATGTACTGGAACCATGGATTCATCACATTGCCGTCAAATTCTGTTTTGATTTGATTTTTGACTTGTTTGTCAAATTTTCTTTGGCAGATCAGCCGACAAAAGGCATTGTCCATCCTTAACTAGTTAAAAAATCATACTAGTTTAAAAAAAAAATTAAAAAAAATCCACTCCATTGGCTAATTACATTGTCAAAAATCAACCAAGACCCGTCCAGTAGTTCTACATTAATTAATAAATGATGATATTGAAATTATAGTTCAAAAAATAAAAATTCTGCTATATTCATGTACAGCGCTACGGAATATGATGACGCTATATATAAAACAATAAATAATATTCGGTTCACTTTCTGCATTGTCAGCTAGATATTATTTTAAGAATATACTCGACATAAAGGAATGTTGTGTTTTATTGGATTTTTCATATTTAGCAAACATTTTAAAGTAATATTACTTAAAGACACATGATTTTACAACAGTATTTTACTTCCAGTCCATTAAATAGCATTAAAAGATATTTTATTCATTTATTTTAAATGAAAAATAAATAAATTTGTTATAAATTTTAAAGAAATGTTATTTATGCAAGGCTTGCTATTCTAATAATCGATAGATTTAAAGGGTTTTATTAAATTCGGGACATTGTCTTTTTATAGAATCGATAGATTTTAAGTGGAAAAATATGAAGCCTTGTCTTTCATTTTGGCCTAAACTACTGACCTCAATTTCCCTTTTTTTTTTTTTTTACCAAAATAACTTTTAAAATATGTTAACAAAGTAAAATATCTTATCAGAAAAAAAAAATTGGGGAAAACCCACCAGAAAATAAAAATTGTAAAAAATTAGCAACGGAGAAGCATTTTGGGCGGATTATTTTCTTTAACAAGTTCCTGGCAGATTGTCCTGTACATTCCGGCAGGAGGCATGCTCCGCTGGTCAGTTAAGTAAGCTTCGCTGCCCAGGAAAACAATGCGTGAAAACAACTGCCTCTCGTCTCGTTTTCATAGCTCATATCCCCCCTAAAATATCCGTATCTACGTTATTCCTCCTAAAATGTTTTCATCTTCTGGGAAAAATACTGCTTTTATAGTCTCAAGTAGGAGCTTTACTTGATAAAAATGACCAGAAGAGGCAACAGTCCTTACTTCATACCAATATGGCGTCTTCTTTAACATGGGTAATAGAATAGGGTGGGCTAAGCTCCTCCTTGTTATTGCTGTAGTCCAATCATTTTTGCCCATGGTGCCATTTTCTCCTCTATGCTCCACCCAAGTTTTATAGGATCATGAATAATATCTTCTAGACAGCCATTTGTTAATGAAGGCATGAGGAGAAGAACTTTAGCCTAGTGATATAATGATAACGTCTTTATGTAGGGTGCAAGAGTGACCCCAATGTGTCACCTGGTGGGGGGGGGTGTCGAATGGCAAAAATTTAGCTCTAAATAATTTTCAAGGGTATTTCTTACATTTTTTCTAACCGTTTAATGACGTACAGAAAATAAGAATTGGAATCGGGGGGGAGAACTGGAAACGCGTTGGTTTTCTTTAATCCATGCAAATCCACCACGCGCTTTGCATACAGCCTTGCGTTGATGCCTCATGATTGTCTTGTTCTATTCTACATAATGTATCATTTTTATATTGTACAAAAGTGTCCCCCCAAAACAAGTTGTTGTATGTAATGCCAAGTCCCACAACTGAAGATGGGACCTCAAAGGTACCAAAAGCTTGTGACCGAGAACATTGGTGTCTCTATTTTTTTGGAGTGATGGCCCTTCGGAAGTTCCAAAAACTTCTGAAGCTTAAGAAGGGAGCTCTGAGGTCCTGTTAGGAAATTAACTGGATATTTGAGTGAACCTTGTCTACATATTGCCATGCAAGGGTAACTAATGTGCACCGACAGCTGGGGCAGCACTGTAATTCTCATCATGCGGGAGATAGTGGGAGTTGTAGTCCTGGAAAACTAGGTTCGTTAGATTTGAAATGATCTACGTGCTGCTTGCCGTATATTTACGTCGTGCATTTTACACTTCAGTCACCAACACTTGCTTTTCCATTTCCTTCCAGTTTGCGCTGCCGGGACGATCACATCTCGATTTCTGCAGACAGCCCCGAGACAATTCTACAGATGCCAGGTAAATATACAAATATACAAGAGGAGAGCGCCAACCTTTTCGAGGGAGGCTTGCACCATTTGCCATGTCCTTATTGCTAATTTTAACAAATGCAGTCGTGGTTCTTATGACGAGGATCGAGAAAGCTTGTTCGGCCATCGATCATACCCGGGGGGGTCGCACAGACGGCTCTTCGGTTTGTCTTCATACTTGAAATATTGCAATAAATGTACAATATGTAGAGCATATGTATGTATGTATGCATATGTTATGGCTACTTAGACTTAGAGATCATCCCCTTCGTCTTCCCTTCCTGCCCTGATATTTATTTCTACGCGTAGGGAGCAACTTCAGCTTCACTTCACGTACCTCAGATTAGATTATAGATAGATTATAGATTATTGCGCGAAAATGTACCCTGCCAGCATTACTCCAAAGTTACTGAACTAGTTCTTTGTTTCGGAATGTCTCAGTCGGTTATCACTGAAAGATCGTTCTGGGTCCGATTTGCTGCGACAGCATTAAGGAGCCCTGTCGGCACAAGAAGACATTGTGTGGAATAGCACGATTTAGTTAATACAGCCCTATGTTGGCAGAACCGCATTGCCGCCTCCCGTTCAGGGTTCACTAATATTCTACAGAGCGAGCCACTTTATTATTCAGATATCTCCTTCTCTCCTGGCCACGATCCTGCCAACAGACAACAGCATCCGGAAACCCCCCTCTCTTCGCCTTTGTCGGAGTATACGTGCAAGTCCAGACTGGAAGGTGTTAAAAACAGCTTGAGACAGGGAGCTAGCTCCGGGAGAGGTGCCAGGGTTCGGCGTTGCCAGGGAGCTGGTTTCCCCTGGCAGTCTGACACGCCAGCCGGTGGCATGACGGGAAAGTGAAGGGGGGGGTGGGTTAGGAACGATGGAGCATGAACGACAGGGCCAGGAAGAAGACAACCAAGTGGAGATAGAGCAACAAAAATCATGGCACAGGATGGTTCGTTGGACTCTATATTTTAATTTATGCATAAAATAATTTGATAATAACGGTGATACAATAATATACGATAATATACAATAACGCCATACGTAGGTTAGAAAGACAGCCGGGCACGATAAATCTGAAAAATGCTTAAATTAACCCAATTCTGTTAAGAGACAAATATATCTGGCACCGATTGAGCGTTATACCACCCTTTTTTCCCCCGACTTGGTCGAGAAGGGTCGACAGCTTTGAGCTGTCTGGTGAAGCTCATGGGACTTCTCCAAAAATTCTGGACATGAACATGAAATTTTGGTTAAAAAAATGCTGGAATATATATAAATATATATTTATAGAGAGCGTCTTAGTACATCGTGCACTCATCATATGGATTCATTTAGACTTAAGATGATTAGAATCCGGAATTCTGTAAATTGTTTTTTTTTTCCTGGTTATTTTATCCGGGTGGGACGAGGGTTTGGTCAAGCGATCTAGATTATGTTGAGTTGAGGCTGGATCTCTATTGAATACCAAGACATGGAAAGGTTCTAGTTATAGACCTCCTGACTGGTGATGTTCTGAGCAGATGCACATTACTAATTTTTAATTAATTCTTGGAAAATTTAGCTTAAAAAGGCATAATTGAGGGCAAAAAATAGGTCATGGGGAGGTAACTATTCAACAATAAGTGGCCACCAAATGCAGGCATGGGTAAGGAAAGACATAAGAGTTTATAGATTGGAAAGGGCCAAGGGGTTGACTAGGGGACAGCATTATTAACCTTAAAATATGAGACGGTCAATACCGGCGGCCATTTGCAATTACTGGTTTCTGCGTTGTTGTTGCCGTGGGTTAAATCAAACCTTTATGCGGATAATGGTGACTTATTGTTAATTCCAAGCGGTGCGCTGGGGAAAAAGCATGTCTGTGTGGCATCTCGTGAGCTGGGAATTCATCGCGGGTGCCAGGCTGGTATCCTGGCATCAGACGCATTGCTCCGTGTTATGAATTAATGAGAGGAGAAGGGGGGAGGGGATACGATAGGAATGGAGGGATGCAGTAAGGGAAAGGAGAAAAAAAAAATGAAAAGAGCGTGACAGTAGAGCAAAGGACATTTAAGAGAATAAGAAACAATACCTACAACGGGAAAAAAAAAACAACAAACAACATACAAACATTTAAATATTCGGAGGAAAGAGAAGAAGGAAAAAAAGAGAAGGGTAGACTAGGAATGGATATAGGGAGAGAAATGGATGTGAGACAAAAAGGTGAGAGAAATGAAAATAGAGGTGTGAGGAGCATAGGAGACTAGACAGACGGGGAGGGGAGCGAGGAAGTGTTAGAGCGAGAGAAGAAGGCAGACACAAAGGAGGAGAGATATCTGGGCATGTGCCCAATATAATGCGGAATGGCTCTGTAAAAATCAGCTCCCATAGCAACAAGGACCAGAGACGGTGTCCGGGGAGCCTGGCCACCCTGAGCTATATCGAGGGGGAAACCTCCGTTTAATGCCCCCCGTACGCCCACCTTTAGATCTCCTCCAGGGTTTTCATCTCAGCATTCCGCTTACACCAATGTGCGTTTCAGTGAAAATGCACAAAATTCTATTCTTTCCTGTATTTTGGCTGGTTCTTCTTCTTTGTTTTTTTTTTTTTTTATCTTCCTTATTCACTTATTTATTTTTACTGGCAGTTACTGCTGGACAGATCCCAAGAGCCTGCATGGCGCAGGTCCAAACATTTTATTGTTGGTGATGTGTTTTATTGGGCGGTATATATATAGATCTGTACGAAGGAACCGGCTGTTTTGTTGACCGCATTTTTAGCTTACAAGATGAGCATCAGTCTCCTTCTCAAACCAAACTAAATCTATATTAAATGTGATGCTATTAGCAAATGCCCTTCGTATAAAGCCATCACATCCAGTGGGCCAGCAAAGATCTCATTTTTAAGAATTTCAGAGCACAATATTTGTAATGAAAAAAATATGTTGCAAGTATGAAGAGCTTTTGGTCATAAGTGGGACATCCTTGTTAAATAGATGTCCAAACATGCAAATTATCTACTGAAATTCCATGATCTTCTCTAAAATGGAAGAAAAGAATGTAGACCATCTAACAATGTATCTATAGATACTGATCATACTGCCACAGTGTTCTTATATTCTATAGTTAGGATTAAAGTTGCCCAAACGATGGCCACCAAAGCCTTTTCAAGGCCCCCCACACTATGGGACTTATTAAATCTTAGGTTTTCATGGTCTCCTTCCCAAAGTATCCCATCCAACCTATATGTATAAATGATACATAAGTCAAGTGAAGAGCTTCAAAGGGAGGATTTAAAAGAAGAATATTTACTATAGAATGTGACATCATATCATCTGACGACCCTAAAGACTTGAACCTAAAGTTGTCTTTAGTGAATTGCGGATGTTCTATAGAAAGACAGCGCTTGCAGAAGATGATAATTACCAAAGAGAGATGGGAATTCAATATAAAAGGTTTCTAATTAATAATGTATCACAGGTCACATTAACTATATGCAATATACTCCATATATCATGTACCAGGAAAGGAAATCAGGACAATTCCTAAATCGTTCTAGGCTTCTACTGTATAATTCCAAGATGGCTGTCCAACCATTTAGCAAAACAAATTGCCTTTTTCGGTATACATTGGATATTATTTGTACAATGTTAGATCCTGAAATACCTGGTAAACCAAAAGCATTGTAGATGAACACAGTCAAAAAATAATAAGCCAGGTCCCATGGAAGATGGGGCAGACTCAGGTTAATTGTTGGGTTCTCCAGAAAGTGGTGGAGGTTGCTGCTCCTGAAATGGAAGCTGAGTCGGCGGCATAAACTGCTGTTTGGCCTCTATCTCCGTTATCAGATGTCCATCGATTCCCCAACACATGACCCATATTGATTGCTATTAACTAGAAGGAAGACTTTCAGCCCACAGTCATTATAGGGGTTCCTGCTCTATCAAGCAGTACTCAGGTGCCCTACTTGGCATGTCTTGAAAGATTTTGCCTATTTACCTCTCCTCAGTCTATATCCAGGTGTAGCAGGCGCATACACTGGCCAAACCTTCATAAAGATAGTGTTTTTGTTCTATTTCAATAATCTTTTTTAATTTTTTTTTTTTTTACTTTTAGGGTCTCCATGATGACTTCATCCCAATTGCCGGTTAAACAAAATGGCCGTTCAGGTCAGTTTGCTAAATGATTATTTTCTTTGGACTTAAAAATGACAAATGTTTAAATTAAAGTTATGAATCCTTAGCTTTAAAGTTAAATGTTATAGTATATTATACCTCAGCGGAGGTCCTCTGCCAGATCAAAATGGCTGCTCCGCTCCTTATTGTTTAGACTGTAGGTATCTACATCACACGATGAAAACCACTACCACCACTGAGACAGAAGGTGGGGTAGGCCCAAGACATAAAGCAATGATGAATAGCCATTTTCATCAAGGTAACACCAAGGAAATTTTGGGGTAAAACGGTCAGAATTCTCCAAATACATCACTTTGTCATGGAATTTCTCATGCCTTGCCTTAGATAGGAACCTAACAAAAATAGAATCTGAAGTTTAGTGTTTGAAAATCGACGGCAAATATTATTTCTAGGAAAAGCAAAGAATCTAAACTTTTGGTAACATTATTTATGTTGAATTCAAGCATTTTTGGATCGCTTAATATGTGGAATTGGCCTGGAGAGCTCTAATGGTTACACCTTGTGTTCCAGCTACCACCTTACGCAGTGTTATGTCAACTTTCCCTGCCACCATGCCTGTCTTTGAGATACTAAAACTTTATTCTGTTCCAGAACATTCTGTTCTGATTTAATTATTATCAATGTTCATAGAGAGCCGTCTCCCTTTCTTGGAAATGAGCTGTAGGTAAACTTTCAAAATTAATTTAATCCGGAGACTAAAACAAAGTTCTTTGTTTTTTTTTATATAAGGTGAAAGGAAAAAGGGAAAAAAAAGGAAAAAGAGCAAAGGGAGGGAGAAAAGGCTGTAGGAAGTTAGGAAGGGTGGGGAGAAGGTGGGGCGTGAAGGAACTGGAGGGGAACGAAGACTCATGTATCAGAGGGACTGGGAGAGACAAACAGGTCGGAAAAAGGGAAGTAGAGGGATGAGGAGACAAAAAAGAAAGTACGTGTTTAGAAGGAGGAGTAAAGCAATTGACAAGAGGGAGGGTAGAAAAAAAAAAAAGAACAATGAAAGAAAAACCTGAGATGAACCAATAGAGCCGAGGGATGATGGGGGGATGGAAAATCAGTGAAGGTAAGGAAAATAACGATAAGGGATTTTAAAGACGTAAAAATGACCGGGTAGAAGGAGCACAGGGTATTAAAGAAGAGATAGCAGAGAATGTGAGAGCAGAAAGCAGATTTTTTTTTAAGAAAGAAAGGATTCCTTGTTTTTTGGGGCCTGTCGCTGCCAGGGTAATCGACTTCCAGCCCGTGCCAGTGTACAACCTGCGTATCTCCCCTTTTTTTCTCCTTTGTTCCTTTCATTTGCGTTGGGGACTGTCCAGAGGGAGGGAGTCGGGAGGAAGGAAAGAGGGGACGCGAAAAATGCAATACCGCTCCCAGTGTCATGGCACGGGGCCCAATACCTCCACCCCCATCGGTCAGCATGTAACATGGCCGACACTTGCCAAACTAATCCGACATGGGTGGGTTTCGGCAGAAGAGATGCGTGAGACAACTGAGGACAGGGGTATAAAAAAGACCGGACACATATACAAAGCAGCAGGCAGAAGCCTCAACTTCTTATTTCTAAATAACATGAGCAATATTGGAAGTTTGGGGCACAATGTTGCATTTGCAAGACATAAAAATATAAATGAGGGTAAAAGCAGGGAAAGCCAACGTTTACCTCATCTTGTTCTTCTATGCATTCGGTTCCTCGCGATCCACTCCCTTGAGAACATCTAGGTGGTCACTTTCTGTAGAACGTTAGATGTTCTGCTGGTTGCCATAAACCCGTAGATCCGAACTTGTGCTGTGCCCATCTCACAAGCTCGAGTGTGCGGGTCTGTGTCGGCTTAGCTACGGCGGCGTAAGCGATATCACAGCCAAAGCGTTGGTTGGTGACATAAAAACCTCCATTAGTATTGTGTTCTCCACGTACTTCCAGCAAGCTTGATGTTCTTTGTTGGTTATGCACTTGGCTTGATGTATCTCTGGACCGACTCAATGTTTACCATGTGCTTAGTGTCTCAATGTTCTCACTCTGCCATCTTGACGCTTCCATTTTGTCCTGCCATGCTGAATGTCTATCGTCTTAAGGTTTTGCTGCTCCACTGCTCATAGCCGTCCTGGAGCCCCAAAGTTTTGGGCTGTATATTTTATCTACGATGGCCCTCAAGATTTCTATTTTGCCATTGCTTGTAGTAGCTCCCAACACAAGTTCAGTTTTCTCTCTGTTCAATGATTTCATGAGATGACCTTGTGCGTGGTCTTCTCCTCTGCGGGTCCTGGCAACTTTCTTGTTGAGTTCGGTGGGTTCCGGGCTGAGGTAGTAGGTTGTATAGTTGAGGATAACACCACAGGAGATAACTGTACAGCCTCCTATCTTTCCCCGGGGCTTGGCCATGACGACGAAGCTGAAATCCAAGAAGTGGTGAACAATTGACAAAAACCTGGAGTAACCTGGAGCAAAAGAATAAGCGCACGTCCGTGTAAAAAGGAAAGGTGCGAATATTGGATGATGGGGGTCAAAAAACCAGACATTGCTGACTGAAGTCGAAGGTTAATGTTATTGGCCTTAAAGTCAAACATCAAAGAAGGCCGCAGATAGTACTGTTGGGTTTATAAGGATGTAAATGGGCATCGATGAGGGGCGGAAGAATGTAGTCAGGAAAGGGGCAGAGAGGAAAACCTGGGTTTTATTCACCAATTCTCTTTTAGGAAATCAAAAGTCAAATGCAGATCAAAGTTGCCCATCAGAGCATCTCGAGACACATATTCTTACGGCAAGTCTCGCCACATCTGCATCATAAAACAAAGACAGGTGAACAGGATGTACAGTAAAGCCGCAGGGCAATTACCGTGGGTAAAGGCAGCCAAGGCTAAGCAAAATGTGCTGTTGAAGTAGATCACAAATTTCTGATTCTGTGCTTCAATGATGAGGACAATTCAACCAAAATGAACCAGTTTCACCCATTCCAAGCCATGGGCGAGTATGTGGCAGGTTGGGCTAGAGGTAGCCATTTTTTTTGTATCCTACAAGGACTTGGATACTTCATATAGAGTCAGTTGATAACAAATGTCTCTATTCACACTTTAATGCCTGAGGAAGGGACCTAACAACTTGGTCTCGAAAGCTCGCAATCAAACTCTCAGTTAGCCAATAAATGGTATCATTTTAACTATACTTTTCTCCTGTTTTCTCAACGGCTAACACGGTACAAAACCTTTTTATCACTTTAATGTCTGCTCTGATATGCAGCAGGAGGCTAAATGATGTTTCAGATACCCCGCTGAACACGCACGGTTACCTTATTACTCCTTGGTCTTTTGGCGCCCTCTGCTGATCCTAGGCTTGATGTACGCTAACTCAAACCCTAACCCATAACTAGTCTTCTAGTGTGTCAGAGCTCAGTATACTTAGTGCTATTAGCAGACTTTCCCAACAGCGCCACCCACTGGTCATATATGAGTAATACATGGAGAGCACACACACTGATGTTAGGTCTTATGTCACCCCCTGGTGGCTGATATAGTGTAAAGCAGCTAAATTTATCACTGCCTCTCAATGAACTGAACCAGAGACAGACAGAAATTTCCATATATACAACTCCAGCATTATGCAGACATATGCATCAAATAGGATGAATCCAGAATCTAGACGGTATAAAAATATATAATGTTAAAATAAAATCGGACACCAAAGAGCACTCTGACACCGTCATACAGCGTTATGTATCCGCATAAAGCCACCCAAATTTATTCAGGCACGTACCCGTCTAGACACAGGGTGGGAAATATATGGATAGCTTTATAGACGAAAACGCTAGACATGGATTAAGTTGCTGGTACGAAAATATCAAATGGTAAGGATGCACGGCACGTTTACAAACAGGCGTAATAAAATAACATGGGATAAAAAAAAAATCATGCATCAGAAGAAGCTGGAAACACAAAATCCATTTTTACAAAGGGGACTCCATAACTCGTAATGACTGCGTCGGACTCAGAGAAGTGTCCCAGGGACCGACGCGTTCTGCAATCTGTAGGGCCGTGGGGGCATGTTAAAAACAGAGCCTATAAAACAGACATGGAATTCAGATGAAATAACATATTTTCATATTAAATGGCCATTTAACGCTTAAAGAGCTGGGAGGGGTGCAGGCATGGACAATGCGTGCCTTATGCCGAAGGAGATGTTCACAAAAAAGCAAATGGGAACTTGGTAACCACGAGAGTCGATAAATGGTGTATTAACTATCTGGCACACAAAGTGTTAAACCTTCTGGCACACAGAGTGTTAAATACTGTGCAGCCCAGCAGAACAATACCACATTGCTCTGATTAAAAGGAAAAAAAGGGTTAATAGTTGTACCCAGCATGCACAGAAAATGTCCCCATATCTCCTGTCCCATTTTTTGGCCACCCAGTCCTCCATGCCCCCCCCCCCAGCCTATGTCTTCCCTTGGGGCTCCTCTGCCCCATCACCCCACATGCAGACGCACACCCTCCCTTTCTTTCTGTCTTGGTCCAGACAAGTTTAATAAATTCCCCCATCCTGAGCAGAGCCGCATTGCGCTTTCTGCCTGTCTGGAACTGAAAGGCAGCCCAGGGGCGGGGAGAGAGAGAGAGACGGGGAGGGGAGGGAGGACAGAGAGAGAGAGAGAGAGCAAAGGGGGGGAGAGAGAGAGAGAATGGAGAAAAGAGCATAGAGGAAGAAGGGAGAGAGGATGGACTGAGACACAAGGAGACAAGAAAAACACCAAGAAGAGGTAGGGTAAAAGCATAAACTAAAGCCGATCGACCGACAACAAAGGAGAGGGATAGGGTAGAAGAAATGAGGAATAATGGTGAATAGAGGAATAATGAGATTATAAAAAGGTAGACGTTATTATGGCTTCTTTTTCATTGGCATCAAGAAAAAAAGACAGAGAGAGAGCCAGGGTAGGGAAAACGGAACATTATTAAACGCCATCGCCAAACTGAAAAATGAGGGCAAAAGTGCAGCCAAAAGACTATGGCGGTGAAAGGCGTAGCGATGGTAAAACTAGAGGAAGAGGTCTTGGAAGGTGGAGAGGAAAGAGACAGCAGCAAGATGAAAGGAGCGAGACAAAGAGGTAAGGGGAGGGGTAGAGCAGCAGGTAGAGAATGAACAAAGGTGAAGGAATGTGAAGAGAAAAAAAATCTGATCGAAGGGGATAGAACGACAGAGACAAGAAAGAAAGAAAAAAAGGAGGGAGATACAGAAGCGAAAGGGAAAATAGGATACAAGGGAAAGCCGAGTCTAAGCGATGGAGAACCCTGGAGGAAAGATGTTAACGAGTAGGTAACAGGTGAAGGGAGACGGGTTCCAGGAGAATGCTCTTTGCCTTGGCTCTGGAGGCCTTCTACGCATCGTGAGCATGGATACCGAGTACAGATATGCTACCTGTTACAGAGGCAGCCTTGCGCTATACACGCTGCTCAGCGGGATACGAGCCTCTGGTTGCCAGGTTGATGGGAGGGAGAAGGGTGAGAGTGTATGTGAGGGCAGACGGAGGGAGGGGAGGAGCGGGAGGAGGGGGGGCACCAGCCTCTCTCTCTCTTATGATGCTCTCCTTTAGCAGAGTCAGAGGATGAGAAGACAGACAGCAAACAGGGGACTCGAGGTCAGGTACCGAGTGTGGATGGGCTTGAGTGGGTATCACTGCTCTTTGTCTGCTTCTGTCTTTTGCGTTCCTTCATCTACATCAAAGAAAGCAGACGAGAGCGTTGCGGTCTGACACCTTCTCTCCTTTCACGCCTTGATTTAGCTCTGAGATTAGACCCTCTAATTATTTCTTCATTTTTATGTCTAGCCTCCGTTTCTGCATGCCCTTCTACGTCTAAGTCCGAATAGATATATGTGTGTGTGTGTGCACATGTATGTATAGCCTTTTGCCTATGTGATGTTCTATCTTCCCTTCCACATGCGGACGAGCACTGGCAGGTTAGTCCAATTCCAAATGTCTTCTTCTATGTCTGCGTAAATACCGTTCTAGGCACAGGACACACGGGTGATTGAATGCCATGAATGTCTCCATACACTGCTCTTTGCGTGTTCTATGCCAGTTTCCGTGTAGATCTGTGTTTTCTGCCTGTGTTTCGCTGGTGGGTTGGCATGAGAGTGCCATCCTTTGTGCGTCTATTGTGTTTGCGAGTGTTGTTCTATGTCCGAGACGCTCGGCGGGGATTTGTCCCCCTTTTTTTTTGTTTGAACTTCTAGATTTGGTCGTTCCGTGCATTATCTCTCGAGTTCTTTGTTAATGTAAAGGTACACCTAGAACATCAGGGCTAAAGTCGATACCTAGAATCTAAGTTGTCATCTGTTGCTACTTTGTTACCTGCGTCCGCAGTCTGTATATTCCTTTGCTGTGTCTCAGACAAGGTGGGTCATTGTCTTATCATCTTAGCGTGTGTGTCAGTGCTAGAGCGTGTGCTCCCGGGTACCACCTGCATGTGCCTTATTGTTAGTATGTGTGTGTGTGCGCCGGTCTATATCATTTTGTATGTCTGGGATGAGCTGCCTTAAATCTTCTGGCCATCGCCATCGCTTTATGTCTGCTGATCCGTCTGTTGGCCTGGGTGTAGACCCCATTTACAACGCAATGTTCTTTGTGACACCTTGGTGACGGTCCGTCTCTGCCTCTCGGCGGCAAAATAAATCTGTTCGGGGGGGGGGTTATTATAAATAGGAATTTATTTTAGTTATTCCCAAATTACGCAGAACTTATTGTGAACGCGTCTGGGTTCCTTTCGAAACACAAAAACAACTAAAATCCACTATTTCCAATAGAATGCCTCCATTTAACTATTTGCGATACGAATCAGGCTTCGACTCGAGTATAATCTTTTTGTTGGTTGGTACTAGACATCTAAAGAGTTCCGTATTACAACCCCCCCCCCAAAATATAGGTATCGTCAGGAAAAAAAACCCGTCTAGATATCCTGTATGTATAACAATGGAGGAACGCTAAACAATTAGTCTTAAGGGGTCTTCTGAGCTCCTTGTGTCTGCATCAGACATGAGAGGCGTGGAAACCTGTCCCCAAGCTCTCGGCGAGATGCATATGTTACCCAGACTGCTTAGCTGCGCTCAGACATCACACCATTTTGGACGGCGAGGGAACGCAACTCATTTAGGCCACTCGACGTCTTCTCGGAGCATGTGCTCCGTGACACCACTCCCTAAACTGCAGTCTAGCACACGCAGGGCAAAGTAAGGACACGGATAATGGATGCGCTCTCCATAAGCCAGGAGCTCTGATGAATAGCTCTTGGGGCGGAATAGGTACGCGCTTATATATCATCTTTGATTACATTATACTTGCGGGAAACCGTTGGCTTAGAACGTTCATGGGAATTACCGAAGCCACCAAAGGGAGGTAGACTAGGAGGTCCCTTTAGGTAAAGCCTTTTATACTTATTTCCAGATATCAAGAGACTGAGTCGTTCTAATCATTCTTAATTCTCATATTTCTCCTGATTTGACTAATCTCATCCTGTGTTTCTTAGTCCACGAGCGCTTTTGTTCCGTGGGATGGATGCAGAGGAGCAGGACCACGGGCAGGTAAGAAGAACCCAACGAGACGCAGTGAGCCCCATTTTATATGCTTCGGTGGGATCTATTGTTTGATCCGATTGCCGCGTTTGTCTTCATACATGCATATAGAGATATACGGATGTGCATGCGCTTGCCGTTGGTTCCTTAAAGGTTCTTGAACTGTCCGTCTACTGAATTTTGTTCGACTTAGTCCTGATCTGTATTCACAACCAAGCGAAGGGAAAAGGACCTGCTAATCCGCCCCGTATAAGAGACGCGCAGACTTAACATGCCAACCCAATCTGCCATTTCTTAAAGGACGACCAACTATGGTGGCCCCAACGCCCCGTCCGCCGGCAGTCACAAAGTAATGCTGCTGTCCTTCCGCAGTGTCATTCATTGTATCACAGTAACGTTAGAGCGCTAAGGTACCTGTTACTTCAATGATCCTTGCGCGGGATTGATTAACGACTTTCTAGACAGCCACGCAAGGTGTCCATGCGGCAAATTCAGGAGATAACGGCAATGCCGCTTACCGAGCGACAAAGGAAACAGATCCGAACGCAAGCTTCCTGAGATAGGGGTATGCGGGGCCGGGGCGGACGTTGGAACAGGTGGTCTCTGCATATAAATCAGGATATGAAATATTCTGGAAAGCACCCCTTTGTTACATTCGCAGGAGAAAAACGTACATTACGCCCCATAGGGTCTCTCAAAGGTTCCAGGGTCCCCTCTGGCAGTAGCTGGTTTTTGATTTATACCTTGTGCTGGTCAGGCTGCATGGAAATGTATTGACCAAAACATGGACTATTGTAATAAAATACATTTCATGTTCGGAAGTGGAAAGCATTAATGTATACGAGTCACAAGCATATAGGGGCTTCATAGGGCTGTGAACATGAAGCCCCCTTACCAGCTAAGCTGATCTGGTGGCTAAACAGTTAAACAGTTATTTAAATGTCATAAATAATACGGTATATTCTTATTTTCTATGTTGTTTTATTATTCTAAAATATTTCCTAAAAGGCTCTTTTTTTTATTTTTCTAAAAAGTTTACACTTTTAAGATTAAAAAAATGTTTTTTTTTCTCCCCAATACTGAGCAGACTCTGTGTAAATAATCAAAATAATAATAATAATAATAATAATATAAAAAAATAATACAAATAATGAGCATAATAATAAAAATAATGAGCATAATAATAATAAAAATAAAATAATAATAATAATAATAAAATAATAATAATAATAATAATAATAATAATAAAATCATAATAATAATAATAATACGTACAGCTAATAAATCTCAAAATGTTTCCAGGGTTTATGCAGAACCCGGAGAGAGGGAGACACGGAACAGTTCTCGATTTGTTGTTCTCATAAAGTTCTCATTCATACCGTTTGCTTTAGTGTTACGTACTGCTGTACTATTGTTTCGATTGATAAGTGATTAAAAAGGATTATTGTTAATCTTTTATTCCCAAAATAAAATAATTTTCCTTGTCAAAAAATAAATGACAATTTTAGAGCTCTTGACATCATCATGGAACAAAATTAAACAAAAAAGGATCTGCAGCATCCTAGAACTAAAATGTATGGTGGGTAGATAAGTGGAACGGCCTCCCAGCAGAAGTGGTAGAGGGTAATACAGTGAGGGGATTTAAACATGCATGGGATAGACTCCTGAATCTAAGACGAGACCAATGACTGATTAAGGTTTGAGTCTTTACAGCAGGACAAGCGGGCAGACTAGATGGGGGCCGAATGGGGCCGATCTGCCGGCAGGTTCTCTGTGTTTATAGTTACTTGTACCCTTTTGAGGTTGTTTTTTTTCTGTTACTCGTTAATTTCAGGCAGGGTTTGTAATTCTTTTAATCACTTAGACTTATGAAACCCACCCATGTGTTGCTGGACCTTTAATGCTTGTTTCCTTCTCTCTCTCTCGGCAGGTAAGGATGGGGTGGGGGAATCGGTCCGATATGCCATGGCATGGGATGACCTTCCCAGCGTGACTCTCTGTCCCTGAGACCCTTAACCTGTGAGGAAGACAAATGTCACAGGTGAGGTTCTGAGGAGCTGAGCTCCACGCGCTCTCAACGCCAACGCAACACCAATGATCCAGATCCACGAGCCGCCCAGAAGACAGAATCTTTCCGTCAACATGAAGGTTGTTACTTTGTTACTTTGAAGAACGTCTTGAATAAAAGTTTTGGTTGATAACAAACATATTTAGGGTTGGCCACCAGTCCCAGAGATCCTGGGCTCCCAAAATACCGAATGAAGTGGACCTCTTCTCAATCCAACAAGATCATTCTAGAAACCGTCAAAGTCTGTAGTCTATACTTTTTGAACATTTTGGAGTTTCTTCTGCCATCGGCAGACAATAAAATCATGGTTTTTAGTAGAATTGGTACCGTTCGAGGGTTTTCTACGAGGCTCGCCAGATGTCTCTTTATTAGGTTATGTTTTTCTAGCGTCCAAGCCACGAGGAGGTCCGCTGACGAGTTTTAGACACCGGAGTCGCTACAGACGACTATGACAGGCTGAAGGAAACCACAGTGCTCAGAAACTCCATCTGGCAGGGTCGGCGGCATATGGTAATCTCGCTCGTTCTTAGCTGTCTCTAATCTTATAACATTTCTGAAACAATTCGTTGGTCTAATAAATCTAAAGGAAAGAAAGCGAGTCTGTGTTCTTTTTTATTTTATTATTTTAAAGTGGGAAATGTCAAGCTGGTTCCTGATTCCATAAATGTGAAAGCTGGAGTTACGTCACGCCGTCTGTAGCAGGGAATGAGGCTAAAGGTCCCAGACCGCGAAACGCGTCTGGTCTCTCAGGAACGACCCTTCAGTCTTGCTTATCTAGAGGTAGCATCAGGCTTTCCCCTAATAAAACCAAGGAGCAGATACAATTATTTTGTTTTGCTTGAGTGTCGGAGGGTGGGAAACCCTAGTGGTTTGGGTTTGGTCCTCACAGAAGACACCATACAGATCTATCAACAGAGCAGGACTGGGGGTGACAAGGTGGTCCTGGTACTTTAAGGCTCGTGGCCATCAAATTACATAAGTGCCCAGCCGGATGGAACACTTGGGTAAGTATCAGGTGCTGTCGGCCAGTGGTCCACCATCAGGCCATTGGTTACTTCATCGAGACTTCCAGACCTCCAGGGAAAAAAAGGAACATAAAAGGAGTTTCCACAAGGAGCAGAAATGTTAGAACCAAAGTCCAGCTAAAACTAGAGCTTAGATGTAATGTAATACATTTTTTTACGTTGCTGAGAGGGTGGTGGATAAGTGGAGCAGCCTCCCAGCAGAAGTGGTAGAGGCTTATACAATGAGGGAATTTGAACACGCATAAGATACGACATACGGCTCCTGAATCCAAGACGGGACCGGGTTGGAGTCTTTACAGCGGGACAGATGAAACTCAATTAACTCTTTCATCTCTAGACTGCTTTGCAGGTAGACATTAACACTTTACATTCACTTATCATTCCCAAAATACCCGAGGAAAAAAAAAGGGTGTTAGTTCAGTTACACTCTAACGCTTCCAGAGCTAGAAGAACCTCACTAACAATTTCATTTTGTAACCAAAACACATTAAAGGAGTTAAATGACTTTTATACGCGGGCACCCCCCCCAAAAAAAACCCCTCTCTTCTTCGTTCCTGGAATCTATTTCCTATACATTTTCATTTATTTGGGATTTTTTTGGGGGGGAAAGAATATTCAAACAGAACGGTGTCCTCATTTAACACTAGCTGGATACGCAGCAAAATGATGTATATATATATATATATATATATATATATATATATATATATATATACACCGCTATATATATACACACACACACAGACACACATATATATATATATACACACAGTACTGCGCAGAATCGTTTTAAACAGGTGAAAAAACATACAGTAAAGTAAGAATACTTTTAAAAATGATTGGTTTATTTTTATCATTTCACAAAATACATTTGCTTGGACAGCCTGTGTGGGAAAACCAAACTTCATTTCTCAGGTAAACGCACAAACGCTGGAAAAATATAAGAAAACATTCACGTTAAATCACAATATGCAACATACAAAATATATAATTGCAATAAATAATTTGTTTACTAAGAGGGTGGTAGATAACTGGAACAGCATCCCAGCAGAAGTGGTTGAGGGTAATACAGTGAGGGTATTAAACATGCACGGGATAGACATACGGCTCCTGAATGTAAGACGAGACCAACGACTGATTAAGGTTTGAGTCTTTACAGCAGGAGAAACGGGAGACTCAACGGGGGCCAAATGGGGCCGATCTGCCGGCGAATTCTAACTCAATGACAATCAGAATCAAAAATCCTAGTTTTTGGGGGACACATTTAGAATCGATGGCCTTAAAACGGCTTATCTGCGATCCCATAGGCATGTACTGAAAGGGTTAAATGATCCAGTAACGTCATCGAATGTTACAGCCTGTGTTAGTGACCATTATGATGTCAGCCCTCTGTCTTCTGCATCAACATTCTATTGTAGACAGTAAATGCTGCAGCGTCACCGCTTCTCCCAAGGACCGCTTAGCAGCTTCAGAAGACTTTTTTACATAAATCTGCTGGTTTGGGACCAAAACACAAAAGTCAGAGAGATCCAGAAATCTTTGGCTTTGGATTAAAAATGTAGAATGAATAGTCTGAAATAGTCTTTAACGTGCATGCTACTGAAAGGATTGAAGTATCTTGTAACGTCACGAAATGATGCAACCTGTCTTGCTGCCCATTGTGATGTCATCATCGCCTGCTCCACGAACATTCTATCCTAGACTGTAAATGCTGCCGCGTCACAGACGGCTCTCAGTCTCTTTCGAGGACCGGTGAGTACAGACGTGGTTAGATATCTCTGCTGGTCCAGAACCAAAGTCCTAGCGACGAGTCCATCTTGGAGACGATCAACACTGATGACAACCAACTCATGCAGCATTACAACGCGCTATTCACCACAGACCAAGTTGGCCAAAAATAACATCAACCTGATTCTTTTTAACCAATCTTTGATTAAGAGGCCAACTTGGACTCCAGTGACTAGACACCAATTTATGTTGATGGTTCTCATCTTTAGCATCTTTAGGGTTTAGGGACTTTCAAACTTAAACTACTTAAACTTTGCAGGGTTGGGGGGGAGGGGCATTTACTGGCCCCAAGATAACTAACAGGGTGGCCCCTGAGCTCAATCCTATTTGTTTTGTACAGGATTTGCGAATGAAGCAAATGATCAGGCACGAGATGCCAGCTCTTTATTTTGGATGCGGACGCGGCTGCGTCTCGCTGTGGCTCATAGTCATGTGCTTAGCGCCATCACTGAGTCGCTGTTGCTACACGTGTTTCACCACGCCAGAAGATCAGGTAGATGTCTGCACCTTCATCAGTGAGAGGACATCATGGAAGGTTAAACAGTGTCAAGACAAAGTGAAGTACTTTTTCCAGAATGCCAGTGAGATCCTGATACGTAAGTTTATCATTTAATCGGCGTTCAGACTGAGCCTCGCGGGGACGGGACGTCATGTGACGTGACGGGTCGGGGGGCTTTAGTGTTGGGTCCGTATTCTATAGAGCGTTCTCTAAACGGACTGACCTTAGCGCGGTGTCGTCACTGATGTTAGGCGCTGGGGCGGTGGGAATCTGTGCCCCATTAACAATAATTGTAGAGCTAAAATTCATATTCTTGGGCTACCGCGGTTCGATTGAGGTGGCTTTGCCAATAACTTATGTCTTATTGTGAGCTGCTATACATGCTGATATAATTTTCTATTGACGCGCATGCCCGGGCTACCGCTTCATTATTATATATTTTAGGTACTTGGCTTGTATGTTTGTCATATATTTGTGTATTTGTCATTCCAGCATACTCCCAAAAAGACAAGGTGAAGGAACTTCTTCAAGGCTATACCAAGAGCATCAAGAAGGAGGACTCTGATAGTAAGTTGGATCTCCAGTTCATCCATAAGATTAAATAAGGCAGATATGGGGCAGGATGGTGCATTTGGGGGCAATTTTATGAGTTTCAGGCAGGTGAAAAACCAGAATGCATGCTCCCTGCCATTTTATTAGAATTCAGAGGGACTGTTTCTCCTAAAGAGGGGCACTTGGGGGGGGAATGCATTTAATGATCAGTATCTTGTGTTTATAGATTGGTTTATAAGCCTTGAACGTCTTGCCACGGAGTACACGGCACGGATAAAGGACATGGCAGCAAGTAAGTTTCCTAACAGATAATTAAGACACAAATTATTGGGGGTTTTGGGGGGCTGTAAACCCCTGTGATGCCTTCATACCCAGCAAATATTATGAGCTCTTAGAAAAGGGGGCATCAGGGTAGACGGACACGAGGGTTGGCAGAGGGACACAATGATTTGGGTTCTAAAGACACATAGAGACACACAGAAGTAACGTCACCCATGTATCTTGTACCAACACCCGGTAATATATTCACTACTAACAATTATTTCCTTTTTTCCCCCAGAGCACAAACCCGATGCATGCAAGCCTCCTTGTGGTAAGTAAACCCGAGTAATGACAGCCAGATTCATCCCGGGGGAAGTCCCACCAGTCCCAAAATACTCGTACCCGTTACCCACTCCTGGCCAAAGAACACCTCCAGAAAAGAAAACCTAGAAAGCCCCCCAGGAGACGTCTTATTAATGAGTTTGGGGTTAGAGGGTGTTACGGGTTTTAAGCTTAAATCTGATCCGGTGGCGACTCTTCTGATAAATCTTCTGATCTCTTTCTTTCTACGGCAGGGTTGCAGAAAGCGGCTCAAGTGTTCAGCTGCAAGGAGTGCTTGGATGTGGAGTGCGACCTCCCTGTGGATTGTCCTCGTACGTATCATCTACTTTCCAGTTTAGATGGTTATATTAAGGCAGAAAACTAGGAAACATTAAAAAAAAGTAGAATTTTCAGAAAATATAGCAGTAAATGTTTAGTATTGAGTTTTGGTAATAACTGCAGTATTTGTAATCGCGCTGCATTCTCGTCTATTGTTCCTGGATGTAATATTTCCCATGGTGTACCGGGGCTCCTCTTTGTAACAGGTTTTGTAAGAGTTGCGTAGATTAGGAAAGAGAAGCAGAGTTCTGAGCGTGTGGAGTACAGACGATGAGCGTCCCTTTAAACCTTTAGAGATATAACCTGCTACTCCAAGCTGTTTCTTGTTACCGCGGGTCGATGCAAACAGTTTTAATCATCATATAGAATGCGCTGCCCAAGGATTCTATCGCATCGTAAACCGTCTCTTCTCCTATTTTCAGTTGAAGACGTCCACATCAGAGAACCGGCAAGGACATACGTCGACTGCAACACCACGTTTCCCATCCCGGAGGATATTTCGGTGACGTGGAAATTTGCAGAAAGAGTAAGTTCCAACCCACTTAATCATTTACTGACCTGGCTGCTGGGTACTATTTACAAAGAAGGGGTCACTCGGAGGAGCGCTAAGTATCCCAGCTGCACTATATCCAAAGAATGGACTTAGACTCTCGCTTTGGGATTCTACTTTCAAACATAAGATGGATCGTTCTGCTCACTAATATTTGATGTTTTGAAATCTTTTAGAGATTCCTAATTTTTATTTTTTTATTATGTTCTAGGTCCGGACGAAAGACCTCTCCTACTTTAAGAACATTCATACTGGAGAAGACCTGACTCTTTTGATTCAGCCGACGAGGGCCTACCACCAGGGCACCTACGCCTGTGAAATCACAGACGAGGATGATGATGTCATTGCCATAAAATTCTTTTTTCTGAACGGTAAGTTTCATAGATGAAGGACTTTGATGTCCTTTAATTTGTTGGGTGGAAGACGCCATGCAATGCCTGACTCTCCCATCCTTTTCCCTCATATATCTCAGTAGATGTTCACCACCAGCCAGTGGGACACATCGGGCACGAGGAATTAAGTGGAGGGCAATTGCATTTAAGTGTCTTCTGAAATCCTGACCTTAGTGTAAGGAGACTGGATCTCACCAAGTCCATTGGAGAGGGAATCGGTCAGATTTCAGCGTTTCGGGGTGGCAGACTCATGTGTATGTCTCGTAACCTCTTAGGTGTCTCTAAGAGCATGCCTTCTCTCTCCAATGGCAGCTGGGAGAGGGTAGAATTGGACTCAAGGGACCAATGCTAGTGAACAATAATTGGGAATTGGGGAAGGAAAAGTAACTGTGTAACTGTGGCTACTAAAATGCCTTAATTAGACAAATTTCTGTCATTGGGGGACTCTTGGCTGCCTTGTTACTTTATCCAGAGATAGAACGCGAGTCCTGTGGGTGACACAGCACAAATGGTTAACTTTTAGTCATCTTGGTAGAAATAGCCTAGGGATATATTATCATATATGAAAAAATAAATAACCGCTGGTACAATGTGATTTTATTCTCTCCATTCCCTGTTTCAGTATCCCGGATCGAGTACACGGCAGACAGCCAGCTGGGAGAAATATTTGATGCGGTTGTGAGGTCACCTGTGTCGCTGGATATAGCGCCTCCTGCCCCTCCATCGCGTTTCTCCGATTCCATCATGAAGACCATCTTTGAGTCGGAGAAATCACTGAGCAGTAAAGCCACTATTTACCTGACCGTGGCCTTTGCGCTTGCCGTCCTGCTGGTCATCCTGGCATGCGGGTAAGAAGAAAAGCTTTTTTTCTCTTTGTTCATTGAAAGCAGAATAAGCCCCTGGGTTCTCTAACTGCAGGACTGATTCTTTAGAACGTCGGCTATCAATCTGTTATATTTATCCAAAGGCACATAATTAGGTGACCCCTATCTCCCTTTCAAGAAAATAATGTATAAGGTGAAGATGTATGTGAATAATAAAAAAACACTTTTAACTCTCTTACAGAGCCGTCTGCTACTATGCCAATGACGTGGACTTCTCATCGATGGAAGACAGGATGAGGGGAATTCCCTAAGAACATCTCACCGGAATACGTCACGTTTACATTATGTATATAGTTATAGGTTCTCTGTAGAATTTATGTAGTATAATAAGTAAAAAAAGTAGTACTAGAATTCAGTTTTATGTGTTTTTTATTTCATTATTTTAATTATTTATTTTATTCATTTAAACTGTTTACATGTGATTGGCCTGAGAAGCCAAACCGATTATTGGACACCTAAAACATCAAAAATAAACAACTTTATATCGTATTTATATTAAATAGTATTTCCATTAGTGCTATTGATCCCATTGACAGCTTATTGTTTAATTATTACTATTATTATATCAACCTTAATATTATTAAAAAAAATAATTTTAAGCACACAAAGCATTATTTTATTTTTATATTATTTTATTTTTTAACATTTATACTTTCTAGATGTAATATATAAAGGGAACACTAGAGGGCAGTAATACATATTCACTATACATTGCAATTAACAGAATGTATTTTTCCTTTATATATTTCCTTTTTAACATTTTTTTCTTTTTGGAGACTTCACCAGAACACATTGAAATAAGTTTATTGGAAACAACTGCATTCAAACGGGTTTTATCTCAAAGACAATAATTATAATTTTTATTTTTAAATTAAACTGAACATATAAAATTTATGGTTGAATTATTTTTGGATTAATATTTTTGGGGGAAGGAAAATATTTTGGATTATATATTGCACCATTATTGGGGTAATTAGAGGTTGACATCTTTAGAACCTTGGGATTATAGCTTTGTGCAGTAAAATAAGACCATATTGGGTTTATTTTATGGAGTTAAGGTGAAAATAATAATAAAAAAAGGGTGTTAGTTCAGTTACACTTTAACGCTTCTGGAGCTAGAAGGACTTAACCTCACTAACAATTTCATTTTGTAACCAAAACTCCTTAAAGGAGTTAAATGACATTTATACGTGGGTACCCCCCCCCTCACAAACCCCTCTCTTCTTTGTTCTTGGAACCTCATTTAACACTAGCTGGATAAGCAGTAAAATGATGTGTGTGTATATAATATATATATATATACATACTGGTGTATATACACACACACATATATATATATATATATATATATATATATATATACACACAGTACTGCACAGAAACATTTTAGACAGGTGAAAAAACATACAGTAAAGTAAGAAAAGTTTTAAAAATTAATGGTTTATTTTTATCATTTCACAAAATATATTTGCTTGGACAGCCTGTGTGGGAAAACCAAACGCACAAAAGCCGGAAAAATATAAGAAAAAATATATGAACGATTAAAATAAAAACTGCAAAAAAACCCCAAATATATGTAAAAATGTAGCAAGAAACATACCTTTGTTTATTTAAGTAAACCATAATAATAGTAATAACAAAATTAGGAATATTACCCCCCTTATATAAAAAGAATATATGGTGAAATGTTAAATCACAATATACAACATACAAATTATATAATTGCAATACATACATTTTTTTTTACTTTACTAAGAGGGTGGTAGATAAGTGGAACAGTCTCCCAGCAGAAGTGGTAGAGGGTAATACAGTGAGGGTATTAAACATGCATGGGATAGACATACGGCTCCTGAATCTAAGACGAGACCAACGACTGATTAAGGTTTGAGTCTTTACAGCAGGAGAAACGGGCAGACTAGACGGGGGCCGGATAGGGCCGATCTGCTGGAGAATTCTATCTCAACGACAATCAGACCAGCAGAAAAAAGACAGTAATAACACGTGAAAATGAGCTGTAACTTATTTCATTACTGCCCTTCACTCGGCGGTAATAAGGGGGAGCTGTCCGTATTCACATTCATATCAATCACATCATAAGACGTCTCCTCGTGTCCTCGGTGATCGGTGAAACTCCAGCGAAGTCTCCCGGACAGGGTCAGATAATCGCATATCCATAACTGCAAACAGGTCAAGCCAAATGACTAAAACTGATGAAATCACACAGAGACATCCAGAAAATCCTAGTCTTTGGGGGACAAATTTAAAATCAATGGCCTTAAAATGGCTTATCTGCGATCCCATAGGCATGTACTGAAAGGGTTAAATGATCCAGTAACGTCATCGAATGTTACAGCCTGTGTTAGTGACCATTATGATGTCAGCCCTCTGTCTTCTGCATCAACATTCTATTGTAGACAGTAAATGCTGCAGCGTCACCGCTTTTCCCAAGGACCGCTTAGCAGCTTCAGAAGACTTTTTACATAAATCTGCTGGTTTGGGACCAAAACACAAAAGTCAGAGAGATCCAGAAATCTTTGGCTTTGGATTAAAAATGTAGAATGAATAGTCTGAAATAGTCTTTAACGTGCATGCTACTGAAAGGATTGAAGTATCTTGTAACGTCACGAAATGATGCAACCTGTCTTGCTGCCCATTGTGATGTCATCATCGCCTGCTCCACGAACATTCTATCCTAGGCTGTAAATGCTGCCGCGTCACAGACGGCTCTCAGTCTCTTTCGAGGACCGGTGAGTACAGACGTGGTTAGATATCTCTGCTGGTCCAGAACCAAAGTCCTAGCGACGAGTCCATCTTGGAGACGATCAACACTGATGACAACCAACTCATGCAGCATTACAACGCGCTATTCACCACAGACCAAGTTGGCCAAAAATAACATCAACCTGATACTTTTTAACCAATCTTTGATTAAGAGGCCAACTTGGACTCCAGTGACTAGACACCAATTTATGTTGATGGTTCTCATCTTTAGCATCTTTAGGGTTTAGGGACTTTCAAACTTAAACTACTTAAACTTTGCAGGGTTGGGGGGGAGGGGCATTTACTGGCCCCAAGATAACTAACAGGGTGGCCCCTGAGCTCAATCCTATTTGTTTTGTACAGGATTTGCGAATGAAGCAAATGATCAGGCACGAGATGCCAGCTCTTTATTTTGGATGCGGACGCGGCTGCGTCTCGCTGTGGCTCATAGTCATGTGCTTAGCGCCATCACTGAGTCGCTGTTGCTACACGTGTTTCACCACGCCAGAAGATCAGGTAGATGTCTGCACCTTCATCAGTGAGAGGACATCATGGAAGGTTAAACAGTGTCAAGACAAAGTGAAGCACTTTTTCCAGAATGCCAGTGAGATCCTGATACGTAAGTTTATCATTTAATCGGCGTTCAGACTGAGCCGCGCGGGGACGGGACGTCATGTGACGTGACGGGTCGGGGGGCTTTAGTGTTGGGTCCGTATTCTATAGAACGTTCTCTAAACGGACTGACCTTAGCGCGGTGTTGTCACTGATGTTAGGAGCTGGGGCGGTGGGAATCTGTGCCCCATTAACAATAATTGTAGATCTAAAATTCATATTCTTGGGCTACCGCGGTTCGATTGAGGTGGCTTTGCCAATAACTTATGTCGTATTGTGAGCTGCTATACATGCTGATACATTTTTCTATTGATGTCCATGCCCGGGCTACCGCTTCATTATTATATATTTTAGGTACTTGGCTTGTATGTTTGTCATATATTTGTGTATTTGTCATTCCAGCATACTCCCAAAAAGACAAGGTGAAGGAACTTCTTCAAGGCTATACCAAGAGCATCAAGAAGGAGGACTCTGATAGTAAGTTGGATCTCCAGTTCATCCATAAGATTAAATAAGGCAGATATGGGGCAGGATGGTGCATTTGGGGGCAATTTCAGGCAGGTGAAAAACCAGAATGCATGCTCCGTGCCATTTTATTAGAATTCAGAGGGACTGTTTCTCCTAAAGAGGAGCACTTGGGAGGGAATGCATTTAATGATCAGTATCTTGTGTTTATAGATTGGTTTATAAGCCTTGAACGTCTTGCCACGGAGTACACGGCACGGATAAAGGACATGGCAGCAAGTAAGTTTCCTAACAGATAATTAAGACACAAATTATTGGGGGTTTTGGGGGGCTGTAAACCCCTGTGATGCCCTCATACCCAGCAAATATTATGAGCTCTTAGAAAAGGGGGCATCAGGGTAGACGGACACGAGGGTTGGCAGAGGGACACAATGATTTGGGTTCTAAAGACACATAGAGACACACAGAAGTAACGTCACCCATGTATCTTGTACCAACACCCGGTAATATATTCACTACTAACAATTATTTCCTTTTTTCCCCCCAGAGCACAAACCCGATGTGTGCAAGCCTCCTTGTGGTAAGTAAACCCGAGTAATGACAGCCAGATTCATCCCGGGGCAAGTCCCACCAGTCCCAAAATACTCGTACCCGTTACCCACTCCTGGCCAAAGAACACCTCCAGAAAAGAAAACCTAGAAAGCCCCCCAGGAGACGTCTTATTAATGAGTTTGGGGTTAGAGGGTGTTACGGGTTTTAAGCTCAAATCTCATCCGGTGGCGACTCTTCTGATAAATCTTCTGATCTCTTTCTTTCTACGGCAGGGTTGCAGAAAGCGGCTCAAGTGTTCAGCTGCAAGGAGTGCTTGGATGTGGAGTGCGACCTCCCTGTGGATTGTCCTCGTACGTATCATCTACTTTCCAGTTTAGATGGTTATATTAAGGCAGAAAACTAGGAAACATTAAAAAAAAGTAGAATTTTCAGAAAATATAGCAGTAAATGTTTAGTATTGAGTTTTGGTAATAACTGCAGTATTTGTAATCGCGCTGCATTCTCGTCTATTGTTCTTGGATGTAATATTTCCCATGGTGTACCGGGGCTCCTCTTTGTAACAGGTTTTGTAAGAGTTGCGTAGATTAGGAAAGAGAAGCAGAGTTCTGAGCGTGTGGAGTACAGACGATGAGCGTCCCTTTAAACCTTTAGAGATATAACCTGCTACTCCAAGCTGTTTCTTGTTATCGCGGGTCGATGCAAACAGTTTTAATCATCATATAGAATGCGCTGCCCAAGGATTCTATCGCATCGTAAACCGTCTCTTCTCCTATTTTCAGTTGAAGACGTCCACATCAGAGAACCGGCAAGGACATACGTCGACTGCAACACCACGTTTCCCATCCCGGAGGATATTTCGGTGACGTGGAAATTTGCAGAAAGAGTAAGTTCCAACCCACGTAATCATTTAATGACCTGGCTGCTGGGTAGTATTTACAAAGAAGGGGTCACTCGGAGGAGCGCTAAGTATCCCAGCTGCTCTACATCCAAAGAATGGACTTAGACTCTCGCTTTGGGATTCTACAGCCGGTCCCGTTCCCTATGAATTACTTTCAAACATAAGATGGATCGTTCTGCTCACTAATATTTAATGTTTTGAAATCTTTTAGAGATTCCTAGTTTTTATTTTTTTTATTATGTTCTAGGTCCGGACGAAAGACCTCTCCTACTTTAAGAACATTCATACTGGAGAAGACCTGACTCTTTTGATTCAGCCGACGAGGGCCTACCACCAGGGCACCTATGCCTGTGAAATCACAGACGAGGACGATGATGTCATTGCCATAAAATTCTTTTTTCTGAACGGTAAGTTTCATAGATGAAGGACTTTGCTGTCCTTTAATTTGTTGGGTGGAAGACGCCATGCAATGCCTGACTCTCCCATCCTTTTCCCTCATATATCTCAGTAGATGTTCACCACCAGCCAGTGGGACACATCGGGCACGAGGAATTAAGTGGAGGGCAATTGCATTTTAAGTGTTTTCTGAAATCCTGACCTTAGTGTAAGGAGACTGGATCTCACCAAGTCCATTGGAGAGGGAATCGGTCAGATTTCAGCGTTTCGGGGTGGCAGACTCATGTGTATGCCTCGTAACCTCTTAGGTGTCTCTAAGAGCATGCCTTCTCTCTCCAATGGCAGCTGGGAGAGGGTAGAATTGGACTCAAGGGACCAATGCTAGTGAACAATAATTGGGAATTGGGGAAGGAAAAGTAACTGTGTAACTGTGGCTACTAAAATGCCTTAATTAGACAAATTTCTGTCATTGGGGGACTCTTGGCTGCCTTGTTACTTTATCCAGAGATAGAACGCGAGTCCTGTGGGTGACACAGCACAAATGGTTAACTTTTAGTCATCTTGGTAGAAATAGCCTAGGGATATATTATCATATATGAAAAAATAAATAACCGCTGGTACAATGTGATTTTATTCTCTCTATTCCCTGTTTCAGTATCCCGGATCGAGTACACGGCAGACAGCCAGCTGGGAGAAATATTTGATGCGGTTGTGAGGTCACCTGTGTCGCTGGATATAGCGCCTCCTGCCCCTCCATCGCGTTTCTCCGATTCCATCATGAAGACCATCTTTGAGTCGGAGAAATCACTGAGCAGTAAAGCCACTATTTACCTGACCGTGGCCTTTGCGCTTGCCGTCCTGCTGGTCATCCTGGCATGCGGGTAAGAAGAAAAGCTTTTTTTCTCTTTGTTCATTGAAAGCAGAATAAGCCCCTGGGTTCTCTAACTGCAGGACTGATTCTTTAGAACGTCGGCTATCAATCTGTTATATTTATCCAAAGGCACATAATTAGGTGACCCCTATCTCCCTTTCAAGAACAAATTGTATAAGGTGAAGATGTATGTGAATAATAAAAAAACACTTTTAACTCTCTTACAGAGCCGTCTGCTACTATGCCAATGACGTGGACTTCTCATCGATGGAAGACAGGATGAGGGGAATTCCCTAAGAACATCTCACCGGAATACGTCACGTTTACATTATGTATATAGTTATAGGTTCTCTGTAGAATTTATGTAGTATAATAAGTAAAAAAAGTAGTACTAGAATTCAGTTTTATGTGTTTTTTATTTCATTATTTTAATTATTTATTTTATTCATTTAAACTGTTTACATGTGATTGGCCTGAGAAGCCAAACCGATTATTGGACACCTAAAACATCAAAAATAAACAACTTTATATCGTATTTATATTAAATAGTATTTCCATTAGTGCTATTGATCCCATTGACAGCTTATTGTTTAATTATTACTATTATTATATCAACCTTAATATTATTAAAAAAAATAATTTTAAGCACACAAAGCATTATTTTATTTTTATATTATTTTATTTTTTAACATTTATACTTTCTAGATGTAATATATAAAGGGAACACTAGAGGGCAGTAATACATATTCACTATACATTGCAATTAACAGAATGTATTTTTCCTTTATATATTTCCTTTTTAACATTTTTTTCTTTTTGGAGACTTCACCAGAACACATTGAAATAAGTTTATTGGAAACAACTGCATTCAAACGGGTTTTATCTCAAAGACAATAATTATAATTTTTATTTTTAAATTAAACTGAACATATAAAATTTATGGTTGAATTATTTTTGGATTAATATTTTTGGGGGAAGGAAAATATTTTGGATTATATATTGCACCATTATTGGGGTAATTAGAGGTTGACATCTTTAGAACCTTGGGATTATAGCTTTGTGCAGTAAAATAAGACCATATTGGGTTTATTTTATGGAGTTAAGGTGAAAATAATAATAAAAAAAGGGTGTTAGTTCAGTTACACTTTAACGCTTCAGGAGCTAGAAGGACTTAACCTCACTAACAATTTCATTTTGTAACCAAAACTCCTTAAAGGAGTTAAATGACATTTATACGTGGGTACCCCCCCCCTCACAAACCCCTCTCTTCTTTGTTCTTGGAACCTCATTTAACACTAGCTGGATAAGCAGTAAAATGATGTGTGTGTATATAATATATATATATATACATACTGGTGTATATACACACACACATATATATATATATATATATATATATATATATACACACAGTACTGCACAGAAACATTTTAGACAGGTGAAAAAACATACAGTAAAGTAAGAAAAGTTTTAAAAATTAATGGTTTATTTTTATCATTTCACAAAATATATTTGCTTGGACAGCCTGTGTGGGAAAACCAAACGCACAAAAGCCGGAAAAATATAAGAAAAAATATATGAACGATTAAAATAAAAACTGCAAAAAAACCCCAAATATATGTAAAAATGTAGCAAGAAACATACCTTTGTTTATTTAAGTAAACCATAATAATAGTAATAACAAAATTAGGAATATTACCCCCCTTATATAAAAAGAATATATGGTGAAATGTTAAATCACAATATACAACATACAAATTATATAATTGCAATACATACATTTTTTTTTACTTTACTAAGAGGGTGGTAGATAAGTGGAACAGTCTCCCAGCAGAAGTGGTAGAGGGTAATACAGTGAGGGTATTAAACATGCATGGGATAGACATACGGCTCCTGAATCTAAGACGAGACCAACGACTGATTAAGGTTTGAGTCTTTACAGCAGGAGAAACGGGCAGACTAGACGGGGGCCGGATAGGGCCGATCTGCTGGAGAATTCTATCTCAACGACAATCAGACCAGCAGAAAAAAGACAGTAATAACACGTGAAAATGAGCTGTAACTTATTTCATTACTGCCCTTCACTCGGCGGTAATAAGGGGGAGCTGTCCGTATTCACATTCATATCAATCACATCATAAGACGTCTCCTCGTGTCCTCGGTGATCGGTGAAACTCCAGCGAAGTCTCCCGGACAGGGTCAGACAATCGCATATCCATAACTGCAAACAGGTCAAGCCAAATGACTAAAACTGATGAAATCACACAGAGACATCCTGAAAATCCTAGTCTTTGGGGGACAAATTTAGAATCAATGGCCTTAAAACGGCTTATCTGCGATCCCATAGGCATGTACTGAAAGGGTTAAATGATCCAGTAACGTCATCGAATGTTACAGCCTGTGTTAGTGACCATTATGATGTCAGCCCTCTGTCTTCTGCATCAACACCGCTTCTCCCAAGGACCGGTTAGCAGCTTCAGAATACTTTTTTACATAAATCTGCTGGTTTGGGACCAAAACACAAAAGTCAGAGAGATCCAGAAATCTTTGGCTTTGGATTAAAAATGTAGAATGAATAGTCTGAAATAGTCTTTAACATGCATGCTACTGAAAGGATTGAAGTATCTTGTAACGTCACGAAATGATGCAACCTGTCTTGCTGCCCATTGTGATGTCATCATCGCCTGCTCCACGAACATTCTATCCTAGACTGTAAATGCTGCCGCGTCACAGACGGCTCTCAGTCTCTTTCGAGGACCGGTGAGTACAGACGTGGTTAGATATCTCTGCTGGTCCAGAACCAAAGTCCTAGCGACGAGTCCATCTTGGAGACGATCAACACTGATGACAACCAACTCATGCAGCATTACAACGCGCTATTCACCACAGACCAAGTTGGCCAAAAATAACATCAACCTGATTCTTTTTAACCAATCTTTGATTAAGAGGCCAACTTGGACTCCAGTGACTAGACACCAAATTATGTTGATGGTTCTCATCTTTAGCATCTTTAGGGTTTAGGGACTTTCAAACTTAAACTACTTAAACTTTGCAGGGTTGGGGGGGGGGGGCATTTACTGGCCCCAAGATAACTAACAGGGTGGCCCCTGAGCTCAATCCTATTTGTTTTGTACAGGATTTGCGAATGAAGCAAATGATCAGGCACGAGATGCCAGCTCTTTATTTTGGATGCGGACGCGGCTGCGTCTCGCTGTGGCTCATAGTCATGTGCTTAGCGCCATCACTGAGTCGCTGTTGCTACACGTGTTTCACCACGCCAGAAGATCAGGTAGATGTCTGCACCTTCATCAGTGAGAGGACATCATGGAAGGTTAAACAGTGTCAAGACAAAGTGAAGTACTTTTTCCAGAATGCCAATGAGATCCTGATACGTAAGTTTATCATTTAATCGGCGTTCAGACTGAGCCGCGCGGGGACGGGACGTCATGTGACGTGACGGGTCGGGGGGCTTTAGTGTTGGGTCCGTATTCTATAGAACGTTCTCTAAACGGACTGACCTTAGCGCGGTGTCGTCACTGATGTTAGGAGCTGGGGCGGTGGGAATCTGTGCCCCATTAACACTAATTGTAGAGCTAAAATTCATATTCTTGGGCTACCGCGGTTCGATTGAGGTGGCTTTGCCAATAACTTATGTCGTATTGTGAGCTGCTATACATGCTGATATAATTTTCTATTGACGCGCATGCCCGGGCTACCGCTTCATTATTATATATTTTAGGTACTTGGCTTGTATGTTTGTCATATATTTGTGTATTTGTCATTCCAGCATACTCCCAGAAAGACAAGGTGAAGGAACTTCTTCAAGGCTATACCAAGAGCATCAAGAAGGAGGACTCTGATAGTAAGTTGGATCTCCAGTTCATCCATAAGATTAAATAAGGCAGATATGGGGCAGGATGGTGCATTTGGGGGCAATTTTATGAGGCGAAAAACCAGAATGCATGCTCCCTGCCATTTTATTAGAATTCAGAGGGACTGTTTCTCCTAAAGAGGGGCACTTGGGGGGGAATGCATTTAATGATCAGTATCTTGTGTTTATAGATTGGTTTATAAGCCTTGAACGTCTTGCCACGGAGTACACGGCGCGGATAAAGGACATGGCAGCAAGTAAGTTTCCTAACAGATAATTAAGACACAAATTATTGGGGGTTTTGGGGGGCTGTAAACCCCTGTGATGCCCTCATACCCAGCAAATATTATGAGCTCTTAGACGAGGGTTGGCAGAGGGACACAATGATTTGGGTTCTAAAGACACATAGAGACACATAGAAGTAACGTCACCCATTTATCTTGTACCAACGCTGTAGAGCGGCACCCGGTAATATATTCACGACTAACAATTATTTCCTTTTTTCCCCCCAGAGCACAAACCCGATGCGTGCAAGCCTCCTTGTGGTAAGTAAACCCGAGTAATGACAGCCAGATTCATCCCGGGGCAAGTCCCACCAGTCCCACAATACTCGTACCCGTTACCCACTCCTGGCCAAAGAACACCTCCAGAAAAGAAAACCTAGAAAGCCCCCCAGGAGACGTCTTATTAATGAGTTTGGGGTTAGAGGGTGTTACGGGTTTTAAGCTTAAATCTGATCCGGTGGCGACTCTTCTGATAAATCTTCTGATCTCTTTCTTTCTACGGCAGGGTTGCAGAAAGCGGCTCAAGTGTTCAGCTGCAAGGAGTGCTTGGATGTGGAGTGCGACCTCCCTGTGGATTGTCCTCGTACGTATCATCTACTTTCCAGTTTAGATGGTTATATTAAGGCAGAAAACTAGGAAACATTAAAAAAAAGTAGAATTTTCAGAAAATATAGCAGTAAATGTTTAGTATTGAGTTTTGGTAATAACTGCAGTATTTGTAATCGCGCTGCATTCTCGTCTATTGTTCTTGGATGTAATATTTCCCATGGTGTACCGGGGCTCCTCTTTGTAACAGGTTTTGTAAGAGTTGCGTAGATTAGGAAAGAGAAGCAGAGTTCTGAGCGTGTGGAGTACAGACGATGAGCGTCCCTTTAAACCTTTAGAGATATAACCTGCTACTCCAAGCTGTTTCTTGTTATCGCGGGTCGATGCAAACAGTTTTAATCATCATATAGAATGCGCTGCCCAAGGATTCTATCGCATCGTAAACCGTCTCTTCTCCTATTTTCAGTTGAAGACGTCCACATCAGAGAACCGGCAAGGACATACGTCGACTGCAACACCACGTTTCCCATCCCGGAGGACATTTCGGTGACGTGGAAATTTGCAGAAAGAGTAAGTTCCAACCCACTTAATCATTTACTGACCTGGCTGCTGGGTAGTATTTACAAAGAAGGGGTAACTCGGAGGAGCGCTAAGTATCCCAGCTGCTCTATATCCAAAGAATGGACTTAGACTCTCGCTTTGGGATTCTACAGCCGGTCCCGTTCCCTATGAATTACTTTCAAACATAAGATGGATCGTTCTGCTCACTAATATTTGATGTTTTGAAATCTTTTAGAGATTCCTAGTTTTAATTTTTTTATTATGTTCTAGGTCCGGACGAAAGACCTCTCCTACTTTAAGAACATTCATACTGGAGAAGACCTGACTCTTTTGATTCAGCCGACGAGGGCCTACCACCAGGGCACCTACGCCTGTGAAATCACAGACGAGGACGATGATGTCATTGCCATAAAATTCTTTTTTCTGAACGGTAAGTTTCATAAATGAAGGACTTTGATGTCCTTTAATTTGTTGGGTGGAAGACGCCATGCAATGCCTGACTCTCCCATCCTTTTCCCTCATATATCTCAGTAGATGTTCACCACCAGCCAGTGGGACACATCGGGCACGAGGAATTAAGTGGAGGGCAATTGCATTTTAAGTGTCTTCTGAAATCCTGACCTTAGTGTAAGGAGACTGGATCTCACCAAGTCCATTGGAGAGGGAATCGGTCAGATCTCAGCGTTTCGGGGTGGCAGACTCATGTGTATGTCTCGTAACCTCTTAGGTGTCTCTAAGAGCATGCCTTCTCTCTCCAATGGCAGCTGGGAGAGGGTAGAATTGGACTCAAGGGACCAATGCTAGTGAACAATAATTGGGAATTGGGGAAGGAAAAGTAACTGTGTAACTGTGGCTACTAAAATGCCTTAATTAGACAAATTTCTGTCATTGGGGGACTTGTTACTTTATCCAGAGATAGAACGCGAGTCCTGTGGGTGACACAGCACACATGGTTAACTTTTAGTCATCTTGGTAGAAATAGCCTAGGGGTATATTATCATATATGAAAAAATAAATAACCGCTGGTACAATGTGATTTTATTCTCTCTATTCCCTGTTTCAGTATCCCGGATCGAGTACACGGCAGACAGCCAGCTGGGAGAAATATTTGACGCGGTTGTGAGGTCACCTGTGTCGCTGGATATAGCGCCTCCTGCCCCTCCATCGCGCTTCTCCGATTCCATCATGAAGACCATCTTTGAGTCGGAGAAATCACTGAGCAGTAAAGCCACTATTTACCTGACCGTGGCCTTTGCGCTTGCCGTCCTGCTGGTCATCCTGGCATGCGGGTAAGGAGAAAAGCTTTTTTTCTCTTTGTTCATTGAAAGCAGAATAAGCCCCATGGGTTCTCTAACTGCAGGACTGATTCTTTAGAACGTCGGCTATCAATCTGTTATATTTAACCAAAGGCACATAATTAGGTGACCCCTATCTCCCTTTCAAGAACAAAATGTATAAGGTGAAGATGTATGCGAATAATAAAAAAACACTTTTAACTCTCTTACAGAGCCGTCTGCTACTATGCCAATGACGTGGACTTCTCATCGATGGAAGACAGGATGAGGGGAATTCCCTAAGAACATCTCACCGGAATACGTCACGTTTACATTCTGTATATAGTTAAAGGTTCTCTGTAGAATTTATGTAGTATAATAAGTAAAAAAGTAGTACTAGGATTCAGTTTTATGTGTTTTTTATTTCATTATTTTAATTATTTATTTTATTCATTTAAACTGTTTACATGTGATTGGCCTGAGAAGCCAAACCGATTATTGGACACCTACAACATCAAAAATAAACAACTTTATATCGTATTTATATTAAATAGTATTTCCATTAGTGCTATTGATCCCATTGACAGCTTATTGTTTAATTATTACTATTATTATATCAACCTTAATATTATTTAAAAAAATAATTTTAAGCACACAAAGCATTATTTTATTTTTATATTATTTTATTTTTTAACATTTATACTTTCTAGATGTAATATATAAAGTGAACACTAGAGGGCAGTAATACATATTCACTATACATTGCAATTAACAGAATGTATTTTTCCTTTATATATTTCCTTTTTAAAATGTTTTCCTTTTTGGAGACTTCACCAGAACACATTGAAATAAGTTTATTAAAAACAACTGCATTTATACGGGTTTTATCACAAAGACAATAATTATGATTTTTATTTTTAAATTAAACTCAACATATAAAATTTACGGTTGAATTTTTTTTGGATTTTTGGATTAATATTTATTGGGGAAGGAAAATATTTTGGATTAAAGTGCACCATTAATTAGGGGTAATTAGAGCTTGACATCTTTAGAACCTTGGGATTATAGCTTTGCCCAGTATTGACCATATTGTGTTTATTTTATTAAGTTAAGGTGAAAATAATAATAAATAATAATAATACAAATAATACAAATAATAATAATAATAATTCGTGTGCATTCAGCTCCATACAAACTTTATTTTTAAAGTAATTTGCTGCTTCAATGCTTTGCTTTGATGCCTTGTGCATGGGTGATGTTAATTACCCCACTGGGGGCAAAAAAACAGAAATGGATGTTTAGCTCGCTATTACTTCTCAAGTTGTGATGCATTTATTGATTGATTTTCCTTTTGAAATAGTAGTTACTACATAGTATAGCTTTCCAGCAGAGGTGGTAATTGTAATATGCAAGGAGGCATAATGAATGGCAGACTACAGAAGGAGCATCAGAATCTATTTTTGAATATTTCTTCATTTGTCCTTTAAAAGGGGCAGTCAGCCGGCAGCCGCTGTTCTAAAGCTGCCGTTCCTGGGACCGCGCACGCCACCCTTTTTATGGCGGGCACCAAATATTCCTAAATCAGAATATTTCCCCAATTCCCCATTGTGATTTTCTATAATAAATGCTACTAATAAATGCTACATCAGAAAACGATAAGGTGGTTTGTTTCCCTCGCCTGGTGGATGAAGCTGCGTTCTATGCATGTAAAAAAAAAAAGTCATGATCTGGATCCCAGGTGCTGATCGCATCATAATGAGGTCATTAGTGTCGGGTTACGTAGCAGTGCACCCTATATAACACTTCCTGGCGGGTGGGTGCTTATAGGATTTGTTTTTAGCAGAAGGTAAGAGTGGATTGTGGGGTGAATGAGTGGTTTTCCTGATTGCTTATTGGTTTTATTGTTTGGTAGTCATGGGGAGGGGGGCATTTCTTAGGGGTCTCTGTAGACAAAGCTGGCTGCATCAAGGCTTGTGGGATTTATTTGAGAATCGGAGGTTTAGATGGACTGTAAGGATGTTTTGCTTTACTGAGTGGGTGGTAGATAAATGGAATAGTCTCCCAGTGGAGGTGGTAGAGGCCTATGCAGTGGCCTGAATCTAAGGAGATACTGAGGTTTTGGGTCTTTAGCATCTGATGGAGATGGCTAGACTTGCTTTGTAATGGTTCTGTGAATATTAGACTTCATGGGGGGTAAGGGGTTAAGTCTTTAAACCATTGTTTTTAAGGTAGCTTTGGGGGGATGGTGGCTTTGGTATTAACTAGATAGTTGGCTCTTTTGGGGTTGGAGTGCCTCATTTTGGTTAAACTATATTTCTGGTTCCATGTACTGTTTTTTATATGTAACTGAATGTTGGCTTCTCGCTCAGTTCGCAGACTCCCCCCCCCCCCAAGCTGAAGATGCATCTAGAAATCGCGGCTGCCGTCAACTTCCTCATTAAGATCTTGAGTCTGAGGAAACGCATGAAGACTGACCAGCTAGAGAATCTAGGAACGCATCTCTCAAGTCTGCTGAGCGACCGATACAGAGGACACTGGTACCCAGACACACCCAGCAGGGGCCAAGCATACAGGTGACTCTTGTCGGCTGTTTAGGGTCAACTGTAACCAACTCTAGTTCATTGAGGGTGGTAGATACATGGCACGGTTAATGGCTTGCCGTTCCTCTGTCCTTGATGTCCGGCTTGATTGTTGTCGTTTTATGGTGTGCCAACAGGTGCATTCGCATCAACTCCTGGCAGTATGTTGATGAATCTCTCCTGAAGGCCTGTGCGCAATGCGATCTCGAATACACAAAACTGGGTCTCCCAGAAGAGATAACGCTCTGGATTGATCCCTATGAGGTTTGTGGAAGGTGAGTCTAGGTTGGGTAAACCCAGACCACTTTATGTGGGGGTTGCATGGTGGTGTGGGGGTTGTCCACAACTGAAGATGTGGCTGGGGGAAATGATCTACAATGAGCCACAAAGAAGCCTAACTGATGTTTCCCAATCAATGACTATCAATTCTATATTTTTTTTTTTTTTTTTTTTTAGGTTTGGGGAGCACACAAAGTACTTCACGATAGCGAAATTCCCAAAAGAAGTTGTGGTCAGAGAACCGGTTCAAACGATCGTAGAAAGGGAGACCTCTGATTACTCCTCAGGAAGTGTCTC
This sequence comes from Spea hammondii, assembly GCA_029215755.1. Taxonomy (NCBI): domain Eukaryota; kingdom Metazoa; phylum Chordata; class Amphibia; order Anura; family Pelobatidae; genus Spea; species Spea hammondii. The sequence continues at coordinate 32,934,489 of JARDYJ010000010.1, forward strand.
CTCTGGGTCGGTTTCAGAAAGTTCTTCTGACGATGAGATAACGAGCAAGGACGACAATACTGGCATCCAGTCTACCCATGACTCCGACGCACCCAGACGGCTCTGGACCTCCAATATTGAGGCAACTCGCAGAAAGAGCAAAGGTTGCTTTGGTGAAGGTGTGAATGAAGATCTTAGAAAGAATTGGTGGGGGGCTGATTCTAGTCAGCGGGAAGTCTTCTCGAATGGAGAGCCCACGCACTCGTCATTTGGTGTCCAAACGCTTCCATGAAGGACCTGTCTTCAAAAGGGCTTATCTTCTAAATGACTGCATAGAGGTGTAACCTTCTGAAAATAATGTGCACTTAACCAGGAATGAAGCCTTCTTGACGCACTTCTTCTCCTTGGGATTTACTTATTGACTATTTGAGCACAAGCTGGGTTGAAGGTAATTGTCAATTACGAGGTATCGGCCAGGACTGTCCATAAGCTTTTTTTTTTTTTTTTTTATTTGAGTCTTATTTTTTTATGAATATTGGTTTTTTTAATCAAATCTGCTGAAGCTATGGATTTCATCCTATATTTTTTTAAGACCGCTTCTCGGATTTGCCTGACCTACTGCCTTGTGTATAGTTTTATAACGACCCTCTAGTAAGTAGATTTTTATAAACTTTCTTTTAAAGAATTTTTAGCTGCCCACTCCTTAATATCGTGGACAACAGGGGCAGGTTCAGCTGCTGCTTGGACTGTCCCTGTTTTAGAAGGGGTTAACAGATGTAGTCACGTTGTCCAATTGCAGTCCTTCAGGACAATGTTAACTTTTTTTAATGACTACAACCGTTGAGTATCCGTCAGGAATGCTTACAGATGTGGCACTTATCTACTAAATGTTCCACGTAGCCTTCCCTACAGCCACCCATCCACCTTTGGTCATGGACAATATGTCCGCCCTCCAATTCTCCCTGGTAGTTGGTGTGGTAGGGTTTCTGAGAAGACTAATGGTGATACAATGGGATGACTAGGCTTAGTATCATTAGTTAGAGAGGGGGGTCCCCCATATCTTTTTTTTTTTTTTTTTTTTTTTTTTTTTCCCCCCCCAGAACCTGTTCTTATAACGCAAGCAGTAGGTCGGTTCCGGGCGTCACCTTTTAATTTGCTCTGCACTAGAGATTTCGCTCTCGATAGGAAGAACTGGTGGGAATCGGAAGACGCCGGCATGGCTTCAACTCTATGAAATCTAAAAGTGGTTAAATAGTGGGGAACTTTGTACAGTAGATCCTAGAATGTCTCTGTGGCCCGATTGGCCCAATTATAAGGACGGGATGCTGCATGTTGGTGTCTTTACCTCCCGCATTAAAGATTAACTCTTTAAATGGACTCTGTCTGCTCTCTAATCTTTATTTGGGAACCTAAAACATGTAACAAGGTTTTATTGTATTGCGCGCAAGACTCCTCTTGGCCGTCTACAGGAGGTGGTTGTTCTGCTTCTTCACCGATCTTTGGTTGGAGACTCCATCACTGGGGTGGGGGGTCAGAGAGAGGATCTTAATATGGTGAATGGCCTGCCGGATAAAAAGAATTGTGAAAGGTCTCAATTTGTCCAGCTTGGTGGAGAGGAGCAATGCGTCTGATCTAAAACTAGAGTCAGTGGCTCAGAATGTATGGTGTTTTGCTTCGGGGTAGTAAAACAGAACAGCCTCCCGGTAGAAGTGGTAGAGGATAATAGAGTGCAGGAATTCCTGTGCTTTTATGCAGCTGTGAGTTGCAGATAACGTGGGGCCTTCAAGATGACAATATAGCGGTGATCAATCAATACCCATCTGTCCACTTAACACATATCTATAGTCCCTGTGCATCCCCGGTCCGCGTGGCTCGGCATCATGTGCGCCTCGTACAGATGTGTGTTTTGGAAACTTAGATAGCGGTGTTTAATATTTCACAGGAACGCGGTTATCGCAGCTGGTCTGCTCTGGATTCCTTAACTACACCGGCCTCGGCCGCCAGTCATTCCTTCCCTAATGACCTGCAGTGGATGTCCATTATCTAGAATACGCCGCGGTATCTCCACGTTTACCTTGTCATAACATTAGGTGACTTCCAGTCATGTGACACAACACACACACGCGCACACACAGGAACTTGAATGGAATTAAGTAAAGCTGGCCAGCGGATACCTCGATGCCGCGTTAGGAGTCCAAGTGCCGAGGCGACGTCTAAGGGGGGCTTGTCATTTGAAGAAGCCCCACATTGGTTACTATTGGTTACCAGGTGCCACGGGATGGTCTTCGCCTGTGTTTACCGGCACGGTGCTCTGTACCAGCGGGAAGCCTCTAGGTAACGGAGGACAACCGGCCAAAACCAGTAAGCGGTTCGTAGCCATCTTGAGTCGAGAATTTAAATTCAAGGACAATTAAAGTCGTTTAAGCTGGGCGACCTGCCCGATGAGGTGGGACTGGCACAAAGAAGCGCGTACGGTCAGGGGCCGGACAGGCAATCGTGAGGTGCTTTAAGTCAAGCCGCCGCCTGATGTAGAGAGAGGACAGGGCCCTGGCGACCAGAGGCCCGTCGGGTATTTGCCCGGTGTGTCGGCCCGCCTGGGTCTAGGCCTTTCGGTGGTGGCCGGTACGTTGTTTCTGAGTACTTGCTGCTCATTGGTACATCTATAAAGATGGAGGCAAAACACACGGGTACTCCTGGCTTCTGTGTCTTTATTGAAACATATATTAACTGCTTCTCTTCCTGTGCAGGAGGAAATAACAACAAAAACTTTATTTATACGTCTCTTACCATACAATGTATCCCATAGGCTATAGCGCACTATAGAATATGATGGCGCTATATAACTCCATAATAAATATAGGTTTTAACAATTTAGTGATGTAAGAGAATAATCTCTTTATTTGGGAATATACACTTTTTTTTAAAAATTTGGATACAAATTTCGATTTGGGAGAAAATGACCGAGGCTCTGTCGGTGTGCGTCACGTGACCCGCGAGATAAGCGGTATCAGCGAGGTTGTAGCGTGACCTGGAAACGGCAGAGACCGAAAATACTTTGGAAATGTCAACAAAAATGTTTAATAAACAAATCCGCGTGATCCGAATCCGTCAGCCGGCCGAGGTCGGGTAATATCATGCCGGCCGAGGTCATATCACGCCGCCTGTTACTGCTTCGCGAACACGCCGGGGAGAGCCGGACACGCTGGGGGGCGGGGCCTTAACCCCCGTTCATTGGTGTTTTCCCCACAAATATTTAGTATTTGAGACGATATTATTGCCTAAAAAAGAAAATATTTATTTTAGGAAGATTTTTAAAACCTGCTGGCAGATCGGCCCCAATCCGGCCCCCGTCTAGTCACCCGCTTCTCCTGCTGTAACGACTCAAACCTTAATCAGTCGTTGGTCTCGTCTTAGATTCACTGTATTACACTCCACCACCTCTGCTGGGAGGCTGTTCCACTTAACTACCACCATTTCAGTAAAACTTCCTTCCATTCCATCTCAGCCTCTGACCCTCTAGTTTTAGATGAAAGCCTCTTCTTCTGCCGGTGCTGCTCGCTCTCCTCGGGTCCGTTTTACATTTGAACGGGTTGGGTTTTTTCCTCCCCGTGAGTTCGCGGAAGGGGTGTGCGTTTAACCTGCTTTCCCTGTGATCACGATTTGGTTCTGTTGCACAATCCAGGCAGAGAACGTGATGCAAGCAGCGCCCGTCACGGCAGTTTGCGTAACTTGTGAATGTTTTCTACCCAGACGAATACAATGGGGGTCTTATACCCCGATGAGGGGGGGAGGGCACCGGATACAGAGAAAGAAACCTCGGGGTCTGTAGAACCCTCCGTGTGTTTACTGACCGGAGAAATCCTCCCGGGGCAAAACAGTCTGTTTACAGCCAACATAACCCCCCCGGGGGCTTTTATATACAAGTCGTTAGTTACAGAAGCGGGAAAATAGAGACAAAAAGAGGGAACGGAGTCAGACAGATAGGCCCCCATTCGGCCCCCGTCTAGTCGCCCGTTTCTCCTGCTGTAAAGACTCGGACCTTAATCAGTCGTTGGTCTCGTCTTAGGTTCAGGAGCCGTATGTCTATCCCACGCGTGGTTAATACCCTCACTGAATTACCCTCTACCACCTCTGCTGGGAGGCTGTTCCACATACCTACCACCCTCCCAGTAAAGTCCAGATGATCTGTGGGACTTTTTCCCCTTCTTCCTTCTGGTCTATAGAGCTTACAATCTGTTAGAAAGGAGAAAAGCCTCGATTTGAGGTTTTTATTCAGGATGAAAATGGATAAAAGGACGATTTTTGTGTCGGAGGGGGAGTTGCGCCCACCAATCAGAGATGTGTTTCCTCCTTAAATAAAGGTGAGTGAGGCCGCTGGTCAGGCTGCGGAGGCATGAACTAGTTAATATTAAAAAAAATAATTCCTGAATTAATAATTAATAATAGAAATAATAATACAATTAATACCTTAAAATAGGACTTTATTGGAAACCCCATGATACACTTAGCAAAGCCACCTGTATTCAAGCAGGGATTTCAGCTGAATGTTGTTAAACGCCTCTCTGTGCGAACTAGAAAAGCACCAGTTGGGAAATCGGCTTCGCCTCTCTCTCAGGATGTCCATATATGGGCGATGATGGCCATATATGGGTTATGATGTCATCAGCAGGGATTCCCACCCCTCGTGGCTGACTCATAAACTCAGGAAGTGGGGTAAAGCATGCTCGTCGACACACGGCACACGCCGAGGCACCGCGGACCGGTAAGTGACCGTTGCTGATCCCCCCGGGTTCATCACAGGCGGTATAACATTATTAACCCTTTCAGGCGGGGAGTTTAAAGAACCCCCTTCTTTTATTTTGATGAAATCGCTGCTTTATAGGTTTTTTTACATAAATATTTCCGATGTTTCCCATCAGGTAGCCGTGGGGTGAAATCAGTTTACTTAACCCTTTCAGCAATGGCGCCGTTAGCAGATATCTGCCCCCCCTCGGACACTTTCTTTTGGGTTTGTGATGTAAATATTGTTACATTGTAGCCGCTGTGATGTCATCACTGCCTTATTTGGAAACGTGATGCGGTTTCTACGTTTAGAATGTTGGGGGGGGCTTCAGTACCGTCGAAAACCTCCCTACATTCCACGTAAGCCCCTGACCCGCTAGGTTTAGATCATTAGCCCTGAAATATGCCACCCGGGGGCTTCTTCCAGCACGGCGGACCCCAGAAACTCCGTACACAAGGAGTCTGATCAGCGGAAACCCCGAGCAGCGCCCGCTTCACTGGGATGTAATTGGGAACCAGTTACTAAACGGCCCAGGGACATTCACTCCAAAAAGATATCACAAAGCTAGCGGGTCGGTGCGTACCAGCCGAGGTGGTAACGGTCGTGTTTAGCGTTCCCGTCACAGGAATCTTTGTGTCTCTCTGATGATGAAACTGACAGTAAATGCCGACCGCGTGACTACCCCCCCCTTCTAGCGCGTGACAAATTCCCAGTATCTTCCCAGCTTCCTCCTCAATCCACCCTCCCTGCCCGGAACAAAGCAGGCTGCGGGGCATTAACCCCTCGGCCCCCATCCGGCCCGTCTAGTCTCCCGTTTCTCCTGCTGTAACGACTCAAACCTTAATCAGTCGTTGGTCTTGTCTTAGAGCCGTATGTCTATCCCATGCATGCTTACTGTATTACCCTCCACCACTTCTGCTGGGAGGCTGTTCCACTTATCTACCACCCTCTCAGTAAAGAAAATTGCTGGCTTTTTCCACAGTTATTCCCAAGAGCATCACAGATGGGGGCTGTTGCGCCACATGAGACAGGAGGGAGCTCCCCATATTAACCCTTTAATAGCCCATCATGAAGATTCTATGTAGTGACTCCCTGTATCTGTTATTCAAATGGCTATAATACCTGTCGTCATGGAAACCTTGTCATTAGTTATAGATACACTTAATGGAGTCACCTGCATTCAAGCAGGGATATCAACCATTACATATTGGGGGGGGGAAAGCACCAACTGGGGGTATTTTATATGATCACAGCGGCGGGGGGGGGGAGAATAGGAAGGAGTCGGACTGTGTGACCCCCATAATCTGCCCCTTCACCCTGAGAGTTCCCAGGTATGGCTATGACGGGGTTAACATCTAGTGACGTCTGTTAAAGGGCCGGGAAGAGGAAGCGCTACAAGTTACAAAAAAAAAATTAAAAAAATTCCTCGCTAGGATTCCCCTAAATTCCGAAAGCACCCGGGGGGGGGGCTTAGCGGCGGCACATCAGCAGGAACAGCATTAGTCGCCAAAATTCCGGGCACGCTTTCCCTCGGGCGAGTAACCTCCCCGTCACACCAGATCCCGGGGGTCACTGAATAATAAATAATAATAGGAAAAATAAAAGATAATAATATAATAATAATAATGAATAAAATATAATAATAATAATAACCTGTAGGTCATTTCAGGGCAGCGGCAGAAACGTTCCTTATTTCGGCAGAACGATCGGGGCGTCTTTTAGAATCAGTAAAGGCTTTTCTCACGTGCCGTGTTGTTACGCTGGCCGCTCTCTAATGGAATTACTGGCGAGTTTATTGTGGAAAACGAGGCGGCGGAGCCCACGAGCCAAAAAGTAGACTTTCTAACAAAAAAAACCCCAAAAAGTTTTAGAACAAAATCAGGTAAATTCCGAGTTGGCGCAGCCCGTTTACCGACATTTTAATTGCAGGGATTGAGAGAATACTGTGATGATCATGGGGAAGCCTGGATTGAGTTTATGACGTTGGGAAAGGTAGTTGATGCATGGAATAACCCGCCGGCAGAGGTGGAAAAAGTAAAACAAACAAACAAAATGCATCAGACTCCGCGAGCCGGTTAATTTCCTCTAATTATATGTTTCTATATTTAGTTGTATCAGGAAAACTATTTTTTACAACACACTGATGTCGTAACATTTAAGTACAGGGAATGTTTTAATGCTTGCGATTCCCACGATGACCACAAGGGGCGCCTGGAGCAAAACCCCCCATATTTTTCTTCCTACTTTAAAGCTGTCTCTTGTGGTACTTTGTGGGTTGCGTGCGTCCCACCCGATTCTCCACCGGTCCTCACCCCCCGGGTTTGTCTTTTTTTATCAGTTACTAGGAGCTGCGCGAAGCAGACGCCCGCGATGCACGAGGAGATAAAACTGGGGGCGTCTTACATTGTAAGACTGCTGAACCGTCACCAGCGGCTGGACAGCGAGCAGGAGAAGACATTTACTGAGACCCTGACCTCCATCCTGCGCGATCGCTTCGAAGGACATTGGTACCCAGACAAGCCACAGAAGGGCCAAGCGTACAGGTAATAACCAGCTGCCATCACTGTATTAACCTCTACCACTTCTGCTGGAGGGCTGTTTCGCTTATCCACCACTCTCTCTCTCAGTAAAGTTACTCTTCCTTACATTCCTTCTGGTTCTAGACTACGCCCTCGTGTTCTAACATTACTAAACTTCCCTCCTTTACTTTGTGAAATCTCTGTAGTTGGGTGCGCTGATGTCTCCTGCTTTAGAGTTCTACATGTATGAATGGAACGAGGGGTGATGGTGGGTGGCATGGAACGAGGGGTGATGGGGGGTGGGTGGCATGGAACGAGCTGAGACGAGCCCGCCTGCACCGTAAGAAAACTTAAGGAAAAGGTCCCAACGAGGAGGAATCTGAGCCAGCTCACTGTGCCGTAGTCTAGACCAGCCAAGTGACCCAGTGTGGTTGTCCATACCTACAGCTCTTGTTTGGTTCCGGTCCCTACAGGTGCGTCCGGATAGAGCAGAGCCTCCTGGTAGATGATTCCGTGTTGCAGGCCTGCGTTCGGAGCGGTCTACGCTGCTCGCAGCTCGCTCTTCCAAGAGACATGTACCTTTGGATCGATCCCGAAGAGGTCACCTGCCGGTAAGTCTGACACTTCCAACTTCTCCCCAAGCGATCCTCCCTGAGGACCTTCGCACATCACATAGAAATCATCACCGCTGCTGTTGGCATCGAATATGTTGAAAAAAACACCCCAAAAAACTGGAATTTAAACAAAATCCATTAAATATCTATCTGACTATCTCATTTGGTCATCAACCGATCCCCGTTCAACGCTGTGTAACCTCTTGGAGTGAGGCAGAAACTACAAATTTCAGAGCTTTCTCCTACATTTTCCTTTTGTTGGGGCTCCCTCCTCGTTTTCAGACATTTTTTACGAATTCATGAATTTAACAAAAAAATAACACAAAAATTCGTAAAAAATCTGAACACACCAGACTATCCCCATCGACCGGGATCTTCTCAACGGTGCTTTCTGCGGCCGCCTTGTCACCTTTCAAAGAATGCTTTAAAAATTCCCGACGCACTAAATTTCCCGTCAGCTGAATCATCAAAAAAAAAAACTCCAGAAAACTAGGTGCTTTTATGAGAAAAAAAAAAAAATTTGTTGTTCTGTTAAAAATGTACATTTTGAGTAACTTTTATTTTCTCTGGCAAAAAAAACCTAGGATTTGGTAAAATATTAGCCGTGAATATGGCCCCGCACAATGGATTAAGCATAAAAAGACATTCTCTGTTATATGTAAAATTTATTAATTTCTTTATTTTATTTTATTATTTTTTATTAATATTTATTTATTTATTTTTAATTTTTTTAAGGTTGGGGGAGAGCTGCAGCCCTTTTGTAGTGAAAGCTCCAGAAGCGACTTTTACCAAAAAATCTTTAGATTCGGATAAATCTGACCTGGAGACCTCCGATTATCACTCAGACACCAGCGGGACTCCATCGGAGAGTTCCAGCGAAGACGAGGAATCGGCTGCTTCGAAAGAATCAACGTTAACACCGGTGACGGCTAATCAGAAAATGGTACGTCCCAGAAACTCAAATCTTTGCGTAGGAAGCTGAGGTGCCCCGGGACATGGATCTGTCAAATATGTTTGGGGTAGTCATACTATCCTATCGAGAACGACTCGGCGGGGTTGGACGTTGGCTGGTTAGTGGTGGAATATGTCATTCGACTCAAAGAGGGGTCATTTCGAGTTAATATGAAAAGTTACATGTAGACAAATAAGAGAAGGGGGGAAGGGTCCTGCTCTTGCACCCTCACCATCTATTGGCACATTTAGGGGGTCTTTGAAGTCGTTGTTTGAATGGTTCTTCAGAAAGTTGCCTGCACCGTTAACGCTACAGGCTGCTTCCTTTCCTTTTTCCGATCGGAACCATCTCCTTTCGGACAGGAAGCTCTGTCAGGGCCATCGTAATTTTGCCCCAAGCGGACTGAGATCAGTCTAGGACATTAAAGGGTCTTCTCCGTTGTCCTTTTTTATGTCAATAAGCAGAAAGTGATATTCATATAACATTAGTCATAAAGGAATAACGGCCGGACGAATTGGGTATATGAGTCATAACACGTCTCCGCCTGGTGATTTCATCATCGGTGAGACGACACATGGAGTAAAAATGTGTGCGACTCAAAGGTCTCCTAATCAGTCGCTTCCTCCTAGAGTCTGTGGGGAATCACTATTTGGTTTCATTCAGAAACGCAGAGTTGGATCATATTATTGATTATAATTTCTGTAACGTTTGTATACACTTGATCATTTGGGAAGTCCCGAGCTTCAAAGGAAGGACGTCTCCATCGGCTTCCAAAGGAATGTTCTACAAGCGTGGGTGAACATTCTTCCTGGTGGGATTACAGTTTATGTACTAACGATTGTCCTCTTTGTTTTCTTGTAGGGCACCCAATTTTACTACAGTCCGACTCCGTCTACAGCTGTTTACTACCATTACCCTAGGAACGCGGTGAGCTTCATTCCCGCGTATCAACCCATGACCTTGTATTACCTGATCCCCAAACAACCCAAATTCTATCACAAACCGAGAGGAACACACCAGAAATGGAGGTCAACCAGGACTGCGTCCAACAAGTCAGCAGACCCTTCCACGTCTGCCAATGCCACGTCTAAAACCGCTAACCCATGAGGTTCCAAAGGACAGGCTATTTATTGGCCTTCAGACTGTGAATTTATGATCCCGGAAGCCCGTGCCAAGCATCAACTCAACGTCCGTAATGACGTGTTGTGTAAATGAGTTCTGGAGGACCGATCAGCACACATCATGTATTAACTAAGGTCCCCGGTCAATGAGGTGGATACAATCCTGCCGTTGACTTATTTGACCTTCGTCTTTCCATCACAACAGCTAATGGTGCTGTAGGGACCTAGTGGTGACCCCTGGTTTCTCCAGCTGTGGGACCATCTTCTCAGTTTCTTCAGACCGGACATCTCCGTGGTTAAATGGTCAGTTGGCTAGACCGGTCCCCATAAAGCGGGCCTTTCGTCTGTCACATAACTCCGTATCTCTGGCTTTCCCACCCCACTCCTATGTCTTAAGACAGACCCTCGAGACAACGCAGGAAGTCACCATTTAATTTTTTTTTTTATAAATCCTGAAATTAAGCACATTTAGTGAAACAATCATAGAAAAAAAACAGAGAACTTACATAATGTTTTATGGAACCTCGTCTCAGCGACCAACGCCCAATGGGTTTATTCCGTCCTTTTAATTTTTTTTTTTAATCTTTTTTTGTTATTGTAGCGCACAAAGAGTTAACAATATATTCTGTGTAACCCCATATAACCTCTGTATACTAATTTAGTTTATTTCCCCCTAATATAGAAATACACTTTTTTATTTTTAAATATGCTATTAAATGTATTATATATATTTTTATTTAAGAGAAAACACTGAAAAAATTACGGCTGCGTCTGAACTTTTTGTGAGTTCATTTTTTACTATAATTTATTACTATTTAATTTACAGATATTGCAACATTTCATGTGGTTTTTTTTTTAACAATTATTTTTAGCTTGTTAAACACTGATTTTTGGGGCAGAAGTCATATTTTTAAGGGTGGATTTTATCTAAATCATTAAATATTTAAATCCTATGACAACCTTCAACAAAATGCAATTTTTTTTCCTGTTTTACCTGGAGAAGCATAAAAAATGTTTGATAGATTTTTGCTAAAATGCCTTATTTTATTTAAATTGTTTTTAAAATTATTTATACATAAAAGTTATAAAATAGTTTTAAAAAACAACGTGAAGAATGAACAATAATCGTGTTTATGTGATGCGTTTAATTACAAAATAATATTTTGCATTTTTTTGGTATTTAATAACTTTTTTTATATATAATTTAATATATTATTGTTAATAATAAGTTTTTGTATATTTTCCAAAAACTTTATAACCTTTTTTTGTATGAAAATATTAAATATTATAAAAAAATAAACTGCTAATGATTTCTGTGTAGTGCATTCACTCAGCAATGTTTTTTTAAGGACCTGAATTTTCTATCTGGGGGGGGTCCTGTCATTTTTCCATGGCGACTAGACGGGGGCCGGATGGGGCCGATCCGCTCTTAAATTCTAGGTCTCCCTTGCGATGCGGACTTCTCTATCCTACTGGCCTGAATGTAATGGAGAAATGGCGCCACCTCATGGTACATTTTGGAAGCACAATGGACCCCTTTTCTAGCTCGGTTGCACAAGTGCCCAAAACACCGGGACTGTCCCTCAAAAACCGGGACTGTTTCTATATTTTAGATGTATGCCTTGCTTCGGCTTTGTTAGCAGGTTGGGTTTGCCATATCATTTGTTTTTTTGTTCTTTTTTTAAGGAAAACATAATATATTTTACACGTTCCAGGGCAGAGAGTTTAAAGACGTAACATTTCGATGATCAGAATCTTTTGCGGCATGAATGGTTATACCTTATCGGACCACTAGGTGGCAGCATCGTTTAGCAGCAGTCAGTTGGCTAAAAAAGAAAATATTTTTTTTTTTAATGAAACCCCCCCCCCATCAGATATAATATACTGGGGCAGATTAACATCAGGAGCCGTATGTCTATCCCATGCGTGTTTAATACCCTCACTGGATTACCCTCTACCACTTCTGCTGGGAGGCTGTTCCCCCATCTACTACTCTCAGTAAAGTAATACTTGCTTCCACTCCGTCTCAGCCCCTGACTCTCTAGTGTTAGAGTCCGGTCTCTTGTTGTAACTTTTCTCCTCCTTTGAAATAATCTCCCCTCCTGCGTTTTGTTAAATGAAGTCGCGTTTACCGTTCACAGCCTCCACCAAAACCTTACTTTTTTGTTATTCCCGGCGTGATTGAAAGAACCTGCAAAACTGGGCATTTCTGTTTTTCGTCACATTTTTGTAATTTCTGTGGCCTCATTTATTAACGGAGATTTCATGTGAATGCGCAGCCATTCGCTATTACAAGGAACAGCTGGGGGCCTCCTTTGGCCCGGTCGTGTTTTGCTACCGAGAACATGTAACAGATGTGTGTTCTCTGTCCCTCTACATTCCTTTTATTTCACGTTCCGGTTAGAATTCAGCTCAAATAATAATAATAATAATAATAATAATAATTGTTATTATTTATTATTTATTTATACTAATAATATTTATTGTTATTTATTTCTTATTTATAATAATAATGATTATAATAATAATAATTTATTATTTTTAATTATTTATTGTTATTTTTATGATTATTATCTATAATTATTATTTATGATTATTGATTGATTTATATAGCGACCATCATATTCCTCAGCGATGTACAACAAGCTAATTGAACAAACAAACCAAAGTCCGAACGCCGGGACGCCCTTGGTATAATTCCTAGGAATGTAGTAGTTGGAGGCGCATGTATTGTGCCGTGAGAACATATTTGACATGCAACATCTGGTTGTTTATCACATTCATCTGTCTCCCAGCGGAGGTGGTAGAGGGTAATACAGTGAGGGGTATTAAACATGCATGGGATAGACATACGGCTTCTGAATCTAAGACGAGACCGACGACTGATTAAGGTTTGAGTCTTTACAGCAGGAGAAACGGGCGACTAGACGGGGGCCGGATGGGGCCGATCTGCCGCCGGGTTCTATGTTTCTATTCCAAAAAGTTATATTTATTAGATTTACTTTTTATGTTGTTACCAGACCCAGAAACATTGTCTCTGTAACCGAATACTGCAGAATGCAGTGTTTTGTTCCAACGCGTTTCACGCTCAATAGCATTTTTTTTTTTAAAATGTGATTTTCATTTTTTTTCACCGATGTACCAGAGTGTGAGAAGCGGCATTTCTGCGAGTCGGGATCGCATGTGAGAGCACCTTGGGAAAGGAAATTACTCATCGCGCCGAGAGCACTTCAATAAAACAATAAAAATTCAACTGTGCTAATCCTGATTCCCGCGATAAACGCGTTGGACAGATGCCGGGCTGATTGTTTAACAGGAACTCGGAGAAAATAAACCACCGCCGCGGAGTTATAAAAAAAATCAACAAAATACAAATAGCTGTTTCTCCTGCCTAGCCCCCCCCATGTATGTTTAAATTCCCTCACTGTATTACCTTCTACCACTACTGCTGGGAAGCTGCTCCACTTATCTACCACCCTCTCAGTAAAGTTAAAAAAACCCCACTAATTTATTTAAATCAAAATATTTCCAAAAAAGATCCCGATAACGGGATCCATCAGCATGTTAGAAATATAGAATATATATATATATTGGGGGGGGGAAATCAATATTTCAACAGAAGGGAGCAATGGTGGATAATATCTTATATCGATTGCCAACAGCACCGTAGGGGTTAATGATCTAGTGGCCGTGAAAACAGAACTTTATGAATAAAGGCCAGTGTTTCGCTTGTTCCTCGTTCCCCGCACAGGGACGGAACCTTGTGAGATAAGACACCTCTCGCTGGCACGAGCGTGCGCGATTGTTACTTGGACTTCAAAGTGAGAGCGTCCGTGGAAATGTACCGGGATATCTGTACACCGAGCACTCCCATTACTGTAAGCCGACACAGTGAGGCCGGGATGTCACATGGAGAAGTGCTTTTAAAGGGACACCTTAATGCATATAATAGCTGCGGGGTCCCTTTAAATGTTTGGGGTCTCCCTTTTGGTAAACGTGATCCCAGGACCCCAAGCCATGGCGTAAAAAAAAAAATCATAAATGTATCCAGTAAGAAAAATATTTAAAAAAAATTCCCGAAAAAATCTGTTATTTATTTATTTTTGGGGATTTTTTTTAACATTATGATCAAAAGCCAGGCTTTATTGCATATTATTTGCCTGTTGACGGTCGGGATTAATGGGAGTTATCCCAAAATCCTGGCGTCTTATTGTTTGAATATGTCCAAAGGTACTGCTGGTATTATATATATATATATATGATTTACTATTTGCACTGATAAGCTGCAGCCCTGAAGACTCTTTGAGGCTGCGCATGGTAAACACCTCGTGGCTCTGCCTATCTCCCATCTCAGGTTAAACACAATGAGCGGATCCCACGGAGGAGAAATCCTCCAAGGCGTGACGGCCTCAGAACGCACAATGAAAGCAGAGTATCGATAAGACAACAACAAAGCGAATAAAGCCCTGGGAAAGAAGTATTTGCCCCTTTCCCCATTTCTCCTATTTTTGCTCATTTGCCCCATTTCGATGTTTCAGATCCTCCAATTCGTTCCAATTGACAAAGAAAACTCGAGTAAACAAAGGATGCAGCTTTTAAATGATTATGGAAGGTAAAGAGTTAAACCTATATCCCCCGTGGCCCCCCCAAACCTAATAACTAGTTCTGCCCCCCCCTTGGTGTCAACAACCGCAATCAAACCTTTGCGATAACTACCAATGAGTCTTTTAATGTCGCTGGGGAGGAATTTTGGCCGAATCTTCTCGGCAGAATTGTTGTACTTGAGCCACGTTTTTAAGGTCCTGCCGGAGCATCTCGATCCGGATTCGAGACAGGACTTGGACTCGGCCTCCAAAAACCTTGATTTTGTTTCTTTGGAGCCATTCAGAGGTGGACTTGCTTGGGTGTTTCAGATCATCATCCCGCTGCAGAACCCAACAGCGCTCGAGCTTTAGGTCGGGAACCGATGGGCGGATGTTCTCCTTCAAGATGTTCTGGTAGAGAGCAGATTTCATGGGTCCATCAGTTATGGCAAGTCGGCCAGACCATCACACGGCCGCCATGTTTCACTGTTGTACGTTGTTCTTATTGTCGCCGTAATGGGACCCATGCCTTCCAAAAAGTTCTACTTATGACTCTTCAGTCCACCAAAGTCTTGGAAGTCATCAAGATGTTTCTTTGGACAAATGTGAGATGAACCTATGTGCTCTTTTTGGTCATCGGTGGTTTTCGGCTTCCAGCTCTCCCACAGATGTCATTTTTGTGCAGTCTCTTTCTTATTGTGAGACAAGTGAGTCCTGCAACTCTTTACCTGTTGGTCTGGGGTCTTTGTGCTCTCCTGGACGAGTCTCCGATACGATGAACTTTGGTCGGCCGCCCATTCCTGGGAAGGATCTCCACTGTTCCAAGCTTCCTCCATTTGTAGATAACGGCTCTTGCCTCAGATGGCTGAAGTCCCAGAGGCTTAGAAGTGGCTAGCCCCAGATAACCCAGAATAGGATGATGGTAGCAGGCCCCGAAGACAGAGCGGGGTGGCCCCTGGTGAAACCTGGAGACTTCCAACGTATGCTCATCACATGACGTCTATGTCACAGGACACGCGACAGATATTCTATGTTTTTTGGAGGCAGATAAGTTCCTGCATGAAAAAATTCGTAAACTTCATTTCTTGCGAGGAAAACGAGAGCCTCGGCCGGGTCTTTTACTTGTTTTCATGATTAAAGGAGAAATCAAAAGAGTCTACGGGGGGCAATGAAAGGTATTCCGCCCTCGGACTGGTGTGTCACGAGAGGGCAGATTATGGGAAGCTTTGGATGGCTGGAAGTTATGGTATGGTTAATACCTACGAGCAGGAATTCCCTGAAAGGGTTAATCTTTGTCATAATAGGCTCTGGGTTTACCCCTGGGGGAGCATTTGACATTCTCATTTATTGACACCTCTTTCCTGTCTCACAGTTCCTTTTGGAAAAGTACCCTGGACGGGGTACAGAGACTTCTAAAGGCCGCTCTAGAATACCAGGCGCTGCTCACACGGGGCCCAAACAATGTAAATCTGCGTCAAATTTCACGCAGACAATGTGCTCAAAGGGCAAGCTGTACGGCTGCCAACGTTCTACTTATCCTGGCAGGAATTTACTCGTATGCAAAAAGCGTGTTCCCTATAAACGTGATACACGACATCACATGTAAATTACCCGCAGCAGAATACAACGGGAAGTCCCATGGAAAAAAACTATTCTTCTTGAGTATAACCCCCAGCACTGTATACAGTAATAACCCCCCAGCACTGTATACAGTAATAACCCCCCAGCACTGTATACAGTAATAACCCCCCAGCACTGTATACAGTAATAACCCCCCAGCGCTGTATACAGTAATATAACCTCCAGCACTGTATACAGTAATATAACCCCCAGCGCTGTATACAGTAATATAACCCCCAGCACTGTATACAGTAATATAACCCCCAGCGCTGTATACAGTAATATAACCCCCCCAGCGCTGTATACAGTAATAACCCCCCAGCGCTGTATACAGTAATATAACCCCCAGCGCTGTATACAGTAATATAACCCCCAGCACTGTATACAGTAATAACCCCCCAGCACTGTATACAGTAATATAACCCCCAGCACTGTATACAGTAATATAACCCCCAGCACTGTATACAGTAATATAACCCCCCAGCACTGTATACAGTAATATAACCCCCAGCACTGTATACAGTAATATAACCCCCAGCGCTGTATACAGTAATATAACCCCCAGCACTGTATACAGTAATATAACCCCCCAGCACTGTATACAGTAATATAACCCCCAGCACTGTATACAGTAATATAACCCCCAGCGCTGTACACAGTAATATAACCCCCCAGCGCTGTATACAGTAATATAACCCCCCAGCGCTGTATACAGTAATATAACCCCCAGCGCTGTATACAGTAATATAACCCCCCAGCGCTGTATACAGTAATATAACCCCCCAGCGCTGTATACAGTAATATAACCCCCAGCACTGTATACAGTAATATAACCCCCAGCGCTGTATACAGTAATATAACCCCCAGTGCTGTATACAGTAATATAACCCCCAGCTCTGTATACAGTGATATAACCCCCCAGTGCTGTATACAGTAATATAACCCCCAGCGCTGTATACAGTAATAACCCCCAGCACTGTATACAGTAATAACCCCCCAGCACTATACAGTAATATAACCCCCAGCACTGTATACAGTAATATAACCCCCAGCGCTGTATACAGTAATAACCCCCAGCACTGTATACAGTAATATAACCCCCAGTGCTGTATACAGTAATATAACCCCCCAGCGCTGTATACAGTAATATAACCCCCAGCGCTGTATACAGTAATAACCCCCAGCGCTGTATACAGTAATATAACCCCCAGCGCTGTATACAGTAATATAACCCCCCAGCGCTGTATACAGTAATATAACCCCCAGCACTGTATACAGTAATATAACCCCCAGTGCTGTATACAGTAATATAACCCCCAGCCCTGTATACAGTAATATAACCCCCCAGCGCTGTATACAGTAATATAACCCCAGTGCTGTATACAGTAATATAACCCCCAGTGCTGTATACAGTAATATAACCCCAGCGCTGTATACAGTAATAACCCCCAGCGCTGTATACAGTAATATATCCCCCAGCACTGTATACAGTAATATAACCCCCAGCGCTGTATACAGTAATATAACCCCCCAGCGCTGTATACAGTAATATAACCCCAGTGCTGTATACAGTAATATAACCCCCAGCGCTGTATACAGTAATATAACCCCCAGCGCTGTATACAATAATATAACCCCCAGCGCTGTATACAGTAATATAACCCCCAGCACTGTATACAGTAATATAACCCCCAGCGCTGTATGCAGTAATATAACCCCCAGCGCTGTATACAGTAATATAACCCCAGTGCTGTATACAGTAATATAACCCCCAGCGCTGTATACAGTAATATACCCCCAGCGCTGTATCCAGTAATATAACCCCCAGCACTGTATACAGTAATATAACCCCCAGCGCTGTATGCAGTAATATAACCCCCAGCGCTGTATACAGTAATATAACCCCCAGCGCTGTATACAGTAATATAACCCCCCAGCACTGTATACAGTAATATAACCCCCCAGCACTGTATACACTAATATAACCCCCAGCACTGTATACAGTAATATAACCCCCAGCGCTGTATACAGTAATAACCCCCAGCACTGTATACAGTAATATAACCCCCCAGCGCTGTATACAGTAATATAACCCCCCCAGTGCTGTATACAGTAATATAACCCCCAGCGCTGTATACAGTAATATAACCTCCAGCACTGTATACAGTAATATAACCCCCAGCACTGTATACAGTAATATAACCCCCCAGCGCTGTATACAGTAATATAACCCCCAGCACTGTATATGCCAATGCTAATAAAGTCCGTTCTTCTATAGACCTCTATTATTCAGAGAGTAAGACTTCATGATTAAGACTGAGCCGTTCTATTGTTCCCCGCAGGCAGTATGATAAGGAGTCGGGGGGTTTAGTAGATCGGGGATCAGATAACAGAGCGAGAATCATACAAACGGCTGATATGCAGCTGCCTGAAAACTTTATATTATGGGGCAAAAACTAGAACTTTGAAAAGAGCAAATATGATGTAATAACGCTAATATTATTGTAATTATGAAGAGATGAGATTTCATATGAACACGTTACTAGTATGTAAGCGGCTCATTGGTACACAGGATTAACATACAATGTATTCTCTTTATAGCGCAATTATCAGGAGGCATTCATTTTCTCAGAAGGAGGTCGTACATTTGGTGTTTGCTATTGTTTTAGACAAGATTACATCGTATCACGAGACCTTGGGTCATTGTTTCGCTCCGAAGGAATATAATAAATAGCAGCAATTAGCCACGCGGAGCGGCGACCCGGGCCAATCGGCTCCCCGCGGGAAAATGCTGAACGATAACAATCCGTCTAGCGCCAAAAGGGTCTCCGGTAGTCTCCGATGTCTGGAGGGCTTCTGGCACCTCCTCGTGGACCACAAAAGAGCAACATTTTCATATATCATTATAATACGCCTGAAGAAGAGACCTCGGTAGTCTCAAAAGCTTGCAATCTATTATACTTCAGTAAGCCAATAAATCCGAACTATCGTTAGTGGGTCTGAGCCCTGAATGAGGGGTTTTTCCGTCCCAATATATGATGACATGGAGCATCTGCAGGCAGCTGGTCGGGGAAAGTGGGAAGCATTCAAATAAACACCTGTTATATCCTTTAACTTCTCAAAGAGGGACATCTTTATTTTAGGGTTTGCGCTAACTGATGTGGCCCCTTACAAGACATTTTATATAAAACATATGGCATTTAGAAAAGGAATAATGTATTTTATTAACCCATTTTTAATCCATAAATACAATTTCAGGTGTTTATAAGCACATTATTGGGGATTTTAGGGCTGTCGAACCCTGCGATCGGCATCAGGAGAGGAAAGAGAGGAATCAGGGGAGGAAAGAGGGACACAGGAGAGGAAAGAGGGACACAGGAGAGGAAAGAGGGGCATCAGGAGAGGAAAGGGTGACACAGGAGAGGAAAGAGGGGCATCAGGGGAGGAAAGAGGGACACAGGAGAGGAAAGAGGGGCATCAGGGGAGGAAAGAGGGGCATCAGGGGAGAAAAGAGGGACACAGGAGAGGAAAGAGGGGCATCGGGGGAGGAAAGAGGGACACAGGAGAGGAAAGATGGGCATCAGCCATTGTCAAGATTCCCAATCTCCTTCTCGTTTATGATGGCTTTTTGGCAAGAATGCCCTGTGCAAAAGAATGCAAGACTGCATGCTGCCGACATCACTGTTCTTCCATTACCGATCATAAATATAGTAAAGCAAAAGTGTTTTATTTGATCTCTACCTACAGCCCACAGGATTAACAAGTAGGAAACTACGAGGAACTGTCCCAAGATTGATTTGCCCCGGGACTTCGCAAACATTAACATATTTCATAAAAAATCCACCCTAAGGATTATAAATCTTTTTTTTTTTTTGCGTTACGCCTCTACTCCACCTACCTCCCCATCAGACGTTTGTTAAACAAATAAAAAGTCATTCTAGGAGGGTGAATGGAGAGGAGAGATAAGAGGAACAGATAATGCAAGAGTCAGTGCAGAAGAGACGATAACTCGCTACCGAGCGGCTTGGGGAGAAAAAAAGAGGAGATCGGACTGAATGCTGGCAAGAATTAGAGGAAAAAAGAATCCACAAGGGGTTAAAAGAGGAAAAGAAAATTTTGGGGAAGAATAAGAAAAAAAGGAGATAAGTTAAGAGAGGAGAGTAGGGAGTAAAAGAGAAGGGATGACGGTTCAAAGAGTAAAGAAAAACGAAAATAGAGGAGGAGGAGGAGGAGAAGTGTAGGGTAGGATTTTTTGGAGTTTTTTTTTTTTTAAGAAAAGGAAAAAGTGAGTGAGGTAAGGAGTGATTGAAGGAGCGGCGTTGCTTTCCCCCCGTTGCCTACGAGAACACAGGAAGCCGTGGTTTCCTCTGCTGTCTCTGGTAGCCGGGCTGGGCTGGGACCCTGGAGACGTTGCCAAAGAAGCACATGCGAAGGGGCGGCTGGCCTCTGTTTACAACATGCCTTCCTGCATCCCGGGGGAAATCAGCCCACAGCGACATGCAGACCAAGGAGCTCACCGAAATCTCCATCCTCACCTCGCCGCCATCCAAGGCGGACATCGCTTGGCAGCCCCCCTCGGAGAACCTGCGCAAACTGAAGAAAAGGAAGCAGCTGGTGGATCAGAAGAAGAAGCTGTCGGCTTGGACCCTGTTCCTGGCGCTGTTGGGAATTCTGCTCATGGTCGTCCACACGGAACTCCTGTGGTTCGGAAACTGCCAGGTATGTACGAAGCAGAACGGCGGCAGGTGTCTGCCGGGATGTAAAACGCGTTGTTGGGCTAGAACTTTGACCAATTACTTTATTTCAGGATCCCCCCCCCCACCAAAAAAAAGTTGCCTGGGCATTCTACCTAAACCATGAAAGAATACAGGACAACCCTAAATATTCATATATAACAAAGATCGTATTTAGGCATAAATGCATTTCCAGTACTCGAAGAGTTAAATGGATACCGGCAATGCCAAGGTTTGCATGGGCATTATGGTTCACACTCCCAAGCCATATCGCTTACTGGCGTGACGCGCTGTTAGCCGACACTGCCCTGATCACCTCCCCGGAGCACGAAAGTTGCCCACCAACGACCTTAGAGGGGTTAAATTAAAACTGCTAAAAAGGGGTTAACGAGGTCCCTGGCCCTTTAAGAGACGGACGCTGTTTTAAATTAGTCTCAAGAATAGTTTTTTGGCGCTCCGCAGCGTCTGGTTCTTTAACCCTCCGCGATGTTTCATACCTAATGGCAGGTGGTCCTTGTCTGCTGGACTTTTTCTTGAGCTCCTTGTAAGGCGGAGAGCCCACCCGAGCCATCTGGAACTCCTAATATTCCAAAGCGCTCCAAATTTGTGTTAAATGTCAAAGTTTTTACATAAGACTCATGCTCCAAAGGTTTTTTTTTTTTCTCCCTGCACATTATGACCTCATCAATTATCCGTTAACGTTGGAGTGGTATATACTATCCAGATGTTGGGGAACTTCAACCTTCATTAACCTAGCAGCTAAATATATGCATTATTAGCTATTATTTGTACTTTCTGTGACTAATAACCATTAGTTTTTGTGAATTTTCACAAATTGTGAAATCGTATAATGAGTAGAAATTCGGTAACTTTTACTTTACGGAGAAGGTGTAGATAATTGGAACCGCCTTCAGGCAGAAGTGGTAATTCAGGAATTCACAAATTCACAAAGACAAAGGACTGTTGTGTCCAGTAAGTCGTTTCAGTTCTCTGATCTCCAATCCTCCTTCATGTTGATGGGAATTATAGTCCAAAACTGGCCGAAGGGTTTGCGGGACATTATGGTAGTTTGGGTAACGATGTATTTAAAGTTGGCGCTTCTGTAGACCTCGGATACCGCAGCCACTCGGTGGTGTTTCTGGATAATATTTGGCACACGGATTAATGACACACAAAGTCATTTAGTTAATTACTACAAGCAATAAAACTCTGGCCCAGTTTCACACTTAGAAAAGAGCTGGACTGTTTCGCCCCTGGCTTCTGGTTCCCCCAGGGTTTACATTTTAGAGAGGAGAGAAAAAAGAGAGAGGAGATAAGAAGGAGAGAGGAGAGAAAAAAAGAGGAGATAAGAAAGAGAGAAGAGAGAAAAAAGAGAGAGGAGATAAGAAAGAGAGGGGAGAGAAAAAAAGAGAGAGGAGATAAGAAAGGGAGAGGAGAAAAAAGAGAGAGGGGATAAGAAAGGGAGAGGAGAAAAAAGAGAGAGGGGTTAAGAAAGGGAGAGGAGAAAAAAGAGAGAGGGGATAAGAAAGGGAGAGGAGAGAAAAAGAGAGAGGAGATAAGAAAGAGAGAAGAGAGAAAAAAGAGAGAGGAGATAAGAAACAGAGAAGAGAGAAAAAAGAGAGAGGAGATAAGAAAGAGAAAGGAGAGAAAAAAGAGAGAGGAGATAAGAAAGAAATATTTAAATACATAAAGGGATTTAACAAAGGACAGGAGACTTGACGGGGCAGAATGAGGCTGATCTGCCCCATTCTGCCCCGGCAGCAGACACCTGGAAAGTAGGCAAACAGCACATTGCCCAGACTTCAAAAAGAACATGAGTTTCCCTTTTAGACACAATCGTTCTTTTAATTTGTTGGCCGTTCTAACACTGACTCTAAACACTTATATGGGAGAAAAAACATGCATTTTATCTTTGGTTTCCCCAGAATTTGTACCTAACTGTATGTAACGTTTAAAAGTGTCAGAACAACCGGCTCGCATTCACTAGCAACGTCTTAACATGGGATCTGTAGCTTGCCACGTTACCTGATCAGCGTTTGACAGTCAGAAACAGTTTTATTTATAAATGACTTATGGTTTATAGTCCAATTAAGCCGTAAACCTTTTTAAAGACCAAAAAATACATCGTTAACTCTTTTGATTCAGAAAGTGTGGCATAAATCTGTGCCTACGATAAGGGTTAAGTAACTTATATCATACTAATGCTCTCCGTTTCCCTCCCTCCTTCCTTTCTCCTATTCTTCTCTTTGCCCATGCGCCGGGGCCAACTTCCACGCTGGCACAATCTCCTTGACATCACGTGCTTTGCAGAACAATGGTGCCACAATGAGTTAATCTGTTGCACAAGCCATTTATTGGAGAGACCACAATACAGAAGATCACACATGAAAACATTAGACTGTGGGTTATCTTCCAGCTGTTACTGCATAGTTAAATACCCCCACCCCCCATGATGGATTTAAAGGGACCTAGTCACATGGGTCCCCCGGCTCGTCACACTCCCTCATATGCAAATTAATCTGCGTTACATCAGAGTCATTTGCATGTGGAGCCCCACGATGATGCCAAACGAGGAGACACCTAGTATGAGACATCTTCACGGGAGTTCCCCTCGCATCATTCCAAAAATAAAACCTCCGACATTCTTCTGGAATTAGTGTCGCTTTCCCTTAAATCATCCTTCCGAGTCTGAGTAACCCTAATGAATACCTGCACACTAATGTCCTGGTCTGTCATTATATCCTCAAAAACCCAAACCAAAGCTATTTCTGGTTTAAAAAAATACGAGCCGCGAGTAACCGTCGAGCTACCCACGGCGAACTGCGAAGAAGAGAAAATTTTGGAAAATGTAGCCAATTTTGTACTCGAAATTATATTAAAATATATATTTTTTTTTTTACAAATTCCTTATCTGGAGATATTCTTCAGGACCCACAGAGTACTTTAATAAGCATTCTTCTTCAGTTGGTGTTCCAAGGACAGGACACTGTCTCTTTAAACATAGTTCAAGACCTTTAACCCTTACGTCTCCCTTACATGATGTACCTGCTATGAAACATCTGCCATGTCTACAGATTTTACCCCCCCCCAAAAAAAATCAAAACTAACTGTTGCAAATCCGTCATACTTATCCCCCTCCGTTGTCGCGCTCCCAGGATTCCTCCAAATGCGTATATTTACACTTACTGATGTTACTCAGCTGTGTTGCGAGAAAATATGTTTTGTTTACATGACGCCTCGCCGACTTTTTCGGACCGTTTCTGTTTTTAACCCTCGACGGAAGCAGGAACTCACGATTGTTTCAATCCTCTGAGATGAGATAAAGATTTTTTTTTTATTTTTTAACAAAGCCCGTGGACTTTCTTTAAGTGCATAGGAAGCGGGATATTTGGGGAATCCGAGGATGTATAGGGGTATGCTTGGGTTAGAGCTTAAAGTCTTGAACTTCAAAGACGTCGTTGACCCGGATACAATTGCCGAAGAGAGAAAAACCATTGAGATAATAAACTTATTTTATCTCCTCTTCTCAATAAAGCAAACTAATTATTTATTACACATAAATAGGCGTTTAGAGCCGAGGAACAAAGATCCTTTGATATCCTTGAGTATTGTAACAAGAAGTAGCTCCACACCCTTTTTATCGATGTATTGCACTTCTATCTTTGTATTGCTTGCTGTCCTGTGTATAGGAGATAGTGGGTGATTGTATGCTTTGGGTTCTCCCACCGATATGCGTTGTCAGAGGGACTAGCTCTGTGTAACATGGTTGACAACAAGCTGATCGACTCCATATCTGTATTTGACCGAAAACCGTCCAGGCTTCTAGTAAATCATCCACCAGTTGGGGTTGAGGGAAAGGGTAGGTTGTTGTGGACTTCAAAAGGTAAATTCTAGGAAGCACGTTGTGTGACTGGCCGTGAAAGGTCTCTATGCACGAATGTTTCATGAATGATCCAGCTTAGAGCAAGATGCAAAAGAATGTCTCTGTGTCACTAGGGTAACATTGTATAGGACCGAGCCGGTGAAGGGCAGAGGTCTGATGTTCCCTAAGTCAGCAAATGTAATGTTTGCTCTGATAGTCAGTACCAGGAACGACCCTCCCGCGTCTGGGATTACAGACTAACGCCTCTGCTACGCAAAGCGAAAATCAATACAGCCTGATAAGAGGGACAAGGGATGCATTGTCCCATAAATACCTGTAGAGGGATAGAGTTTGTCTGTGGGTATTTTGTGGAAGGACCGGACAGAATTAAGTAGAGTTTGAGGACCCAGGTATGATGGACTCATAGTCAACACCATAAAATGTCACCAAAATTAGCACCAAAGGGTCAATGTCTAGAAACTAGCCCTCAGTCTTTTCATTTGACCAAATCCTGGAAGGACCACAGGTCTAGGAGACAATGTTTGGCACCAGGTGTATCTCTTCTGCCAGACTTCCTCATATAATGTGTTAATAACTTAGGTTTCCTCTAAATAAAGGCAAGTTCATAGTTGGTGTCCTTCCCTCCGATATAAAATATTTGGTGTTCCTCCATTATATTTTCTATTCACAGTGGGAGACATGGGTGGCTTTAGGGAAGTCTTTGCCCACAATCGTATTTGCCCATTACTGATACATTTTAACTCTATCTCAAACCTAAAGTTTCTTAAAAAAAAAACCCTGTTTATGAAACAATGAATCGTAGAACCAAATTAATTGTCACTAATCATTAAAAATCCACTCATTACGTTAAACACTATTGATGAAGATATACCTGTCCCTTTAAAGGCGGCTAACCTTTCTCAGGTGGCACCGTTGGATCTGATGTTGACTTTAGCTAAGATGTTTTCACTAAATATGATTTATTTGAATAGGACATTTAATTTACAATGTGTAATAGGGCTAGAAGGGTTTATTTAGGCAGCGAGCTGCAAATGCTTGCAGGATTTATTTGATTAGGCTTAATCAGAATCAACATTCTACTTTACATAAATAGAATGCGATGTATTAAATTGGGTCATCAGGCCATTTTATTTACGTAAATGGTTATTTCTATATGTCTTTTGTTCTTCACTTTCATTTTTCTGTATATGTTTTTTTTTCTTCCAGTGGTTTGTCTATCTGTTTTTGCTGAAATGCAGCATCAGTTTATCCACGACCGTCCTGATTGTCCTCATAATCACCTATCACATCAAGGAGATTCAGGTATGTGAGAGCATCCCCAGCTATAAAGTTGGACGCAGAAGAGATAAGTCTATCCGTTGCCATGATAATGGGTAAGGATGTTGGGAATTGTAGTCGGATACTCACAGGGTGGTGAACTGAAGATGGGGAATTGATACAGACCCCCGTTTTTTGCAGACCTCAGCTTCAACGGCACAACTAAAAATGAAAGTGCTTGTTTCGGGCAGAGATACAGAGAATTCCTAGTGGCCCTTGAGGATTGTAATTGTGCGGTCCAGAGTTCCAAGCCTGTGCAATTGATTGGGCTAGCGAGGGGTTAAAGTCTTTTAGCTTTTGCATAACCTCTGTCCTGCTCCCTTTTTCTCCCTATACATTCATTGACTTTTTTTTGTAATAACAGCTTGCGATATTATAAAGAATGGGTCATTGTCTGGGTGAAGTTTGCCTCTCTAGGAAAGGTATTTGTAATTAGTCGCCAACATAGGTTAACAATTCGCTTTACATTAATCAGCAGCCAAAAGTTAGACAGAAAATCGAGGTGCGACGTAACAAGGGCTGTTCCATAAATAATGGTGGGTACACCGAGCAGATGAAGATTCCACCTAGGCAAGGTGATGATGACCCTCGTTCACACACACTCTTCTCATTATCTCTTTGGGATAGGATCAG
This sequence comes from Spea hammondii, assembly GCA_029215755.1. Lineage (NCBI taxonomy): Eukaryota > Metazoa > Chordata > Amphibia > Anura > Pelobatidae > Spea > Spea hammondii. The sequence continues at coordinate 32,961,226 of JARDYJ010000010.1, forward strand.
TTTTTCTTATAGTCTATCGGGTTGAGAGATGTCTCAAGACAATTCGGCTTGGGGTGTCTGGACACTGCAGCTTTAATCAAATAACATCATTCTTTTTATTGGGTCGAACCCAGGAGAACACGGACCTCATAGTCTACCCAACAGACAATGCTACAGTAGGTGGGTGTAAGGAAAGGTGGGACAAGAAATGATTCTGTCTGCATTTCCAACTGATGGAATGTCCTCAACCCAAGGAATGGGTTGGTCCCCATATGCCGTTAAACTATATTTCTTGGACAATATCTCAGTGTTATTTCTGGATGGTTGCACGGTTGTAATGTTCCATTCGGAACACACCGTTTGTGTGTTGTACAAGGTGGAGAGCTACTCCTGGCATGAGGAATGATGAAGTCCCTATGATGTAGAATTGCTCTGATATGGTGCCAGACTCATGATTAACTATACAGCTATTTGGGCACTTCTTAATTAACCAACAATGGTTGAGTTTTCTGTTGACTTTATTATGTCTCCCCCCCCCACTTCGCTTTTTTCAGTCAATTCAATCAATTAAACTTCCAACAGTTAGAGACATGTCTAAGGTATTCACATCACAAGTAATCAATCTTGTGTTTAGTTCTTTGCGTCCTGTTAGAGGAACCTGGAAACAATGTACATTTCAAATGATCCAAGAGCTAATTTTGAAGCCTATCAAGACAAAGCTTTGTTGGTGGGCCCCATCTTTACGTCAATACAGTTTCAGATCAGTAGACATGTACAAATGTAACATTGTAACCTTTCAGAACTGTTTAGTTAACCCGATGACAAAAGTCACATTGCATACCCCTTCCAATTAAGTCTTCAGTCCCGAGCTGGATCTATTCACAAACATTATAGATTTTGGTTCATGGAGAAACAGACAAGAACCATTGACCCATTTAGCATGATGAAACCATATGCCCTTTCCCATGCATGTCTAAATCCCCTCACTGTATTACCCTCTACCACCTCTGCTGGGAGGCTGTTCCACTTATCTACCACCAGAAGCTTGTATGATAAAACACAAACTCACAAGGCGTAAAGTGCACTTAAAGATTAGAAGATTAGAAGAGAATGCTCCTGCTTTTTCATGCATTGCTTTAAGCTATTTTAAATGCCTTCAGCTTCAGTTTTTACTACAACCCCTACGGGCTATCCAGACGCGTTAGAGGTCACGGGACCTCTGTTCTAACACATGGAGGTATGAAAGACATCGCTGCTGGGTGTCTGTTTCTGCGAATTAGTTGCATGACGGACACGTGTGACTAATCCGTCCAACTTCGAGCCGTTCCAGCACACAGCAGGATGTAAGTGAACCATTAACTACTCATACTGTGTGTTTTATAGGTGGGGCACATGCAACCGAACGTACCCTGCCAAAAAAACTTCTAGAGAGGGACATAACACACTTAGTATGTAAGTTATAACGCAAGTAAAGCCGCCCGCAACCTTGAGACGCACACCCAGAGGACAGGCAGTGCCATTGTTTCCATTCTAGAACTGCCAGATGGCTTTGCAACATTTCGCTTTGGCGTTCCAAAGGTTAAAACACCGGGGGTGGTAGCGGCCGGCGGCCGCATCTATATAAAATAAATACGGTTCTAAATGCAAAGATGTTAAAGGTGCTGTTCCACTTGAGCTCTTGGAGATACTTTAGAAATAAATGTATTCTTATCTCGGAATGTTTAATCGCATAAAGTAAAAGAAACTGTTGAATGGCTTTTTTTTTTCCGTTTCTGTGGCCGTCACCTATCAGTGCCCGCGTTTGTGTCACATGGCACGTTTGAGCATTCCCTGAAAAAATACCAAAAGCGGCAAAATTTTACACGATGAAATAATTATTTGTTGGAGAGGGATTGGTATCATACTATGCCTTTCTTGTATAGTTACATAGTAAAAAAAAAAATATAAATCCATTAATTTGAACATTTCTACAATATCTCCAATTGCATAGATCCATAGAAAACCCCCCAAAAACTTTGGGTTAAAATTTTATGAGCAATCAGAATAATATTTTTTTTGAAATTAAAATCCTGTTCATTTCTAATATGAATCTGGTTAATGGTATATAATCAGTAGATTCCGCAGCTTTAATGCCCTTACTATGAATGCACAATTACAGCAAGAATGCACATAAAAAGTGCGAGAATGCTCTATATTACGGCTAAAGGGTATAATAAACTGACTTGAATGCGTAGAACTTCATGCTTAAATAAGATTTCATGGATGTCTCTTTGCAGAATTCCAGGTAGGACAAAGTTGCGAGAACTCAATTTGTTAGAATAGCATCGGACGATATAGAATGTTGGGGCTTAGATGTTCTCTTAAGGTTCTTTATGGAAGTAATTCGCTAATTCTGCCAATTTTTTCTTCCGACGCAGCTCTTCATGTGTGATAATTCCTTGGAGGATTGGCGCATCGCAGTCAACGCTAAGAAGTTTGCCTGGATCCTCCTGGAGATTGTCGTATGCGCTGTTCACCCCTTTCCCTCAGAACGTCAATGCGATGATCCAGATCAGATTGAGATGACGGACAATAAGACTCTGGCCTTCCTCTCCCACGCAGACATTTTGTTGTCGATTCTCATGTTCCTGCGCGTGTATCTGCTCCCCAGGACAGTGCTTCTCCACAGCCGGGTGCTGGTGGACGCCTCTTACAGAAGCATCGGTTCCCTCAACAAGATCAAATTCCAGTATCAGTTTGTGATGAAGATCTTGATGAATACCTGCCCGGGTCGTGTCCTCCTCATTCTAACCATTTCCTTGTGGATCGTATCGTCCTGGGTCCTGTCTGTATGTGAAAGGTCAGGAAAGATGGGGTTTTGAATGGGTCTTCTCACTCTTCAACCATTGGATCCATAAAATCTTGACTAATCACGCTAGCCAATCAGATTACACAATGGCTCCTTAAAAACACCTCCATTGATTAGGGGGTCTATGTACAAAATACTAGATTTAACATATTTATTAAAATCTCAATTTATAGAATTTGGTGGGGTTACCTGGTGTGTCTTAACTCAATGCGCCAAATGGTTAAGACAGACTAACTAGTTGCTTCCGTGGACTAATTCTTATTGGTGAAGTCTGGGTTTTTTTACATGGAAAGGGTTACTTTTCTTGCCATCTGTACTAATGGTCGACCCATTTGTCTTCACAGGGAAAACATTAACCACTCTTTTTCTCTGACCAAAGCCATGTGGCTCATACCTATCACCTTCCTGACCATCGGATACGGGGATCTGGTACCATACACTGTGTGTGGCAAGATGGTGTGTCTGTGGACTGGAGTGATGGTGAGGCCACGGAACACGAACAAAATGGGAGAGAGAAGGGAAAGAGGAGAACCAGCCAGACATAGGTGTAAGGAGGATAGAAGTGATGTCATAAGGCATTATACTCGGAGATAGACATACACATAATTACGTTTTATATAAAGACCAATCCTCTATACTGACCCCTAAAAAATTCCCCCCATGGACATATTACCCTTCCTAGAAACCTTTATATTACAGACAGATTAAGGGACTCATTTATCTCAATTGCTGTGCTAATTTCTTAATCCTTAATACACCTGTCCCATGCATGTTTAAACTCCCTCACTCTATTTACCTCTACCACTTCTGCCGGCAGGCCATTCCACTTATCTAGCACAGTCTAAGTATGTTGTAGCTCATGTCAGCCTGTGTCTGTGTTCTAGGGGGTCGGCTGTACGGCTCTGATAGTCGCTGTAGCAGCTCAGAAGCTGGAGTTTACCAAGGCCGAGAAGCACGTGCATAACTTCATGATGGATATACATTACATGAAACAGGTAAAATGCCCCGGGGGAGGGGGGGCATAGCAAAGCCCTAAAATATAAACTGTGTATGGGGAGGGGCTAGCATAGAGGACAGTTATATATTAGGGAGGAGGGGAAGTGGGCGGAGAGTGGGCATGGCCAATCACCATTCCCCTGATTGGAGAAAGGGACTTGGAGACCCAGGGAAGAAGCGCTTCACCCGGAGACTCTGGGTCAAACCTGTAGCGTTTCCAGATTATGATGCCGTAGTTCCTTTAAGAATAATTCATTCTTTAATTTACCTTGCTTAATATTGTTTGCCTTCAGATAAATCAAAAAGAAAGATAAAGAAATTACCAAATATAAAAAAAATTTGAGAAAATTAGAGAAAGATGTAGCGTAACCTCGTACTTATTGTCGTTAAAAAAGCATATCTATAAATACCGACTATATCCTTGAAACGAACACGGTCTAAAGAGACTGTTATCCAATGCCAGATCTTTCCGAACAGGAGCATAGATTTTTACACTAACACAATGCAGTCGTGGGCGAGGGGAGGCTATGACTTCAAATTTCTTTATATAGTTGGGTCACAAGGTCTTAACTTCCTTATAGGAAGCAATTAAGATTTCCATGCAGGAAAACACAATTTTATGAATCCTATTGTACCAAATGTGCAGCAGAACGTTTCTTAATTGAGAACAAATGCTGACGATGACAACTGTTCCACCTGTTGTTGGCGTCAACTCCCACAATGCTCAGCTCGAATTAGACAGAAATCCACGAAAGACCAAGTAACTAGAGCAAATAAATAAATAAATTATAAACATAGGAGATTTTTTTTAGGCAGATTAACTGGGGTTTGGGAAAAAAAATCCAAATTCCGTACATCGATACATATCAGTATAACCTGTCTCCTTTCTTATAGATCAAATGCGCAGCCGCTAATGTCTTGGGTGAGGCTTGGCTGCTGCATAGACACATGAAAAGAGGGGAAAGTGCCAAAATCCGGCAGCACCAGAGAAGACTTCTTGAAGCCATACACATGTGAGTCAAAAGACTTAAACCTTAATCAGTCGCTGGTCTCGTCTTAGATTCAGGAGCCGTATGTCTATCCCACGCATGTTTAATACCCCCGCTGAATTACAACAAGTTCATCGGTGGGCTGAGAATCTAAGAGATTCCCGATGAAGGACTAGGTTGGAGGTGACCCTCATGTGATCTCTTTCATCTGTTTGATTTCTTCTACAGATTCCGACGTCGACGAATAAGACATAAAAATCTAAAGGATCAAGTGAACGCCATGGTGGATATTTCCAAGGTAATCAGCATATAAAGGGCAATAGGTCAAGAATCTTTGTTTTTCTTTTTTTATTTTGAAGAACAATAGGCTTCCTTCTATTTTCAGAGTGTGATAACATGAAGCTTCCGAGCTGTGAAATCACTTGGAATAAATCCTTAAAATGTAATATAATCAAGATGAACAAGAAAGATAAAAACACATACTTAATGAGGGTTCAGTGTCTTTGCGTTGGCCACTAGCCGCAATAGTCTAGAACAAAAAGTGTCCACTAGCTTCAATAGCCTATAAGAAAGAGTCTTTGCTACTAGACAAAGCTTTATGTCACATATATGCTTCTTAAAAGAATTATTAATACATCGCCTTGGGCGTAAACGTGCAGCAGTTCTAATATCTCCTTGAGTGTCTTCAACAAAAGCCAAACTATTGTAAAGATGTTATTTTCATCTGAAGACAAACTTCTCTTGATAAGCGATGTATGATAATTCGGGGAGGAAACACGAAACTATGAAAGAGCTACTTATTTTACGTAGTTGGTTCCTTTTTACTACTTTCCACTTTTCTACTTCCTCCGTTAATGCACATGTTCTGTAGGACCCATGGAAACTTCTCCAATGTCAAAGCCAATGTCTCTAATCACTCCGTTTCTTCTCCAGATGCAGATGATACTGTGCGATCTGGACTCCAACCTCAGCTCCTCGCACCAAGACTTGGAAAAAAGGATCGACCAGTTGGACAAAAAGTTGGATGACATCAGTAGACTAATAATGAAGGCCATAGAGACTCCACAGCTATCACAATGAACCATGGATTACGAGATGGAAGATGTCCACCACCTTGGGGTTATCAGCTTCTATTTTAATGGCCCTTCACTGTTAGCTGCTAAGAAATTTTGTAGGAGCCTCTGCTGATTATTGAACCTTTAAACTACTATACTACACCACTACCGACGTCCTTTTTTTGGAGATAACGAGGCTTTGATTTAGTCCAGTGTCATTAGATAATCACCATGTCTGGATAATTCGTCAGATTCTGATCGAGATGATGTACAGGTCGAGTCTTGAGTTCAACAAAGAGCAGAGAGGTCACGTTCTTAGTAATGTAAGGAAAACAGGAGATCCGTGATGCAAATAATGTTTGTCATTGGAAATGGCGATCAATGGACGCCAGGGCATTGTACAGATGGCCGAGAGGATAAGGTACCATGCCAGCTTAGGCTTGTTGAGTTACGAGCCCTCTTTTTGAAACAAGGCTGCCGAGAGCACAAGCTGAGAATGTTCGATTTACAAAGATTCCTGAAGACGGCACCGACAGTGTTTGTAATAGATCAGACCTGAGCTTGGCGAGTATATACTTATAAAAGCAATAATCAAGGTGGGATAATAGGTATTTTTTATAAAATTGTATAAATCTATTCTTTTTTTTTTTCCCCAAAGTGAAAATACTAAACTTGTTTTTACGGGCTGCTTGGAATATCTCGGAGTTTGGCTCATTTTAAAGAGAAACTCCGAGGAGATTTGTAATTCATATCTCTAAAAGTGATGACTCAGGTGATTGAGACGGACCATCTTAAAGATTGTATTGCTGCTTGCGTAATTTAGACCTCCTTTGTAATCTGTAAATGTCTAATAATCGGGTTTATTCACTAAAGAAAGCACTTGTTGGAGCGTTATGGTTTCAGCTCCTGAACATCGACGTACGTCATGAAGGTCCAACTCTAGCGAGCTTCTATCGCAGGAATAGCTTCTCTGGTCCTGTATAATGTATAGTTATATCAGTGAGATTCCTTTAAAGTCTCCTCATCCATAAAATTATACATTATACAGGGACAGCTCAGATCTTCTTGCTAGAAAAACCTGCCAGTGTTGGCCCTTCGTAGTGAATGTCGAACTAATGGACCACAGCTCTCCTGGAAACTCTCCGTTTAGTAAATGAACCCCAATGGCTTTTTTCCCCAAAATGAAGCATTTTTTTAAACCGCAAAAGAGGATGAATCCATACAATTCCAGTTGGAATGTTTAAAAATGATTCCTCCTCGTTACGTTCACCTCTTCCTTTCGAAATAAGCTGATTCTGGCACCTTGGCAAAGAGATGACAGATCTCAGGTTTACTTTTACTTTAAAGATTCCAAAGGGAATGTTGGTTAAACTTCTCAAGTGTTGTCCATCCTCGTCTATAATTTGTGTGAGATTTCCCTTTGAAGGTGAATCCGAGGAAAACATTCCTTTAATATTAATAATGCCATGGTTTGGCTGGACGGGTGTAGTATCGGTGCCAATTTCCGCCATTCCACTTTTGGTTTTTACTTTGGATTGTTTGGTTTCTTAGGGATAATAGTTTACAAGCCAGTGATTCCAATTTTTGTGCCTTATTACTGCTACAATAAAGAGCTTTTGTAAACAATCTCTTTTGTACATAACATAAATTTGTATATTTTGTAAGAATAAAACTTAGACGATGATGAATGTTTTCTGTGGTCTTTTTTCTTCTAACTTTTCCAAACACAGACAAGTCTCACTGGCACTTATATTTCTCACTTTGAGTCCTGGGGAGGTGGGGGGGGGGTGACATACTGAACTACAAAAGGACTTGTATCAGTATAAAGCGTCTTACTGTTGCCATCTAGTGCCGAGCTTGTGGCTAACACGGGTATATCCGCCACTGGCATGGGCAAATCATGACGTATAGGCATCCTGGCTTATGCCGACCAAGGGTGGCAGGTCCATGGGGGAGACAGACGTTTTCGGTGGCCTGCTACTCAATGGGTCAGTTACAGGGAAGATCCTCGGTATCCGCAACTCGGCAGGGCCACTTTAAGGCCAGTGACTGCCCAATTACGCCAGTGCTGCAGCCGGGCTGGGGCATTGTAAGATAACACAGGGTGGAAACAATATTTATTAACAAAACAAGTCACGTCGCTGTATTTACCATCTAAAGAGTTTTCTTCAACGCTGTAATTTGGATTGTGATAAAAAAAATAAAAACAGATTTATCACATTTTTTTAGGCATTTCCATTAACGAGGAGAAATATCAGGTGTTATTTTTCCTTCCATTTTTTTACTTCTGTAAACGGACCCTTTGAAATTTACAGGACTGTACACTCAAGAAATAGTAACCAGATCCTTTATTACTTTTACAATTGTGTTTGATGATGATACCCGGTAGCTTAAATACGTCCATCCTACAGAAAAAGAACAGACCATACCGTACATGCAGGAGCACCAAGTCACACCACAACGCTGGCCTCGGGCTTTTGTTCTAAGGCCACACACGCTATTATGATTTTCTGGGTTATTTCGTCAATAGCTCACATCCAATTCCAGAAAAATTCTAGAAGGTAATTTGTGTCCAGAGAACAGTTTTCCAGTTGTGTCATCGTGTAAACCTTGTATATGGTGCCCTCTACTGTTCCATGATAAAAATGGAAAGGAATCGCTCTTTAGTGCTCAGATTTAACTCTTTCACACACATCTATCCAAGGGACCTAAAAGCTTAAGCTTCCAGTCTTTTTGCTCTGTTAGCTTTGCCGTTCACCAATGAATGCCACAGATATCGAGGTAGCCGGGTGAACGCTGCTCCACATTTGCACTTGAAACGTGATACAAGTGGATGACGCCAGCTGTGGGCGCGGAGCTGACGGTAACCACGAAGAGCGCGTCCGCACACAGAACATATGAATGCCGTGTCGCATAAGTGCTGTAACTGATGGCGAAGGAAGTGCAAAGGTCCAATGAGGTTTCGACCGCAGTTGCATTTATACTTTTTTAATGTCCCACCTTGGTGCGCGCTCTTCTTCTTGCGCTGGTGCCGTTTAAGCTGCCAGGATCGTGTGAAATAAGCACCACAATCTCGACAACAACTCGACAGTTGCGATCGTCTGGAGACACGTTCCAAAAATGCGTGTGACATGGACAATGGGAGACGGACGGAAAGCTTGCTCTTCGTATCACAGAGTTGACCATCCCAATCACCTTTAGGTAAAGTATGTTGACCTAACTGTCCTTCTACTTTGGCATTGACTTCAGCTTTCTTTGCCACCACTGAACTCTCTGACTCTGCAATATCTAGATGGTACAAGGTTTTATTCTTAGAACCTTCATCGTTTTTTTCTTCCTTGCTTCTGAAGAAAAACGTCTTCTTCTTGTGACCATTTTGATGTCGCATGAGAGCGTCCGTAAGACGAAATGTACGGCCACACTCTTCGCAAGAGTGGAACCTCCTTCCATCGCTCTTTCCTTCAGTATGACTACTTTGTGATTTCTCCATCTGTGAAGGATCCTTAGTCTCTTCTATTGCCCCTGTCGCAGCACTTTCTCTTCCAAGGGTACATAACATTGGCATTTTGGTGCAAACTTCACTACCACTTGACAACGTTCCTTTTGCCGTCATCTTACGCGCATTTGTACCTTGTTTTAATCCTGGGCAGGATCGCTGGCCTAACCTAATTGAAACACAGCCTTCTGCTTGCTTTCCATCTTGACCTCGTTTCACGGAAGGTGCCAGCTGAGTTGTTCTGTCTGGGTCACAAGAGGCACCTGGAGTCTTTAGCATAGAGAATTTAGGGTCTTTATAAAAGCAAATGTGTATGTCTAGGTTGTACTTGCGTCTAAACAAACGCTCGCATTTGTCACATTTGAAGCGGAGAGGGTTGGGGGGTTTACATGGTTTTCTTAGTCTCCATGGTTCATACTTCGTAGAGACAGCATGGAACTGCTGAGTCCTCAGTAGAGTGACTGGCGGTGGTTCAGTATTTAAAATGGTGTATACTGGTTGAATGTTAGGCACCTGTTGGGGTCTAGTGATGTAAAACTGTTGTATTGCTTGAAAGTCCTTCTGAGCCTGGACATGCATTTGTTCCGGGATATCATTGCTGGATTCATGACTCTTTTGTTGCCCACTGACTTCCATTTTGCTTTTAGCACTAGGGGTAACTTGCACAAGAGTCTTCCCCATTTTCGAATGGAAGCCCATGGCTCTCTTCAAACACAAGTGTTTCTCTAGGTTGCACAAGCGTCGGAAATGACGTCCACATCGCGAACACGTGTGACTTCCCACTGAGGGCCTTACGCAGCCTCTAAAATTGGTGTTGACATTGTAATAACTGAAGTTCGGAGCAAACAAGTTCTTCATCTCCTGCGGCCAGTTCATTTCTGGAAAGCCACTGCACAAGTTTGAAGGCACCTGGTCCAAGGCTGAGTTCTGGAATACATAGGCCTTCATCTGTCTACGAGAAACATTGTTGTATGGGGTATTCCAGAGCCCAGGTTGACCATCTAATTGGGCTCTGTATAAATGTAACCCACTGGGTAGACCACCAGATACTGAAAACATGTCAATCTCCCTGTTTACTTGTCTTCTTTCATCGTTCTGGATCATAGCTTCAGTGGATGAAGACTGGTATGACTTCATGTTTTCACTTCCACCAACAGAGATAAGAACAGGCTTCTGTTCCAAATCATCATCGCTACTCAATTCGTCCAGGAAATGCATATCGTGCCAACCTGACAGGTTCGGCGTATTCTCCTAGTTGAAGATCCAGAACAGAAAGAAGAGTCAGGTCTCGAATATGTCATGACTACTTACATGGGGGGGGGTAATTCTACTGGTCCATGTAATGCTTTCATGCTCATGAAAACATGATATCCTCTGAAACCTACAATGCCCTGCCCTGTCCCATGTAGTGTTTAATATGTAAAAGTAAATCTTTTCACTAGGACCTTCCCTTTGAAATTTATATTGTTCGGTATATATATATATATATATATGCAGTCTGAGGGACCGGCGATCTGTACACACCACTTTCAACGGTGAGGGCTCCTCCAGAACACCCTCCTTGAGTTCGATTTCAGCACCAACTTCAAAGCCAAGGGTGGCGTCCATACCTAGAAATCAGGAATTCCGATCACCTGTAACAAAAAAAACCCCATAAAGGTCACTTTTAGTAACCTGTCCTTTCGGGATTCCCTTAGAAGTACAGTAAGTAAGAGTATTTTTACTCCATGCGATGATCGGCCCCCGGGATTCCCAAAGACTCTCGAAAGACATCTAAAAATTCCCATACTTCCTAGATTTCCAATCCTCTACTGATCGGCTAGCGTTGCTTAAATGATTAATTACATCATTATATTATATAATAATTCTAGAATATTATTTACTCCTAATTGGGTATAACTTTCAGCTTGAAATGATAATTCTAAGGACAAACTGAATCACCTTCTCTGACCTTCTAAATCTGTATCAATATATAATTAAGCGTTCACCTTTTTATAGTCAGGGAACCTTCTATGGTGATCATGTGACCCAGGTGCTCAGCAAATAGGCCAATCACAGAGCAGATTAATGTCGTCGTCCCCCCCCCCAAAAAAAGAAAGCCTCTCAAACTTTGTATACAATGTATCAAGCTCCTTCCTGGAAGGAACCAGGCTGCAGATATGACAGGAAGTAATAACAAGCACCGCACAGCATGCTGGGAATCGTAGTTATGGATTTAAGGACGGATAGCGGTAACACTACAGTACCCGGCATGCAAACGAGGAAGGGGTGAAGTTATTTAAAGGGAAAGCGCATGTCATGTGCAGCATTTTATACCCATACAGTAACTGGGATTAGATATTCATATTTATTTATAAAGCATTATTATTATTATTATTATACACATATATACACACAGCTTCATCCTTTCATTCATTTTCTAATCATTAATGCCGCATTCTTTTTTTTCTCGTTGCCCCCCCCCCTTCTTATCACTGTTACTGCTTTTCCAGGGGTAGGAACTCACCTCCCCCGGAACCATTCTACACTCGTCGGTTTCTGCCAGTAGGCGGCTGTGTTTTAGTGACGGACTGAGGTAGTTTAAGCTGGCAGAAGGGAAGGGAATCAGAACAGAGCGGGTGAGTGGGCACCCACCTGGGGTAAAGGGCAGAGGGGAGACCCTGGGGTGTACATGGCAGCATATTTGTGCTAGGCAGGGATACATGACAGCAGTATGCCAGACAGGGGTATATGGCATACATGTGCCAGACAGGGGTATATGGCATACATGTGCCAGGCAGGGGTGTATGACATACATGTTTCTGGCAGGGGTATATGGCATACATGTGCCAGACAGGGGTATATGTGGCAAACGTGGCATCTATAATAGAGGGTTACATGTCAGCTGTGTGATAGACAGGGATACATGGCATATATGAGACTCGGAGGGGTATATGGCGTGTGTGTGCCTGGCAGGGGTATGTGGCATTTGTATGCCACACAGGGGTAGGTGCCCGTTCTGTCCCAGCAATAATAAGATTAAAAAAAAACAAACCAGAGCGTCTCCTGAGCGTGAAACGGGATTTGTTGTTATTGACTTGAAATCTTAGTTGAAAATATAATAGATTCTTTATTTGATTTGACTTTCGCCCAACAGAACCATGTCTGACTCCGGACACAGCCAGCCCAGCACGTATATCCCAGGGCGGAACAGGAGACGAAGGTGGATGGACCAGGGCCCCGCCGGGAATCTCAATCTCTCGGAGCCGGGGCGGGATAGAGACCCCGTTCTGCGCGACCGCGATCAAGACAGATGGGTGAGTAAATTCTCACAATGATTAAAAAGCCGTGCTCACCTTCATGGAGTACTGAAACAGAGGACTCAAGGAGCAGACCTTGAGCTCCCACTACAGAAATTCAGCAAGGTAAGATGTGGGGAGAAAGAGGAGAGAGAGTAAGAGAATGAAGAGATAGAAAGAAAGAGGGGAAAATAATGAGAAAGGGGAAAGATAGGGGCAGCCGCGGCACATGGGTTCCATCTGAGACCTTGCACCCCTCATGTTTTAAGTATATAAAAAAACAAGTGGTAGCAAATCTTGTGTCGTCAGACGTCCCACGAGATTAGCATGTGTTAAAAAAGTGGTTGATTTTATAGTGAAATTTGGGGGGGGGGGGTTGTTTGCTGCCCCTTTGTTTTTGTTTTTTTCTGTTATTTGGTATGAAGCGACCAGTATGGAGCGGACGGTTCCCGTATATCCACTGATGCAGCCGGAGTCTTTTTGAAGTTTGACATCTCGTGTGTTATTCCTCCTTCAGGACGGGAATGAAGAAAGCAGTGGCTACACTATGCAGAAAACTCCCATCATCCTGGCCAAGCCGACCACCGAGCGTGTAAGTGAACGGCCCCCCTTAGCACATTTTTTTTTAACATCTGCATCTTCTCCTTCAGCTAAATGTTCTATTTTACTTTTTTATCTTAATCCAGAATAAAGTAATAGTTTTTATGATCTATGTGTGTGTATAATATATATATATATATTTGCTCTATTAAGGGGAAGCCGGCTCCTGCACCAGCCCCTGCTGCCATAGAAAAGCCTATTGTCCTGATGAAGGCCAGAGAAGAAGGTAAAGCTTCAGCCACCACGGAGAGCCCCTCTCTACCGCCAGCCGCTGCTGCAGCAAAGGTGGAGAAGGAAGGACAGCGCCCCACTCAACCGGTATATCAGATCCAGAACAGAGGCATGGGCTCGGCGGCCAGCGGCAGCGTGGACCGTAAGTCTTGAAAGGCACATGGCGTTTTATAAATAGAGGAGAGTCAAATTATAAAAACAACTTAAATGAGTTAAAACGGACAATATCCAGTGACATATGGTACAGAAGGGGGAGAGCGACCGGCCCTTGCAGGCTTACAATCCATTGGGGTAAGTTGAGTTTTGCTAGCAGTAGGTCTCACCCCATTTCTTCTTTCCTGGCAGCTGTGGTGGGTCAGGCAAAGTTGATGCCACCTCAGAAGATGAAGCACTGCATCAAGCTGGTGGATGAGTACATGAACTGGTGTGACAGCGCCATCGAGGTAAAGTAGTCACCCGTGCTTTTCCTTCACAGATAAAATATATTGCAAATAAAAAACATATAAAAGGTATATTAAAAGAGATGTATACATTAATCATGAAGCATGTTCCTCTCCCCAAATAAACCAGTTTTGGGTAGTAATCTAATGTGCTTTAACTACCCTTGTTCCAGTTCCTCTTGGATCAGACAGACGTTCTTGTTGTTGGCGTCCTTGGGTTACAAGGCACCGGGAAGTCCACAGTGATGTCTCTTCTTTCTTCCAACTCGCCAGATGATGACCAAAGGTACCTGTGAGATGCTTGGATTGCTTATCTATGGCGCCCTAGAGTTTGTTCGATTTCGGGTTTATGGCAACCTTCATGATTGCTTGTATGTTCTGCCTGCGCATAAGGCTTTCGCTTGTATTGTCCATACTCCCTGATGAGTTGGTAAGAAGCAAAGCAAGCTGTTGGCCCATGTTTGTGATTTCATATCAGTCTGATCAGCTGGAAAGGGGCTGTTGGCGCATGCTGATGATGTCCCAGTCGCATGATCAGCTGGTAGGGGGCCTGGAAATCCCTACAAATGCTATTTTCAAACTTGAGTGACTGGTTTTTCCCCTTTGTAAGAATTACAGACTGATTTGACACCCCTGCTGTAGTACAGACCTCGGGCTTTTCTTTTATTGTTTTATTAGAGATTGATTAATTATTAATTTCCATCCCTTGGGTTCCAGGTCGTTTGTGTTCAGGATGCAAAGTCAGGAAGTGAGGGAGAGAGCCGGGAACCAGACAAGCGGCATCGACTTCTTCATCAGTCAGGAGCGAATCATTTTCCTGGATACACAGGTATTTATTCTAATTATATTATTCACCCCCAGCCCACCCGTACCACCCTTTTGGTTTAACTTTTTGTACATTATACGATACTATGGCATAAACTTTCCATGCTAATATATTTATTACTATTGATAATATAGATTTTTTTTCTCCTGTTTTCAGCCTATTCTTAGTCCAGCGATACTGGATCATTTGATTAATAATGACAGGAAGCTCCCTCCGGAATATAACCTTCCCCATACTTACGTGGAGATGCAGGTATGAGATCGGCCCGGAGAACAGACACGTCCGGTGTTAGACATGAGCTTTCCACTAATATAGACGTACTCGAGGCACGTGAGACTTCAGTACAGAGATAAGTTTCGCCCCACTTTCTGATTCCGGAAAATACGGCTCCTCTTTACTGTTTTAATTAAAAAGCCGGGGTGGAAAAATAAACCAGTCCCTTTTACGTACAATTTCTGCTTGTAAATAATTGTTTTATTATGTCATGTGGTTTTCCATTCATATTCCCATCCCGGCTTGGTCAGGCAGGTCCTGGTTGTATGAAAGAGAATTAAGCAAGTGTTGGGCTTACAGGCATGATACAAAAACTAAAAGTTTTACCCACATCCTAAAAAAAAAAAGGAATTCTTATTATCCCTTTAAATCACATGAAATCAGTCGCTTGGATGTTGGCCTCTTAGCGTCAAGCTTTGGGAATTAGGTCCCTGTCCCGGCTGCCTTACTACTTACGAGTGGAAGCGTATGGGGCAATCTACCAGACGTGTCGTCGTAAGACACGATCATTTTATGGCCGTGTCTTATACCAATAGGAGTCTGGAAATTTTGTTTTACCGTCTCTCTCTCGTCTCCTTTGCGCGTAGTCCCTGCAGATCGCTGCTTTCCTCTTCACGGTTTGTCATGTAGTCATCGTTGTCCAGGACTGGTTCACCGACTTCAATTTATACCGGTGAGTTGGTGTTGTGTGAGTCTGGTATATAAATGTAGGCAATCTCTCCAATAACGCTGCTAAATGGGGAGGGATTGTGGATGAACTCTGTCGGTCTAATTTTTTTCCCGTGGCATCGTTAAGAAAGAACCGCCGGTACCGGCAGCTACACGTCCAACGTGTTTCCTAAAACTGAAAACCATATAGCCTCAAGTCTGTTAGACTTTTCTAACACGAGCTTCCTATCAGGTTTCTTCAGACAGCCGAAATGCTTAAACCATCGACTCCATCGCCCAGCCACGAGTCCGGCAGCTCCTGTGGGTCTGATGAAGGGATCGAGTATTACCCCCATGTGGGTAAGTAGAAGCACCCCCCGCTCTTCAGTCGTCCATCTGAAGGTTTACAGCCATAGGGATCAATTATCAGACAATATGCATGTTTATCATCATCCAGCGCTATGAATAACATATATCGCCCTTTGTCTATGAAGTTTTTTTGCAGAATAAGTCCAAGCGGGAAGATTTCTGCCCCCTCAACCTCAAGCAAATGCACACGGTGATAGACAAAATCATGATGCATTCCAGGCTTCGATACAAAGGTACGTTTATAACAATTTATAACAATAAGGGAATGATTACCTAACCATATAATTGGGAAACCGCACAGTAATGTGCCCGGGATGCTGCATATTTAATAGTTTACAGTCACTCATGCCATGATAAAAGCGAGAGGAATAGCAATGCCGGCAATAAAACATGGTTTCCAAATATTTTAGGGATAATTCTGTTAAGAAAAGGAGCAATGAGGAAGCATAGGGTATGTGTTACAGTTTGCTTTTGCACTTTCCAGGCGCGCTCTCCATGGTGGACTGCAACATCTTCCCTGGCCTTCCTTATGACTTCCTGGAATCCGAAGTTAATTTATTTCTCATTCCGACAATGGATACCGATACCGATGACATCACCAGAGCAGGTACTTGTCTTCTACTAGGCCCACGAATGGAGCTAAACGCAGCAGGGGGTTTCAGAAAGTGACTTGTGCAGTTACTGAAAATGTGGATCTTAAAATGAACGTCAAGCAGAAAGGAAACTTTTGACGCCTGGCTAAATCCAATGCCCCAAGGAAATCTGCCAAGGAAGCACAGGTGATATAGACAGACTACCTCAATGTCCCTGATGAGCGTTTACCTTCAACTGGTGGTTGAGCTATGGGAATATATATATATATATATATATATATATATATATCCATGGAGTGTTTCCATGTTCTGCTTCTGTTGGTCCATTAAGGGTTGCGACCTTCTGCTTTGGGCCAAGAAGTGTAGCCATTTTCTGCTTCTGTTGGTCCTTGGAGTCTTGACACCTTCTGCAGTCTACCACCGTTGCTAAGGCCATGAGAATCCTCAGCGTTATATGTCTGTAACATATAAACATGATGGTTACGATACGGTAGTGATAACATGTCCATATCCTTGTAGAACCCCAGTCATATTGAGCAAGAAGTCCTTTGAGCATTTGTGTCTCCCCAATTTTTCTTGCTTGAGGGATCTAATCAGAAGACAGACACCCTTTGTTATTTGAAATATGTAACCATATCTTCTGTTCCGTGTGTCTTACAGGCTCAGGAGGGAATCCCCTCTTTTCTCTGCTTCCGGGTTACAAAGGACACCCCAGTTTCCACTCCCTAATCAGCCGACTCCGAAGCCAGATCACGTCCATGTCCCGACCTCAGCTGTCACACACTATCCTGACTGAAAAAAACTGGTGGGAACCTTATTCATAACTACACTGCTTTTTGTGTTGACTTTACCCCATTCACTAACATGTCTCCACCTCTCCTTTCTTTCATTCTTACACTCAAGCTCGTTTTATTTTTTTGTTCCAGGTTCCACTACGCGGCTCGGATTTGGGATGCGGTGAAAAAGTCATCGGCGCTGTCTGAGTACAGCAGATTACTTGGTTAATGTGTGGCGTACGTGGGGATATCTACCGTGGTCTAGGGGCGTATGGACCGAGATCGGCCATCGAAGGCCGGCAGGGATGGAATGAGGACAAGAGGAAGCAGGAATCCAGATGTTGTGGCGGTCCGCATCCCCCCTACAATATCAGGAGATCTCAGGTGGCCTGTTTAGGCGATGCTTTGCAGAAGACTCCAACCTCAATGGAGTTTGGTTATTGAAGAGGAACATCGGGGATGCTGTGAATCTCTGTCCGCTATAATGTGACGCAGCCACAGCTACCGCTGGATATGGACCAGTACAGCCATAGGCTAATGCTGCAGTTCTCGCGTACAAGAACAATTTTTGTTTTATTGTCAACGTTCTCGTGAAAATTTGGAAGTATGTATATGTTTAATTTCATAAAAAAAGAAATAATAATAATAAATAATAACTTGTATGTATGTTGCTGGTGGTTTTCTTTCTGTATATCAAGAATTAAGCAAAATATATTCATTTAATAAAAAGACAGTTCAGTTCTATGCATTAAAATAAAATAGGCAAAATATGTGGATTAGAAGTCCGCCCTACATGAATACGGCAGGGAAGTTATCTTAATGGGGAGGAAAAGTTGCTGATTGTTGTTGATTGCTTCAGGGAGTCTTTGTAAGGATGGGGGGAGCAGAAGGGAGAGAACTACGGCAAAGGATGTGGATTGGATAATTCTGGCCCTAGAAACGTCAGGGGAGGGAAAAATGGGCAGTAGGTTTGGGTTCCCTTTTAAAAATGGTGTGTTAAATATGAATATCTCAAGATTTTCTTCCAGCTTTGGGCCTCATAGAAATTCTGAATTAATTTAAGTTTTGTTCGCTTTTCATGGTAAGTCATAGTTGCCATCTGCCATTTTATAATTGGTATAGTCCCAAAAGCAGGCAATCCCAACCCTGGTCCTGATCTCTGGAACCAAAGGCTGATCAATACTCAAATCTGACTTTTAGCGAGTGGGAAATGAGCTAAGAGCCAACCCCTGCTCCTTTTTTAGGGGGTTCTGGTGACCCCTTTAACACTTACTACAAGACCCCTTTAACACTTACTACAAGGCTTTATCATGGCGTATGTTGATATTGTCATGTCGGAACTTGAACTCGCCTTTTGCGACTCAGCGGCTGTGTGACAGCAACTCAAGGTTAATTATTGGCCAAGAGAAGCAATGCGAGAGATCCAGAAAAGAGACCGTAACTAAGTGCAGTTGTATTAGAGTTACAACAGACACTCAGATCATAGGATTAAGGAATCCCTCATGCGGTCCTCAAGACGTTTCCTTCTGAACTTTGACATTTAGCTACATGTAAAGTACAGGCTCCTTCCGATACCGTCAGCCTCCTAAATTAAACTCTGCATCATACTTGGAGCCGACTCTGACCATGTAAATCCAAGATCAAGATACATCGTATCAGCTGATTCGCACCATGTAGATATACCAGTTTGGCCGACTACTCTTACCAGCGCCCATACCTGGGCAAAGGGAGCTAAGAAAAGCCCTGGCATGGACCTTAAGAAGAGACCTTTATTGTATAGTTGAAGATATGTCCTGGGAGGATGTCCTGGGGTTTAAGGACTTCTTGTTGCTCAGTAAGCTCCAAACCAACACCCTTGTTTTTAGGGACAAACGTCCTCTAAAGCTTGTAAACTGGAGTTAAAATGTGGTTGCCTTTTCTAAGAATAAAAATCATTTTTAAGAATAAAAAAAAAAACAATCCCTCCTCACCAAAAGGACTGAGTGTGGAACTGACTGATGTTCTTACCTAATACTAGGACCACCTTCCCCAGAAAGGGATAGGACACTGATTTCCTTCTTGACGGCGGCCCCTATGCATGGATTAAGTGGCCAACTGGGTCGAAGGAGTCGTTTCCCACTTAAGAAAACCCCCCATCAAGGGCATCGAAGAGACGCTGTAAACATGATACACGGAGCAGCTGAAGCACTAAGCCGGGCAGAGTAAAGCGATCATAAGATAACAACGTCTATAAGATAACAGACCGCTACTTCTACATGCTTCCTACATGCTCTTACATTTGTTTCACTCATTCAGTTTGGGAGATTCAAAGGAAACTACAGCAACAAACCAGTTAACCATAAACCCGCCGCATTTACGAACGAATGACTTGGCCAATTCATGCCGTAGTTTTCATTCATTCACCTCTAGGCAAAACATTGTAGATGGCGCAGAGTGACAGCTACGCTGCTCCATTGGGACAAGAGAAAAAGCCAGTTCTAATGTAAAGAAAATCTGAGCTGTTCATGGCCTGGTGAATTTCACTTTATACCAGCGGCTTCTGACCCAGTCCTCAAGACACGGGGCAAGATTTAGTAATTGCCCCATTCTGTTCCAATAGGGCGATTTAAAATACCTGGACCACTGGCGTGCCTTGAGGACTACATTTAGAACCATTGCTTTATACAATCCACTAACCCTAGTTTGTATTAAGTAACCGATTCTGCGGACCCTTTGCAATTTCGGGGACGGTTGAACACGAGGTGGACTTCCAAATTCTATGTCGCTATTACTGACGCGGTTACTTCACCATGAAATTAATTTTAAATGTAGGAGCCGGGCAGAGGATAACGTTCCTCAACGTTCCCGAGCCAACGTCGCTGGACATCGATGGGCGTCCTCCGATGACACGCATGCATTTTTGTTACTGCATGATACATTGTATCCAACTGGTACACGTAGTACTGTGTCTGAGTACT
Organism: Spea hammondii; assembly: GCA_029215755.1. Taxonomy (NCBI): domain Eukaryota; kingdom Metazoa; phylum Chordata; class Amphibia; order Anura; family Pelobatidae; genus Spea; species Spea hammondii. The sequence goes on from JARDYJ010000010.1 coordinate 32,981,580, forward strand.
GAATGGATCGGGCATGAGAGTCCCAAGACTGTTGATGTTTTTAGACTATAGCCGTTGGCGTACCAGGTCGTTTGTGTTTCTATCAAGATCCAGAGGGTTAAAACATCTACCTCAGGCCTTACGTCTCTCTACCCCGCCGTCTCTCGGCCTCCCCTTCCCTCCCTCTATCTCTGTCTCTCTGTGCCTGCGTAGCTGCCAACCATTTAGGGGGGGAGAAAGGGGAGGGTTGGGAGTAACGCAGGGAAGTCCAGAACGTTCTGACAGCGTCACGGCTGTGCAGGGCTATGAGAGAGAGAGAGCGTATTTAGAGAGTCAGAGTGGGTTGAGGGATAGAGAGAGAATCCAGAAAAGAGAGAGAGAGCGTACTCTGAGGCAGCTCACACAGGTGAGAAAGACAGAGACCTGCAGAGAATCTGGCGAGAATACTTAGTAACAGTGCATGCGCCCTTCCAAAATAACGGAGACCACGGCGTTTAACCTGTTGTGCTTGATTTTGTTCGGGACGGTGATAAATATCTTTCACATTTGAGAAGTTAATGCTATTTGCTCCTTGACATTTCTTGATTAAAATGTTAAGACAAGGGCTACTTGGTTAGAAGTTATTAATATGATGATTATTATTAATGATTATTGCTACATTTTATATTCTTTAAGCATCAACAGAATATAGAATAATATGCAACTTGGTTGTAAATAGGTTGAGAAGTCGATGTATGGGGTTCCGCTTTTTGTTTTAACTATTGCATCGTCCTCCCTGTAATCTGGCGCTGGAAGGGTTAAGACCTGCCGAACGGTTCTGTAATATGTTACAAGGTTAACCATTTAATGGATGCATCAAAAACCATAACTCGTTGACGGACTTGCAGCTATGAGGATTAGACACGGGTTTTGGGTTGATATGAGGCTATTAGAGTGGTTAACAATAATAACACGTAAGCTTAATTGCCAATCGAGAGATTTCCTGTTTATTTTAAATTATGACATCACCATCAATGTCCTGTTTTGGGGGGGGGGTGCATCTTGGCATCTGGAAAATTTTGAAATGACTGTGGGGCGCTGGCAGACGAGGGGTTAATGTGTCACCTTCTAGAACTTTGTGGGCGAGAGTCGAAGGGGGTGGATACCTAACCCATTTGGTTAGAGGGAACGGAGTTGACAAGCCGGCACTGGCATAGGCAGGGAACGGCTGTATTAACTGCATACATCATAACACAAATCGCAAGGGGGTCCGCAGAGGGTTAATCTTTGCCACCGGGTTGCAAGCCTTCTTAGTGGACCCACCTGATTGTTGAGTAGAGACATGGGCATGCGTAGATCAGACTCATTTGGCACATCCAGCCTGCCCGTTCTTCCCGCTTTAAAGACTCACCAGGACAGGACCACCATAACTGTGGTGGCCGGTATCCCCCGAGCCGGTCAATAAAGTCCTTAACATGTCTGAAGCCCACCCGCAGGTTGTAAGGTTTACCCTTACGTCATCGGTGATGCCCCCCCAACCTGTCCTACAGCTGTGCATGGATCTGTAGGACCATTTATTTGGTGGAAGGTCCTAAAGGGCCTGTGATGACGTTTATCTAACTTTCAAACCCAACTCTGGACTTTAGACCACCCCAGCCAGTTCATGAGAGCCCCGAAAAAATAGGGCTCTATGTAATTTACTACAATACCAAAAAAAAAGCTTACAAGATCATGCATACTGAATAATTTGGGTGGCTTTTTCATCCAGAAGGGCAAATCCTTATTACATGAGAAAGGAAAGTATTACAGACAAAAAAAAGTGATTTTTGGACTCAAAATTAGCGGCTAATCTTCTAAGCCTTTTACTATCCCTTTCAGTATATTTATATAAGACTATATTACAAAACGTATGAGTGAGGCTGCCCGAGGACAAATGGACTCTGGGGTCAAAAGTTGGTGACTTTTTAATTCTGCCTCTAGCTGTCACCATAATACTTTTTTTTTTCCCCCCAAAACGTAACACGGCTGGGAGCCTTTGCAGTTACGAAACTTACCGTCCTTCCTGTACCTCCTCTCCCATCAGATCGGCCCCGCTCCCAGCCCTACCCTTTGAATAACAGCCAAACAATCGCTCTTTCTAGAACGTCGGAGCTCGCTCTGTCCTATTCCTCATGACGTGGAACTCAGCCAAATGTAAACTGCCCCTTCAGGCCAAATACCCCAGCAGGTTCTCTTTTTTATTGCCTCCCCTGCCAGATTAATGTTTGTTCTACCAAGAGAAAGATCCAGAACAGGAGATCTGTTAAACAATATTGTATCAGGCAGTATTTGCAATAAGTCACATGAATAAAGGAGCGTGGCGATGTCCCAAAAAGTTTCAACGGAGACATTTCATTGGTCTATTTTTTGGGGGGGTGGTTGGCTGTGGAGTTTGTAACATTACAAAGCCGATGGATGTCGAGTCAGTCAGAACGTGACCACATATGAACCCATGATTTGGACATAATAATATTTTCATTACGACAGAATTTTCCAAATGTGTTATGGGTTGAGTTGCCTTTGTTCTTTTTCTATAGATACGTGTCATCATGTTAAGATTTAGCAATACATTCTAATTTGTAGTTCCTTACCAAGAAAAAAAATAAAAACAAAACTGAATTAAAGTAGAGTCGAGTCTCAAGCCTTGCGGAAGAAAGTGGAAAGCCTTCTCGATGCAGATTGTCTGCTTTGGGAATTATTTAGTTACCTTCTAGGTCAAGCCAGGTAGATTTTAATTTATTAATTAAAAAAATACCAACAAGTTTTTATCTTGAAACTACCCAGCAAGTCGACCAGGTCACTTGTCCAGCCCTTCCACCCAGGGCTTGCAAAAATGTGCTTAGAAACGCATCTAAATGGTATGAAAACAGATAAAATGAGATTGTCTTTCGGATTTTGTACCCAACAGGCAAAATGTCCAAGGGTCCAGCAGTTGGCATTGACCTGGGCACCACATACTCATGCGTGGGTGTCTTCCAGCACGGCAAGGTAGAGATAATTGCTAATGACCAAGGAAACCGCACAACACCCAGTTATGTGGCCTTCACCGACACGGAGAGACTCATCGGCGATGCTGCGAAGAACCAGGTGGCCATGAATCCGACCAACACAGTTTTTGGTGAGAATTAACCCTGTCCAAGAGGTGTTTTCTACATAAACCATGGAACTTATCTACTAGACCTCAAACCGGTCAGATATGTTTTCATTTTCAAGTAAAACCCAATAATTATATACTTAAATACTCCTGGACCCAACTTAAGCTCAAATAGTTGATGCTACCAACATTAAAGATTACAAATGCTGCAGTAAATGCTGTGAAACGTGGAGAGAATTAGCTCCACTTTGAGGGACGAAACTAATATTCAACTTGCCCTTCAAGTTTTCCCCAAGTTGAGTTACAGAAGTCATAAAATCACTTTAATGCACAATACAGCATGTGAACGAGCTAAACGTACCTTGTTTTGGAAGATACCCCTCTTTTGAGACTTGAGATACCTCGCATAACCTAATATTTTCTTACTGCAGATGCTAAGCGTCTGATTGGTCGACGATTCGATGACCATGTTGTGCAGTCAGACATGAAGCACTGGCCTTTCACCGTCATTAATGATGGCGGGAGGCCCAAGGTTCAGGTTGACTACAAAGGAGAGACTAAGACATTCTATCCAGAAGAAATATCATCCATGGTCCTCACCAAGATGAAGGAGATCTCCGAAGCTTACTTAGGAAAGGTGAGATGGGAGAGGTAATCAAATAGGTTAAAAGAACCTTTATATTAAATGTGAGAAAGCAATCGTTTGAATAACAAATACATATAGGCATCAGATATAGAGCAGCTAGTAACAAAGACCTTAATGCAGAAGAAGTTGTCCAGTGACTCTAAAGATAGAGATACAGGAGCATTAACTAAATTGTTTTTCTTCTTCTCCTGACGTTTTAGCCGATCAATAACGCAGTGATCACGGTCCCCGCATATTTCAATGATTCTCAGAGACAGGCTACTAAAGATGCCGGGACTATATCAGGACTTAATGTCTTGCGTATCATTAATGAACCGACTGCGGCCGCCATAGCATATGGGTTGGACAAGAAGGTAAGTGCAAGAGTCAAGCAGAGAATTATGGTATATGTCTGCAAAGAAAACAATGTTGAACATAAACGTATGTAAACTTTGGTGACAGGCTAGAGAAAGTGCAGATGACGTATTGCTCTTACTTCTTTGTTTCCATGCAACTCGTCTAGGTGGGTAGTGAGAGGAATGTCTTAATTTTTGATCTTGGTGGAGGAACCTTTGATGTGTCTATTCTTACTATTGAAGATGGTATATTTGAAGTGAAATCCACAGCTGGTGACACCCACCTTGGTGGAGAGGACTTTGACAATCGCATGGTCAACCATTTTGTCGGAGAGTTCAAGCGCAAGCACAAAAAAGACATCACAGAGAACAAACGTGCCATCCGACGGCTACGTACGGCATGTGAACGAGCTAAACGTACCTTGTCCTCCAGCACGCAGGCCAGCATTGAAATAGACTCCCTCTATGAGGGCATTGACTTCTATACTTCGTTAACTAGAGCGCGCTTCGAGGAGCTCAATGCGGATCTCTTCCGTGGAACCCTGGAGCCAGTTGAGAAAGCCCTACGGGACGCCAAGCTGGATAAGGCACAGGTCCACGATATTGTTCTGGTTGGTGGATCCACACGTATTCCCAAGATCCAGAAGCTCCTCCAGGACTTTTTCAATGGGAGAGAACTAAACAAAAGTATTAACCCTGATGAGGCTGTGGCCTATGGGGCAGGTTAGTGGACATAAAACAGATAGCAAAATTGACCCAGTAGGCCTAGTATTTTGGTGGTGCGACTGAAGGTTAGTGTGTGTATGTGTTTGTGGATAAAGGGTTTAGCCATATGTGAAATGGGGTAAAATTCTGACCTTAATTTGAGTTTTTTTTACTCCACCACCATTCAGAATGCTTGCTCATAACCTCAAGGTTCAGTTTGGTAGATGGTTAAATGTTGGGTAATTTAACTTTAGAGTAATAAAAAAGAGAATGTTGGTAATCTGGGATTTGCCTTCATTTTGACATTGATAAATGTAAAGGTTTCCATCAATATACGCATTGCATAGGAAGAGAACATATGGGATATTTGGGCCTAGTGCCACCCATCTTAAAAAAAAATCACTCCTTGGGAGCATTACTGTGGGTAAATGTACCCAAAAACTCAAACCTAAATTAGAACTTCCTTTCTTCCAGCTGTTCAGGCTGCAATCTTGTCCGGAGATAAATCTGAAAATGTTCAGGACCTTCTACTGCTTGACGTGACCCCACTGTCATTAGGCATAGAGACCGCTGGAGGCGTCATGACTGTTCTCATCAAACGCAACACCACCATCCCCACCAAGCAGACTCAGACCTTTACCACGTACTCCGACAATCAACCAGGAGTCCTTATCCAGGTACAGGAGGACACTTTACACAGACAGATTATTTACTGAGACATTTTAATATACTTAACAATACGATAGAACTTTTGGATTTGCTCGTAGGTATTTGAGGGTGAAAGAGCCATGACTAAGGACAATAATCTACTTGGCAAATTTGAGCTGACGGGCATCCCACCGGCTCCTCGTGGCGTCCCCCAGATCGAGGTGACCTTCGACATTGACGCCAACGGAATCATGAACGTGTCTGCTGTGGACAAAAGCACCGGAAAGGAAAATAAGATCACTATTACCAATGACAAGGGTGAGTGCAGGAACCGACATCCACCAAACGTGACCATTCCAGGAGACTTTACAAAGATAGGAATTCTTTGACTTTCAAATTAATTGAGGCACCTTAGACTACATCTTATTTCCTTATTAAAGTGTATAAATATGAGGTCAGGTATAATTGGCTACTGCTTACTCAAGTCTTCCTTAAACTTCCTGGTTACAACTTTAATGAGGAAGAGATGTATTTTTGTTTATTTATTCTTGTAGCGGGTTAATAACTGTTTAGTAACAAGCGGCATATGTAAGTACTGTTAATTCCCTTCTCTCTTGCCATTACTTGTGGGGCAGATGTCCTCGGTGGTCTAGTGGAGGCCAATAAGACCTAAAAAACTTTCCACCCAACCCCACAAACGATGCTACTGTAAATAAGAACCATAGTGTAAATGTATGATATTTCCACCCGGAACTTGCTCCACACTCATTTCTTTTTTTCTTCTTCTTAAAGGCCGTCTGAGCAAGGAAGAGATTGAGCGCATGGTACAAGAGGCCGACAGATACAAGGCGGAAGATGAGTCTCAGAGGGAGAAGATCACGGCCAAGAACTCCCTTGAATCGTTGGCTTTTAATATGAAGAGCACGGTTGAGGATGAGAAGTTGAAGGACAAGATAAGCCCAGAGGATACACAGAAGATCTTAGACAAGTGCAATGAGGTCATAGCGTGGCTCGATAGGAACCAGGTAATGGGATCCACTGTTGCATCCATTGTTGCTTTCCTCATTGTTATTTAAACTGTTCCGTCTGAGAAGGAAGTCTAGCCTACAACAAATGTGATGACCAAGTTTTGAATTTCCTGTTGTTAAAATATCTCAAAAATGTTTTAATAAATACTTTAAACAGTGTTCTTTTACTAATCCTCATTAAATCTATCGATGCAGTTCATCCGGGATCTAAAACCTTTTGCATCTGCCCCATGTCTGTATCGTCATTGCCCATTTACTAATCTCCTTGTGTCTTTTTTTGTCTCGTTAGATGGCCGAAAAGGAAGAATATGAACACCAACAGAAGGAGCTGCAGAACTTGTGCAATCCCATCATTACCAAGCTGTACCAGGGGGCAGGAGGGGCAGGAATGCCAGGAGGGATGCCTGGGGGTTTCCCTGGAGCGGGCGGCAGTGGTGCTGGTGGCTCTTCTGGACCAACTATTGAAGAAGTCGACTAGAGCCATATATGCGCCAATAAAGGAAGCTGCCATCAGAGCACCTTCCTTCCCCGTGCACTGCAGAAGTTAGGTTATAGCCCACCATAGGTCATACTCTATTACGTTAGCTCTTTTCAACATAAGATGCTTCTCTCCCTATGTGCCTCCCGTACCGTCCACTTTGACCACTCACCAAAAAGGAATTATATCTCTAAACATCGTGCTCCCAACACTTTCTTCTGTGTGCGTATGGAACACATACGCTCCTTTTGTATTCTGCTCTCTAAAACTCAACGCCTTTCATTATGCAAATAAAAGGGTCATAGCACCAAATAAAATGTAGGTTCCATCATATATAAACACAATAGACTCACATTCTTTTACTAACCTGTTTAAAAATAAATAAATATGTCTATAAGAAAATCTATAGCCCATGTGCCATTAAAACCCTCTCATTATGTAGCAATAAACATAATGTATATAAAAGATGCAGTGTTTGGTTTTTGAGATCGATGCAATCAATGATTTAGATGCTTGAAGAAGTATATCTTGCCCGGTGATGGACAGAGATACAAGCAATAAGTGAATACAAGCGATTTTCAAAGAAGAGAGGTAGGGAAACGAGTTAATTGATCCGATGACTTATCGTCTTTGGTTTACATGAGGGGGATCAACAAAAAATGGGGTTTTTCCACATCGGGGCCCATAGATGGTTGTTCATTCTATCTTCAAGTTTCAGCATTTTTGCCTAAATTTTTGTATATTGAGGATCATTCCATAATGGATGAAAATGACCTTCAAGAACACCAAGTTGGAGGAAGGGAGTTTATACAGATGAGTAGGTAAAGTAGGCAAACATTTTATAAGCAAAGTTAGTAGATATTTGCTGCACTTTATGAATGATCTCCTGACTCTGGAACATCTGTGTAGAACCTCTACAGAATTGGAGCCATGAAGTGAGGTCGTTGACCTGCAATCATCATTGGAATAAAAACAGAAGAAGGTCAACAGGTAACGTTGTGGCACAAAGAGTCAAAACCGAGTCAAAACCAAGCTAAAAATATACTTCTCTATATGTTAGATCCAAAGCCTTTTCAATGACAGTGTGTAGACCTCGAACTATTCATCAATGGTCACCACCTTGCTGGTGGGACTACCATTTTGTCTTAAGGACTCTAATGGAAAATGTTGATGCCAGAAATGTTTATTACCCAGCATGATACATTTTTCTTACAGTCATCCTTGGCTAATAAGGAGCCAAGATCAGGGGTTTAAACCTTAAGTAATAATAAAATGAGATGATTTTAATACTGGAATGTTTTTGATTCTAAAGTCGTAGAGACTATATGCTCTCTTAAGTGATCTGTTTGCCGTCAGAGAGACCTCAAATCTTTTAAGTAAGTGGGTTAATGAAGCCCTTTTGTTGATGTATAACTTACTGCACCGATCTGCGTTAAAGCCCTGAGGTGTCGGAGAGCAAGAAAGAGATGAGCAAGAGTGAAATTGACCTAGTTCTTCGTCTCCCAGTTTCGACGGTGCCGTCTTTTATGAGGCTTGCTACGGCACCTCGGTGAGATATCACAAACACTGCGTGGTGATGTCCTTTGTGTGATTCATCGCAAACCATAATAAACTGTGCACTGATATTATGTTGCAATAGTGTGATTAAAGGTTGGAGCGTTGACAGAAGAGCCTGAAGCACAATAATCACAAAGGGTGGTCAGAGCGTCTTTATTGACTCTGCACCCCCTATACCTCTACCCTCCTATCCAAATCCACCCCTAACCGCGCTCTGCGTTCCTCTCATGACCTGCGTCCCTCTTCTTCCATCATTGCCTCTTCTCACTCCCGTATTCAGGTGCTGCACCCCTTCTCTGGGATTCCCTTCCCCGTTCCGTCAGACTTCCTCCTCCATACGTAACTTTCAAAAGATCTCTCAAAACCCACTTTTTTCAAGAAGCGTACAACTTTCTCACCAAACACTCTCAGCCAACATCGTAATGAAACCATCTGAACAATCAACAGCCTTAACAGATCATCCAGAGCCTATGAACTCATCCCCATCCAAGCCGTTCCTCTCCTACTGTTTCACTTCCCCCTCAACCACTGACTAGATTGTCAGCTCACAAGATCAGGGCCCTTTTCTCCTTCTGTTCCAGTTTGTTATTGTGTGTGACTTTAATGTTTTCCTAGGATTGTAACAACTCTACAGAATCTGCTGGCGCTATAAAAATACATGTAATGTAATAATGAGGTCTCCTTAGATACCATCTGGCCACCTAACCCCCGTAGGTCCCTCTTACAGAAAGCTCATCAAGCCAAGTCAGGGCTCTGTCCTGACTCATCACACACAGTGACACTGGCTGCCACTTCTCCCTGTCTATCTTTATTATATCCTTTCTTCCACATTCTATATCACTAAAAATCTATATCCTTTGTACATTTGTATAACCACCAAAAATATCAACCAAGTTACTTCTGAGGTCTACGCTCCCTTTAAGCCACCAACAGCTCCATGGGACGAATGGACGAGGTCTCCATGATGGGCCATCACGTGCCTTCTTTTGCAAGTAGTACGACCTTGATAGAAGAATGTCTTGTACTTAAATTGTTTTGGTGCAAACTATGTGACTCATAAAACATCAGTTCTAAAATCACGGTCTTGTTTTTCTCTAATTTGACTTTCTCTTGTAACTAGTAGATAAGAATTTCGCAAAATTTGATCCCAAAATGCAATGATCAGCAGTCAGCTAACAAAGTCACAATTCATATATTTAGTGTAGCGAACCTCCAGCCTCACACGTTGGTCTTCTCATTGATACTGACATTCCCAACCATACAATACATACAATATTGGTCAGTGACCAAACTAAGGAAATTGTATTAAATTATCCAATTAAAAATATTAAATATTTAATAAAATAATAAAATCTAAGAAGCAGCTTGCCATTGGGTGATCAGAGACTTAAGATGAAGGTTCTATATCATAAATTATATTATCGTCATGTGGTCGGAACATTACGTACTCTGTACTCTCATAGATGATGAGGTGTGGCTGGCTGTATATATAGCTAGAGAAGAGAATATGTAATTGTAGTTGCTTAAGGTTAGTTTGTATCGTATGTCTTGACCTTGTGATGGCTATGATGTAACACTATGTGGCAAATAAAAATTGGGTGGAGATGTTTCAGCCTGAAATTAAACACACGATATAATAAAACATTTTATTACAGAAGGAGAAGGGGGCTGATCTTAGGAGCTTACAATTTATGTATATTGTCTATATTTTTTTTTTATTATTTCTAAGAGATTTATAAATGCTCTGGAGGTCAAAGCATTTGTACCCATGGAAATTAACGCTAACGCCACGATATGACATCATAGCCAGGTTCGTCATGATTAAATCCACAACACGATAATTATGATTTCAACATGACATCTTGGATCAAATAATTCCTCCCAGTTATTATAATATTTATTAAACTCTTATACAGTAGACCCCTACATTTAATTAATTCCACCCCTTTTGTTTCTGCACATTTTTTTATCAAATGCATTTATACAAACGTGAAAAAAACCTTGATTCTCTTAAATTAGATACTTAATAGCATTTAAAAAAAAAAATAATACATGTATTTAAAAGGCCCCTTTCTATATACCCCATGTTAAAAATATAAGGGTTATGTATGAAGGTTAATTCTAAGGCAGTCTCTTGAATGTGGAGCGGTTGTCATAGCAACCAAAAGAAAGTTACTTTGCTCCACTCTCACATTTTGGCTCCCCAAACGCATTAAACTTTTTGCTGCTTGGACATTAGCGTTCCTCCTCTAAAGTTTGTACAGACCAAGCGTAATTACCTACGACTTATATATGCGCCTCATAATTGCGCTAGAACCTTCGGTATTGGTCATGTGTTGCTGGTAATTATAAAGTTATTAAATAAATTGGTTAACAAGTATTACATTATATGTATTACACGGTTGCCTAATTGCCATATATGAGCTGTTTATCTATAGTTTATGCTGAGCTCTTCCGAGGTAGGAAGCTATTGCCTTCGATATGGCTGCAGATAAATGGCCCCGGGGACGGGGTAGTCGAAAGAAAAGACCCAAAAGCTATTGGGAACTATCAGTTGTAGACTTCATTAGAATGTTCCAGTTGCGGTGATTGCAAATAGTTAATATTTCATGGGTGCGATAATTTATTCCACTGGGCAAACAGGACAACTGCTTGGGCCCCAACCAACGTCAACAGATGGGCAGTCAACAGTCTACCAGTTGGTCCGGGGATCAATGACTCCGTAGATGATCAATAAATTTTTTTCTGGCTCTGTTGCATCTAAGAGATAAATCCTCTGGATTCTAACCATATATCTTGTGGAGAATGTGGTGATAGATGTGGTATTAGCTGGAGACTTCGCGAATACAAGAGGATTGGTTTTTCTAAGATGGCGTTATAATTGAGAAGACAAGATCTGTTGCAAACCTAGAATCTGCCAGCAGATCGGCCCAATTCGGCCCCTGTCTAGTCTGCCCGTTTCTCCTGCCGTAAAGACTCAAACCTTAATCAGTCGTTGGTCTCGTCTTAGATTTAGGAGCCATATGCCCATCCCATGCATGTTTATATTCCCTCACCATCTCTATCACTTCTCAGGGAGGCTGTTCCACTTATTACCACCCTCTCGCCTTGTGAGATGGTGAAGGTTGTGGAGTGATACCTTTTACTGGATCTAGATGTATTCTAAATGTCAGAACCCATCTTTCGTTTTCAGTTAATCACAGGTCCAGCGCTTCTGATACTCAGGGTGTGACTCTCGTCATAGGCAGCTAGCTATTATAGGTTCCCTCGGATCTATGAGTCAACGCGTAGCCCGCAACCTGTAATCATGGCTATTATTATTTTATAGATCTCATACGGCGCTCGACACGATACCATTAGAAATTTCGAACCCAGATTAAACATAGAATTAACGAATTAAAAAGAATTCAAGATGGGGAAACCATTGTTGGAGAAATAGACATGAGGAATGTAGAAAGACGTGCGCATACTTGTTATGTCAGGGTGGTGTGTGAGTGTGTGAGAGTTTAAATGCCATGTTTAACCACGCAGGGTGGGAAAGATAAAAGCAAGTATTATGAGACCCATCAGCGCCAGTCTAGGGTTTCACCGTGTCCTCTCTTCCAGTTTAATGTCCCTGACAACCCCACTATAGATGAATGAGTATTAAAGTGCCCTAACCCCCCCCATAAGTACTTTCATATGCATTCTTCTAAAAAACATGTAAGCACTGATTGCTTGCTTCAAGCAGCCAATGGCAGGAAAGTGCTCCTATTGAGATGGATTGGAGCACTTTCCACACATGTTGAGGGGGGTCTGAGACCCTCACGTACGGTGTTCATAAGCCAGGACATGCACCACATTTTTCTCCGGGGGTGGGGAAAGGGGCAGAATCCCCCCCATGCATTTACAAAAGAGACACCATGAAAATTTAATGGGACCTCTCAACTATCATATGCATCATGATGGCTGGAGTGTTCCTTTAAATATTTGCATTAAAGGCCACATTTTTTAAGATTAGCCAAATACTAGCTGGCCTGCTTAATTTTGTGAGTTTTGAGTAATTTCGGTCATTTTCAACTTTCTGCACCTTCTATATAACGGCCGATTCAGATTTTAACATTCTGAGCCAGAACTTATTTCAGTTTGGTGGTTAGACGGATGTACATCCGGGGCAACCCATGATGGAAATAAACGTTCAAAGTGAATAATAGTCTCGTTCCCATGAAGAGTTACTCTAAGCAACACAACAAAACAAATCTATGGATCTCGTAACTTCGGGACTCTGTTGCTAACACAGGATTGGAATACCGTCACGCCCAACGTTAGTTGAGATGGATGTGGATTGGCATCGTCACGCCCAACGTTAGACCGAATGCAAGGTAGCAAATCTAGTATCTTTTTCCCTGCAGGATAATTAGTCATAAATCTTAAGATTTCACATTCTCACCGGGGGGAATTCCTACTGGTTTCTGTTACTCAGAAGATTTAATTGCCGATGGGGAGATATCAAAGGTCCTTTGGGTTCTTGGACCCATTGGTCCGCAGAAAAACCTGTCAGGATCCATCCTAGAGCTCTGTTGGGCCATGATTTCCTGGGGATGCCTTCAATATATCCATTAAAAATGTTACTGTTCATAATGTCCCTAAAATTCTCTTTGTTCCCCAACTTATGCATACAAAAATATTGTATGAGGTCTTAGAGTAATAGTGTGTGATAGGGTAATATTGTGGTGGAACATTGAAGGAGAGTTCTACGCGCTGTAAGGTATCTGCTATAAAAATGCTCGTATTATGGAAAGGTCAAGGTCAAAACATGAGAAATTGATGGAAGGCAGTCCCTCCGCTGAGATCACTCTCTTGGGCTCCCCAACGGCCCATGTACATGATGGAGGCTGTCCAGAGTTGGGGTCTTTAAGTCACTGAGCACTGGGATACGACGTCTGCTTTCAGCCATTGCTAAAACATGTCCTTAGGCGTTAACACATAAATGCCGTCTCTATTTCGGGGCAAAAAGTAGCATTTTCTGTCTACTTTTGCACCAGTCCTCCCAAACGTGGAAGCAGGCAGAAACGGTTGCTTTGCGCCAACCACAGCACATACGATTTCTCCTTGAATTCTGTTAATAATACGTTTTTATCTTATTACGACACCTGCCTGTTCTAACCCTAGACAGATTTTATTTTAGATTTATTCTCCAAAAACCTAAAATTACACCAAAAAAAGTTTAAAGAAAAAAAAAAGGTTACGGTTAAAAAGTTTCCTCATATCAGAGTCTCGGCAATAAGTGATAATTAAGCACAATGCGTGGCTCCTAAGGAATTTCCTTAATATTTTGGAAACAGTTTATCAGACAAGCCCCCCCCCCTTTCTCTCTTGTAGATAGTTATCCAAATATTAATTATCACTTGTGCTATTTTCTGCAAGTGTTACTCATCGGAAGAAAAAGGGAGTGGGAAATTATGGGCGTAAAGCTATATATTTTAGAGTCTAGTAAGTGAGTGAGCCAGTATTCTAGACGAACTCTCCATTAAAGATGGAGAAGACCATCTTGCTGTTGTGTCTGCTGGTTTGCATTTTGCCAGGTAAGGGAGGACTTTTTGTTTTTTTGCAAAGTTTATATACAAGAAGGTCAAGTTGTAAAATAGGTCAATTATAAAAATTGGTAGAATCGGTAGAATAGTAGAGCTGAGAAGGGAACGGAAACATGAATGGTCTGGTATCTACTGGGCACTAGGAGACATCTTTGGTAATATGATGGAATTTGATTATATTTGATTGGTTTTGGGCTAAATAAAGAAGAATTTAAAAAAAACAGATATGTTGACCAAAGTTTATTATCTGAGATAAAATCACTGATTATTTAATCTAATTTTATTGTAATCCAGTTGCTTGTGATGGACTTTCCTTCAGCATTGAACCATTGAGCGGCTCTAGATTAGATGATTTAGGTAGTCCTCGTCTTAAGTCAAAGCAATGGACTTGAAAGTGCAAAGAATAAGGGATCTTAATTCTTATATTCACCGTTCCTTTGCTGTAATCGTTAGGTGTTGAAGCCTGTTAACCTCCGCCTTCAGAACGGAGAACCTTGTTTAAGGCTTATTAGATGTCAACAGTACCTAGGCAATTAAAGGTTTATCGATTTCTACTTGTACGGAATGGTGAGGTATGTCAGGTTCTTAAAGGAAACCGCAGAAGAAGTTAAACAATGTTTATTAGAGATCGTATCGAATCCTGTTTGGGTGATCACTCTACACCAGGTAGTCATCAAAGGACTATTCGAAGGTGTCAAGAGTGAAAACATGTATCTTCAGGGTAAAGAGATCATCGCGACACTAGTGGGATTTTCAGGGGAGAGTTTCCTAAAGAAAGTTACCAGCACTCTTATGTCTGTCTCTTTGCTCGGCATTGTTTTCGTGGCTTTTCATCAGTTTGGTGGTTTTCTTTGGCTTGCAACAAAAGTATCTGTGTAGACCAAGTTGTCCCTTGTAGGCATCTGGCACTGTGCCCTGAAGATAGACGATAATCTCCTCCAACATTTTAACCTGCGTAGAAAACTACATGCAACTTATTTCTAAATATTCAAAAAACAAAAAGTTTTATTTGCCCACATAAAAAAAAGTTTGCATTTTTTCCTAATATATGCAATATTTAAGTAAACCCAACTCTACTGACGGTGCCAACCCATTGCACTCAGATATCGGTGCCAACTAATAATTAATGTAATTCATATGATTGTAAAATCTCTAATAAAAAGGATGGGTTATGAAGACATTGGGTGCCAACTATGGAACTCAAGAAGTGTTCAGGGCTAGGCGTCCTCCTAAAAAAGCAGCACTTTTTTTGAAAAAGGGAAAGTGATCATTATCTCGGAACATAATTAATGTTATTGCTAGGTGTATGTTGGGCTGGTCTAGGTTTTCTTAAATAATAAATAAACTCTTTCAGTACTGAGGCGGCCACTCCTAATAAAAGTCTAATTTTGTTCCAAGTATGTTGAAATCACCTTGAAAAGGGCGAGTTCCGACAAAGACATTTTAATTAGTCTTATCCAAATATATTCAACAACACTTTGGATAAAGAGTCGCAGCTTTAACATATAATTAGATAACATTGTTCAGAAAAGATCTTTGAGAGCTCTACTCTCAGCCCCATGTATTGCTAAAAGGATACAGTGTGACTGTTCTCTGATTGGCCGATTCCAAAGTGATCTCACTGCCAATACAAATTCCCGATAGCTTTTTTCCCCTCATTGTTCTTTTTCCCCCTGTTGATGGACGTCCAATAGACTAACTCATGACGTCAATGCCCCCTGATTGCCATGACAATTGTGTGAAGAAAGACTCGTACGGTCAGAGGCTTCCACCACCAGATACACAATGGGCTAGCCCTCCATTGGGATTATTCACCTATGCTCAAGCAGCGATAAACTTGTAACCTGGTCTTGGGAATTTTGGTTTAGAAGCACTGATATGATAAGACAACTATGGATAACATATTAAACATGTATTTTTTTTCTCTTTCTGTTAAGCTGTGTCTCTTCGATGCTATAAATGTTTGGGTAAAAGAAACTGCACGCAAAAAGAGGTGGATTGCCCCGGCCAAGGCAGCAAGTGCAGAACGTCAGTCATGAAAATCTCCTCTGGTGAGTATTTAAATAGTAACGTTGTGCTGCTAGACATTCTTATCCAAGCATCTTTAATTTAAGGAAAGTATTTTATTTATATGAATAGAGGGGGGGGGGGGCAAATAAGCATTAAACATAAATTCGAAAATCTTTACCATTAGGATAATTTGACCATACTTGGTCAAGGTCAAGGTTTGAATCGAAAAAAAGGAAATAAAACTGGGTACAATAATAGAAGGTTAAAGTAGATAAAGTAGAGTCCCATAAAGTCTTAATCTATCCTTATGTTTTCTGATCACAGTTTTACTTGCGCAAGAGAGTATTTCGAAGAGCTGCTTAAGTAGTAACGCTGTCTCGGAGACGACTTCCTTCTCCCCGAACGCATTGTTCCAACTCTCTCTCGAGGAAACTGTATGCAATACTGATCTCTGCAACAGCCAGTCCAACTCCAGTAAGTCATTACTTTGCTTTTTTTTTATGAATTCTATGTCAACTATTGCATAATTAGCCACATTTAAGATGTTATTAGTAGCTGTGAGCTCATCCTACTATGTCATCACTCCATATATGGTAATTAGAAAATATAATGAGATTATTTAAATCTTAGTACTGGAGTTAAAACACGTACTGGTGAAGGACAAAGACTGGGTTAATATCTTAGCAATTTGTATAGGTGGCATAGAGTTGAGACAGGTGGGCAAGTAACTTCTCAGGTGCCCCACATGGATGTTGTAGCCGTTTGGACATCAAATGATGTTAAAAAAAACATAAGGAAAAAAAGACCTGCATAGTAGGATAATGGTACATGGGACCAGCACTAGGTCCTAGAAGGCCAATAGATACAATAACTGTTCCTTCTGGCCAGAAGTGCTTCAAACTTTCTTTTTAGGCAATTATTTTAGTAAATATGATTAGTATTTAGGACTAATTTTATGAGTAGACAGTTAACTCTACTATTTACAAATATTTCGTATAATGTAACAAATTCTTTTTTTCAGCTCCTGAGGCAGGAAACAATGATCTTTACTGTCAAGGGTGTGTGTCACCTGGAAAAAATTGTGACAGCGAACTGATGAGACAAATGCAATGTAAAGGCAACCAGAGGCAATGCGTGGACATGAAAGTCACCGGAATGTTTGGTAAGACTATCAAAATGTCGCACATAAAGGATTTTTAATAGGGTGAACAGGGTGAACTTGGGTGCATCAATGACGTTCTGAAGCCATAGGTTTTTAAGGATCTTTTAAAAATTGGCAATGGCAGACAAGAACAAAAAAGACTTTCCAAACTTCTAGCTCAACATAAAAGTCAAGATAGAGAAACAAGAAACATGAAGATAATGAATGACTAACAATGTTCTCTTCTATCTTGCAGCAACTGGTAGGACAGAAGTCAATCTAAAAGGATGTGGGGCAATCCCAGGTTGTTCTGGAAATTTGGCCTTCTCCAGTGAGACAAGCTCGATGGCCGTAACATGCTGTAATGAAAACTTCTGCAACATCGGTATAGGTAAGAGGAACAACGAGATACAACATAGAACTCCATTCTTTCTTTCATTTCATTTGGTTTATGGAAAATCATCTCATTTATAGATGAAGTGCGTTGAAATTGAGGACTCCAACCACATTCTAGATCTTTAGTTGAGTTAGTGTTCTAATTGTGTTGGGTCAATAACATTTTCTTCTTCTTCTTTGCAGAGGGTGTACAAATAGATAAAACTCCCAATGACATTGAGTGCTACAGTTGCAACTCAGCAGAGGGCAGCAGCTGCTCTGAAGACGTCGACAAAACCAAATGCTATGGACCTTTGACTTCATGTCTGGAGATGACAGGCATCAGTATAAAAGGTAATCCCCACACAATGTTCAACCCATCTTTTTTTTTTTTATATATAATTTTATATTAATGCTTAAAAAATTAAATGGAAATCTATAGAATTTTAATGCAGGAAGGTATAACAAATTAAACGTTTGATTTAGGTAGACTAGCTTGGGTTTCACCATTTTTCACGGTGTTATCATTGGTTTTTCTTCTTCTCATGGATGATGTGAATTTGTATTTAGTTAATACCTATTATTCCTGTCTCAACTTCCACTTTGTCTTTACCCAGATGGAACTCCAAAACCTTCTGTGATTAAAGGTTGTGCCACTCCCACCATGTGTCACAGCAATGTCCTTCCGCTCTTGCAAATGTTGGCCAACGCGACCATACAGTGCTGCAATGGAAGCTTGTGCAACAATAAACTTACCGAAGCTGATGTCAACCTGGATGGCTACCTCCCACCAGGAAGTGGAGTACCCGCTTCAGGTACATTCAGAGGTGGTTCTTATGAAGCATCTTATGGTGGGAACCAAGTAGAACTCCCAAAGGGAGGGTATTCTGATCAGTCGATTAAAACGCAATACAATTGGCAGAACAGTCAAAGTTATGAAAATGATGGTGCTTCCACACCTTCTTCAGAATATTTCAACAATAACATTAATACTGTGGGCTCATCCATTGACTATAATATACCCCCTGGCTCCGGTGGTGGCTGTGTCAATGATAGTTCTAGTCAATACAATCAAAATTCGATTTCTAATCCAAATACTAACAATGGCTCTATGTCTGGCAGTTCATATAATGGCTATAACAAGCCAGGAAACCACGCTGGCCATGCCAGCAATGGAAGCAATAACATCACCTATAGTGCAAACTCTGGCTCGCCAATATATCAAAATTTTGGAAATGGTAGCACAGTCTACAACAATACTGTTTCCTACCAAAACGTGCCTTTACCAGGTTTCACCAATGGTTCTACAACTGCAACCCCACCTTTTGGCTACGGCGTGCCAGGGAATGGAAATTATACTATCACCAATGGTTCCAGTGTTTATAATGTTCCTCCTGGCTCTCCTGGGCACCAGAATTATGGAAACAGCTCCAGTGCCTATAATTTACCCCCTGGCTCTCCTGGGTACCAAAGTTTTGGAAACGGTAGCTCCAACAATAACAATAATTCGGCTTTACCGGGTTCAACAAATTATAACGTCTCTGGCAGCTCCACCACTGGGTACAACATATCTGGGAACAACAGTAACATCATTAGTAACAGTAGCAATTCTGGTGTATATTATATGCCCCCTGGCATAGCCGGGTACCCATCTTCTGGCAATGGCAGCTCCGCTCATAGCTCACACAGCTACAACAATTCTGTTTCCAATCCAAACGTGACTTTACCAGGTTATACCCATGGCTCTGTGACCGGAAATTCATCCACTGGTTACCACATCCCTGGGAATGGGAGTGCCGTTACTACTAATGGAAATAATTCCAGCATCTATAGTGTCCCCCCTTATTCTGGTTCCAGTAATGGTAGTGCCAGTTATAACTCTGCTCTGGGTTCCATGAACGGCTCTCTAACCGGTTACAATTTGCCCGGGAATGGCAGTGGTGTCATTACTAATGGTTCCAGTGTCTATAGCATCCCCCCTGGGCCATCAGGGTACCCGGCTTCTGGAAACGGCAGCAACATTTATAACACAAGCTATAACAATTCTGTTTCTAACTCAAACATGTATTTGCCAGGTTATACCAACGGCTCTGTTACCGGCAACTCATCTATTGGCTACAACTTGCCAGGAAACAGTACTGGCCATGGCATTAATGGCTCTAGTGCTTATAATGTAACCTCTGGTCATAGTTATGGCAATTCGTCTTCTGGATACCACATACCGGGGAATAGCAATGTTAATATAACTAATGGAAATAATTCCAGTGCCTATAATGTCCCCCCTGGCTTCCTAGGTTATCCTGGTTCTGGTAACGGCAGTGCCAGTTATAACTCAGGAAATTACAGTAATATTTTGAACCCAAATGTTTCTGCACCGGGTTCCATGAACGGCTCTTTAACCGGTTACAATTTGCCCGGGAATGGCAGTGGTGTCATTACTAATGGTTCCAGTGTCTATAGCTTCCCCCCTGGGCCATCAGGGTACCCGGCTTCTGGAAACAGCAGCAACATTTATAACACAAGCTATAACAATTCTGTTTCTAACTCAAACATGTATTTGCCAGGTTATACCAACGGCTCTGTTACCGGCAACTCATCCACTGGTTATAACATGCCTGGGAACGGCAGTGACATTATTCGAAACAGTAGCAATTCTGGGGTATATTACATGCCCCCTGGAGCAGCTGGGTACCCGGCTTCTGGAAATGGCACCAATTATCATAACACAAGTTATAACAATTCTGTTTCTAACCCAAATATGTCATCACCAGGCTATACCAATGGTTCTGTTACCGGCAGCTCATCCACTGGCTACTACTTGCCAGGAAATGGTACTGGTGTGGGTAGTAATGGTTCCAGTGCTCATAATGTGACCTCTGGTCCTGGTAATAGCAGTGCCAGTTATAACACAGCCCATAACAATTCTGTTTCAAATCCAAACGGGACTTTACCAGGTTATACCAATGGCTCTGTTACCGGCAACTCATCCACTGGTTATAACATGCATGGGAATGGCAGTGACATTATTCGAAACAGTAGCAATTCTGGTATATATATCATGCCCCCTGGCACAGCTGGGTACCCGGCTTCTGGAAATGGCACCAATTATCATAACACAAGTTATAACAATTCTGTTTCTAACCCAAACATGTCATCACCAGGCTATACCAATGGTTCTGTTACCGGCAGCTCATCCACTGGCTACTACTTGCCAGGAAATGGTACTGGCCTGGGTAGTAATGGTTCCAGTGCTCATAATGTGACCTCTGGTCCTGGTAATACCAGTGCCAGTTATAACACAGCCCATAACAATTCTGTTTCAAATCCAAACGGGACTTTACCGGGCTATACCAATGGCTCTGTCACCGGCAACTCATCCACTGGTTATAACATGCCTGGGAATGGCAGTGACATTATTCGAAACAGTAGCAATTCTGGTATATATATCATGCCCCCTGGCACAGCTGGGAACCCGGCTTCAAACAATGGCAGCTCTAGTTATAACTCAATCTATAACAATACCAATTCAAACTTGACTTTCCCAGGGCACATCAATGGCTCTGTCACTGGCAACTCATCCACTGGTTGGAATGGCAGTGAAATTATTACCAATGGAAATAATTCCAGTGTCTATAGTGTGCCCCCTGGTTCTTCTGGCAATGGCAGTGTAATTAATAATTCAGGAAATTCTAGTAATGTTTATAATCCAAGCTTTGCTTTACCAGGTCACACCAATGGATCTGGAGGTGCCAACTCCTCTACCGGATACAATAATGCAGGTAACAGCAGTAATAGTACTGGTAATGGAGCCAACTCACCCCCTTACTCATCAGGGAATTCCAGTTCTGGAAACAACAGTGCCATTTATAGCTCAGGATTCAACAGCAGTAATTATAATGGGAGCGTGCCAGGTTCCAACAACGGATCTGGAAGCCCTAACTCCACTACTGGGAATGGCGGTGTTTTAAACAATAATGGGTCAAATACAAGCAACAACACTTTATTAGGCAGCTACAACAATGTTCCTGGGGGTAATGGGTCATCAACCAACAACACCAATGCTGGCAATGGAAGCAGCTCTGACAGCGCATGGGGAGTCAGCAATGCCAGTAACCCAAACCTGTCTGCCCCTGGCGGAAGCGGTAATGGATCTGCTAATGGAAATGGAAGCAACACTGATGGCTCTTGGAACAATGGGATCGTCAGCAATAATGGTTCCACTTTGGGAGGCTCAAACAACAACATGACCACTGGTGGGGGTTCTACCGGCTCCATCCCAGGACTTACCACGGTCAACACTCAAAGTAACACCCCCGGACTCTCTGCTGCCAGCTTCACCATTCTTGCATGTGCCATGTTGGTCAACATACTTAGCAGAATATAATAAATGTCATTGCTTTTGGATATTAATGTATTATATAAGGAAGAGGGGTTTTTCGGCAAGTTTGTATGCCATTGCTGTAAACTTCAAAAACATTTTTTTTTAAATTATTATACATCAAACCTGTAAATTGTTCATGATTCTCCAATAAATGTTTTGGTTAGTTACATGGTCTTCAAATTTTGTATCCATATCCAAGGTGAGAAATCTATGTTAAACTTCATGTATTGACCAAAAATACTGTTCCAGTCGATTAGATTATGTCATCTATATAAACGCATAATGAGATAATAGAAGAATGAAAGCATGTAATAGCCGTGTGATCTCAGTTGAATAACAAAGTATGGTGGTGGCCGGTCCACTTCAATATTGACAATAAAAGTATCATATTAAGTATTAAAAATCAGACTGTGGATTTAATCTTTTATCTATGTTGGGGTTGAAGATCAAGGTGGGGAGAGGTTTGGAAGAGATGCTAGTTTAGAATTAAAATGAATGCAGTATATTTAAGCATAATCTGACATCATGACATTGTTTTCTTAGGAATACTTCAGAATACTTGACATTGTCGCTAGAAGAGACAAAAACCTTTAGCTCCTTCCTTTTTTAATTTGGACGACTGACCAACAAGAAGTCTTCCTTAGAAATAGAAAGAGACTCAGACTTATAGTCAAGCACCATAGTCCAATGCCCTTCGCCAATGACACTGCTTACTGAACCTGCTCTGTTATAAGATGTGTTAGTCAATGGCTAAAGACCAGTAGCGGAAGCTAACCGGTAATTGGTCATCTAGGGTATCGTCATGGTGTAACTGGACTCATATGTGTATAAAGTAGACCAGTTCTGCTTCATCAACGGATGACCCTGCTTTGTACATGTTCATTTTGCTTCCAGCCCACATGGCATACGTCATGGGGGGGGGTAATTTGGACAGCTGGCCAGAGGAACATTGGTAACTATGCAAGAGCCACCATGACTTCTTACTATCACTAGCACGCTATAGACCTTCAATCAGGGCCCGACTGGTGATGATAGGGTGGGCATATCCACCTATTGGCCACACACTGCAGCACCCAATCTCCACTGGATCGGGTGAGTATGGGGCTTTCAAATAGTGGCCCATTGAGTGTTTGCCCAGTGTGCCAGATGGCCAGTCCATGCCTGTCTTCCATACTCATTTATCCCCCCCAATTTTTTTTTCTTTTTGCTCGATTTTTTCTTTTGTGCATCTCAAGTGGGCGAAAAACAAACTTCTCGTAATTCAATCTATCCGACATTATCCGCAACCATACACAATACGTACAGGTGTTCTATTCTTCATTTGTTAACAAAACATAGAAGAACATTTCTTAATTCTTATTTAACTCGAAGCTTGCTGAACTCTGACCAACTTCTGAAGATAATTTAGGATTGCCGTTTCCAAAAGGTTTTATGGCTTTGACCATTAGTGTCCTGTTTGGTCGTCACGCTCCTTCTATGAACGACAAAACTATCGGTGAATTAGATAGAATTGAAATAATCTGGTTAATTTTAGAAGATGTGAGAAAAGGAAACACGTTTTGCCATATTGTGGATCTGATCATATGTCATTAAACTTTTATGGTCTTCTTTTTGGCAAAAACAGTAGATTAACAATGTTTGCTAAATCCAAGTTATAAACTATAACCAACATTCTGAATGTGGATCAAAGATCATGTGAAATGATCCATACAGCTCAGCTCAACGTTTATTCATGAAATTAGAGAATAATAGGTAAATTAACTAATAAAATTAGCTCACATGAAGGATTTATCAGGCATTAAGAAGGGCTAAATCCCAATGAGCTTCTCCTGTGGAAAAATAGGTACGTCAGTGAGGGGACTTTCAAGAAATCTGCTCGCTTTAACTATACTCAGCCCTTTATGGATATACTCAGGTCACGTCATAATGGATCCAGTCATGGATTTGAAATGACCGACTCTTCAGCCCGAAAAGCAGCAGTGAAATTAAATACAGAGCATGCGTTTTACAGCTTTTGTGGGTTGTAGAACGAGTTATTGTCCACGTACGATGATTCAGAGGAAAAAGGTTTTTATCAGCCTGGACCAGTAAAAGCCAATTAAACCCAGCTGGAACGTTACCCCAGAAGGTGAACAGAAAAGGGCAATAAACTAACGAGCCTGTCTGCTCCTCCCTTTGTCATTTCATTTTGCAGGCCATTTTATCAGAATTATTACACTGATCAGAAAGTACTTTGCTCTATCAAAAAAATAACATTGAATTTTAACAAAAATAAATTCACGTTGAGTATGATGAATAATTTCAAGGTCTCACAACAAATCCAGGTACTATATATGAGATAAGACACACAGTATGTGTATCTTAGCAGATATGTCATTTTGTTTTTCCTCTGAAGATCTAATCATAGAAAACTAGCAGAAAATGTTAACGAAAATCTGATTTCTTTATTTCCAGCATTTTCAGGATGAGGTCCCTCTGTTTCCGCTCCCTTTATTTTGGGGCAGTTAGAAGGAGATCTATGATCTCCCCAACTGGCCCTGCTCATCCATGGCTTGGTGCCACCAGCGACATTTCAGTTAGGGGGTGCACATGGGGGCATGATATTATGTAGGGGGGCCATGGCCCCCTCTGATCCCCAAGGAGCCGCCACTGTTTGATACACAGGTCAGTAGCTAAACAGCGTAGATTAGTAAAGGAGAACATTCTGTGTTACATACGAAGGGAACCTTCAAGTTGCCAAGCAGAAGACCACTTAATGAAATATCATGAATTGAGAAACCTTTCATGTAAAACGAAATTATTTATTGGGGATGATTTATGGAAATGTACCCGAAATTCTGTTATCACTCCCAGGCATCTTAGTTAAGATATTATAGTTCTAACACATAAAACAAGTTTGAGATGCTTCCCAAGAATGGACAGCCACTTCATCTGTCTGTCCTATGGTGTGTCCTCACTTGGGAACATCTCAAACTTGAGCCATTACATAAGAAAAAACACCAGATGTACGTTTCGGCCTTCATGGGCCTCTTCAGTAGGGCCCAGTTGGTATCTGTCTAGGTATAAGAGAGCAAGGAGGTCCACGTCTGGACCCAAACATTTACATGGGGTGGGCCCCTAAGAGATGCCTGAACAGTGAAATCCCAACAAAAGTTTGAGATGAACTCACCAAAAATGTTGTGTTGTATGGTATTGTAGTTCTGATCCTTACGTGGGTTATGGGATAGAATAATAAAACATTGGTAGATGATACATTTCACCCAGTAAGGTGTCAGCTTAACAACAGACAACCTCCTACTTTACGATGTTTATGGAAAGGGTAACCAACTCTTTTAAAACCCTTCCCTTTATGACAAAACAGGTCAACACTTCAGTCTGCGGAGACTGTCCACCTGGCAAGAGTCTCCTAACTCTTCAAGACCCATCTAAGGCAAAGCCTTTGGCGAGCTCCAGGACCTGCAAAGAGATGAAGACGATTGAATATTCTACACTTTTATTTTATTTTTGCGTGGGATTCTTTCTTCTAACAGGTGACAAAATATTCTAAGGGGAGTGATGTCATTTTTTTGGAATCAAAAATTGCAAATGAAGAACTTTACATTCAGGGCTCTCTAAAGCAATTCCCATGTTTTTTCTCCCTAGCCTGGGATCTAGATCTCCAGGTCTTCTCTTTAGTGGTGTCCACATCTTCTTTATTTTAGTAGGAATGATGTCAAATACACATACATCCAGATCGATTGGCAGGTCATTGGCTGTTTTTAGAAGATGTTATGATGATAAAAACTATTTTAATGGTTTTAATTAAAATCCCATCAATTGTTCCTCTCTAGTACTAAGAGGAGGTAAATGATGTTTGCACAAGCCTAAAATATGAAACTTATATTATTTGCTAGAGTTTTTGGAATGTCCTCTTCATCTATATATTAGGTACCTATGGCTTGGATTGCTACAGCAGTCATGGAAGTGCTAAAACTGGATACGTCGATGAAACCATTGTGAATTGCGAAACGCCTATGAATATCTGTACAGAAGTTATTGTCATTATGAGTACAGGTAAATAAGTGAATCTAATATTTGTGTTACAGATAGATATGCATATGTATTGTCTCTTTCCATACTTATCATGCTACTTTGTGGTAAAAAATAGAATGCCCCGGTCTTAGTCACCCTATGGGACCGTTGGGACAACTGGATAAATTACTTAAAGGTCTTCAGCGGACTCACATTAGCTTCGTCATAAACTATATTAATTTGGGGTTTGAAGAGGGAATGTCATCACATAATATCAACATATTGGCATCCAGGTCTGCAGAAAAATTATTTTTATTAGAAAAATGTTTTTCCAACGCTACATCCCGCTGCCGCAGACATCCATGTTCTAACCCTATAATAAGCTGTCGAATCATATAAGCTTTCAAAACCTCATTAGATCCCTTCTTCATTCAATTCGGAGTAATTATTAAAAATGTCAACAATTTAGATTTTTAATACATCCACAATTTATTTATGTTTTTTAGGTTACGTGACCTGATAAATAAATTGAATATAAAACATCTAAAATGTATAAAGTCTATATTATGCTCCTTCTTTTTGTTTCTTTATTTCTCTAGGGAACATGTCTGTGACGGTGAGGAGTAAAGGTTGTGGAGTAGGAAAGGCCACTTTTGTCGTCTCTCAAACGTCTTTGGAAGGTCTCGCTTCTCGTTCATATAAATTGGGCTGCAACACTTCCCTGTGCAACCAAAATAACTCCAGCATCAATATCTCCTCCATGAAGACCACAGATAATGCTTGTAAGGTTTAAACATTAACTCTCTTAAGGTAGACAGGATCACAGGGCATAGCATATATTCTAATATGGACGAGAGGTCCTCTGGTTCGAAATGGTCCAATAACACCACTGGGTCCACTGAAGGTTTTGATTGGTAAGGAGTCCGTATTTTTTTAGAAAAGGTGCTTAATTCTATATAGTTCCAAGGGACCCTATGGGTGGCCAGTATAACAGAACCACTGATGCATCTAGGTGGGAACGGTTGCTGGGCAAACCACTACTGGCTAGAGTTTGGTTGAAGTCAACAGTTTGGTTTGGTTCCTCATTAAATGTGAAGTTCCACCTCTCTCTCTCTATGAGACATGAGGACCTGGGTGAAAATTTGATTTAAATGTTTGTACGTTTTTCAGAAGCTAGGGGTCAGTTTTGGTTTGGTTGATCCTCAGAGGTATGAGGTTTGCCTACCTGTAGGGTTTTCCTAGCTGCTCCAGGTATAACAAATGACCAATTTCTTGCAAGTCTACTGCAAACCAACTACTTCTATTGTTCAAATTAATTCTTACCCTGGCTCCAAAAGAGTGAAAAACAAATGAACTAAAGTAGTTCCCAGATATCCTTAATGAGGCAAGGTGTGCATGGCATGTTTGCAGGGAAACATAAAATTTTATATTACCTTCATTTGCCAAAAAATCTCAATGTGTCAATATCACATAAAAAATGGTGTCCCGTTCAGGAAGTGCACGTATGTAAGTTGTAAAACTGACCGTAACAAATTTATTGTCAAAGACGCCCCATAAAATCTATGAGTCACGGTGAACACGTACGTCCTCCGGGGAACCTCGTTCCTTTTTTGCCCTTGTTTTGCCCAGAAATGTTTGATTTCTTTTTTTAGCTATGAATGGCTCAACCAACGCATTGGAGTGTTACTCTTGTATCAGCGTGACAGAGTCAGGTTGCTCCGAACAGAAGGCAGAGAGGGTGACGTGCCAAGAAGACTTTGATTCTTGTTACAAAGCCAACGGCTCGATTTCTATCGGTGAGTAACTTAGTAATCTTAGTACAAACCTCTATTTAATAAGATAGTGGGGGAAACGTACTTCTATGTGAATATTTTGGGGGACAGCAGTCAGATTAGAGGGATTTTTGTATCAATAACAATATCTATGAGGTTCACCAGGTTGGCCGTCAAGAGAATTATACATTTTTATCCTATAAAAGTATTGTTTATTAGAATCGAGGTAAAGGCGTCAAATTCATGGGTCAATCTTGACATAGAATAGGGATCGTGAGCTATGGGTTGAAAAATTCCACTCTTCTATTGAGTTGAAGCGTGTGTCACGTCTGACCAACGTGCCCACTGCCCTTCAATTAAACATTCTACTACTTATCTCCTGTCACTTGTAGGTAATTACTCTCAGCCCGTGTTCATACGTAAATGCTCAACGTCGACATGTCAATCTTTGCGTAGTCCGAGCCCATGGTACGGCATCGACTTGGAGAGTTCATGTTGTAACGACAGCTACTGTAATGCCGAAGCGGAAAGTACAACGCCATCCGAAACACTATTTACAAGCAATTCCCTGACGGTGACCTACGATGTAACGACTGTAACCTACGATGTAACGACTGTAACCTACGATGTAACGACTGTAACCTCCGAACCTTCCACCGCTGACTTCCCAACAGATATAACTGAAGCCACCGATCACACAACTTCCAGCGGCTTCTCACATCTGTCCAGCTCTTGGTCGTGGTATAACTTGTTTCTTGGTCTCATCGTCACTTACAGAATATAAGTAAGGAGTATGTTATTCGTTGTATGACGTCCTACGACTTTTTTGTAATTGAAAATAGGAATGTATTATCTGTAATCGATGTACAAAAGAAAGCAACAAACGAAATTCAACAAGATTGTATGATTTGAATATACAACAGTTGACATTAAAGCTTAATCTCTATTGCGAAACATACTATGGCACGATTTCTTAATTTGCCTATATTTATGGTTTTGAGGGACCATTTTTTTAGTGTATCTAATGGTCAACAGGGCTAATGAATAAAAAAAATGCTTGAAATGGCAGTGAATTTGCATACCAAGCGTGATATTGATACCTTAAGCCTTCTTCTTTGCTACCCCAGGTAGGAGATCCTTCTGAATCAGTCCTTTTGTGGCCCAAACAACAAAATGTATCTGAATTAAGAGCAATTATTTTCTTTTTAATATAATCTTTCTAGTAGGTTTCTTCTCCTGCCTTACAATGATTACCGTAACCTTCACCAGAGAGGACCATTAAAGACCATGAGGTCCACCTAAGAGTAGCGTGACCTCAATGAACATTAGGAAGACCCAATGAAGCTCTAACCTGTTTTAAAGATAGACTGTCCATGAAAATAGGGAAGGCTTTAGTGAACATAAGAACAATAAATATAACCATTTTATTTGTGGGGATGTCCATTGGTGACCATACTCTTATTTATTCTACATGTGGCTATTCTTCGGGTTAAAGGACATGAATGTCACCAAAATCTTCTGTTATTTACATAATTCTAATAACGAGGAGAATTTTTCAGTAACGAGGTGATTGTATTAAAGGGATCTGAACAGGTTTGGACCACATTTGTACCCGTGAAACCAAAGAGTTATCTGATGGTCACCTTGATTATACATTTCTGTGTCTCCCAAATTTGTGTCAGCCAATAATAAAAGCACAAAATGCGGTTGGTCTTCAAAGGGCACCCATTGCCAGTTTATTCCCTACGTTGTCTACTGGTTGAAGATGATGAGTTGACTTTGGTCACTTCTTGTATGGATTCCACCGAAAAAGTAACATTGTGCTGGATGATTCTCCGATGTGTGCTTGAAAGACGGGAAGCCATTTTGTAGAAGTTTTGGGAACAAAATGGAGTCATGCATTTTAGGACTTCCTTAGGTAGACTGCCAGGCCGCTGGGTTTGTCTGCGAGAAGGAAGAAGTATGATTTTCCAGTTTATATAATGAACATGCAAATGCAATGCCTTGGCAAGGAGATTGTGTGATTTATGATGATCTTGGCACGTTGGAAACGTATATTTAAAGTCACTTGCCAAAACACAGTCCTCAAGTCTTTCAAGTCTGTCTTCATTATACAGAAGTATGAAGGTTCTCCTTGGGCTGATATCCTTCACAATCGCCGTCACTGCGGGTAAGATAATTATTTAGGAATATTTACTATATGTCCTACCTTGACTGGTGGTGGACAACTTAGTTATCTTGGTAACCATTATATAAATTAATAATTCATTAGGTGTCTTATTTTTTTAATAAAACAGTTATAAAGAGGCAAAATAATCATCTAGCTAGAAAAGGAGTCAGGAGCAGATGTGCATACCCCGGAACTCTCAGGGTTTGACCCAGGGTCTCAGGTTTTTTTTGCCCCAATCTCAGGGTGAAGGGGCAGATTCTCAGGGTTACACAGTCTGGAGTCAGACTCCTTGCTATTCTCCCCGCTGTGATTAAATAGAAGACTCCCACTTTGCCCCATATGCCCCCCCCCCGTCTAGTCGCCCTTTTCTCCTGATGTACCTTAATCAGTGGTTGGTCTTGTCTTAAATTCAGAAGACATACGCCTATCCCATACATGTTTAACACCCTCACTGTATTACCCTCTACCACTTCTGCTGGGAAGCCGTTCCACCTATCTACCACCTTCTAAATTGAGGCAGATAACTAGAACAGCCTTCTAGCAGAAGTGCTTAATCCAGTATTGTGATAAATCTCTCCTAGACCTAAGATCAAGCATCAGGTCTGGCAGCGCACGCTCATACTTCAAAGACTTAATGCTTCTTGCTATTTCTTGACCTCTATGTTTGTAAACGTCGATTGATTTCCATTAAATGTCTGTCGATACACAATAGCGCCATCCAGTGTACAAATAATTATTTAACTCAATAATTCAATATTTCAAGAAATACATTATTTATTTATTTATTATTTAATTAAAGCATTCTTTAGGATACCCTTAAATCCTCTCCAAACTCAAACCACCTCGTTGGTAAATTCCATATCCCATATAATCAAAAATAATATATCCCAAATCCTCTGAAATGTAACATATCTTCCTTTCCAGGCGAAGCGTTGATGTGCAAGCAATGTCTGGATAAGCGGGCCGATGACTGCCAAGGGGAGTCCGTGATCTGCGACTTACCCGGCGGAATGTGTGCAAAGGGCATCGAATACAACATCTTAAGTATGTGCAGAAAGGGTTAATTGACAATATTTCACAGAAGAAAAAAAAATATCAAAAAACATTGGTTCATTTTAATAAAAGATTGTTGGCCAGACTATAATTTTGTAAAATTTCCTTCAATTATAAGTAAAATTTTATTTTTCATGATATGTTTTATTCCGGGCAGAGTTTTAGGTTCAGCTCGGTTGGAGTAAAACGGAGATGGGGCAAGTTTTGTGTATTATTGTACGTCTGTTTGTCGAAAAATAAGTCGTTTCATAAGTCGTTTCATAAGTCGTTTCATAAGTCTCAAATGTGCTTTGAGGTCTTGTTTGAGATCATTGAAAGCTCTTGAGATAGATGATCCATGACATGAGATGATATCAAAAGACACCACCTTGACCCTAATGTGGTGCCCTATCTCAAGCTTCTTTCAGACAGACAGAAACTGGTTGAAAGCGATGAGAACGCCAGTTGTCGTAACTAAGTGGTAACATGGTCTTCTTCTTCTTAGATGGAGATTTGGTCCCCACCGCATTTAGAGCCTGTACAAACGATACCCGTCTCTGCGGAGCGCAGGTCAGCCTGTCCACCGCTCCGTTCCAGCTGTTGCTATACACTGAATGCTGTCAAGGGGACGATTGCAATTGTGGAGAAATTATTAGTAAGTTTTTCACTGTTTCCCAACAAAAAAAGTAATGAATAAAACGTTTCATATTCTGCACAGAATGTGACCACAAAATGTTGAGTAGTATCTGAGTACCCAGCCACGGCGTCTCTGAGAATATATTCTTTTCAGCAGTTTTAAGAAACTTCACGTCATGTTATATTGTGCTTTTCTCTCTGCTTCAGTGCCACCCAAAAACACCACGAAAAATGGAGTCGTCTGCAGATCGTGCTTCACTGAAGGTGACTACTCCTGCACAGATGTGAGCACCATAGAATGCACTGGGAACGAGGCGGAATGCATCGAATTCTCTGGGCAGGCAGCTCGTCCTGGTAATAATTCCAACTTTTTTCACCAATAATGCCATTTTGCCAATAATAATGTCCCACAAGGTCTGTTGGATGCCGACGAGTGGTCATGAGTCCTAGCTGGGTCACAGCATAAAGAAAGAAGAGAACTTGGTCATCGTCTTGGCACGAGGGCCATACTGGCCAAGGTTGACAATTCCATTTAAAATAGACAGGAAACCAGTAGGAGTTATAGTTGATTCCCCAATGGGCAAAGGTCAACACTGGAAGTTCTGCCTCCAGTTGTAATAGCGAGGGGCATTAAGAACAACCAGGACCCCAGGTGCATACTTTATAAATATGCCATGGTTTCTATATGGCGTTTTAACAATTGCGTAACATTGCTTTTCTTTACTTTTTGCAGAAGAGGAAACTATGATCTATTCTTACTACGGTTGCGTCACAAAAGGGGTCTGTCAAATTGGATTCGGGGGATTACCAGGATCTGTCGTATACGAACAAAGAGTACTGGAATGCACTCCAAGCATCGAAACAAACTAAAAAAAATAAATCATAAAATCTTGTTTCAAAGCAGTGCTATCCCTAATAAAATGGGCAATTTCATGTTCTGTTTCTCTGTGTTTTATTATCATTCAATATGATTATTTTACATTGAAAAATGTTTGGTGTTAAAGATCACTTAAATTGATAATATTCAATAGAATAATATACAACACAACCCCCCCCAACTTTATTTCTTTAAACTTTTGACCCTTTTGAAATGCAATGTGTCATTTAAAACAGAAAACTCAAAGATGATTATTTTCAGTATGCTTGTGAGGGTCAGACTTGTTTTTGGTTACATTGTGACTGGTTTAGGGTTTCAATATCGCTGCTTGGTTTCTCAGCTGATGCCATTGAAGAATACGGAGTAATGGACTCATAAAGGTCCATAGTGACATTTTAACGCTGGCTAATAACTAGGGGACAAAGACCTCTAAGCGGGATTCAACTGGTCAACGCAATGAAAGCATTCCAAGATCCAACGTTCAGATTCATTTATGGTTATTCCGACATACTAAGATAGCAAAAGGGTTAAATCCACCATTGTGATGTATCTCTTTACATATATAGCCACTGTAGAGAAAACATTTGTCCGTGGTGAACATAACTAAGTCCACCAAGGCCAGGTAGACCTCCATCTCAGGGAAAAGGCAACACCCAAAAGGTTTTATCTTCCAAACTATAGCATCAAGATAGGACGGGAATTTATTTAAGAGGAGACAAGGATTTAACTTGAAATATTAAATAACATGAATTAAAATATTGTAACAATAAAATGTACCTGATATATTTATTAAAGGGAAACACCAAGAATTGAAATGGTTGGGCTCTGCTGCCATTAACGATTGGGCAAAGCGTCCATGACAAGGGTTATCATATAAAAGTCCTTGGGGTATAAGAAGAAATTAGTTGAATGTTCTCCAAAAAGTTGCCCACTTGAAGGTATTTAATTGCTTCATGCCAATTGATAACCATAGATATAATTAATCTGTAATTAATCAACCAGCAGTTAAAGGTAGGGTGTCAATGTTCTTTGTGTTGTGATACAGTAATCGGAACAAGCACATATATTGCTTTACATTATTCTTCATGCTAAAGATAACATATTTCCCAACCTGTGGTTTCTTAACCATATATCAATTTTGGTGACGGCACGTCTTAAGGTAGAAGCTCAACCTTTAAATTAGCAAACCCTGCTACATAGAAAAGGACCTGGAGGCATCTGAGTGTTGGCTTGACACATTTCAATTCAATTTTGGCATTTTTTTTTACATTTTTTTTTCCCAATGTAAACACGCTATGTAAACTCAAATAAAATTAATTAAAAATAATTGGGAGACAAAGAACAACTTCAAAAAGATGGTAGACGTAAGGTGGCAATGAGTCAATAATCAGTTATATGTATGTAATTATGGTGGTCCAGGTCTTTCAAAACCTTGAGGTTTCAAATTATAGAGGGGATTCAAAAGGAACGAATGGTTTACAAGTCACAGAGCTGAGACATAGTTAATCATTGGCAATTATAGACAAAAAAACACACCTCAACACTACAAGAAACCAAAAAGCACCTACAAAGGGGATAAGACCTTTTTAAATGGACCATAATACCGATTGATGGGTAATATATGATGAGTTTGAAAACAGGACCAGGCTCACTTAATCCCTTATCCTCAAAACAATTTCTAGCTGTGATAACCACAAGAATAAAAAGTTCAACATTAAGTTCAACCATAAGTCAATATGGCTCCTTCATCAAAATGTCACCCTTGACCATGTCCTGTTGACTGATTAGATGCTTGAAGATATGTAATTTTTCAATAGTTTCAGTAGTTTCTCTATGCACGGAGATTAGAAATAAAGGATTCTCATGAAATTATTATTATTATACATATTTAGGGTAATTGTCTATAATCTATGAGTTAAATGGGTTTTGTGTTGGCTTGCTATGTCTTCCAG
This sequence comes from Spea hammondii, assembly GCA_029215755.1. Taxonomy (NCBI): domain Eukaryota; kingdom Metazoa; phylum Chordata; class Amphibia; order Anura; family Pelobatidae; genus Spea; species Spea hammondii. Next base: position 33,015,998 of record JARDYJ010000010.1, read on the forward strand.
TCTCACCGATTTCTGAAGGGATAGATCTCCAAATGCGCTTGCAAGGATCCTGTAGGTTTTTTCTCCTTAAAAATTGTGCTTTTAGCCCTTCAAACATTTAAATGATAAACCTTGGGGTAATATTTTCATCTCAAGGATGCCTTCTGGCCATCTCACCCTTCGTTCAGTTCTTCATATCCTATTGACGATGGGGTTCTGCCAAACGTTAAATTTTCTTATTTAGTGGGTTTGGTCACCATTCCAATATTTCCATCCGAAACCAATACTCAAGAACATACGCAAATTAGAACCAACTGTTTAAGTTTTGAGTTACGTAAGGTTTGATCATTTATGTGTAATTTAGTATTCAATCGGATGGTCCCATATTGTTAGGACTAACTGGATTTAACATAGACTGTTCACCTCAGGCTGAAAGATCCCATGTCGAATGGCTTTGCCCCTGTGTATTTTACATTAGCAGAGAGGTAGATGGGTAGGAAAATCCAGATCTTCAGATAGGATTCTGAAGAGAGCCTTAGAAACTTGTGCACCAAAGTCATCTTAGAACATTGAACGTTCTTCAAACACTGGAAGCCACTACACCACAAATAGATTGAGAAAGAAGAAGCGCCTGATTTGGAAGATCTACTCACCCTCCAGCTTAAGGGTATCTTCTTGGGAGTAATCTCACCTGTGTCACGCAACTCTTTTCCCCCAGAACTCTATCCACCCATAGTCTCTGATCAGTCCCAGTCAGAAACCAGAACTTCTACTTGACCTCCACTATTGGTCCTTATCCTCCCCTGAAACACCTTATCATTGGCTCCCTCTCCATTCCTCCATAACTTTTCCAGTCTGAATTCCTACAGTGCATGCGCCTTTTCCTATTGCTGCAACGAAGCCAGGTTTGTTTTCTATACACCACCAAAACTACAAAACAAAGACTGGAAACATTTACCCTGAGCTTCCTTCCCTCATATGCCGACAGATTCAGACGGATTGCACGTTGCCGAAGTCATGCCAAGAATGAATGTGATCATAACTCTACCGTAGTCTCAAAAATACAAAACATAAACTAAACTCATAATTAAAATCTGTTACATTCTAGATTTTACCGTTTCAATGTATAGGCGTTCGAGGCGGACGTCAGCAACGGCCTTAATTATTTAAAATGAAGTAGATATTTAATATAATTTTATTAACAATTTTGCTTCCAAGCAAATTATTATCCTAAAAAAATAATAAGTTGTATCGTTGCCATTACTTTCTTATGTGTGCGTTCAGCAAATAGAGTCAAAATCCGGTTGCAGTGACATCACCTCCAGAAGGCTCCTATAAATGCAGGTAGCTGAGCTGAATCTCTCACTGTCCTCGAAACGATATCCAGAAGAACTTCGAAGGAGACCATTCCAGTCCAAGCATTACAATGAGGTCTGTCCAGATAGTTCTCTGCGTAATCGCGGCTTTGGTGTCTACAGGTAAGAACATTCTTGAAAACAAGTCAAGGGTGACTATGTCCCAGGTGGCCAGTCCAAGGCTGCATCCAGCCATTATCGAGCATCGTCAGATTGGTACATCGGAGAAAATTAACACATATGGTATCAAAGTCAAGGAGAGCTACGTCCATTTGAGTGTCATATATCGTTTCTAATTAACCCCAATTTAGCGTGCCTGCCAGTTAGATATCCTGACTTGTACTTCTCATAATATACTATGTTTTTTCACGTATGTTAGAATATCGCCCATGTCCAGCTGTTGGCTGCACTTACACCATCAGGTGGCCGCTGGCCTTAAAGTGCCGAGGCTGCCTCATCATCGCCAGTCCGGCCCTGGTAAAGTTTCAGGTTAACTATGAGTTGTTCTCCCCATTAGTTTATGGTGAACAATGCGTAAAATGTCTGGGACGGAACAAAGAAGAGTGCGAGGTCCAAGAAAACACAGAGTGTGGAATCGTTGGCTGCATGGTAGTATCAGAAAGATGCATTGTGGGTAAGTACATTTTCTCACCATTTTAACACATGCAAGTGGTATCTGTATTCCTGGGTCCCATTAATCTAATTTCATTCATTTTTACTGATGAATTTGTGATTTCTTCTATAACTATGTATCCGTAGACAAACATTATCGATACCGAGAGAACTCAGGACATTAATAAGAAAAGCTATGGCTAAACCAATGACCTTTGGCTTCTCCTTAATTAGTTAGGAATTATTAACCAGAATACCATTAACATATATTTACATGTTTTTGCATATTGGATGCTATTATTTTCTTTATTTATAATTCTGCAGAAGGGAAACCGTTTCCGACGCTGGCAGTGGACTGTACCAATCAAGACCTTTGTGATCAACATTTAAAATTCAGCACTCTCCACGATGAAGTGAATATTACTGTGTTTGTGGATTGTTGTACTGGAGATCTTTGCAATGAAGACCTCAAGTATAACAGTAAGTATATTTTATTATATAGTTTGTTATTCATTTTCTAGGCTATGTTTCATTTGGGGGAGAACTGTTAAAGTGGGTATATATATATAGATATATATAATTTAAAAATGTTTTTAAGAACATGGTTCCATCACGTTTGTCCCCTAGGAAGTACTAGACCTGCCTTTCACTATACTCTGTACTGTGGACTTTTAACACACGCGCACCCCATGCAGAGCCTTGTGTTTTATCCTTAAGTGCTTTATTGTATGTGGATGAATCAATTACTATCAATCAGGGGAGGGCTGACACGGGGGGGCAGGTAAGGCCGGGTGGGCCACTGACTCCATCCACCTTTTCCTCGTAACTAACACACACTCGCTCTATCACTCACTCTAATACCAATCACCAATACCACATGCTAAATCTAGCAATCACTCTCACGCACACACACTCTATTGCAAACACTAACACAAACTCACTCTAACGCGCACACCAACACTGATACAAGCTCTAACGCACATTCACTCTAACACATTCTACTGCAAACACTAACACACACTCTTTCCATTACACACATGGCCCGGAGCCTGTCCTCACAATGTATGAGCAGCTGTGTTATTACTTCTGGGTCATATTGTGTCATGTTATGTGACCACACTGAGCTCCTGCTTCCACGGGTCTGCTGGCCCAAATCCAACTGGCCCTGTTTAAGGAATCAATAGCCCCCACGGCTCCAATTATATGAATGATATAAGTTGTGTGTGTGTGTTGGCTGATACTTTCTTGTATTCCAGTCCCTGAAGATCAAGATGAACTAAACGCCAAATCCTGCCCATCCTGTTTTGAAAAAGACATTATGGGCGAATGCATTTCTTCAGAGAGGGTGCCATGCCGCGGGAATCAAAATAAATGCTTTTCGTACGCAGGAACGGTGGAGAGAGCAGGTAATAATTACAGAAACATATCTGTTTGAATACTAGTGCCCCCTTATATGTATACCCTTCACACGCTCTACACGTCAATATGACCCATGCGATTCCCTTTCTTTCTTTTGTAGATTTGGCTGTTGTCGATTACAGTATGCAGGGCTGCATTAGCGAAATCGGATGCATTCTAGGGCTTAAAGCACTGCCAGGCATCAGAGAAATAGAACAAAGAGTATTCCAATGTTCCGAACCGTTAGATAGTAGCGAGTGAGCCATGAATTAATTCTCGCTATTGTCCAAAATTCCATAAAACATGACCTGGATCGCCATCTGTAACATGGAAAATGTTTAAACTTTTACATTAACATTTGATCAGGGATTTGGCAGAAAAAAATCTCTCATCCCTTCAACACACTTCAAAATAATTGATTTAATGATTTCTAATAAAAATGTTACTCATGCATGCACACTTACTGCGGCTCTTACTGTTTGTTGTCAATCTCTCATTCTTCCACAGTAGAGATGCGGGAAGGCAATTGTCAAATCATTCTGATTACATACACACTTAATAAAAATACGGCATTTTTTGAATTGTATGATTCTTGTTACTATTTGCTTGCTCTTGTATCCTCTCTCTGACCAATTAATAAATAGATCTTATTAACCAAAAAAACGCTCCTTTGTGATGTTTCATGTTTATTGCTGCTAAATGCTGACACGGCGGAGAAATCTATTTGTCCAATAATGTTTGGTATCTTAAGAAATTCCAAAAGTCCTAAGGCCCACGGGGCTCAGAATGGGCCAGAGTCGGCCCTTGACTGGGTGCCGAGCACGGCTAGACCTTTGCGGCATTTTTTGAATATGGCAAGGGAGGGGTAAATGGTGGGTGTCACTAGGTTAGGCGCTATTTTGTTATCACCTTAACACTTGTTGTTTGTCCCACCTTTCCTTTTTGTGATGAGTGTTCCTGGGGTATGTATTTTTGTCACGGTCATGTAGAAGCTTACCAGGTATCTAGGGGGTTAATGCTGCTGGGAGAGCATTTGGTGGTACTCGTGGTGGGAGGTTTCCTGGCATGTGAAGCTGGGTACCTCAGGTCTGGGTTTGGGTGTCCCGGTATGTCCGTCCCTGTGTGGTACCTGAATAAGGACGTACAAAAGGCCTCACACATACAGGCCGTAGAAAAAAGGGATAAGTCCACCGGTGTGATGACCCTGACGATACCAACTATAGAGAACACACCCGTCCTTGGCGAACATAGTTTAGCCCACCAAGCACAGGAAGCCCTCCATCTTCATTGATGAGCGGGCAAGCAGTACGTTGAGAGGGCTGCATGATCAGACTTGCATCTGACTTTAGTTATAAAGCGCGGTTTAATGATTTCCCCTTCCTGGTTTTGATATTCGTCTTGGTGATCTTATACATAAGACTTTATTAAATGTCCGGGATGTTCCAATTTTTTATTTGACCAAATGCAGATTCTTCTGGCCAATCCCATATTTTCACTCAGGCTTGTCTTTATGAGCACCCCCAAGAAAACAGTAGGATTTGCCATAATGTGTCCAGCAACCCTAGATTAGACAATGAGAGCTTTGAGGGCTAAACTGCTCAGTTATTGAGTCAGACGTTTCTATTGACTACAATGGCAGAAAAGATGGCTGCTGGTTTTTTGGTGGCTACCTTGGCACTAGGTGATATATTTAGAAGGATATCATCCAAAAATGATATGGAGTGGTTAGCCTCCGTTGGTATGGCTATTCTGATTTACGCAATAATAGGTTTATCGTGTGTGATACCCTAGTGGCTACTGTCTACTATATTTATTTAGGGATATTTCGTGGGACACTCCAAGAAAATGATAAAGACAGGAGTTGTCCATTGAAAGTGGTTCACGATGTTGTGGATGGTGGTATAGAGAATCCTTAAATGACAAGGTAATGTATGAACATCTCTTAGGGCTCCTGTCTCAAAAAGGTTATCTGGGATCAGGTTAGCCCAGCAAGATCAGACCGGTGAGTAGTCCACTGTTGTTGAGCACTGTGGTAGTGTGCCCATCCCACCATGTTTGTGTTATTCGCCGGTGGTATTTGTCAGGACACTCTTAGAAAATGGTGAAGATAGTGGTCCACCATTGAAGTTGGTTTACCAATGTTAAAGGTACTCATTATTTACCAAGATAGGCAAAAAAATAACACTACAAGAAACGTAAAGTTAACTGTAAAGACCATCGGACCATCATGTTTTCATCTCAGGGTTGCTTTCTGGCCATTTCAGCCCTTGTTTGGCAGCTGCCCTCCGTTCCTCAAACAGATTGTACATGGGCCAAGGTCATGCTAAAAAATCATAATTCAAAAATGCTCAAAAATACAAAATATAAACTAAATTCATAATTGAAATCTGTTGCAACATTGTAGATTTTACTGTTTAAATGCCAGGGCTAGAGGCGGACTTCAGTAATGACCCAATTTTTCTAAGTTACATATTTAATAGAATTTAATTTACCATTTGGCTTCCAAAGTAGTTAATAAAAGTGCCATGGGATAATTGCTGGATTTATGGCCCTTATTCCCTTGGCGTGTTCTGTTTACTGTGAGCATACATCAAATAGTAACAGAATCTGGCTGGAGTGACATTACCCTACCGAAGACTACTATAAATGCAGGTAGCTGAGCTGATAGCCTCACTATCCTCCAGAAGATATCTAGAAGAACGTTGAAGGAGACCATTCCAGTTCAAGCATTACAATGAGGTCTGTCCAGATAGTTCTCTGCGTAATTGCGGCTTTGGTGTCTAAAGGTAAGAACATTTCTGAAAAACTATTTCAAGGATTATTAGATGACAAATGGCCAGTCCGAGGCGTATCCAGCCATTATCAAGCTTGGAGCTGGAGCTTCAGATTGGTACATAGGAAAAAAATTAACATATACTATATTAAAGTCAAGGTGGGCTACATCCATTGAGTGTTGGATATTCCCACTTGTACTTCCTATTCATTCTTCTCATACTTCTCATTCTTGGTACATTTCATACTCAAGGTTCTAAGACACCATAAGAGGTATCTAACAGACTAACAGGAAGGACATTAATACTCTGAACCAGAAAGATTAGACCTGGACTGGCCATCTGACACACGGGGAAAATGTTGAGTATGCGCATATCCAGCTGTTGGCTGCACTTACACCATCAGGTGGCCGCTGGCCTTAAAGTGCCGGGGCTGCCTCATCATCGCCAGTCCGGCCCTTGTAAAGTTTCAGGTTAACGATGAGTTATTTCCCCCATTAGTTTATGGTAAAGAATGCGTAAAATGTCTGGGACGGAACAAAGAAGAGTGCGAGGTCGAAGAAAACACGGAGTGTGGAATCGTTGGCTGCATGGCAGTATCAGAAAGAAGTATTTCGTGTAAGTACATTTTCTCACCATTTTTAAGCAAATGCTGGTGTCTGTATTTGTGTAACAAGGTCCCATTAATCCTCATTTCATTCGTTTTTCTGAAGAATTTGTGACTAATTCTAAAACTATGTATCAGTAGATAAACATAATAAGAAAAGCTATGGCTAAACCAATGAGCTTTAGCTTCCCTGTAATTAGTTAGGAATTATTAATCTAGAATACCATTAACATATGTTTAAATGTTTCTGCGTATTTTTGGTATTGGATGCTATTATTTTATTTATTTACAATTCTGCAGTTGGGGTAACATATCCAGCACTGGAAATGGACTGTGCCAACCCACTCGTTTGTGGTCAACATTTAAGATTTAACACTCTCAACGATGAAGAGGATATTAATGTGCTTGTGCAGTGTTGTACTGATGATCTTTGCAATAACGTCCTCCAGTATTCCAGTAAGTATATTGTTTGATATTTTTTGTATTAATTTTGTAGGTTATGCTTCATTTAATGAGTTTATTATGGGGCCTGTGCACATAATACCCAAATATCTTGGGAAATCAATTCACCTTTACTGGATTCTTTGTATGATACGTGTATTGACTTTCTGCGCTGTCCCTTTTGTGCAAATATTTGTTGGACACACACATATATATATATATATATATATATATATATATATATATATAGTTTTTTAAGAACATTTTGCTATATTTTGTGCTGATTTGTACATAGGGGGAAGTAAAGACGAGAGGCCCACTGGCTCCTTCCACATTCACCTTGTAACGAGCACACACTTACAAGTATTCACGCTAACACTATCGCAAACAATACCACACGCTCAATCACTTACTCTCGCACACACACTATCGCAAATATTAACACAGACTCACTATTTACACGCACACTCATTTTAACTCACACAATCGCAAACACTAACACACATATAAACTCTGACACACATACTTACTCTAACATACTCCTTCTATTATAGTGTATGAGCAGCTGTGTTATTACCTCTGGGTCATGTTACGTGACCCCACTGACCTCCCGCTTCCACAGGTGCGCCGGCCCAAATCAAATTGGCCCTGAAGAATCAATAGCTCATCCTCTGTCCCCCCCGGCTCCAGTTACATGTTCTGTGTGTGTGATGCCCGATACTTTCTTGTATTCCAGTCCCTGAAGATCCAGGTGAACTAAACGGCAAATGCTGCCCATCCTGTTTAAAAAGAAACTTTAGAGGCGAATGCATTTCTTCAGAGAGGGTGCTATGCCGCGGGAATCAAAACAAATGCCTTGCGTATGAAGGAACGGTGGAGAAAGCAGGTAATTACAGAAATATCTGTTTGAATACTAGTGCCCCCTTATATGCATACCCTTCACACGCTCTACGTGTCCATATGACCCATGCGATTCCCTTTCTTTTGTAGATTTGAACGTCTGGGATTACAGTATGAAGGGCTGCATTAGTGATCTGGGATGTATTCTGAAGTTTGACGCATTGCCCGGGACCAAGGAGCTGGAAGGAAGAGTATTCGAATGTACTGATCCATTACCTAGTACCGAGTGCCCCGTGAATTAATTCTCGCTATTGTCCACAATTCCATGAAGTATGGCCATCTGTAACATGGAAAATGTGTGGCTTTTGCGTTAAAATTTAATCAGGGATCTGGGAAAAAAATCTCATCCCTTCAACACACTTCAAAATAATTGATTTAATGATTTCTAATAAAAATGTTTCTCATGTGTGCGCACTTACTGCGGTCTCTCATTCTTCCACAGCAGAGATGCAGGAAGGCAATTGTCAAAAAATATACATCATTCTGATTACGTACACACGTTTAATAAAAATATGCCATTTTTTGAATTGTATGATTCTTGTTACTATTTGCTTGCTCTTGTTTCCTCTCTGACCAATTAGTAAATAAATCTTATTAACCAAAAAAACGCTCCTTAGTGATGTTTCATGTTTATTGCTGCTAAATGCTGACACGGAGGGGAAATCTATTTTTCCAATAATGTTTGGTATCTTAAGAAATTCCAAAAGTCCTAAGGCCCACAGGGCTCAGAATGGGCCAGAGTCGGCTCTTGACTGGGTGCCTAGCATGGCTAGGTCTCGGTAGCATTTTTTAAATATGGCAGGGGAGGGGTAAATGGAGGGTTATTTAAGGGGTGGGTGCCACTAGGTTAGGCGCCATTTTGTTGTCACATTACCACTTGTTTGTGCCACCCTTCCTCCCTTTTTGTGATGAGTGTTCCTGGGGTATGTGTTTTTTGTCACGGTGGTACGGAAGCTTACCAGGTATCTAGGGGTGAATGCTGCTGGGAGAGCATTTGGTGGTACTTGTGGTGGGAAGTTTTCCTGGCAGAGAACCTCAGGTCTGGGGTTTGGGCATCCCGTTATATCCTTCCCTGTGTGGTACCTGGATAACCCGGTAAGCTTGGGGTGGGTTTTGTTACATTAAATGGTTCTTCATCAATCTTCACCATCATGTAAAGAGGCTGGTATTTGGTCGAATACATTACTAAAATTCCGTGATGTTGTTAGCCAAGGAGGACCCTGCTTGACATAATAATGGGTTTACTATTTGAGGTGTGCCCCATGTGTAGTGTTTACCACTGAGTCACTGTTGTTGTGGCTATTAATCTTAGCTTTCACGTTTGTGTGACAGAAGGTATTACGACTAACCTGCGCAATAACAGGCTTTTGAGTATGCTGCAGCTAGTGGTAGACCATCAGTCTTTTCCCCCTAGATGGTGTATGTGGTGGATGGTGGTATAATGACCACGTGAACATCTCATAAGGCCCGTGTCTCAAAATAGAGGTCAGATTAGCATGTCTGGTTGAGGCCAACCTATGTCAGACAGAACAGCAGTTCTCTATTGTTGGGCATGATGGGTAGAGACCCATAGTTTTGTAATTGGTCAGAGGAGTGTGCCTCAGGGGATATTTCGTGGGACACTCCAAGAAAATGATAAAGACAGGGGTTGTCCATGGAAAGTGGTTTACGATGTTGTGGATGGTGGTATAGTGAATCCTTAAATGACAAGGTAATGTATGAACATCTCTTAGGGCTTCAGTCTCAAAAGGGTTATCTGGGATCAGGTTAGCCCAGCAAGATCAGACTGGTGAGTAGTCCACTGTTGTTGAGCACTGTGGTAGTGTGCCCGACCCACCATGTTTGTGTTATTCGCCGGTGGTATTTGTTGGGACACTCTTAGAAAATGGTGAAGACAGTGGTCCACCATTGAAGTCGGTTTACCAATGTTAAAGGTATTCATTATTTACTAAGACAAAAAATAACACTACAAGAAATGTAAAGTTAACTGTAAAGACCATCGGAACATCATGTTTTCATCTCAGGGTTGCTTTCTGGCCTTTTCAGCCCTTGTTTGGCAGCTGCCCTCCCTTCCTCAAGCAGATTGTACATGGGCCAAGGTCATGCTAAAAAATCATAACTCAAAAATGCAAAAAAATACAAAATATAAACTAAATTCATATTAATATATGTTGGAACATTCTAGATTTTACAGTTTAAATGCCAGGGCTAGAGGCGGACTTCAGTAACGGCCCAATTTTTCTAAATACGATATTTAATAGAATTTAATTTACCATTTGGCTTCCAAACTAGTTAATAAAAGTGCCTCAGGGTAACTGCTGGATTTATTGCCCTTATTCCCTTGGCATTTTCTGTTTACTGTGAGCATACATCAAATAATGACAAAATCTGACTGGAGTGACATTACCCTACCGAAGACTACTATAAATGCAGGTAGCTGAGCTGATATCTTCTGGAGGACAGTGAGGCTATCTAGAAGAACGTTGAAGGAGGCCATTCCAGTTCAAGCATTACAATGAGGTCTGTCCAGATAGTTCTCTGCATAATCGCGGCTTTGGTGTCTACAGGTAAGAACATTTCTGAAAAACTAATTCAAGGATTATTAGATCCCAAATGGCCAGTCCGAGGCTTGGCGCTGGAGCTTCAGATTGGTACACAGGAAAAACATTTACATTAACTATATTAAAGTCAAGGTGGGCTACATCCACCATTCCTATAATATAGTATTTTTTCTTGCCATTCTTTTATATTAACATAAGAAAAACACTCATTCTTTGTACATTTCATACTCAAGGTTCTAAGACACCATAAGAGGTATCTAACAGACTAACAGTAAGGACATTAAGACTCTGAACCACAAAGATCACTGGACTGGCCATCTGGCACACGGGGCAAATGTTTAATATGCCCAGCTATGTAAGGATAATAACGTAGAGTTGAGCCGCGCATATCCAACTGTTGGCTGCACTTACACCATCAGGTGGCCGCTGGCCTTAAAGTGCCGGGGCTGCCTCATCATCGCCAGTCCGGCCCTGGTAACGTTTCAAGTTAAATATGAGTTATTTCCCCCATTAGTTTATGGTGAACAATGCACAAAATGTCTGGAATGGAACAAAGAATACTGTGATGTTAAGGAAAACACGGAGTGTGGAATCGTTGGCTGCATGGCAGTATCACAAAGAAGTATTTCGTGTAAGTACATTTTCTCACCATTTTTAAGCAAATGCTGGTGTCTGTATCCGTGTAACAAGGTCCCATTAATCCTCATTTCATTCGTTTTTCTGATGAATTTGGGACTTACTTTTATAACTATGTATCCATAAATTAACATATAATTGATACTAATGGAAGAACAGGACTCAGGACAATAATAAGAAAAGCTATGGCTAAGCCAATGAGCTTTATCTTTCCCGTAATTAGTTAGGAATTATTAATCTAGAATATCATTAACATATGTTTAAATATTTCTGCATATTTTCAGTATTGGATGCTATTATTTTCTTTATTTATAATTCTGCAGTTGGGGTAACGTCTACAGCACTGTCATTGGACTGTGCCGACCCAGCCCTTTGTGGTCAACATTTAAGATTAAGCATTCTCAAGAATGAAGTGGATATTCATGTGTTGGTGCAGTGTTGTACTGGTCATCTTTGCAATGAAGGCCTCAAGTATTCCAGTAAGTATATTTTTTAATATGGTTTGTATAAAGTGTGTATAAAAGGCCTAGCTGACTGCCTCAATGAATATTTCTGTTCAGTTTTTACAAATGAAAATGAGGGAATGGGACCTCAGTTGGGAAAAAAGACTGAATCATCGAGGCGGAGGTTCTACTTCAGTTGTCTAAGGTACAGACAAATAAGTCGATGGGGCCTGATGGGATACACCCCAAGTTATTAAAAGAGCTTGGTGGGGTATTAACAAAACCGTTAACTGATTTATTTAAGGAATCATTGGTAACGGGAGTTGTCCCAGGGCATTGGAAAGTAGCGAATGTTGTGCACATTCACAAAAAAGGCACTAGGGAGAAGTCGGGCAACTACAGGCCGGTGAGTCTTACATCTGTAGTGGAAATTAATGGAAACCATGTTCAAGGAAAGGATTGTTGAACATCTAAAGTCGCATGGGTTTCAAGATCAAAAACAGCATGGGTTTTCCTCAGGAAGATCATGCCAAACAAATGTTATTGATTTATTTGATTGGGTGACTAAAGTAATTGATCAAGGTGGTGGGGGGGGACATTGCGTATCTGGATTTCAGTAAGGCCTTTGACTCTGTCCCACATAGAAGAAATAAACTGCAATCTCTGGGTTTAGATCCCAATGTTGTTGAATGGATTAAGGAGCGGCTGAGTGAGAGACAACAGAGGGTTGTAGTCAATGGCGTATATTCAGAACAAGGTCTTGTTACCAGTGGGATACCTCAGGGATCTGTACTTGGACCCATTCTCTTTAATATTTTTATTAGTGATATTGCAGAAAGTCTTGATGGAAAGGTATGTTTATTTGCTGATGACACAAAAATTTTCAACAGGAAGAAGCCAACGGGCTAATGATTTAGGTAAACTGGAACAATGGTCAGAGCTGTGGCAACTGGAATTTAATGCGGATAAATGCAAAGTAATGCATCTGGGGCATAAAAACCCAAGGGCAGAGTATAGAATATTTGGTACGGTCCTAACCTCAACGTGTGAGGAAAGGGATTTAGGGGTAATTATTTCTGAGGATTTAAAGGTAGGCAGACAATGCAGTAGGTAATGCGAGCAGAATGCTTGGTTGTATAGCGAGAGGTATTAGCAGTAGAGAGAGGGAAGAGCTCATGCCGTTGGACAGATCACTGGTGAGACCTCACTTGGAGTATTGTGTACAGCACTGGAGACCGGATCTCCAGAAGGATAAAGTTCAGAGAAGGGCTACTAAAATGCTTCATGGATTACAGGATAAACCTTACCAGGACAGGTTAAAGGATCTTAACCTATATAGCCTGGAATAAAGACGTGACAGGGGGGATATGATAGAAACATTTAAATACTTAAAGGGAATCAACAAGGTAAAGGAAGAGAGTTTATTTAAAAGGAGAAATACCACCACAACAAGAGGACACAAGCATAAACCAGAGGGGCAAAGGTTTAACGGTAACATCAGAAAATATTACTTTATGGAAAGTGTAGTGGACGCATGGAATAGCCGTCCAGCAGAAGTGGTAGATGTTAATACAGTAAAGGCATTTAAGCAAGCATGGGATAGGCATAAGGCCAAGCTAGATATAGGATAAGGGCAGGAACTAAAGGAAAGTACTCAGAGGTTGGGCAGACTGGGTGGGCCTACTAGGTTCTTCCACATTCCCCTTACACACACTCGCGCTAACACTATCGCAAACAATAACCACACGCTCAAGCACTCACTCAAGTACCCACATTATCCCAAATATTAACAGACTCACTATTTCCATGCACACTCACTTTAACTCACACAATCGCAAACACTAACACACATATAAACTCTGACACACATACTTACTCTAACACATGCATTCTATGCAAACACCAACTCCTTCTATTACTACTTGTATGAGCAGCTGTGTTATTGCCCACGGCTCCAATTACATGTTCTGTGTGTGTGATGCCCAATACTTTCTTGTATTCCAGTCCCTGAAGATCCAGGTGAACTAAACGGCAAATGCTGCCCATCCTGTTTTAAAGAAAACTTTAAAGGTGAATGCATTTCTTCAGAGATAATGCAATGCCGCGGGAATCAAAATAAATGCTTTTCGTACTCAGGAACGGTGGAGAAAGCAGGTAATTACAGAAATATCTGTTTCCCCTTATATGTACACCCTTCACACGCTCTACACATCAATATGACCCATGTGATTCCCTTTCTTTTGTAGATTTGAGCATCTCGGATTACAGTATGAAGGGCTGCATTAGTGATCTGGGATGTATTCTGAAGTTTGACGCATTGTCCGGGACCAAGGAACTGGAAGGAAGAGTATTCGAATGTACTGAACCATTACCTAGTACCGAGTGCCCTGTGAATTAATTCTCGCTATTGTCCACAATTCCATGAAGTATGGCCATCTGTAACATGGAAAATGTGTAGCTTTTGCATTAAAATTTGATCAGGGAAAAAAAATCTCATTCCTTCAACACACTTCAAAATAATTGATTTAATGATTTCTAATAAAAATGTTCTTCATGCATGCGCACTTACTGCGGCTCTTCCTGTTTGTTGACAATCTCTCATTCTTCCACAGCAGAGATGCAGGAAGGCAATTCGCAAAAAATATACATCATTCTGATTACGTATATACTTTTAATAAAAATACGATTCTTGTTACTATTTGCTTGCTCTTGTATCCTCTCTGACCAATTAATAAATAAATCTTATTAACCTAGAAAATGCTCCTTTGTGATGTTTCATGTTTATTGCTGCTAAATGCTGACACGGCGGGGAAATCTATTTGTCCAATAATGTTTGGTATCTTAAGAAATTCCAAAAGTCCTGAGGCCCACGGGGCTGAGAATGGGCCAGAGTCGGCTCTTTACTGGGTGCAGAGTGGGGCTAGACCTTGGTAGCATTTTGTTAAATATGGCAGGGGTTAATGGAGGGTTATTTAATGGGTGGGTGCCACTAGGGTAGGTGCCATTTTGTTGTCACATTACCACTTGTTTGTACCACCCTTCCTCCCTTTTTGTTTTGAGTGTTCCTGGGGTATGTATTTTTGTCACGGTTGTACGGAAGCTTACCAGGTATCTAGGGGTTAATGCTGCGGGGAGAGCATTTGGTGGTACTTGTGGCGGGAAGTTTTCCTGGCAGGTGGAGCTGGGAACTTCAGGTCTGGGCATCCCAGTATGTCCTTCCCTGTGTGGTACCTGGATAACCCGGTAAGCTTGGGGTGGGTTTTGTTACATTAAATGGTTAATGTTAATTATTTATGTTAATTATTTATGTTAATTTATGTTGTTTATTGGTTTTCTGTGTGTTGGTCATTGTCTTGTTAACGCGCCTATTTTCGGTTTTAGATCTGTGTGGTAATGGCTAGCGTTGAAATAAATCAGCTGTGGCCTTTTCTACCCAAACATGGTTGTCGTGTATTTATTGGGGGGTTATGTGTTTCTGGGGAAGCCTAGCACGTGAGTCGAGGCTGCTGCAGTCATTATTCTGGTCCCTGTGCACCAAAAAAGCCTTATGAATGGAAGTTCACATTCTTTAAACCACAGACCAGCTCTGTCCACAGAGGAACAAATCTAGATAAGGATGTACAAAAGGCCTCACACATACAGGCCGTAGCAAAAGGGATAAGTCCACCGGTCTGATATCCCTGACGATACCAACTATAGAGAAAACACCCGTCGTTGGCGAACATAGTTTAGCCCATCAAGCGCATGACTGAGGTAGCGTAAATGCATCGCCCTCTTTTTCCCCCAAATAAATACACAAACAAAGTAAATAATATAATGCTTTATTAAGTCAACTATGGAAAATTTTGGCCATCGTGCAGTCCGCTTTACGCTTTCCACACCGTGACGCAGGTATAAATAACTTTATTTATAGTAGAAATAAATATAAACATAATATATAATATGGCGATACACGTGCCGCACCACCTGACCCACTTGTGACACGTGCAAGCCCGAAATATAAGGATGGTGGTATAGTGAATCCTTAAATGAACAGGTAATGTGTGAACATCTCTTAGGGCTTCAGTCTCAAAAGGGTTATCTGGGATCAGGTTAGCCCAGCAAGATCAGACCGGTGAGTAGTCCACTGTTGTTGAGCACTGTGGTAGTGTGCCCGACCCACCATGTTTGTGTTATTCGCCGGTGGTATTTGTCGGGACACTCTTAGAAAATGGTGAAGATAGTGGTCCACCATTGAAGTCGGTTTACCAATGTTAAAGATATTAATTATTTACTAAGATTGTTCAGAATGTTCTGGTGGAAATACAGAAAACGATTCCTCAGAATTGCAGAAATTCCATCTGATGCTTTGCATTATTCTTCATACTAAAGAACACATTTCTCAACCTGTGGTCTCTTAACCATATATATCAATTTTGAGAACGGCACGTCTCAAGGTAGAGGCTCAACCTTTAAATTAACAAACCCTGCTACAGGCATCTGAATGTTGGCTTGATGCATTTTTCATTACACTTTGGCACCTTTTTAAAACTAATTGGCTTTAGAATTTTTACAGTTTCCCAATGCAAACACACTATGTAAACTCAATTAAAATTAATTAAAATAATTGGGAGGCTGAGAACAACTTCAAATAGACCATGGCAATGGAGAGTGGAACGCACGTAATGGAACTAAGGTAACAATGAGTCAATAATCAGTTATACGTACGTAATTATGCTCATGTAGGTCTTGAAAAACCAAAAGGTGAGACACGGTTAGAAATTGGCAAATATAGGCAAAAAAATAACACTACAAGAAACGTAAAGGTAACTATAAATACCATCGGACCATCATGTTTTCATCTCAAGGATGCTTTCTGGCCATTTCAGCCCTTGTTTGGCAGCTGCCCTCCATTCCTCAAGCAGATTGTACATGGGCCAAGGTCATACTAAAAAATCATAACTCAAAAATGCTCAAAAATACAAAATATAAAGTAAATTCATCATTAAAATCTGTTGCAACATTCTAGATTTTACAGTTTAAATGCCAGGGCTAGAGGCGGACTTCAGTAATGACCCAATTTTTTTAAATTAGATATTTATTAGAATTTAATTAATCATTTGGCTTCCAAACTAATTAATAAAAGTGCCACAGGGTAGTTGCTGGATTGTTGCCCTTATTCCCTTGGCGTGTTCTGTTTAATGGGAGCGTACATCAAATAGTGACAGAATCTGGCTGGAGTGACATTACCCTACCGAAGACTACTATAAATGCAGGTAGCTGAGCTGATAGCCTCACTGTCCTCCAGAAGATATCTAGAAGAACGTTGAAGGAGGCCATTCCAGTTCAAGCATTACAATGAGGTCTGTCCAGATAGTTCTCTGCGTAATCGCGGCTTTGGTGTCTACAGGTAAGAACATTTCTGAAAAACTAATTCAAGGATTATTAGATGCCAAGTGGCCAGTCCGAGGCGTATCCAGCCATTATCAAGCTTGGAGCTGGAGCTTCAGATTGGTACATAGGAAAAAAATTAACATATACTATATTAAAGTCAAGTTGGGCTACATCCACCATTCCTATAATATGATATTTTTTCTTGCCATTCTTTTATATTAACATAAGAAAAACACTCATTCTTGGTACATTTCATACTCAAGGTTCTAAGACACCATAAGAGGTATCTAACAGACTAACAGGAAGGACATTAATACTCTGAACCAGAAAGATCACTGGACTGGCCATCTGGCACACGGGGCAAATGTTTAATATGCCCAGCTATGTAAGGATAATAGAGTTGAGCCGCGCATATCCAACTGTTGGCTGCACTTACACCATCAGGTGGCCGCTGGCCTTAAAGTGCCGGGGCTGCCTCATGATCGCCAGTCCGGCCC
This sequence comes from Spea hammondii, assembly GCA_029215755.1. NCBI lineage: Eukaryota > Metazoa > Chordata > Amphibia > Anura > Pelobatidae > Spea > Spea hammondii. The sequence continues at coordinate 33,033,571 of JARDYJ010000010.1, forward strand.
TGGTAAAGTTTCAGGTTAACTATGAGTTATTTCCCCCATTAGTTTATGGTAAAGAATGCACAAAATGTCTGGGACGGAACAAAGAATACTGTGATGTTAAGGAAAACACGGAGTGTGGAATCGTTGGCTGCATGGCAGTATCAGAAAGATGTACTGTGCGTAAGTACATTTTCTCACCATTCTTAAGCAAACGCTGGTGTCTGTATTTGTGTAACAAGGTCCCATTAATCCTCATTTCATTCGTTTCTCTGATGAATTTGGGACTTACTTTTATAACTATGTATCCGTAAATTAACATAATTGATACTAAAAGAAGAACAGGACTCAGGACAATAAGAAGAAAAGCTATGGCTAAGCCAACGAGCTTTAGCTTCCCCGTAATTAGTTAGGAATTCTTAATCTAGAATACCATTAACATATGTTTAAATGTTTCTGCGGATTTTCAGTATTGGATACTATTATTTTCTTTATTTATATTTCTGCAGTTGGGAAAACATATCCAACACTGGCAATGGACTGTGCCAACCCAGCCCTTTGTGATCAACATTTAAGTTTAAACACTCGCCACAATGAAGTGGATATTGATGTGTTTGTGCAGTGTTGTACTGGTGAACTTTGCAGCCTCAAGTATTCCAGTAAGTATATTTTTTGATATGGTTTGTATTAATTTTCTAGGCTATGCTTTAATGAGTTTATAATGGGGGTTGAACTGCCAAAGTAGGCTGGTGCAGATAAAAATACCCAAATATCTTGGGAAATCAATTCAGCTTTTCTTTGTATGATTCGTGTATTGGTTTTCCTACGCTGTCCCTTTTGTGCAAGTATATAGTTTTTAAGAGCATTTTGCTATATTTTTTGCTGTACACCTTGTGCCGCCTCCTTCCACTCGCAAAGCCTTCTGTTTTATCCTTAAGTGCTTTAATTGATGTGGTGGAGGGCTGGCACATAGGGGGAAGAAAAGACGAGAGGCCCACTGGCTCCTTCCACATTCACCTTGTAACGAGCACACACTTACACGTACTCGCGCTAACACTATCGCAAACAATACCACACGCTCAATCACTCACTCTCGCACACACACTATCGCAAATATTAACACAGACTCACTATTTACACGCACACTCACTTTAACTCACACAATCGCAAACACTAACACACATATAAACTCTGACACACATACTTACTCTAACACCTACACACACGCCTTCTATTATAGTGTATGAGCAGCTGTGTTATTACCTCTGGGTCATGTTACGTGACCCCACTGACCTCCCGCTTCCACGGGTGCGCCGGCCCAAATCAAACTGGCCCTGAAGAATCAATAGCTCATCCTCTGCCCACCCCCCACGGCTCCAATTACATGTTCTGTGTGTGTGTGTTAGCTGACACGTTCTTGTATTCCAGTCCCTGAAGATGAAGGTGAACCAAACGGCAAATGCTGCCCATCCTGTTTTAAAGAAAACTTTAAAGGCGAATGCATTTCTTCAGAGATGATGCAATGCCGCGGGAATCAAAATAAATGCTTTGCGTATGAAGGAACGGTGGAGAAAGCAGGTAATTACAGAAATATCTGTTTGAATACTAGTGCCCCCTTATATGAACACCCTTCACACACTCTGCACGTCAATATGACCCATGCGATTCCCTTTCTTTTGTAGATTTGAGCGTCTCGGATTACAGTATCAAGGGCTGCGTTAGTGATCTGGGATGTATTCTGAAGTTTGACGCATTGCCCGGGACCAAGGAGCTGGAAGGAAGAGTATTCGAATGTACTGAACCATTACCTAGTACCGAGTGCCCCGGGATTTAATTCTCGCTATTGTCCACAATTCCATGAAGTATGGCCATCTGTTACATGGGAAACCTGTGGCTTTTGCGTTCAAATTTGATCAGGGATTTGGGGGAAAAAATCTCTCGTCCCTTCAACACACTTCAAAATAATTGATTTAATGATTTCTAATAAAAATGCTCCTCATGCATGCGCTCTTACTGCGGTTCTCCGTTGTCAACCTCGCAATCTTCCACCGCGGAGACACGGAAAGGCAAAAAAACATAAACCATTCTGCTTGCTCCTGTATCCTCTCTCTGACCAATCAATAAATAAATCTCATTAAGCAACGTTTTATGGTTAGAGCTGCTGAATGGAGACATCGGGGGGAAATCTATTGTTGAAATAACGTTAAGAAATATCAAAAACATTGTTCGGAACGCCAAAAATCCATTAAATCCAATTTTTTTCCAAGTTGGGCATTAAAGGCATTTGGCTATGCGTATATTGATGCAGAGAACATCATATTTATTGTTTATTGAAATGCTTCCTCTGTATATCTACCTTCGCTTACGACCCCCACCGATTTATATCATTAGCTCCGTAGCAGCTGGGATATCATGAATGTATCTGGAATCATAACTAGAAATGGCAGACACTTCCAAAAAATAAAAATAAAATAAGTTAGGAGCCAAACTAGAAGAGGGTAAGAGCGACCATGAAGCCCCTTGTTGGGCAAAATAAGACGTTTCAGAAGTGGACCCGTATCATTTGAATGTTCCTCAGCACTGATCCTCACTATAATTCTTATCTGTGACCGAAATTGAGGTCAAGTCAGGATTCAGGAAGCCCTGTTTGGGAAGTCCAGATCAAAAAATCTTTGTAAATTACATTTGGTTGAGAGAGTTAACTCAACCGATCTCATGGTCCATATCATCAAGGTCAAGGTCAAGCTGCTTCTTCAGCTTAACTCTTTCTCAGAACCTCTAAAAGCAGCAGTAATTTCAAGTTTAACTATCCAATTACTTTCAACTGTTTCAGAGCCGCTCGTGATCTTCGTAAGTCCCTACGAGTTCTGGCCTCACCGATTTCTATAGAAGAGGAACTCAAAAGGGTGATTCATAGCTCTGAAATGGGTCAACATTCTAGAACCTTACGCAACTTAACTTGTTTATTAAAACTTGTTGTTTTTTTAATACTTTTTTTCTAATTATGTTTCTCACACGGACTAAGAATTCAAATTTCTCAAGTTTTAATGAATCTGTTCAAAATGTAAAAACAATGGCGTTTTCGCAAAATGTTTAGTTTTTTTATTTAGTGTTTAGTAGTCCTAATATTTGTGTCGAAAGCGAAATCCAAGATCGTAAACAATGAAGATTTCATCATCCTGTTTTTACGTTTCAAGTTACGCAAGCTCTTACCTTTGATAATATTTAATTTAGAATTAAGAATATGTCGAACAATTAGAAAAGTGTCAAAATAAAAAAAATACTTGATCTCTAATTTTGGACCCTTTTATAGATTGATCAGTTAAACCATCAGTTTCATTATGTTTTAACCATAATTGGAGAAATTGCAAGCACTCCGAGAGGGTGGCATGTCTTTCTCTAGACCTTAGAACCATTCTTTCGGTTTTTGCAGAGATTCTGCCAAAAGTTTAATTTCCTTATTTAAGTGTTTTTTGTCACCATCCCAATATTTGCATCCAAAAACAGTCTCCAAGAACATACATAATATAGAACCAATCGCTGTCCTGTTTAAGTTTGGCGTCATACAAGGTCTGCTCATTTATATGTAAATTAGAATAAATTAAGACTAAATTGGACATTCCCATATCTTTAGGATTAACTGGATGTAGGATAGAGTGTTCACCTGGAGCTGAAAGATAATTTGGTTTTGTGAATAAGCCTCGCAAGTAGAAAAGTCCAGATCTTCAGGTTGGATTCTGAGGAGAGTCTAAAAAAAACCTGTGACCTAGCTATCCCTACATATGTTCTTCTTGGGATGCTCCTGAGGATAGCTTGAGGTTTTGACAGCTTTAGGACCTCACTGAAAATTTCACCTCCTCATAGAAGAGTCAATAACTGTGAAGGTCTACAAGGCTTCCAACGAAGGATTATCTGCAAAGTCAGGACTAGTTAGACTTCTTAGAATGTATTTCCGCTGATATTTTAAGCTTCTTAGGAGAAACCTCACCTCTGTTTTGCTAGTATGGCCTCCAATCAGTCTCTGATGTTTTTCTCCACAGAACTCTGGAGCTGCTACTTGATCAGGGTCCATTTTGTCCAACACTATTGATCCCTATCCTTCTCTTATACATCTTCTTCCCTATCCGTGGCTCTGTCTCAATTCCTTTGTGTTACTTTTCCAACCATTGACTAGGTCAGCAGGTCCAAGGGGAGCATCAGTGACCCGCTGCTCAATGAGTCGATTACAGGGGAGACTCTGCATAGAAGTCATCATAGCTCGCCACCATATGCTCAAAAATACAAAATACAAACTAAATAAATAATAAAAATCTCCTATGACATTCTAGAATTTACTATTAAAATGCAGGTTAGTTAGAGGCGGAGGTATGTGGTGAGTCTAGCTTCTCCCCGAGTTGCTGCAGTTGTCTGTTAGGTACCCTGGATCTATTGGTGATTCACCTGAGGGGGGGCTGTGTTAGATCGAGTTAAATTTTATATTTACATACTTATTTATGCGTTAATGATTTGTTTATGATAAGTTTATAGGCTAACATAACACAGTTTTGTTGATTGTGATAAAAGCTGTGGTATGTTATTACATACCGATCATACAACGGGGTCTGTGGTTACCTGGGCTATTGAGTTCTGGTTGTGGTGGAATGGTGGGTAATCATAGCAAGGTCCCCACTACCTTCATACAAGAAAGACACTCAAGATGAAAAATGCTTTGCAAATTACTTTAGCTTGAGAGAACTAACTCAAGGTATGTTTTTCTTGCTTCCATAGTCCACGGGAACTTTCAGCCTTTCAAACACTTAAGTATAAAAGGCTGAAACAAATGAAAGGCTGTGTCCAAAACAGCATCCAAGAACGTAAACAACTTCTATGAAGCTTTCATCATCCATTACACAAGTTTCACCAGCAAGTCACACAAGTTAGACAAGCTCGTACCTATATGGGAATAGCTAGAATTAACCCAATGTCATATAGAACGTTCACCTCAAGCGGAAAGATCTCCCGTTTAGAGAGCTCGAGAGTTATCGCATCTCTTGTGGGTAATAAAGACTAAAAATAAAACACAGAGGGCACAGGAATAATGAAGTTGATAATAACTCTTCACCATATGCCCAAAAACATACAAAGTATAAGTAAAAAAATCATAATTTCATAGTGTTACGTTTTTTTTTGATTTGACAATTAAAGCCCATTATTTCATATCCATAATAGGTAATAGCGGGAAATGCGCAAACAGGAGGTGGACATTTCATATAACATAATATTATTTGTAATTACGCTGGGTTGGATTCTTGCCTTTACTTCTCCGCCCTATTGTACATTCTGTTACTACGTAGTCAAACTCTGGTTGGGGTGACATCACCTCCAGAAGAATATAGTAATAATCACCTCCAGGAGAATATATAAATAATCACCTCCAGGAGAATATATAAATAAGCGTAGCTGAGCTGATCATTTCACTATCACCGAGAAGGTATCTAGGAGAACATCGAAGGAGACCATTCCAGCTCAAGAGTCGCCATGACCTCTGTCCAGATAGTTCTCTGTGTAGTCACAGTTTTGGTGTCTACAGGTAAGAGCTCATCCTAAAAAAAACACAATTCAAGGATTACTAAATCACAATTTAGGATCTGTCTATCATAAGATTGTTCCTGTATTATCTACCAATTAAGATCCAAGCAAAGTCCAGTTCATTAACAGCTGTTGGCGGGTTTAAATAGGGATTCCTAGGAAAGATTCTATGTAAAGTAAAACATGGTGAGACTTAATACACCTGACCTACTTACTATAATGGTTAACAAATCTCAAAAGGATTTACCAAGCATTTATCGGTGGTCTACAGCTCTCTTTATATAATAATCGTCATACAAACTAATGGTCAAGATGGAAGTTCTTGCCCAACAGCAGATCGACCCTGTGATATCCAGCCATTATTGAGCTCTCATCTTAAGCATTAATACAATTAATTAGTAAAAATTAATACAAATAAACATATACAATATCAAATTCAGGAAGAACAACATCCATTTCGATGTTGAAATAACTCCAATTCAGCATGTCCACCACTTAAGCCAAACACCATTTGTCTTTTCTTGTATTTTTTTTATGGCATTCCTATATTTTGTTTTGGAAAGAAAAATTCTCATTTTTTTCTTTTACATTTTATTCTAACCCTTGAGAAAGGAATAGTCTCAGCTGTAAAGCTTTGAATTAGTGATGAGTTTTGTTCTGCGTTAGTTTCTAGTGAACGATGTATAAAATGCGTGGGACGGAACAGAGAAGACTGCGACGGGAAAAAAACTGTGGAGTGCGGAGACCTCGGCTGCATGACCATGTCGAAAAGATGTATTGTGGGTAAGGACAAGTTCTCACTGTTTGTTAATCATCATTCATATTCACTGACGCATTTTTAGTTTAGGTATGGTATACTTAAAATATGTTAATAATAATAATAATAATAATAATATTATTATTATTGATATTAATTATATTAAGATATGTCATTGAGTCATTTCCAAATACTGTGAGCAAATTTAATATTTGTATGTTAATTCCTGTATTTTATTATTATTACTATTATATACCTAACTATATATATATATATATAGATAGATATACTTACGCCTAACCCAAACTGTAGAAATAATTTGTTAATAATAATAATAAACAATAGTAATAATAATAATAATAATATCAAAAAAAAAATTTAAAACTTTTTTTTGTATTTTTTGAAGTTTTCTAAAGTTTTGGGGTCAGAAAAATAAGAAGAAGAGGTGTGGCTGAGCCAATGTGCATATCTCCAATATTGGATGTTATTTTGTTTATTTTATTTCAATTTTGGGAGAAGGTACAACGTTACCATCAATAACAATGGATTGTGCCGAACAAAAGTTTTGCGATGGATACTTACACTTCGACACCCTCAACAATGAAATGGACATTAAAGTGTCTGTTAACTGCTGCAAAGGTGATCTTTGCAATGAGAAAATCTCATATTCACGTGAGTATATTTCATTTATATGATTTTTTTTCAACAAAGTTGTCGGCCGTGTTTCATATAGGGAGTTTATTATGAGGGGTGAACTGTCAAAGTGGGTCGGTACACATCATAATACCCATGGACCAGTGGCAATTCCACATGGAGTAAGATATGTCTAGGTATCTAGAGAAATCATTTTCACCTTTACTGGATTCTTTCCATAATGTGCATTGGTTTTCTTACGCTGTCCCTTTTGGTGGATGTTTGTTGGACGGGGCTGGACATTTCCCAATTTGCATATTGGGGTGTTCAGCCATTTCTTATCCATAGTATGTAAGAAGACTTCTACTATATAAGGAGAAGAATCATCTCTCGACTCTCAACCTAGGAATGTAACCTATCGTTTTTAAAAGTCCATATGGTGAAGGCCAGTTTCAGAAGCTCCGGCTCATGTTCTGTCCATTAGGAACATTTCCCATCAGTTTCTGTCTGTTACCTAAAACAGGTGTTTTGTAAATGCTAAATTTTGGGAGCACGAGGTAGTTCACATGTCCTAGCTCTAGGGGGCGCTAGTGTTGTCTTCTGCCATACTCCATGGGAAATCATGCAGAACCTTCTGTTTTCTCCTGAAGTGCTTTACTTTATGACTTGACTATCAACATTCCAATCATCTACAATATGTTTTCATAGCCGTATAACATCTGATCTTATTTATTTTCCCAGTTCCTGAAGATGAGGGCGAACTAAACGGTAAACTCTGTGAATCTTGCTTCACAAACAACACTAAAGCGGAATGTTCTTCTACAGAGAGGATGGCCTGCCGCGGGCATCAAAATAAATGTCTCTCGTATGCAGCAACGGTGTATAGATCAGGTAACCGGGGGAAGACGAATACATGGTATCCATCGTAAACTTGTTTTGTTCCGGCATAACCTGAATGTGTCGTTGGGTTGGGTTGGGTTGGGTTGGATGCTCAACATCTACCACTTCATTTTCAGGAGTGGTCAACAGAAATATCACACATTACGTCAGCAATAAATGGATTTATTTATGGATCCTCCATCTCCTCTACATGTCCATATGACCCATGCAATTTGTTTTCTTTCGTAGATAACATTGTTGTGGATTACAGTATGAAAGGCTGTATAAGCGAGAAAGGATGCTCCATCGGGTTTGACGCTTTGCCGGGATACCGGAAAGAAAGAGTATTTCAGTGTTCGGATACTTTAGACAGTTAAACCATTATTCATTTTGGTTAGTGTTCTACTTGTGCACAACGGCATAAAATACCAGGTATCAAATTAGCAATGTTATCATTGCTTACACTATTTGCGTGCTTCCATATACACTCTCAATCAATATATTGATCAATTAATTTAAAAAATGGCGATAAACAAGATTGGTTGAATGTTGAAAGACATCATGCAGAAATCTATTGTTAAAATAAATTCAGTTGGGAAAAATATAACACGTCTTGGAATGTCAAGAATCCCTACGGAGTGTTATTTATATGAATTGGAAGATTTTCAATACATAAAATAGAATGTTTTATATAAATATGCTACAACATGCTTTAACTTGGGTATTAAAAGCAACTGATATACTGTATGCTGATGCAATTAATCACTTAAATCATACGTATTGATTATTAAATCTACCTTAATTTACAGCACCGTCTCATGTATATAATAAGCCCCTAAGCAGACTATATTTAACTTTATGTTTAACTAACCCACCAGCTGCCCTTCCGAGCCACCATATTTACAGCGCTGGGATATTCCGGTGCCCTGCCTTTTAAGGAGGTGCGGTGCCAGGGATATGACGTCATATTCCGGTGCCCTGCCTTTTAAGGAGGTGTGGTGCCAGGGATATGACGTCATATTCCGGTGCCCTGCCTTTTAAGGAGGTGTGGTGTCAGGGATATGACGTCATATTCCTGTGCCCTGCCTTTTAAGGAGGTGTGGTGCCAGGGATATGACGTCATATTCCGGTGCCCCGCCTTTTAAGGAGGTGCGGTGCCGGGCGGTAATGAACTATGGAAGCTGTACATACTCAGTGCAGTCCTCTATAGCATTAGTGGGCTGGTTGGGTTTATAAATCAGTTTATAGAGCAATGGCACTACAGGGAGCGTCATCTGCCTAAAGGGTCAACCTCACTGGGCAGATTAGATGAGCCGGATGGTTCTTATCTGCCGGCAAATTCTGGTTTATTATTCAAATTTATGATGGTTTAGTAGTTTTTCGGGGGGGGCTTGAAAAATGCCTTCTCTTGAGAGAACTAACTCAACTAAATCAAGGTACGTTCATGGCCCATATCCTCAGGATATAGCTGGTAAAGTATTTGACACCCGGGGCAGATCCTGTTTTTGACACCCCCATCGGCTCCATGCCCCCCCTCCAGTAACTCATCGACGCACTAGAACACATTTTACACACTCTCTCACATCTGCACACACTTACACACTCAAGTCAACACACAAAACATTTTTCTTAGGTTTGAACTTAGATCTGAACCAAATGCTCAAAAGTTACAAAATGTAAGTTAAATCCCTCATACAACAAGTTGTTGTAACAAGCTGTTTGTTACATCTTGTTTCTGGATATTCCAATTAAAATACCTTAACATGGTAATAGCGGGGAATGTGACCAGGACATAAAGCCGGATGTCAGTGCTGCCTGATTTTTATTTATTAAGTAGACATTTAACACAATTTTATTGGTAAATGCCCTAGGGTGATTGTTGGAGTCACATCTCTGCCCCACGGCTGGTTTGCACCATGGGTGTAGAACAAATAAAATCAAAATCAGGTTGCGATGACTTCACTTCCACATGAGTAGCATAAATAAATGTAGCTGGTTTGATCATTTCACCATAACAAAGAAAAAAAATCTAGAAGAACATTGAAGGAGACCATCGGAAGGTTCAAGCCTCACAATGACATCTGTCCAGCTGATCCTCGGTGTCCTCGCGGTGATGGTGGGAACAAGTAAGACAAATTTCTACAAATAAAAATTCAAAAATATTATAAGCTAACAGGTTTACTATCTATCATAATATTTTCTTAAAGTTTTATTATATTGAATATTTATTTCGTCTCCAATCAGTTCCCAAGGTGTAGATACATTATTGTTGATAGTTGGTGGTTTTAGGGGTAGTTATGTTACCCCCGGCTTTCCAACAGAGTAGGGTCTACCAAACGCCCATTCTCCCGACACAATATAGGCTAATTTCTGTACAAATGGAGCTAAAGTTGTCTTGTGTAATGTATAATTCGGTCACAATGATTTCCATATGCTTTATACAGGGGCATCCAGGTTATTCCTGAAGGTTGGTAACCAGAGAGACGAAACTGCAGCTCTCCTGCAAACTCTCCTATCAACCCCCCCTTTAGTGATTAGGCTAAGAGACCCCTTACAAACTAACACTTGGTACACTGAGATTCTAAAATGTAAAGATTCTCATTAAATATGAATTATTTCCCCATCAGTTTATGGTGAACAATGCATACAATGTCTGGGACGGAACAGAGAAGACTGCAAGGTCAAAGAAACAGTGGAGTGCGGAGACGTCGGGTGCATGGCCATAGCAGAAAACTATACTGTGGGTGAGTACAGTCACTCATCGTGTGCTCCACAATCCTAATTTCATTTATGTTTACTGAGCTAATTGTGGGTTAATTGTGAAATACTTAAAATGTGTCCTGTTACAATATATTCTAAGCTATTCTTCATGATGATGATGATGGTGGTGGCGGTGGTGGTGGTGGTGAGGATGATGATGATGGTGGTGGCGGTGAGGATGATGATGATGCTGGTGAGGATGATGATGATGATGGTGGTGGTGGTGGTGAGGATGATGATGATGGTGGTGGTGAGGATGATGATGGTAGTGAGGATGATGATGATGATGGTGGTGGTGAGGATGATGATGATGATGGTGAGGATGATGATGATGATGGTGGTGGTGGTGAGGATGATGATGATGGTGGTGAGGATGATGATGATGATGGTGGTGGTGGTGATGATGATGATGATTTTTAGTAATAGTAGTAGAACTTCTATTTAAATCGTTCATTACTTCCACCAAAAACATTCATTTTTTGATGCTATTATTTTTTTAAAATTATTGTTTTTAATTAATGTTTTATTAAAATTTCCACAGAAAATCACAGCTTTCCATCAAAGCTAATGGGCTGCGCACAAGAGGAACTGTGCAATAAAGTTATAAAATTCAACACTGACCATGAAATGGACATTCATGTCTACGCGAAATGTTGCAAAGGTAATCTCTGCAACGAGAACATCCCGTATTCATGTAAGTATTTTCCATTACATGGTTTTTATTAATATTGTAGACCATGTTTCATTTGTATAGTATGTAAGAAGACTGTTTTTCTTCCAGTTCCTCCCAAGTGTAAACTAAATGGTAAATACTGCGAATCTTGCTTCGCGAAAAACACTAAAGGGGAGTGCGTTTCTTCAAAGAAGATAGAGTGCCGCGGGAATCAACATAAATGCCATTCGTATGCAGGAACGGTGGAGAGACCAGGTGATTATGGAAACATACAGCTGTCTTCTTCTAGTCAGGGCAGGCCCTACAATGGAGCCGAGTGGGGCAACTGCTCCAGGTGGCATTTTGTCTTGGTCTGGCCCTGCTTCTAGTATAAAGAGCTGGTCATTCAATACACTGGTTGGGTTGTACTGTGAAGGGTCTACCTTGGTTTTCTAGATCCAGCCATCACTAATATGATAGAAACAAAGAATTTGGAGATACGAACCATTTGGCCCTCAGTGATACATTATGTGTCCCAGTGTCCCCTGATAAGTACACCCTGGACGCATGCTCTACATGTCAATACGATTCATGCAATTTTCTTTCTTTGTAGATCTCTCTGTTATGGATTACAGTGTTAAGGGCTGTATGAGCGACTTGGGATGCATTATGAAGTTTGGATCTCTGATAGGGGTCAAGCAACTGGAGGAAAGAGTTTTTAAGTGTTCTGAAGCGTTGGAATGAATGTTCTGTTAATTAATACTAGCTTATTGTTGTGCTTGCCCAGAAATTCGGAAAATGCATGAAAAGAATGTTAAAAATGTTTACCGCTTTACGTCGCTGCACCAATCATGTTCCCTTTTAGATGTCTTGTAATGGAGGAGTTAATTCTCTGAAACTGCTCATGTCTGTAATAGAGGGATCAATTACCTGAAACTGCTCATGTCTTGTTATGCCTATATATAATATATTTTAATGTAATTATATTTATATAAAATATTATAATATAAATACATTATTAAATCTGAAATCAACATGGCTCCCAAGGATTCAAGGATTCCTATTCATTTCTATAATATAAAATGTATTTGGTGTAGGGGACAGATTGTAAGAAAAAGGAGATAATGAGAAAGGAGAGAGATAGGGAAAAGGAGGAGAGATAAGGAGAAAGAAAAGATAAAGAATGGGGAGATATTACATAAATAAAGAGAAAGGAGAGAGAGAGAGAGAGAGAGAGAGAGAGAGAGAGAGAGAGAGAGAGAGAGAGAGAGAGAGAGAGAGAGAGAGAGAGAGAGAGAGAGAGAGAGAGAGAGAGAGAGAGAGAGAGAGAGAGAGAGAGAGAGAGAGAGAGAGAGAGAGAGAGAGAGAGAGAGAGAGAGAGAGAGAGAGAGAGAGAGAGATAACGAGAAGGGGCAGATAATTATCAATGGGAGAGATCATACAAAAAAGAGAAGATAATGAGAAAGGGGATAGGCAGGGAGAAACAAACGAGAGAAAGGGGATAGATGAGTTAGAGAGAAAAAAAGATAAATGAGATAAAGTGAAATAGGAGGAGAGCTAAAATATAATGGAGTGAGATAAAGTGGAATGGGAGAGATGAGAAAGAAAAATTGGAGAGATGATGATAAAGATGGTGATAAAAAGAGGGGAAATAGTGATACAACAAAAGAGGAAGAGATGTAATGAGAAGGTGGGAACAAAGAAAGATGAGAAATAAAGAGAAAGAAAAGAGGTACAAAGAAAAGGGGCGTATAAAGAGAACGAAGAGGGGGTAGACAATGACTCATTATTCAATAAAACATGACAGCTTTTTCCATTCTTAGTGTTCAAATTCAGAAAAACAGATGGAGCATTAAAGTTTTTCCTTATAAAAACCCTAACGCTACATATTAATGTCAATGTCTACCATAAATATTAAAAATTAGTTAAAAATAACTACGGAACGTTTAAATAATCAGCCTTTCCAATGAGAACTTCTTGTTTCTAGATTTTACAACTAAAATAATGAATTAATTGTTAATAGCTGGGAATGTGAACAGGACATAGAGGCGGATGACTTTTATTTATCAAGTAGACATTTAAAACAATTTTATTGGTAATTATGCTTCTAATCTCATTAATTAAAATTAATTAAAAAATAGGGTGATTGTTGGAGTCACATCCCTGCCCCGCAGATGATTTGCACCATAGGTGTAGAACAAATAAAATCAGTCAGGTTGAGTTGAGTCGGCTTCCACATGAGTAGCATATTCTAATATTCAAATTATCCTGAAAAAGAACAGATACTATACTTAATCTACCGATCTGTGCTATAATATTTAATATTTAAATTATAATATTATAATTTCATATTATTAAACAGAAAGGGGGAGGAAGAGATTAAGAGAAAGGGAAGAGACAGAAATGAGAGATAAAAAGAGGAAAAGAGACAATGAGAAGGTGGGATCAAAGAAAGGGGGAGTGATAAAGAGAAAGGAAGAAAAGAGGGGAGAGATAAAGAGAAAGAAGAGAGATAAAGAGAAAAGAGAGAGAGAGATAAAAAAAATGGGAGAGATAAAGAGAACTATTTAATATTTTAAGTTTTAATTATAAATTTACTAACGATACAAGGATTGTTTATGAAAAAAGTGTTTTTTCCATATAATCTCCAGTAGAGGGCAGCCTCTGATATACATTCGTTTCACTCGTTTTTTCATTCGCAGTTTAAATTTGTGAAACTCTAAATACTTATTTTCCCCCACGGATATCCCAAAATCAACGAGAAACATCTCACTAATCTGGTGTAGATCGCTCAGCTGTCAACGTGAATTTAACAAATCTATAAAATGTGATTTTTGTCAATTCCTAATGAATACATTTAAATATTAGATATTTTTGTAAAAAAAAATGAAAAATCAAGCGCAGAGAATGGAAACGGCTCATATTTCATGAAATTGATTAGAAAGTAGAATGGTTTTGCTACTAAAATGCAGAAGGTTGTGATCACTGGATGATTTTCTTAGCCTTGGTACATGACAAGCGTTTTGCTTCTACTATTTTGGCACCGGGTATGATTTTTGGTCCAAGGGCACAACCTCCCGGGGTGATGCATCCCATTAGTGAAAACTTTAACATAGAAGAATCTGGGGGAAAAAAAAAAAAAAAAAGAGAAATGGCAAGTGAAACAATGTATCACACATTCTGTTTCACCCGTCCGGCACCGTATGTAACCGCCAGAGGGGCATTCAAAAGAATTCAGAGCATAACAGACGGGGCACAGGAGCCCGTTCCAGATAACAAGACGTTATACTCAGGAACTGAAAAGGAAAAGTAGTGAAAGTTCATTGCATTCAGAAACAATGGTGAGAACCTGCATAAGCCCCCATCACATAGATTGAACACACTTCCTGACACATGACGTACGGGCTTGGCCATCGGTCAAGGTGGTCTAATAAGACCCCTGTGTGTATGCACAGAAATCGCTCTCATTGATAAGCAGCCAATCAGTAGAACAAAACATCAGACCATAAAGGAGGCAGAGAGCTGCAGCTTCTCCTAAAGGTCAGAAAATGCACATTATAGGTCAGTAAACGCACATTAGATAGGGATTTCTTGGGGAGATTAATAAAGAGACTGAAGCCACAGGCTTATTTAAAAGAGCCTCATCTTGGGGGTTTCCCTTGCTCTTTCTCCTGAGGAACCTGGTCCTAGGTGTGGACTGTCTCGATGGTTTGCGGCCCCGGCGAATGTGTTCCTGAGACTGAGGGTTGACTCACTTTTGCTTCGGCACTTGTTGCATTCGTCTTTTTTGCAGCAGTCCGTTTTGATCTGCTTCTCCTGTAACCCTCCAACCATAACGAAGTGCTGATCACAGATGCGGGGGTCATCGGTACACGTGCGTTTAAAGCCTACCACGGTCTGATTCCCTAAAGCAGCAACGTAAAAAAAGAAATAAAAAAAAAAAAAAAAGCAAAAACAGAAACGAGGACAGATGAAAATGGGGAAAGGAAAAAAGGAAAAAAGGAAAAAGGGAAAAAAACAAAGAAAAATATCCCAAATGACGTTAATTTCTGGCTATATGAATACATGTAGATGTGGTAGCACATAATGTAGGCACCAATATTATTAGAAGGTAAAATGAGTTCTCATATATGTTAATTATTTTATTTTTCAGCCTGGTAATGATCAGATAAAGAAAGCAACAAAATATAATAAAATTTAGCCTCAAAATTATAAGTACTAATTATTATATTCATTATAAAATCGGAAGATCCAGGTTTACGATGACTCAATCTGGTCAGATTACCAAAAAAAAACCCTACATATTTTTTATTTGCCCATAAAAGCAGATTACAGACGTCCAACTAACGTTATATACAAGGAAATTCTTCTCCCATGGACCTATAAGTGTCCATTATAGAAAGTAAACTCACCGATGGTGGTGACCTCCAAAGACCTGATGCAAGATGTCGCCGACGGTGGACACTTACGAGAGATCCCTTTGCAGTTGGTTCCGTTGATCGTTATGCACTGTTTGCATGTCAAAGAGCTCCCTGAACAAAGACGCGGCCTTATGTTAGCTTTTACGGATAATAAATTATATCATTTGCATAATTTTAATGAAAACATATACAATAGCTAAAATATAGTCATGAAGGATGGTCAACGGAACCACCAGAAACAAGCGAGGAGTCTTGCAAGTTCATCGCAAATCATAAAAACCGACCTGTAGTCAAGAAGGTAAGAAGGTAACCGAGAAAAGGGAAAAGATTTGTCATGATGACAAACTCCAGAGATGTTCTCCTCTCTTACTAAAAAGAGCGCTAACTTATATTGGGGGGGGGGGGTTGAATGTTTAAAATGAAGCTGTCCGTCTAGCTTTTCATTAAGTCGTTGCTCACATGATCTGGCAAAATGTTTTAGGAGGCCTGCCAATTTTGGATTAAAAGAAGAAGATTAAAAGTCATGTGAAGATTCACCTCCAACGTGAATTTCTCCCAAAGACGTATCATTACTTTATAGAACATCACGGCTTTTTTTTTTCTTAAAGTGTTTAAATCCAGAAAAAGAGGTAGAATTACCCAAATGTATCCAGAAAAAAATCAAAAAAATTGACGGAGGCCAGTTGACAATCTAGATGATTTAGAGGACGAAGAAAACTTGGCTTTCCCTTCTCTGTATTGGTTTATGTTCACAATCTGTTACATTTTGGAATTTCAGTTAATTTTACCCGATATATTTTTTTGGTGCTTAAAATCTCTCCTCTTTTGCCAACAACAAGGCTAAAGATAGAGGCTCTAAGTAGATTTAGCTCCACATACATGGTCAACGGATTTGTTTGGTATGTCATTTAATTCTTAAAGTACAAGAAACCTCTGTTTCGTCCCTTGGTTCATCTCTTTCCTCCAAAGGATCAAAAACTTTGTGTCATTACGGTTGACCTGTGAATCGTTGACAGTCAAAATGACATCAACGTTGACTGAAGGTTCGAAGGCCATATTTACCTTTGGAGTCTTTACAGTTTGGGGATGAAGTTACTTGCCTGTATGTTCCTCAAAACTAATTTTGGATGTTTCCTTAATGATATCACCAAATATTTTCCATGGACGGTGGTGGAAAGTGTCCTGCTGCCCTACTAGCTAACCTGGGTCAGGAGACCACTAGGGTCCACTAGGCATAACATTCTCCACAATGCAGTTAGTTGAGGGTCCCCACCAGGTTACTCTCCAGCTCCACCTCTGTATTGATGTTGAGAAAACCAGCTTCCCGGCTCTCCTTCGCCTATTTGCTCAACCTCGAGATATGGCCAATCAGTTTCCAGTCAATTATTATTCAAGTTATTATGTGTTGGCTACAATAGATATCTACTTCCTAATCCAACCTTCACTTTTTTTAAACCCCGCCAAGGTGAAATTCCTCTGTGGACATGGCTATTCCTAGACGGCTACTTAAACCACAGTAGAAGCTTCTCATCCATTGACCCAAACATTCGTACTTCGGAAGGACTTTCGGCGTGATTCCAGTAACTCATATTCTGACCATGAACTTCATTCCCATCCTGGTTTGTGTCTTGCCTGCATTATTATCAACAGGTATGAATCGTTTGCCAGCTCTATACAGCGTTAAGACTTATTTTGGGAATTAAAATATATTATTTAGTTATTAATCGTAGGAATATTGATGTTGTCGTATTGCCTACACATAACATTTATCTGTATTTGTTTTCTTTAAAACCAGAATTATTTTTTTTGTACTCAAAATCTATCATAACCTCGAGGGTGGTTTGTAAAGGTGACTCAGATTTAAAACAAACAAAAAAAATATTGATTTATCTATAGATAAATGCCAAATATAGAATATGTTATTAAAGTAATATAATTATCTAATAATAATAATTATTATTATTATTATTCATGTTTGGCAATTGAATTAGTTTGTAAAACAAAATATTAAATTATGGAATCCTTTTTACTGACTTTGAACCAGTTGACTATATTAGCTACATAATTCGGGGTATTTTCACTAATGTATATTAGTTGATATTCAGCTGAGTTTTTCAAGCTCCTCGTCTTCGCTATGCATTATAACGGGCCAACCCCAACGGGTTCCTCTTGCAGAAATGGCTGATATGGCCCCAAATAACACATCGTTAATGTAGAAAGATTTCTTAAATTCCACCTCAAGGCCATCTACTCCAACCACGAGATCCCATTATGTCTTTTAGACTCTATGTAACAAGAAGAGAGCAATGACTTTGATAAGAGAGGCATTTGTAACCACCTTGAGTCAATAACGGAAGCGTTTAGAATGTGGAGCCTTCAGCTGGATACATGGTTGCCCTCAATGCATGGGTAGATAAGCCAGTGCAACGTCCATAATGTAAATGAATAATAATCATTCATGTCATTGAGAACATTAAACATGAGAACGGAGTGGGTCATGGGAGATAAGAGATATCGGACGTTTTCGCTCATTTGCATATGAATGTATTTATGTCACTGAGATATATATACACCGGTAATTCAGATTCGGGAAAAATGTAATAACAATGACACAAAGGGTTAAATCTGGCAAACAATTGTTCTGAAATGAAAAACATACTCAGTAAATGACTTGGCAGAGCAGAAAGGTCATCCTTTAATGAAGTAGAACAGACTTTAGTAAACTTATAAATTATGTTCCCAACCTACACGTCATATTCTTTTGCTGTTAATTAAAAACATAGAAAGGGCCGGCAGATCGGCCCCCATCCGGCCCCCCGTCTAGTCGCCCGTTTCTCCTGCTGTAACGACTCAAACCTTAGTCGTTGGTCGAAATTGTGACCTCACCTTGAAGAACATCTCACACCACCATAAATAATGGCTTTTAATGCTCTCCTAATTGGCATTAATATTTGAACATTGATGAAAAATATTGCTTTTTGAAATTATTTTTTATTTATTTATTATTTTTTTTTAACTGTTTAATTCTATTTTCTTAGGATATTCTCTTTCTTGTATCAGCTGCGTTAGCACTACCGGAGATACCTGCACCGGTCCTAATGTAACCTGTCCCCTGTATTCCGACTGCTGTTCATCCATCTACACAAAGACCAACAGTAGGTTCAAGAAATATCCTCACTTCTTAACATATAAGTTGTCACAAAAATTACAAAAAATATTGTTTGTTTTTTTATAAAGCTAGGGAAAAAAAATGGCTTCAAATGTTGACTTTCTGAACCATTGGCGAAATCGTCTTTTGTTGGAACGAACTTGAAAATAGGTTCTATTGAAATAATATGACCATTTTACCATTTTTTACCATTAAAAAAATAGATTTTTCTCTTTGACCAGACTGTGTGATTAAGACAGAGCCATTCTATTATTCCCCAAAAGAAAAGATCTTTGACTCTAAATGCAAATTATTTTTCTTGATAAAATGTTGATAACGTAACTTAAGGTATCTTATTTTGTCCTTTTATTAGTTTTAACTTATGGATTGACAACGATGTCCATTGTAAGAGGATGTGGCTACTCAAAAGAATGTGCGGAGCCCACCAAGACTCTCAATAACCAGTTTATGTCGGTAGATATTTGTACGAGCTGCTGTAAGGGGGATAACTGCACCCCCGTCAAGCCCAAAGGTATGTTATTACTGCCGACTGGTTTAAATATTTAGGAACTTATAATTTATAGCTTTGCTAGTAAGTTGGCCAACTGGAATCATGAAGGTCTGAGATAAGCGCATGTTCCTTGCTCATGACAAGTATCGAAGCGGCTTTCTTTTATTATTTACTGATTTTTTTCTCTCGATTTGTTCTTTAGCTCCTTCTAGTAACCCAACCCCGAATGGACTTCAATGCCCTTCTTGTTTTGCACTAATGTCAGACAAGTGTGCAGCGATGAACACAACCCAGTGCGCGGGAGGAGAGAATAAATGTGTTTCTTACGTGATCAACACTGTCTCCGGAGGTAATGAGTTTTCATCCTAAATAATGAAGACGATGCTGTCGTCGTCGGAGCCAAATGATTCGTTAAGCTCTCCAGATAATTGTCTCAGGAGGTCTTTCTCATCAAGGTTATGAAAGAAAAGCCAATGCATTGTAGATGATCTCAGGATGGGAACCAGGGCTAGACATACATTCCAGACACCCTGGTTACTGATAATTATTTGTAGGCCAGCTGATGGTTGGTAGAAAATAATGGCGGAAGTAGATGAGAAAAATGGTGGAAATGGATTTTTATAGGCTGACATAGACACATGACTAGACATGGGTGGAGGTCCATAGTTCTGGTTAGGACTATACTGTTGATGAGAAGGTGGCCCTGGCACTTTTAAGACCAGTGGCCATCTGATGAGGTACGTGGCATATCTAGCTGGTGGCTACACACTGCACCTTATGGTCTGCTCCTGGAGTGGTAAATCGGGGGGGAATATAGGATTGAGTCAGCCAGCAACCCACCGAGAATTTGCCAGCTGTGCCAGATGGCCAGTTAGGCCCTGCTTCTAGTCCTGATGGATCTAATTCTCTGATTTACAGAGACATTTTAGCAATAAGCAGAGAGACAGTCTGCAACAATGTTATTGCAGAATTATTTTTCAATAAAAATGTACTTTACTAAAAGCTAAAATCTTATCTGAACATCTTCTTTGTTAATGATGAGAAGTCTTGCCTGTATAGGACTGGAATTCCAGTTGTCTATCGGATAGGCACAGCTATGGATTCTGATGAGCCCCATGAAGACTCAAGTTTCTCTCAACTACACTCGGTGAAATTATTATTTAAATATATATTTTTTTATAGGACAAACAAGACCATTGTTGGCCATGTGCGGCTGCGCAACTGAAAACCTCTGTTCTAATTACAACGGAACCACTACATCGAGCGAAGTTGGGGAGATGAAAGTTGACATTGCATGCATGAACTCCACTGTCGTTCCAAGCACTAGCGTCACAACTGCTTTCCAAAATTGGAAGACTGAAACGGTGAGCACTTCTGAAGGAACGGAGGGTTCCACCACAAGACCTCAAGCTAATGCCACGTCTGTAAAAACTAGTACAACGTCTAGTACAACCACGACTACAACCACCACTGTCAGTAAGAAAAGTGATAACATGAGTAATGCATGCAACATGCTCTCCTCCATCAATGTCACTCTTCTTCTTACCTTTGTCATGGCTTATATGTTCTACTAACATACCCTACAGAAGGGAATCCATGGTCTACTCTCCAACCATGTTGTCCTTTGAACACACTCTGCTCCGGTAAACCAATTAAAGGGACAGTCAATAAACAAAGAAGGAAAATCTGACCATGTCCATGGGATAGATTATGAAATTACTAACATATACCTCAACGAGCTAAATGGCTACGATTTGATAGCTGGCGATAGATAAGAAGACCATAGCGGTTGACCGTATGTATTTTGAAGAGTAAAAGTAATATTCTAATCATAAAAATATATACTTTGGTTGATTTGTCATTGTTCTAATTATGATTTTTTTCCCCTAAATGCACTGTATTGATCTCTCATCAATGAAATAAATATTTCAACCTTATTTTCTGAAGTTCTTGGTTGCGTTTCTATCAGTCTGAAGGCCACCTGATGGCGCAATCGCGGCCACAGCTGGATAGACGGAAGCCGCATGTTCTGTGTGCGAAAGAAGTAGGAAATTTAAAGGAAAAATTAATTTGATAGATTTATATCCTTTATTTCTGCAAAGAGACTAATTACAGAATGCAAGACTTTTTTTTACTCAATAAAATGTTTTTTATTAATAATAATAATAAAAATAATAATAATAATAATAAAGACAAAAAATGATAATTTATTAAGAATTATTAGTGTGATGCGTTTTTGTAAACTGTTATTTAAATAAATAATTTAGGCTGAATTTTAAATATTTCAGAGAATTTAATCTTTATAGCGTGGGCAGTCTTACGAAAACACGGTGAGCCTGGCCCTTTAAAGTTCGCAGAACAGGTTTTCAATAAATAGAAGTTGTTGTGTCATACTAAATGTATTTTATACACACCTGCGGCTCATGTTACTTATCTTATCAACGTCAGCCGCTCCACCTTAAGAAGGTGTGTTGGGTCCCGTAAAGACGTTACCACCCTTCTCCGAAAATCGATCATTGGAAGCTTATCCCAAATCTTGATCGGTCGACCCATTTTACCAAAGGACAAAAAAAAAAAATGTAACAATAATTACGAAACCTCCATGGAAATGGAACAGTGTTAGTCGTGTATTTAAAGGTGCTGTTCCACTTGACCAGTCCAGCAAGAAAATAAAAATGTCTGTCATTTTATTCTTACTTCTAATATTTTAATTACAGAAAAACAAAAGCAAACCATGTAAAAAAGGTATTTTTTTTTAAAAAAAATATACATTTTTGTTTCAATCCATCAATGCTTGCCTGTGTGTCACATGACAATTAGGAGTTCCCTAAAAAAAAAAAAAATGAAAGATTATATCATTGATTTCTACAATGAGACTAATTACAGGATACAAGGATTTTTGGTTCACTAAATAAAATAAATGTAGTTATGTTAAAAAATAATAATAAAGAAACAAAAGTTATATAATTTATTAAGATTTTTTTCTGCAATAGATCTGTTGGCTATTATTAGGCGTTCCTTACAAAATAATATGACAATTTTTATATGATTAATGAATTATTTCAGGGAAGGTTCTTGGCATTCAACAGTACTAGGGATCGTGTTTCTAATGACGCATTTAGTTATAAAAGGGTTAATTTTGTAAGGTGAAAGAAACAGCACTATAGGCAACTGTATTTTTTTTTTAGACAATTGGGCTGTACAAAAAAACTTACAAAAAAATTATTTGCCCCCTGTGAAAATGCCCCAAGACATTAAAACTGCCTCCACAAAAATATACTAATTTCTGCTATCATAATTAAGGCGATTAAAGAGAATAGAGTTACTTTTTATATAAAATTGAGGATCGTCCCTTTTACTTTTTTGAGTTGATTAGACACGTATTGGATTATTAATTTTGAGGATGATGTGGGAATCGGGATGTGGACACCTAACGTCTCCTTCATTCATAACTCTTCAGGAGCACCTAATTGTCACCTGACACAAAATGCATCATGATAGGTTGTTGCCATAAAAGCTGAAAACGTTTAATTGAGTATCCACCGTATACCCACAAAGTCTTTAAAAAAAGAGTCCAAAGGGTTGAGTGTCGTGTTTGGAACAAGTGAATGAGAAGTATTTGTCTTGTGTACACTCCTTGACTCTTTTGTCTGCGTCAACCTCATTCCTTCGCACATTGTCACATAGTTGTCCTCCCTAAAGGGATGGTCTGAAAGCCCTATAAGCACATTTTTACTTCTGTCTGAAATATATACCGCGGGGTTCGAGGTCTCATTCATTACTGGGTCCCGGTTTCTACCATGAGTTGCGACCTTCATCTGTTGTGTATCCTGTCTGCCCTCATAGCTACAGGTAAGGAACTACACCGTCCGTCATGAAGATACATTATATGTTTCTTAGATCTTTGGTTCTAAGGGATGTGTATGTAATATGAGTCTGAAAAAGTCTCATAAATAGTAGCTTTATTGTTTATCTCTGGTTTTCCATGAGCCTATGTTATTTGAGAAGCTCTCTCTCTCGTGGCTTGAAAGCCTCTTGGTAAATATTTACGATGCAAATGGCATAAAAAACCCTAACCCAAGCCACGTATTGCCACAAATATAGTAAAATGCATCCTTATTTGTGACAATGCTCTGACTTCATATGGTGTATCCCAGCCGGGGCTGGCCTTCTTGGTCACTGGGCAAACGTCCGATGGGCCACTGGCCGACATCACCTCCTACTGTCCAGCGACTGGATATGCCCGGCCACAGGCTATGTGAGCAGAGAAAATGAGAGTGTGGCCCCTCATGCCCACAGACTTAAAATTCCAGGGCCGCCCGACCATCGCCAGTCCAGCCCTGGTCGCCTCTTCTCGGGCTTAGTGTCAGACATCCATCTGGGAAAGGCTACCTCACCCTGCAGGTAAATCACACGGGAAAACTAGGGAGCCCCCTACAAAACTAAGTGAGTTTCCTGCTCTTCTGCTTAAAGTACCAAAAACCTACTTGGTGAGCATGGCTTGGTGTCCACAAATATCTAAATATGACATGTATAGAAAATGGTGAGTCTCCTGTTCCTCAAAATCATTTGATAGATATATAGATCACAATGTTCTTTTAGGTAGGCAACTTGGCCAATGTGAGGACAGGGTGTCTCAGTGATAAGCCTCAATTTACAGGGCAGGACATAAATGTCTAGGTTGAACAAGACACCCATTCAGCGTAAGCAGCTCCAATTCTGTGATACGTTCACCTTCACCTATTGTCAACATGATTTAAGCATCTCCGTCACAAAGAACCTGTCTTACAAGTTGTTTCTACATGACAAGAGTCCAGTTTTTTTAACACTTTGTCCCTTAAGGACAGTATCGCATTACATAATTCAATCGTGGTACCTTCTATGAGTCCCGACAACATCTCCAACATCTTAATTGTGCCACCTTCTTGGTCATATTGTATTTTTGTTTGTTTTTTGTATATCGGACCTATTTACATTCCAACAATATGGATAACTGAAATAATTTCAAAGTATTGTTTCCTTTATCTATTTTTTTCTGCATGTGTTTACTAGTGTTCCTTGTGCTTGTTTCGATTACTTATTGCTGTAAACGTTATTCTATTTAGTCTTCCCTCTAGTACTTTTGAATTTGTATGCTGATGGTAATAATAATAATCAAAATTAAATATATCATCAATGGTCCTAGCAGTACCCACCAGTCTACTACAATCCGCAAATAATGAGAGGGTATTTGATGCCCTCATTGTCTTCCAGGAAATTGCTTGTTGTGCATGCAGTGTAGCAGTTTCAGCGACGCACCTTGCGCAGGAAGTGCACAGAACTGCTCCTCCCCCAAGGAAGTGTGCGCCACCACCCGGATCAGGAACTCAGGTAAGTTTCCGGCTCTGCCCTTACTAATGGCTGCCAGTCCCACCGTGATCCATGCTAGGATACCAGGCATTTACAGCCAGGGCTCCCACCTGCTTCAGACTACTATTCCCATCGTCGTGGGCCCGTCAAAGAACTGAAGTAGAAGTAGTCAGCAAAAGTGCCAAGTGTTTACCCATCAGGCCTCAGATGGACAATCAGGGAAAACTATATATTAGAATATGTGGCCATCTCAAAATAATTAACGTTCAGAAACAACAATAAAGAGCTTTGAGAGCAAATGTCTAGAAATGCTTTGTGTTTAGAATTATGTTTTTATTTTGTCTACCAGGATATTACTGGCAGAACTCCTTTTACATCAGGTCCTGTATCAACGCTACCGAGTGTGACACAAGTGGCATCATAACGGGCCAATATCTGAAAACATTGACCAGCACAACGTGTTGTTACACCGATAACTGCACGGCGCCGGTTGTACGATGTAAGTAGGTTGTACGATGATCATAGTCTATGTGTCCCAGCTCCTCAGAACATCAGCAATAAGAACAATAATCATACAAGAAGGGTCTTTAGTTTTTTAATGCCATTTTAGTGGTTCATATTCATCCATGTGAGGTCTATATGCGGGGTCTTGTCATTCGGCCCTGTCCGGTCTGCCTGTTCCTGCTATAAAGACTCAAACCTTAAGCAGTCCCTGATTTCGTCTTAGTCGGTTACATTTTTCTCCTGTCTTGCATTTTGGATTTGGACCACCTATTGATTTGTTCTTCATACATTTAGAAGAGTTTAATTTCTATTTGACCTAGTTCCAGTGGAGAACGGCACGGCTAATGGACTTTACTGCCCATCCTATGTCGACAAAACAATGGAGCCCTGCGATATTAAAAGCAAAACCCAGTGCACCGGGGACCAGAAGTTCTGCATTCGATATTTGGCCACCACAACAATCGGTAAAGAAAAATGGGACAATCGTGTAACAAGGGCTTATAAAAGACATTTCGGACTTGTCTTCCAATTAAATAAATGGTTTTAAGAAATGCCCTCCATATATAAATAACAACCTTATACAGATTTAAGCCTTTTTTGTCAAGCTAAATCTTAGTTTAGTCGTCTACACAAGTATCATAAAGGCTGGGATCAGTGGAAAGAAAGGTGTTCCTTGGAACCAAAGAGAAAAAGATAAGTTAGCCCTTTAGTTACCAAATGCATTATTTGGACCAAAAAGTTGGTTGAGTCCATCAGGATTCTTCTTAATGTTGGACCTAGATCAATTACTCTTTGGAATGTTTGGCGAGTCGGTGGCCCAGAGGTCCCCATTGGAGTAAGGACTCAACATGAGTGATGGTGACTATCGAAAACATAGCTGGCCCACTGCCTTGTGTATGGTTTCCAGTAACATTTTTACCAGAAACCCTGCTGTATGACATCATACCACATTAGTCTTTGAAACAGAGCTGGACGCCATCTGATTCTCTACCATTTGAGCCAAGAATGGCAATTCTCGATCCTCTACCGAGTATTATAATTGAATTATTTTCATATCAATCAGAATTTACTAAGTACTTTGTTTTCTAGTGTTAATTATGCCTGGTTTATGGGTTCAACTCGAATATGATGTGTTTCTATGTTAAATCCAACTTATATATTCAGTGGAAAGCGTTGTTGACAAAACGACTGATGATCTTCATTGTTTTCCATCTAGGATCCACCAAGTCGAGTCTTTACCTTGGAGGCTGCGCCACTGGAAGCATGTGCAATACATCGAGCAGTAAAATATCCTCTGACGGCCTAACAATAGAACTAACAAAGTCGTGCAACAGCAGCGGAAACATGCTCCACCACAACATGGTTACCATTATTCCGACGTTTCTCCTCCTGCTCGGGGTCTTCCTCCGTTCTCCATTGTCTTTGTAGTTAATAGACATCCCCCCTTTGTCTCTGCATCCACATAACTTCCACAGTGGAAAATATTTATATTTTTGACCCAAAATTTACCAGTTCTTCATTTCTTTAGTCGGTCGGACGACGTGTTCCATGACAAACCACTCAAACATGAACTACTGCTCATGACATCTTATTTATCTTTTGGATGTATATAATTTATTATATAATTTACAATTTGAATGTTTTTACATTTTTGTTTGTTTGTTAATAAAAGCTATTTGTTTCCTAAACCACATATTGCTTTGTGCTAGGGTTGCCTTTTAATTAGCGTAATCTCAATAAATGCCATCTAGTGGATTAATATAAAAATGATTTCCATGCAAGTTTTTGTACACAATTCGCATTTACTGTACATTGTTTGGGAACTAACTTAACAGACAGTATTTTAACAAAAAAAATTAGGGAAGTTACTAATATTATGATTAATTATTCAATGAATTGTGTACAACTACCCTACAAGTTACCCTACAGCAACCATCAGTGCATAAAGTCCAGAAACAGAGCATAGAAATATTACATATTGCAAATTCTCCCTAGCACCCCCTAGTGGCGGATACGGAAACACACCTTTTGTTTTATTATTTTTTTTATTATTTTCTACCCTGCTTCTACTGGTCAAACTGGGTGATGTCCAAACAGGTTAGTGATAGCCATACATAAAAACATCATCCTATTATGCAATTTATTTATTTTTATACAAAAAATACAAAAACAAAAATAAAAATAATAAAAGTAAAAATTTAAAATAAAATAAAATTGATGTTTAGATGATTTTGGCTATTGTTTTTGTCTGTTGTAGTTAGTTTCCATTATTTGTTGGGGGGATTTCCGCAACCTTTGGGATCTTTTCAAATTGTCTTTTTTTTTTATCTAGAAAATGTAATTAAAATTATATATATATATATATATATATATAAAATAGACAAAGTGCTGAAAATATAAAATTTCATTTTATAGGTACTTTCTATTGTGAGATTCTGCAAATTTATTACAGTTGAATTATAAGGTGATCCTGATTTACGACAAAGTTTGGATGTTCTTTTTAAGATAATAGACCCCTGATAAGCGTCTCTGTTTATACCGGAGAATTTTTAATTGGCGCTACAGACAAACAGGTGATAACAACATATTTTATTCACAAGGGAGATGGGAGCAGATGCAAGGATTCCGAGAGACGCTACAACATCTGTGAGCGACATGCGGGTACCACTACCGGATCATATCATGTTAATACTATCTCTGAATTCTTTCAATCCCATAACATTTTTAAATAATAACATGGACCATGTTTTAAGAAAATAAATAGAGTGAAGGAACTTAAAAGATGCATGGGACCGGCATACGGCTCCTGAATCTAAGACGAGACCAACGACTGATGGGGGCAGACTAGATGGGACCGAATAGATCGGCCGGCAGGTACTTGGTTTCTCATAGTCATTTGGGCTGAGATGTTTGACGTTATTTTTTTTTTTGAAGTTGAAAGCTTTGCAAATCTGCTGCGGCACTTACGGGGTTAATAAAGCTTTGACATCTCTTTTGCGTCGTCCTTCTTGCCTCCAGCTAAATCAGTCTGTTATCTCCCTGCACCTGCCGTCTCTTTTCCCCGCACAAGACTGCCAAACAACAAAGCTCTCATTAACTAGATGAGCGCAAGCAGAGAGCGACCACGTACCTTCTCATCACCATGAAGGACCTGATTATTTTAATGTGCTTTATGGCCGTCCTACTGGTCCCAGGTAAGTGTAAAATATAACATATATATATATAAACTACTTTGTCTGATGTCTAGAAGGAGCAACGCGTCCAAAATCAAGAACAATCAGAAGGAACATCCCATTGATGTCAACACCTAGTACTCGATAAACCTGGTTTGCGCTCTAGAAAGCCTCACCTAAGAGAGCTACTTAAAATCAGTATTTGTTCTAGAGAGTATTGCAACATTATAACAAATGAAATGATATTAGACAGTCAAATGATTAAAAAATGACTCATTTAGAAAGTTATTTTCCAAAATATTTTACTCTTTTCAATAAAAAATACCTTGCTTGACCCATACTTTGGTTCACAAAAGTCGTCGTATATAAGCGATTATTATATTATTTTATATATTCTTATATTATATATTACATTTACTATTGTATTATATATTTTTTTTATTATATATTAAATTTGATATCTGGAATACAGAATGTTTTTTTTTTTCTTTTAATTTAGTCCCATTTTTATGTATCAACCTGCAATCATAAAAACAAAAAAAAATAGTTAAAACATTGTGAACTATAAAAGTTTTTTATATATATATATATATATTCACTATCCAAACAATTCTTAAGAAAACAATTGGCCGGAGGCACCTTAATCTACTAAATCGATATCGATTATATATATATGGGTATATGTATATATATTTATCGAGTATATAAATATATAAAAGGTCCAGGAATTTGTAGTAAATTGTAACACACTTGTTATCCTATATGATACGTATGATATGTTGTGTAGACCACGTTAGGCATATAAAAAAAGCTATAACATAAAGAGCCAATTCAAAGGAAAGAGAACTAAGTGAATGATGAGACATTTACTCAACGCACAAGACATATGTGGAAATTTGGTATTACAAAGAAACTTTCAAATTACTGTTAAATAAGTTAACCCAACGTCTGGGTATTTGTTGCGATAATGGGTAAAGCATAATGTTTAGATTATCTAGTTTAGATAGCTCGGGCGGCGCTTTTTACAACAATATTCATGGTAGAAGATGCAAAAATCAAATAATGAATTGAGAAAAGAAAAGTCCGTCCTTCTAATATGTTTTCTTTCATTCCTCTAATTATAAGAGTCCATTATCGACTAAACCATGCACTTTTCGCGCTTGTCACCTAGGAGAACCTCTATCGTGTGTAACGTGCCAAGGAAAGTTTGGCTGCACAGGTCCTGCACAGACGTGCAAGTCTCCCGGGGACGTATGCCTGGCCATATTCGTGATTACAACAAAAGGTAAAGAGCCTTTCATTCATTCACTTATTCATTATTCTCACCTTCATTCTCATGCCACTTAGGCATGAAGCTACATCCCGAGAATGGAAGCCACCAAGAACGCAAACCCATGAACTACATAAAATATGACCTCAAATTAAAATACCAGCCGCTCTCTGATCACCTGTGCGTTAATAGGACTGTACGAAGAACAAGAAGTCATCCATTCCGACCCAAAGAAAGTAAAGCTCCGTTGTTCGCTCCCCACAGTGTCTACTCTACCAGATCAATCGATGCCTTTCAATATGGGCTGGGGGTATAATATATAAATATGAGGAATATATAGGGATATGATGAGTTAAGAGAGTCCATCGAGTTTGTTAATTCAGTGAGAAATCAAAGGCCATTTTGGGGTCAGGAAGGAATTTTTTTACTTTTTGGGGCAAAAAAATGGAAATTACTATTATATGTTTTTTTTGCCTTCCATGTTTTCCAGGTGGGACAAAGACTGGCTTTTTGTTTAATTTTATTAAGATAAAATTCAATATACTGTATATCCTTCCACCAAGGTTTTGGTACGAGAATCTCATTTTCCCTGTAAAACCAAAATCTGTCTGAAGATGTTTCTGAATGTCTCCTTAAGGTTGAGAAGTGATTTTTTCTCTACAGGGAGGAACTTGAACATTCACTCATTTATTCGGAAGTGCGGAAGTCCACAACATTGTCAACAGAGTGGAAACATGAAAACGCCGAATCTTCAAATTTCTTTTGCCATTACTTGTTGTAAGATGGACTCCTGTACTCAAGAGCAGCCCGTTTTCTGTACGTATATGCAATCAGATTCCTGGCACCAGTGGGATTAAAACCATTATAATACTGTGAGCAGCGCCAGACCGGGGGTGATGCAGCAGTTCTGGTGCTTTAAGACCAGTGGCCATTAAATGGCGCACGCGCGGCCACCATGTTAATACTTTCTTGCTCTTGCACTGTCCGGCGGCGCGAGGCTGTAGCCAGTGGCCTCACACTGCAGGACATGAGATGGAGCAGCAGTATCTGTAGGTAGTTGGTCCTATCGACCACTGGGCCACCAGGCATTTTGACAGTGTGCCAGATGGCAAGTTTGAGCCCAATTATAAGTAATCACATAACATCTTTAGCACTTAACTCCCTTAATGCCCCATGCAAGGGGATGGAGGGAGTGGGAGATGTACGAGTGGGCCCCATGCCTCCCCAAAGAGAGGCTTAAATCATGGGATGAGCTCCACTTACACCTCATGTGGCCTCTATGGGTCGCTCAATGGCTCATTTATTTCCCCTTTTTAGCTTAGCCTGAGAACTTTTAACTATGGTTGATCGGTCGTAGGGCATCAAAAACATGAAGGAAAGAGTCAGACACCAGATACCAGCAACCATTAGAGAAAACCTTTCCATAAGAGCAAGGGTGTAACAGGGCCTCCCACAATTAATTAACCTCTGAGTGTCTGTTTATGAGTTGCTTATTGATTCCATCTCAATGTGTCCTACAGCTGTTATTAATCCAATAGTCTACAAACCTTCATCGGACCCCAAAACGTTATGCCCTACATGTGACCTCTCTGATCCGTATCAATGCACGGAACAATATGCAATGCCATGCGACAGTTCACAAGACTTGTGTGCGACGCTCTCAGAGACATCCGCCAATGGTAAATCCAGCGTTTCCTCATTTGTTTGGATTAATTTAATGATGAAACAGGCTCCGTTTACTCCTTGAACCAAAATATTAGGTTTGTTGAGTCATAGGTCATGGTACATTAGGATGGTGTAACATTTAGCCATCTTTAGTTTTATGCAATACCCCATTTAAACCAACTGCACCCAAAGAAGCAACCTGGGCTAGAAAAAGGTGCTTCTCCAAACCACATTCAAGAGGGTTCTTTGTATTGTAGCGACTACAACCATCAAGGGATGCGCAACTGGGAGCTTCTGTCTAAGTGGTGGGACCATAAAGACGTTGGAAGGCTCTGCAATTGAGGTCAACCTTACCTGCATGAACACAACCACAAATCGCTCCCTGCCCATGCGTAAGTAACCTGGTACAATATGGATGGTATTGATGATACCTAAAAACATAAATAAAGCTGTGCTAAAATTTTGTTGGCATGTATGAGTTGACCTACAGAAGAGAAACCCCACCATTGCCTTAAAGCAAGGTCCATTGAATATTTCTTTACATACTTTCCATTCAAGAACCCGTATAAAAAATGATCCTGTACTGCACTGTATATGGGAGCCGCCATCTTGCTTCCCCATCACATGATTTAACTTGCTTCCTCGTCTATTTGTGATAATAGCTTTACGGAGGAACTGTGCTCCTGGAAACTGTTGCTAGCTCTATAGGCTCAGTTTTCCAGACCAATGCAGGAAGTGGCTTCCAACTTCCTGTTTGGACTGATGGTACAATTCCAATATGAACTTCAACGAAGGATCATGGGAATTAAAAGAAAAATTGAAAATTTAAATTTCCTGGGCAGGCATTACGTGGGGATCAGACCTGGAAATGTTAAATTTCATCATTTTAAAATAGGCCATATAGTGATTGATGTTCGATTATGGTTTTATCTCCAGTTTGGCCGTTCTCTTTTAAACTTGTTTCAAATGGCTTATTTACCGGCATTTCTCGTTTCATTTTTTCCCAGATTACTACCGATATTGCT
The DNA here is from genome assembly GCA_029215755.1 of Spea hammondii. Taxonomy (NCBI): domain Eukaryota; kingdom Metazoa; phylum Chordata; class Amphibia; order Anura; family Pelobatidae; genus Spea; species Spea hammondii. Next base: position 33,065,862 of record JARDYJ010000010.1, read on the forward strand.
CCGTTTATACGATGGTGGATGCGTACAATGTATTTAGTCAGCTACACGGCGCATTGTGCTCGCCTGACGAGGACGCCTGTGTGATGGAGTACAACAGGATCTTATACTGTAAGATGACCTAAGGTTAACGTACTTTAAATGGGGGAAATCCAAAACAAAAAAAGAGGATAATGATGACGGAAAAAGGTTCTTGCTAGAGTTGGGGGAGAACCAAAATAAAAATGTGTGTGTTTTCATACAGAATTTAAATGGAGAGTCATGAAGACACGTGACGTGATATTACGGCACGCATGACATATTAGCGAGTAAATTGAGTCGTTGATTGGGTTACGAAGCCAACAATAGGACGTTTTCACACCAGTTCCAAGGGGTCACTCAAGAGTGTAGGACGCTTCATGCAACATCATTCTGATAGGACAAATCAGCCAATCATATAGCTACCTGTAATGTTACGATCTCCTTTATATGGTGCACCAACCGATCTGAAAAAGGATCATAACCCTACCGCAAAATCATCTCATTTCTGGTTTGTTCTTCCAAAAAAGGACATATTGTAATGAAAACACAAAATTCCAATCTAAACATATCCTACTTAAATAGTCACATTCTCGAAATCCGTTTTTTTTTTACGGAACCGTATAATTATGATTGTTTTCACCTCTTATAAATATGGAAATACATATTCTTTTGACCAAGTTTTAAGGCGATACATATAAAACCCATATATATAGAAAATATAAAAAATGTTAATTTTCACTTTTTTCCCAATGGTTTCAGATGGAAAGGAAAGCACCGAGCAAATAATAAGATGCGGGAGGTCTGCAGACTGTCACCGATACGGTGTCATCACCAACCCGGATAAAACAATCCATTTCAGTACCAGCTGCTGTTACAGCGATTTGTGCATCGTCACGTTGCCTACACGTACGTACAAAATGAATTGGATTTAATTATTATGTTTAATAAAAATGATAAAAAAAATGTAGGATGATCATCAGTATTATGAACAGTATTCAAATCAATTATGTTAAAAAACTAACTTTAATAGTAAGAAACTTTTTTTTCCATGAAGTGCTAGTTTTAATCAGCTTTAGTCATCAGTTTCCAGGGTAACGGCTACAAATGTAGAATATAAAACAAATTTTTTTTATTTTTTTTTTACTTTTTATTTACAAAAATTACAGGAAGAAAATAGTTGGTGCTGCTCATAAATCAGGATTAAACATTGCTTTTAAAAATAAATGAAATACTTAAAAAATAATATTAATGATAATAAATAAAAATAATAATGTAATTATTATTATGTCCTGAAATTTTTAGTAAAACCTTTTATTCCAAGAGATCAATACAGCAGACTATACAAAGTCACCTTGTACAATTATTATTTTTTTTAATGCCCCCTTTTTAAGACCCAATTTCGCCATTTTTTTTCCCAAAATGTTCAAGTTAAATACCCAATGCAATATTTTGACCTGATGTCACGCACAGCGTATGGTAGAACCTGTAATCAGGTAGAGCAGCGTGTGCAAGTCCAATAGACAGAGAACCAGAGTCCAGTATAGAATAGCCAATGAGCAAGCCGAGGTCAGGAAGCCAGAAGTCAGGATCGTAGCAGGGTAAGCCGAGGTCAGGAAGCCAGAAGTCAGGATAAACGTGAGGAAAGCCAGAGTCAAACGCCAGGAATCAGTATCAGGAACAAGCCGGGTCGGTAACGGGAAATCAACAGGAACGCGTACTGAGCAGACACTATACGAGATAGGTACAACCATCAGAAGGCAAGGCTGGAGTGTTTCTGAGGCTCTTAAATAAGCAGAGGAAGTCCAGGCATCAATTACTGAATTCCCGCCAAAAATTCAAAGTGCCGTTACGTCACTTCCGGTTCGCGGCCATCTTGGGATTGGCAGAACGTAAAACTCTAAAAGAAGCCATAGTACCGGCTGGCGCCACCAGGTGGCGTGCAGCGGACCGCGTGCACGCAGCAGGACCGGACCTGACTCCAACACAGGACGACCGACGCGTGGAGCCGCGAGGTCTTCCCCTCCCTCGCGGCGGCTGAGGCTGTCTCGGAGAGGCGGGAGGTCTCCCTCCTCCTTGCGGCGGTTGCGGCTCCCGCGGCAAGGCGGGAGGTCTCCCCCTCTTCCGCGGCGGCTGCCGTGTAGAGGCGGGAGGTCTCCCTCTTCTCCGCGGCGGTTGCAGCCGCTGCGGTACGGTGGGGGGTCTCCCTCTTCTCCGTGGCGGCTGCGGTTGCCGCGGCACGGTGGGAGGTCTTCCCCTTCTTCTCGGCGGCTGCCGGGCCAGGTATGTGACACCTGAGCCATATTCTTTTTTATTACATTTTTTAAAATTCCTCTGGTATGCTGTTTGTCATTGATTTTCTGTTTGTGTCACGTATCTTTGTTGGTGGGTAATCTTCTTTTATTATTTCTGTAGATATTGACCAATAAGAGTAGACCAATAAGAAATTTAAAAAAATAGTTTGATATTTTTTTATGTTAATTTTTTTCTTTAGTTCCCACCAAGAGCCCCGTTAAAAATGGAATTTGGTGCAAAAGCTGTTTCTCCCCAACTTCCGATCAGTGCCTGGTGCAAGACACCATAGAGTGTACGGGTAATGAAACGAGCTGCATCCGCTATACGGCGGTAGAAGTGATCCAAGGTATCTTCGCTTATTAATTATCTTGAAATAAAAGTTTTTGTGTCCAAAAAAAAAAAATGTATCCAAAAAAAAATCAAGAAAGAAAAAATGTACAAAATTTTCTCTTTTTTCTTTCGTTTGGATTTTAGGAAAAAATATCAGCTATGAGACATTGTATGGCTGCGCCACAGACCAAGTCTGCGGTTGGGGCAATCAATTTACGAACAACGGGGTAAAAACAGTGGAGATGGAGATCCAGTGTGTGGGCAGCGGTTCCGGTGTGGTCTATGTCCATCAAGTCTTTATAATCGTCGTCGTATCAATTTCAAAACTAGTACTTTTTAACCCTTGAAAGCATGAACTGCTGAGCGCCGGGATATGATGTAATACCCTAGTTCTCCACCGGGTGGAAGGAAACTAAAGGACAATATTTATACAATATTTAAAAAAAACTGCTAATTTTTAAAATATATTTAAAGCGATGACTATGGCTGACACATGGATGTGCTGCTGGTGTTAAGAATCAAAAACGAAATGTTATTTATTTTTATTTTTTCGCTTTTAAATAGTGAGCAAAACTGTATAACAAAGATATATTTATTTATTTATTTATGTGAATTATATTTTTAATGTCCGTAAATAATCACATGACACGCCTGTTTCCACCCTGGAAGTTATTGTTAAATAAAGTAAAAATTGGGGGGGGGGGGATTACAATCAATGTGGTCTTTGTCGAAAAGGTTGTTACGAGATGGAGAAATGCTAGCTCTTGGGCATGAGTCAGAATTTCTATCTGGACTGAATGAATATTCTGTAAGAAAAAAAACACAAAAATTTTTTTTGGGATCATAGAGGTTTATGAATTTATTTATTTTTTACCAGCTTTAATTAGAAAATCCCATATATTTTAGTAATTTTCCTCTACTTTGGTATTAAACTCAAGAAAAATTTAAAAAAATTCTAAAGACGCCCTAAAAAAAAACAACAAACAAGTGAATAAATATTTTCCTTGAGAGGCGGATGGTACCGACTGATGTTATTAATGGAGAACAAAAAATATTTGTTGGAACAGACGCCCTTCGTGTACAAGCGCTGATAATTACACGGTGCAAAGGACAGGTTAATTATATGTTTTAAGCGCTCAGGGTAATGGAACATTTGGGTCGTCTCAACGCTAATCGAGCGATGAGCATCACACATAATCGCATGCGTTATCAGCATTCAGAATAGGTATAAATTTTGGTGTAAAAAACCCCAAACATATTAATCTGTGTGCGTCTCTTTAAATATTGTAAAATGCATACCTCCCAATTTATAAAACCGACCATAAAAGGAGACATTGTTTAAGGGGTGTGGTCAGGGGTGTGGTCAGGGGAGGTGCTTATTATTATTATTATTATTATTACGCAGGACCTATATGTGTAACTGACGAAGGCATCAGCACAGTTTAATTTATTAACCCATTTCCTGCTGTTTCTATACACATTATTGGGGCTTTTAGGGCTGTAGAACCCTGCGATATCCTCATACCCAGCAAACATTCTGACCTCCTAGAAAAGAGGGGCATCAGTGGAGGAAAAATGAAAACCTGGAGGTTCCATGTCATTCTCTGGTAGAGCAATCAAAAAACATCCAGAAAAACAGTTTTTGAAACAAAAAAGGCACATGAACGGGCTATAGAATGGCGCATCTCTTGTATGAATATTTGTTGAGTTTTTACGCAAAAAAAAAAAAAAAAAGGGGTAACAAAATTAACTTAAAATTCCTAAATGTTGGGATTTCATCTATAAATCAAGGTTGTAATATCTGCCATTGTGCCTCCTTTATGCATCACCCTAGAAATATCATATCAGGGTCCTCCAGCCACAGCTCCTGGGGCAACTTCATTCCTATAATTACTGGTCAATCTGGTTGTATGCTGTCTGAGGCTCATGGGAGTTGTAGCCACCTCTTGCTGCTTGGTTCTCAGACCAGACCTAGTCACATACAAATTAATTTCTGCTTGAGGGAGATAGGTGTCTCTAAATAAATCTATACATATATATAGAGAGAGAGAGGTTTTTATATATATATATATATATATATATATATATTAATTTATTTTATTTTATTTTTAATGGAGGAATCACCTTTCTTTGGAAAAGTGAGTAAATAAATAAATAGAACATGCTATCCAATATTTATTTTATTATATTATTTTTTATATATTCATTATTTAAATATAGTTACTGTTTTATTCATAAAAATAACAATAATTTATAACAAACACAGCCTCCCCATGTTAGAAGGTGCATTGTTTCTCCAGCAGTTTAATAGCGATGACTGTAGATGAATTTATATGGGAGCAGTGATTGAGCTAATTAGCCCAAGGTGAGTCAGGAGCAGGCTATGTCTTCCTGGGAATGAGCAGGAAGCTTTTTTCCCCAAAAGCTTTTATATTTTTAACCTTCAATTATAGAATACATTTACTCTTTAATTCACATATTCTGTAAAAATTGCAAATTAGAGATATAGTTCCAAAAATAATTGGATCAAATGGCTGGAATAAAGTACCTGCTCCTTTAACTAGGGGGGGTATAAATTTACACCCAGTGTGTTCAAGCTTTATTTTAGGTTAAAGGTGGGTGTTGGTTGGTCTCTCCTTGTATTGGTGGGTGAAAGAAGGCTGAATGTATGGGGTCAAACTTTAAAAACCAATATCAAAATCTTTATATAACTTAATTATTAATGTCTTTGCAAATATATAATTTTAGGTTCTATCTGTTACACATATTGGCTTTTTTTTTTTTAAAGTGGTCTGGAAAGCTAAGAATGCCATGAAATAACATGAATAATGCTTTTTTTTTTTTTTTTTTTTTTTTTTTAAAGTTGAATTTTTTTTCTTTTCTATAAATATAGGTGTTTCTGATCTGCCCAGTTAAACCAGTAGTCGGCGTCGCAATGAACTGGTTTCTTTCCATTTTTGCTTTATCAAGTTTTGTGACTACAGGTTGGCTCATATGTTACCTTGATTTTGCATAATATGTTGTATTTAAATACACTTCTTCATTTTACCATTCCCCCCCCACACACACATATTGATGGTTATCGGTTTAACCCTTTAATTGGGAATAACACTCTAGTTTTAGGGCAGGGTTCTTATGGAACAAATGTATTGTTTTGTGCAATTGAGTCCTGTACTATACAACCTCTATTAAAGTAGATATTTGCCCTTCCGCGCCCCCCCCCCCCCAAGAAATGGGGTTTTGCGGATATGTAACACTATTCATCTCCTAGCTAAGAGTTAATTCCCGTATGATTATGGTCTGGCTCAACTTAAGTGTGAATGGTATTCAACAATGCTTTTATATAGTGGTCACGTGTTTCATTCACTCTCTTCCCAGCCGCTGGGATCAGGTGTGTAACATGCATGAACAACACCGCTCCGTATTGTACCGGAAGTGCTCAGAACTGCTCCGCGCCCGCCTGCATGTCGACTCTTACAAGAACCTCAACGGCGAGTGAGTATTGGGTCTTTGGTGGAAGGGTTAACCCGTCTACTGCTGCGGCTGTTGAGCCTTTGCCTCTTTCCCAATCTGGGATGAGGGCAGTGAGCATACGCCCCAACGGTCCTGGTTCTTGATGGACAGTCCTGCTTTGGATAGTTGGATACTGTATTAACCTATGAGTTGCTTAAACCCCCACTACTGCGTTGTGTTAATTTAGAGGTTGTTCCAAATCTCTCGGGTTGGGTCCATCGCCAGTGAAGGTCTGTAGTAGGAGAACTTGAACACTCTAGACGCCACATACCCTTCAATGCGTGTGATAGCCGAGAGGTCCCTCTTTAAATTCTCATGGTACCCCTTCTAAAGTGCATGGGGTGACCTCTGCAGACCACCGCCATACACACTTGCCCCTTTAATTGTCCTCCGCTACCTGATGTTTGGCTGAACCGTCTCCCGCACCCTCTTGGCATAACGTTCCCATCGGAATTCCAATTAAACTGGAATTTATTACTCAATACAATCATTACATGAACCTGAATGACCGGCACGTAGAGACCTCCTCTCCATGCGCTCTGTAAACTCGGCCGGCCTTTAGTATTAATCATGGCTTCCTCCTGCGTAAGCGCGAAAACGTTGGTTGGGTTCCAGGCGTAATTGGCTCTCTTCCGTCACAAGGAGCAGAATTCTACCAGCCTGACCCATTTGCGTATTTAGGCTGAAGGAACATTGAGTACATTCTGTATTGTCTTCTCTATACCAAGTTCTAAAGACCCTGCCGGCAGATCGGCCCCCATTCGGCCCCCGTCGAGTCTCCTGTTTCTCCTGCTGTAACAACTCAAACCTTAATCAGTCGTTGGTCTCGTCTTAGATTCAGGAGCTGTATGTCTGTCCCATGCATGTTTAATACCCTTACTGTATTACCCTCTACCACCTCTGCTGGGAGGCTGTTCCACTCATCTACCCTCTCCGTCCACACTCCTCCCAATACACTCCAAACAGGCTGTGGTAAAACCTAATCTACTCAAAACGAGGTTTCGGGACAATAGCCGTGTTATACGGACAGGAAATTTCATTGATGGGGGGGGGGCTTATCCCATTAAATCAACTAATCCCTTGCACCGTTTCAGAGGGGGGCACAGTGACTGAGTTTGAGAGGAGCTGTGGGAGGCCGAACCGCTGCCACTTCATGGGTAGTATGACCAGTTACTCCGTCTCGACTGCAACCAACAGCACATGCTGTTCCTTGGACCTGTGCAATCCACCGGCGCCGACCTGTGAGTATTAATGATACAAACTTTCTCTGACTTGGAACCTGCTTTGGTATTGGGTTCTGACGCACTCTGTTTTTCCTCCCCATTCCGTAGTATCTACTCAAACCAATAAAATGCTTAATGGAGTCCAATGTAAAACCTGTTTTGCTCATAACAACCAATGCCCCAAGTTTGATTCCATTAACTGCACGGGAGAAGAAACGTTCTGTGTGGAATACGACGTTGCGGGTGAAACCGGTGAGCCGAGTATTCTATGAGTTCCGAATCTTCTCGATGGTTTTTTGCCCAGTAACGATGCCTTAAACGGAAGTTCTTTCTTTCAGGATCCACTACGATCTGGGGATGTTCCAGCGAGAGCTTTTGCTATTCTACAGAATCCCATAACTCGGTGAACGGGAAAGTCATGAACATAACCGCGAAGTGCTCTAGAAGTGGGGCAGAAGCCTCCATTGACCGAAGCCTTTGGTTCTTGGCTGTGCTGATGCTGGGGAGCAAACTGCTTTAATTTGTGCCCTTGGACTCCAAGATCCTCTGTTCGTTAGGGCTCTAGAACACCTTTCCTTTATCTCTGCTACGTGGGCTGGACTCTTGGACATTATGAAGACAGCACCAGGATTGTTTGACCTTTGTGTTGATTGATTGTCAATTATATATATCTCTGGGTTAAGTTTCTATGTTGGGCAAATCTACACGAGAGGAGAATTCTGAGAGGTTAAAAGTAAAAAGTGCAATTAATGATTTTGTATTGTAAGAGGTTTAAATAAAATGTAACTTTTGTATGTATGTGGTATGGTTTCTCAAACTTGGGTTAAAGAAAAGTAGCTAATGCTATTAAGGGTAATTTAGGGCATGAGACCAAAAATGTACAGCAGGTCGGATATAACCAAGGACTGACCTGCAATGAGTCAAACTAGGGGGAGATATGATGGGCTGCGTTGACAAATCCATATTTATGGGGATGTCTGTGTTCCAAGGGTCTCCTGATGTTCACGGACCATCAGGATCATCTACTTTTTATTTATTTTTTTGTGTATTGTGAAACCACGCTGTATCACAACTCTAGACTTTGAGGGCCCCAAGCGTAACACGTTTCCTGGATATCTCAGCTTGAGCACGGCCATAGTGTTTGAAAGTTCATTAAACTACTGCCACCCGAACACACACAATTCTTGGTCTTCGAAGACTGGACGTGTCTGTCTAATGTCTAGTCAGGACAATCTGACTTATGAGAGTCTATGGAGAAAGGACTCAAGGACTTCATAAGACCTGCCATAAAGCATATATATATATATTTATTTATTTATTTATTTATTTTTTAGGAGGGGTGGCAAGCAAACATCACATGATTATAAACACAAGGTTAACAGGCTGTATGCCACATTCAGAATATAATCCCGTTCTTCCCCATGTCGGACTTCCATTTTACACACTCATTGTGTCTTTCTGCAAATACCGGTAATTTATCCACCCCAATAAAATGCAAATAAAAACAAACGAAAATCACAAGGATAATGAGCGCGTTCCAGCTGTATGCTTTTCCTGTGTGGTTAAGGGAGTCAAATTTAGGGCATTGCTAAACGGGTTTTACTGTGGAATGGGGAGGAAAAAAAAATTAAAAAAAAATATATAAAGCTTATCAGAACCCAACACCAGTTTGTCGTAAACTAACTATACTACGGACAGGACATTGTGTGCCTGTATGTATGGTTTAAAATTTTCCACTCTGACATGAATCTAGGTTAATTGTGTTTTTGGAGTAATTAGTGGTCAGAGGTCTTGCCAACATTCTACCTTCCTCAGTGTTTACAAAATCGTGTCTCTTCTAGAAGAGGATTACCCTGGCACTCTTCCGCCAATTTGGTATTTACGTAATCCCATTCCCAATATGCCAACCTATATGTTACATAATATTATAAAAACATTGGCTACGGAGAAACATTTTGCTCAAACCTCTCAATGGCGGCCATCTTTTGATCGTAGAGATGATGAAACTAAAACGTTTCTCAAATTATGTCTTTTCCCCAGTTTTATTGCCAAAATCTCACAAAATGGTTAATACGTCATTTAGTATATTTCAGAAGTAGACCTTCTTCTAGGTGGCCACTTTGGCTCAATTCATGTTTCCCAGTAACTGGCCACCAAATGAAGATGTTCTGAGAATTTTAGGGGAATGGAAATGCCTGACGTATTTTTTGCGTCCAGGTTCACTTTTGGAAGAGTAATTATGTTGGGACAAGATTGTCCATGTCGTCAACACAAAATATCAAGAGGATCTGGTGTTGCCTTCACTGGGCCAAGGCCAAATTCGGTCTTCTTTAGTCATAGTTCATTCATTAGTACATTTTGTGTGACATTTCTAGACAATATCCTTAATCATTAGAACTAAGAGGCTTAGATATTAATTCAGTAACGCGGGAAGAGCCGGGAGCTCATCACTGTGAGAGTATTTTCCTTTTTTCCCTTCCTTTTGACCAATGGCCCATTTGTACCAACCATATTTCAAAGAGAGGGCTTTATCCGTGGACATCTCTAAGGTGGATAATGGCTTTTTAGTTAATGGGGTTCTTTGTGATGTTTTAAATAATTTATATACATTTCATAGGTATCCTTTTAATATTTGTTATAGAGATTCTGCATTATTATTATTATTATTTTTATTATTATTATTTGTAGTTATTTTTAGTTATTGTTAATATTATTATTCAGCATATCTAATGTTTTTATTAAAAAAAAAATCAACATTTAATTATTATTGATTAAATACTTTGGACTATCTGACAGTTTATCACATGTAGACCACTGAGACATTAGTTGACTTGCTGGAACATCTAGTTAACTTTCTTTTCTTTCATGTAGGTTTACTTGTAACACGGACACTGTGGTTTTATAGCTGAACTAATTACACCCCGCGCCCCTTGTGCTATCCTGAACAATATCCCGATGCCTCTGGCGTAATATTACATTTGAAATGTATTAAGGAGGCTACGTAGGGTAGTCTAATGTTCGACGTCTGCCAGCCCAGTTATGAGATCTTAATTAGTCCATAATTACATATTTATTTCAGTCTCTACCCTTTTCTGAGTTCACAATTTGAAATGTGATGAAAGTAATGAGAGGTTTTCTTTTTTAGTTATGTAAATGTGGTATCTTTGATGTAATTATAGGCCTTCACGTTGGCATGGTAGAGTAGTTGGAATCGTCATGCTACTTTACGTTTCCTAATTCCACGTATGACGGATATTATATATGTTAATGTGCCATCATGACCTAGTTGCCCATCTCTTAGAAGGCTATAAAAGAAATAAGTCAAGGGACTCGAGATCAGATCTAGCACCAACGTGGAGATCCACCATCACGATGAAAGCCTTCTTAAGCATCGTCGTCATCTTCTCCTTTACCATCACAGCAGGTGAGGATCCTTCTAAATGTAGAAATTAAACCCGTATCGTTGATCATTTTTTAAAACCATAACTTTCTATATACTTTTGCCGAAGTTATTGTTTACGAAAGAATCAATTTTTGGGGTTCCTCTAATCTTTCAAGTGTCATCTCTTTTTTTTTTCTTCATATGTAACTCATTTGTATGTAAATTCCAACACCATTCCAACTTCTGTTGAATGTCGAATCCAGTTCTTACTCATATTTTTGTCTGTGATACTTAATTGTCATGTGATGCAAGCACGGGCACTGATAGGACGTCGGCATAGAAGCTGTAGGAGCTTCTTCAAACTTTCCGTGCTGTTTTTATGGGATTGAACCTTGCGAAGAACCAATAAAATGTCACATTTACTAAAATTTACTTTCTTAACGTTCTAAAGAGGGCAATTAATGGAACGGCGCCGTTAATGTTACTGACATTTCGGATCTTTCCCATTTTTTCCCCCTGTTATCAGGTACCTGCTTGACTTGCGAGAACTGTACCACCCACGATGGGACCAACTGCCAGGGGTCTCCCATTTCATGTGACGCCTCCGTTAAGAGCTGTGCCAGTTTATTCGTGGAGGTCACCTCCAGTAAGTGCAGTTGTATGTTATTCATTCTGTAATATTGTTTGGTGAATCAGCACAGACTCCTGAGGTCAGTCAGTCTCTGTACCCCTCATACTTTCATAGGTTATGCATTTCATGTTTTACCCATTTGGTCATTGATCGGTCTATCGGATCGTCTTAATCCACATGAGTGATAGTCCTGAAAAGCTTTAAAACCACCTCAAACACTGCAATTTGTACAGCGCTGTGAAATATAATGGCACTATATTAAAAAAGACAATAATAATGTGACGTTTTAGAATACTCTATTATCATCAAATGACTTAATCTAGACCATACCAAATATTTCGAGATTTAGTTACTGCTCAATATAAGCAGACAAGTTCCATGTCTCCTGAAAGAACTTGGCTCCGAAATTCAGAGTAAGAGGAAAAATGCTTTTTTAGAACAAATATGCTTAAAAAATATGAATATGGCCGATCAGCTTCTTCTGGAACAGCAGCCAGGTTGAGCTTAGTGGTCTTCTGTCTTTTTTTAACCTAAATTACTACGTTACTATGGTTCGTTAATCCCTTTTTTCCCCCGCAGGAGAAGGCAGTTATTCCATGGTTGTAAAGTCTTGTGCCATAATATCTTTTAGTAGTTTTAAATATACCGTGACCATCGACGACACCCACGTGGTTGTTGCTGCTGAAATCTGTGAAACAGACAATTGCAACAACAATATCCCAGTAGGTGAGTAGATCAGGTTTTGTTGCACATATAGACAGTCCTGACATTAGTAGGACATCTTGGGTCGATGAGTTATGTGTTGTGAACACTAGAAAGAACTGTCATTCCCAAGAACCCCGCAGTACCAGAGTAGCCGACCTCTGATGATGAACAGGTTGGTGGCTCCTGGAAAAATTCATGGTGAATCCTTTATCCCATATAACTTTATCTGGCCATGACGTGGACATAAGGTCCTAATAGCAAAACTCTGTGAACAGGAACCACTCGTGTTCTTCAGATCTCTACTTTAGCTATCCTGAAATAAAGACCTCCATCCAAAAGAGAAGAGCTACTCAACTTGACTTGAGCACAGTCTATATATTTAGGTCAGAGTGGACCGCCATATTCAATTTTAACAAAATCTGCTCTTCGAATGATCAATTATCAACAGAAAAATCAAATCCATTCAAATCTATTGGAATTTTGCGTCAGTATGGCTGTATTTCCAAATGTAATTTTCTTCTGATTTCTTTGTAGTTCCTACAAGGAACTTGACAGAAAATGGGGTTGTTTGCCCCTTTTGCTTTAAAGAAGGGCTGGATTTGTGCACGTCTGATGGAGAAATGAAATGTACCGGTTTGGAGACCAAATGCATCCGATATACTGGGAAGATCTACCAGAATAATAGTAAGTGCTCCTCTTATCCTTTGTGTCACAATGTCTGTCTTCATACACAAATGCCAAAGAACGTTTGCTCAAGTCAAGTCAGCATGTACAAGTGGTCTTCTATTCGTGGCGGACTCCAATCCAATGTATCTATATAAATATTGTGCTGTTATGTTTTTTGAAACAGTTTGCCCCATAATTGAATGTTTTCAGGCAGCTGCATATTAGCCATTTCTATGAGTTCTCTCTATGAGTTATCTGAGCCCCAATCTATTAGACAACCCCCCCGACTCCTTATTATGCTGCCTGTGGGGGACAATAGAATGACTCAGTCTTAATCACACAGCTGAACACTCTGGCTAATAAAAGTCTATGGAAGAACAGACTTTATTAGCACTGCCATAACAGATCATTTAGAAGGTGCTTTGGGCTTTTAAGTCATGGAGCGCCGGGATATGACGCCATAGCCCCATAGCGGGGTAGCTGGGATGCGCTGCCCTAGATCAGTTCAAGGGCAATGTCCAAGGTAAATATATCATTGTTCTCTTGTGGGCCACAGTGGGCATCCTGTGTACTCCGGATCACGAGTAAGAAGCAAAAGGAGTGGAAACTAAACGTTTGCTTCTAGAGACGAGCTCAACATTTTATTGTAGCCACCAAATTAATATTTATAGCGTATTCTTTTCTAATAAATTCAGGGTTTTTTTTCATTTATTTTAAATGTGCATGCCGTGATAACAGATGTTGGGTTTCCTCTCTTTGCAGAAGGCTTTATCGATGCATCATATCAAGGTTGTGCAACACCAAGTGCTTGTTCCACATCTCCAACACCCGTTCCTGGCACAACCGTAACCTGCAGCTAATAACTCTTAAACCAGGGATAGGCAACCTCTGGCACTCCACCGGCTTAGAATAAGGTCCATGACTTGGGGCACTTGCCTAGAGCACCACTTTTTTTAGGGGTTGGGCTTAATGAAAGCTCCACCCATTTTTAAAGGTTCTGTTCCACCTACTCTACTGAATTTACACTAATGCACCATTAGAAACCTCATTCCTCTTGAATCACCGATATCGTCTCATTCATATTTTTTGGCCAGGAACAGTTGAATGACATGTGACACAAGGGCAGGCACCGGTAGGTTGTTTCCATGGAAACCGATAAAGCGATTAGGTTTTTCTTCTTCATTCCTATTGGCTCCTGTATCACCTCCGATGGTTTATCAGCCTAGACACGTACAACGCAATTGGCCGGCCAGAGGTTTCCAACGCCTACATTCACCGATATCTCAGTAATATTCGGAGATCTGGAGTAATCCTATTCCTCTTCTTTCTCTTAAAGCAAATAAATAAAATATATTACGATTAATTTGTATTGGTCATTCTATTGTATCTTACAAAAACTGTATTCATAAAATAAACAATTGGTGCTATTTCTTTGTTGTGGTGTTTTGTTTAGAACAATGTAGGCATTTTATTATACAGTGTAACGATACAATAATACAACTGAATTGCCTTAAAAATCAGACAATTCGTATGAATTGATCCCTCAGAGTAAAGAAGGGCAGGCACTGGCAGACAGACACATCTAGCCACGTGTTATACGACTGAATTCTCAGCCATGTCCCTCAGCTTCGGGACCACCATTACCTGCCCCATTAATGCCCATTACCATCAGCCCAATGGGTTGGACACCTCAATGTTCTGCTCAGAGGACATGGAGTGAAGAGTCTGCTGCTGCTTCAACACAACCCAGGAACAAAACAAACCTGACTTCTTTGTCAGCCACAGATAATACGCAATGGTGGAGCTGCATCTGGTGGACACAAGAGTCTGAAGGGCCACTTGGACACATAGCACATGCACAACCCCCTGCTTTTACACTACTGGCTACTACTTAGTTAAAATGGTGTCACCAAGCGTATGTGTCAATGCTTGTCCCTTCCCCTTGTAAACGCTGATTGGTCAGAGTAAGTAACCAATCCCCTCAGGCTGTTGGAACCGTCTATCACAGCCATATCCAATTAGACCGTGTACATTGTACCCTCCTAGACACAGTCTCCTCCCACTTCCCCTGCTGAAGAAGCGCCATGACGGGTTGTAATGGCACCAAAATGAACAAACGAGTGAACGAATCCTAATGAACATTCAGAGGTGTAACGTTCCTTGTCATTTGTTTCATTGGTGGGTCTCTCCTCGTTTATGGAGATTTGTAGAAATGCACAAATTAGGCAAAGTCCGTTAAAATTGAGCTTTGTATGAACTATTAACTATTATAACCTCTATAGCTGGAATAATTATACCCCACACCCTTTGTAGCATCCTTATTACTGTTATATGGTTATAATTACTGTTCCTGTGTTGGGTTTCAA
Organism: Spea hammondii; assembly: GCA_029215755.1. Classification (NCBI taxonomy): domain Eukaryota; kingdom Metazoa; phylum Chordata; class Amphibia; order Anura; family Pelobatidae; genus Spea; species Spea hammondii. The sequence goes on from JARDYJ010000010.1 coordinate 33,080,988, forward strand.
TAGAATACTTGCACTACCTTTAGTACGGGAGATGATCCTCAGTTTAACTCTCATCTGTTTAAATGGCGTCCGCAGTCTTATATACTTGTTCCTCCCCTACGTAAATGCTGATTGGCCCGTGTAAAAAATGTAAAGAAAAAAAACTCAACAGGCTAAACTTGTTAAAAATGAAGTTTGCACGAATGCGAATGCAGACGTCTATTAACTATTAAAACATTCCTAGCGGAACTAATTATTAAATGGCCCATTTGTACCAACCGTATATCGGTGCCATACTTTACTACATGGATATCGCTAAGGTGGATAATTGCTGTTTAGTTAATGGGGTTCTTTGTAATATTTTATATAATTTTTATACATTTAACACTTAATAGGTATCCCTTCAATATTTGTTGTAGAGAGTCTGCACTTTTTTCTATTTTTTAATATTATTAGTATCAGTATTAATAATAATAGTAATAATAATTCTATTTTTATTATTTACATCCGCATATCTGATGTCTTCATTAAAAAAACAACTAAAAAATCTTTTTTCTACATTTGCCATTTTTTTTTATTAATGATTAAGTACTTTGGACTGTCTTTGACTCTAGTTTATCACACATGGACCACTGAGACATTGGAAAATCTATTGAGCGTCTTCTGTTCTTCTGTTTTTGGGCTTTTTTGCTAACTTTTATAGCTGAACTTATTACACCCCGCGCCCCTTGTGCTATCCTGAACAATATCCTGATGCCTTTCGATATTACATTTGAAATGCATTCACTACGTAGGGTAGTCTAATGGAGGACGTCTGCCAGCCCAGTTATGAGATTTTAATTAGTCCATAATTACATATTTATTTCAGTCTCTACCCTTTTCTGAGTTCACAATTTGAAATGTGATGAAAGTAATGAGAGGTTTTCTTTTTAGTTATGTAAATGTGGTATCTTTGATGTAATTATAGGCCTTCACGTTGGCATGGTAGAGTAGTTGGAATCGTCATGCTACTTTACGTTTCCTAATTCCACGTATGACGGATATTATATAAGTTAATGTGATAATCATGACCTAGTTGCCCACCTCTTAGATGGCTATAAAAGAAATAAGTCAAGGCACTCGAGATCAGATCTAGCACCAACGCAGAGATCCACCATCACAATGAAAGCCTTCTTAAGCATCCTCGTCATCTTCTCTTTTACCATCACAGCAGGTGAGGATCATTCTAAATGTAGAAATTAAACCCGTATCGTTGATAATTTTTGTTATATTATAAAAACCATAACTTTCTATATACTTTTGCCGAAGCTATTGTTTATGAAATAATCCATTTTTGGGGTTCCTCTAATCTTTCAAGTGTCATCTCTTTTTTTTTCTTCCAATCTAATTCTTTTATATGTAAATTCCAACGCCATTCCAACTTCTGTTGAATGTCGAATCCAGTTCTTACTCATATTTTTGTCTGTGATACTTAATTGTCATGTGATGCAAGCACGGGCACTGATAGGACGCCGGCATAGTGTTAGGGACCAGGAACCAGACGGACACAAAACCTAAAATGCAATCACCTTTATTGTAATGACAATAGTGAACAAAGCCAAATCGTGATCCAAAAGCATATACCAAAAGACAAGCCGGGGTCAGGAACCAAGACAGGTACTCAGACAAGCCGAGGTCAGGAATACAGAGATAAGCGAAGTCAGGAACAAGCCAGGAATCAGGAGCCGGGATGGACGTCAGAGAAAGCCAGGTCATACACAGGAACACAGGAACACAGGAACACAGGAACACAGGAACACAGGAATAGCACTTGCAGCCGGAAACAACACAAGGGCAAGGAGGAAGTGAAGTTTAGCTGCTTAAATATCCAAAAGGGGCTGGCTGTGGGCTGGACAATGGGCTGAGTCACAGGAGTGACAGGAGTGTAGCCATGGCAACCCAGCCAGGCTGTAAGCCTCCAGCAATGCAGCAGAAAAGCAGCTAGACCATAACACATAGAAGCTGTAGGAGCTTCTTCAAACTTTCCGTGCTGTTTTTATGGGATTGAACCTTGCGAAGAACCCATAAAATGTCACATTTACTAAAATTTACTTTCTTAACGTTCTAAAGAGGGCAATTAATGGAACGGCCCTGTTAATGTTACTGACATTTCGGATCTTTTCCATTTTTTCCCCCTGTTATCAGGTACCTGCTTGACTTGCGAGAACTGTATCACCCACGATGGAACCAACTGCCAGGGGTCTCCCGTTTCATGTGATGCCTCTGTTAAGAGCTGTGCCCGTTTATTCGTAGCGGGCACCTCCAGTAAGTGCAGTTGTATGTTATTCATTCTGTAATATTGTTTGGTGAATCAGTACAGACTCCTGAGGTCAGTCTCGGCCGGTATCCGTCATACTTTCATAGGTTATGCATTTAACGTTTTACCCATTTGGTCATTGATCGGTCTATCTTCTCCTTAATCCACATGAGTGATAGTCCTGAAAACCTTTAAAACCACCTCAAACACTGTAATTTGTACAGAGCTGTGAAATATAATGGCACTATATTAAAAAAAGACAATAATGTGATGTTTTAGAATACTCGATTATCATCAAATGACTTAATCTACCTAATATTTCGAGATTTAGTTACTTCTCAATATAAGCAGACAAGGTCTATCTCTCCTGAAAGAACTTGGCTTCAGAATTCAGAGTAGGAGGAAAAATGCTTTTTATAACAAATATGCTTAAAAAATATAAATATGGCCCATCGGCGTCTTCTGGAACAGCAGCCAGGTTGAGCTTAGTGGTCTTCTGTCTTTTTTAACCTAAATTACTACGTTACTATGGTTCCTTAATCCCATTTTTCCCCCACAGGAGAAGGCAGTTATTTGATGGTTGTAAAGTCTTGTGCCATAATATCTTTTAGTAGTTATAGTTATACCGTCACCATCGACGACACCCACATGGCTGCTGGTGCTGAAACCTGTGAAACAGACAATTGCAACAGCAATATCCCAGAAGGTGAGTAGATCGGGTTTTGTTGCACATATGGACAGTCCTGACATTAGTAGGACATCTTGGGTCAATGAGTTATGTTTTGTGAACACTAGAAAGAACTGTCATTCCCAAGAACCCCGCAGTGCCAGAGTAGCCGACCTCTGATGATGAACAGGTTGGTGGCTCCTGGAAAAATTCATGGTGAATCCTTTATCCCATATAACTTTATCTGGCCATGATGTGGACATAAGTTCCTAATGGCAAAACTCTGTGTACAAGAACCACTCATCTTCTTCAGATATCTACTTTAGCTATCCTGAAATACAGACCTCCAGCCAAAGAAGAAGAGCTACTCAACTGGACTTGAGTATGGCCTATATATTTAGGTCAGAGTGGACCGCCATATTCAATTTTAACAAAATCTGCTTTTCGAAGGATTAATTATCAACAGAAAAATCAAATCCATTCAAATCCCAACTATTTAAATTTTGAGTCAGTATGGCTGTATTTCCAAATGTAATTTTCTTCTGATTTCTTTGTAGTTCCTCCAAGGAACTTGACAGAAAATGGGGTTGTTTGCCCCTTTTGCTTTAAAGAAGGGCTGGATATGTGCACGTCTGATGGAGAAATGAAATGTACCGGTTTGGAGACCAAATGCATCCAACATACTGGGAATATCTACCAGAATAATAGTAAGTGCCCCTCTTTTTCTTTGTGTCATAATGTCTGTCTTCATATACAAATGCCAAAGAATGTTTACTCAAGTCAAGTCAGCATGTACAAGTGATCTTCTATTCGTGGCAGACTCCAATCCAATGTATCTATATAAATATTGTGCTGTTATGTTTTTTGAAACAGTTTGCCCCATAATTTAATGTTTTCTGAGCTCCAATCTATTAGACAAACCCCCCGACTCCTTATCACACTGCCTGTGGGGGCAATAGAATGACTCAGTCTTAATCACCCAGCTGAACACTCTGGCTAATAAAAGTCTATGGAAGAACAGACTTTTTTAGCACTGCCATAACAGATCATTTAGAAGGTGCTTTGTGCTTTTAAGTCATGGAGCGCCGGGATATGACAACATAGCCCCATAGCGGGGTAGCTGGGATGCGCTGCCCTATATCAGGTCAAGGGCAATGTCCAAGGTAAATATATCATTGTTCTCTTGTGGGCCACAGTGGGCATCCTGTGTACTCCGGATCATGAGCAAGAAGCAAAAGGAGTGGAAACTAAACGTTTTCTTCTAGAGACGAGCTCAACATTTTATTGCAGCCACCAAATTCATATTTATGCAAATTCTTTTCTAATAAATTCAGGGTTTTTTTCATTTATTTTAAATTTGCATGCTGTAATAACAGATGTTGGGTTTCCTCTCTTTGCAGAAGGCTTTATCGATGCATCATATCAAGGTTGTGCAACACCAAGTGCTTGTTCCACATCTCCAACACCCGTTCCTGGCACAACCGTAACCTGCAGCTAATAACTCTTAAACCAGGTGCTGGCAACCTCTGGCACTCCACCGGCTTAGTATAAGGTCCATGACTTGGGGCACTTGCCTAGAGCACCACTTTTTTTAGGGGTACTTTTGAACTTAATGAAAGCTCCCCCCATTTTAAAAGGTTCTGTTCCACCTACGCTACTGAATTTACACTAATGCACCATCACAAACCCCATTCCTCTTGAATCACAGATAATATTGTCTCATTCATATTTTTTGGTCAGGAACATTTGAATGACATGTGACACAAGGGCAGGCACCGATAGGTTGTTTCCATGGAAACTGAAAAAGCGATTAGGTTTTTCTTCTTCATTCCTATTGGCTCCTGTATCACCTCCGATGGTTTACCAGCCTAGACACGTACAACACAATTGGCCGGCCAGAGGTTTCCAATGCCTACATTCACCGATATCTCAGTAATATTCTAGAGTAATCCTATTCCTCTTCTTTCTCTTAAAGCAAATAAAATAAAATATATTACAATTAATTCTGAGGTTCACATTCGTATCGGTCATTCCATTGTATCTTACAAAAACTATATTCATAAAATAAATAATTGGTGCTATTTCTTTGTTGTGGTGTTTTATTTAGAACAATTTAGGAATTTTATTATACAGTGTAACGATACAATAATACAACTGAATTGCCCCAAAAATTAGACAATTTGTATGAATTGATCCCTCAGAGTAAAGAAGGGCAGGCACTGGCAGACAGACACATCTAGCCACGTGATATAGGACTGAATTCTCAGTCACGTCCCTCAGCTTCGGGACCACCATTACCTGCCTCATTAATGCCCATTACCATCAGCCCAATGGGTTGGACACGTCCTCAATGTTCTGCTCAGAGGACACGGAGCGAAGAGTCTGCTGCTGCTTCAACACAACCCATGAACAAACAAACCTGACTTCTTTGTCAGCCACAGATTATACGCAATGGTGGAGCTGCATCTTGTGGACACAAGAGTTACAGCTGAAGGGCCACATGGACACATAGCACATGCACAACCCCCTGCTTTTACACTACTAGCTGCCACTAAGTTAAAATGGCGTCACCAAGCTTATATGTCAATGCTTGTCCCTTCCCCTTGGAAATGCTGATTGGTCAGAGTAAGTAACCAATCCCCCTCAGGCTGTTGGAAGCGTCTATCACAGCCATATCCAATTAGACTGTGTACATTGTACCCTCCTAGACACAGTCTCCTCCCACTTCCCCTGCTGAAGGAGCGCCATGACGGGTTGTAACGGCGCCAAAATGAACAAATGAGTGAACGAATCCTAATGAATATTCAGAGGTGTAACGTTCCTTGTCATTTATTTCATTGGTGGGTCTCTCCTCGTTTATGGAGATTTGTACAAATGAACGAATTAGGCAAAGTCCGCTAAAATTAAAGTTTGCATAAACTATACATTCTTAATACTGTTATAAGGTTATAATTACTGTTCCTGTGTTGGGTTTCCATAGAATACTTGCACTACCTTTAGTACGGGAGATGATCCTCAGCCGAGTTTAACTCTCATCTATTAATGGACATTACTGAATTAAAATGGTGTCCGCAGTCTTATATACGTGTTCCTCCCCTTCGTAAGTGCTGATTGGCCCTTGTAAAAAAATTTATGAAAAATAACCCAACAGGCTACTGAAACCATCAATCACAGCCATAACCAACGAGACCATCCCTCCGCTTTTGGTGGGCGGAACCTTCTCGTTTTCGGAGAGTTGTGCCAATGCACAAATTAGGCAAAACTTGTTAGAAATGACGTTTGCACGAATCCGAATGCAGACGTCTATTAACTATGAAAACATTCATAGCTGAAGTAATTATACCCGCACCCTTTGCACTGTCCTTAATAATCTTCTGATACCTCTGATGCAATATTACATAGCAGTCTAATGGAAGCCGATTCCCAGCACAGTTATGTGCTCCTAACTTGATTATAATTAATTGATATTTATTTTGGTCTTTACCCCATTCCTGGGTTCGTGATTTCAAAAGTAATGCGAGTACAATGAGATCTTTATTCACATACGTCTGTTTTCCTTGGCTGATGTCGATGTAAATATAGGCCTTCGGTTGACACTTTGGAGCAGTTTGTACTATCATGTCAGTTTAAATTTGTTTTCCTCATTCCACGTATGACGGATATTATATAAGTTAATGTGGCAGCGTGACCTATTTGCCCTCCTCTAAGAAGTCTATAAAAAGAAATAAGTCGAGGGACTCGAGATCAGATCTGGCACCAACGTGGAGATCCACCATCACGATGAAAGCCTTCTTAAGCATCGTTGTCTTCTCCTTTGCCATCACAGCAGGTGAGGATCATTTGTATTGTAGCGTGACGATGACATCCTAAATGTATAGGTCGAATAGGTATCGTTGTTGTTCCATCGATAGAATTTATTTCTTTTTTCTTTTCCAGGCAGCTCGTTGACTTGTAACACGTGCGTTTCCTACAACGGGACCAACTGCCAGGGTTCTCCAGTTGCTTGTAACGACGACGTTGAGAACTGCGTGAGTGCTGTATCGGTGGTCATCGAGAGTAAGTCAATGTGTATATAAGTCATTATGTAAGATAGCATTTTATTAGATGTATCAGTAGAGACTAGACACCTGAGGTCAATCAGCCTCCATATCCATCATGCTTTTATTGGTTACATATTTCCCTGCCCACTTCCCTGGGCACTAAACATTATATTTCTGTCTAAAGAGGTGCCATCGTTTAGAATGCTCTCTTATCATCAAATCACATTACAGATTAGATTTTTTTTGGCATTTCCCTAACAAATATTTATGATTGCGCAGCTTCTGACTTCAGAGTAGGATTGAAAATTGTTTTTTTATGTTAAAAATCTCATTTTTTTTGTCCCTCAGGTGGAAATAATTTTACGTTAGTTTTAAAGGCTTGCGGGATGGGAACCGATGATCTTTTTAATTATACCATGACGTACAATGACACCTACGAGGCTCAATCTTCCGAAATCTGCAACACGGACAACTGCAACAACGATATCCCAGACAGTGAGTAAAATATCGATGGGGTTTCTTGGCATGAATGAGACATCTTGGCCACGGGTCGATGAGACAAGTAGACGCTGTGTATTGTGAACTGTATTTTAATACTGAAAATAACTGTCAACTCAAGAACCATGAAGTGCGCAAGATTTGATGGTTTTCAAAAGAACCTCCATACATAGCGGGAGTAGACCCAAGATCCCAAGGAGCCCAGTAGACCTGGCTCCTAAACTTTGGCTTCACTTTTTTAGTTATGGTATACTGATCTCTGATGATGCACTTCATGAAATTCAGGCTGAAACCTTTATCCTACATCAATGTATTTGGCCACGATGTGCACATAAGGTCCTCATGGCAGAACTCTCTGTATGGAAGCCAGTTATCTTCTACAGATCTCTTCTTTAGCTACCCTGACGAAGACCCCCATCCAATGGACATTAGCTATTTAACCGTAATTTAGTACCCTCGATATATTTAGGTTTACATTTTCCAAGATTCAAATTGAACAAAAACAAAATCATTAATAATCATATTTCTAAAAATATTTTTGTTCTCGTTACTTTGCAGCTTTTTCAAGGAACTTAACAGAAAACGGGGTTGTTTGCCCGTTTTGCTTTAAAGACGGGTTGGATGGGTGCACCCCAGCTGGAGAAATGAAATGTACCGGTTTGGAAACCAAATGCTTCCAATATTCTGGGCTGACCTATGCGGATAATGGACGTAAGTCTGCCCCTTATTTTTCTTGGATGCTGTTACAATGTTTATGTTCGTACACACGTTTGCTCAAGCCAGGCCAGAATGTACAAGTGAACCGTCCAATCGGAGACTCCCACCAAATGTTTCTTATTATTAGTATGAGATTACAAATCATTGTTCAAAAATATTGCTCTGTTTTATTTTTTAATGTTTTCAGGCAGCTCTGTTATCTGAGCCCAATCTACTAGACAAACCCCCTGACTCTTTATCATACTGCCTGCGGGAAACAATAGAACGGCTCAGTCTTAATCACTCCCCCTGGCTAATAAACATCTGTTGGAGAATGGACTTCATTAGCATTGTCATAAAGCATCAGCTCAGTGTGGTGTTTGAGCCGGTAAAGTCACCCAAAATATCACATGACTATATATAATGTATACAGCGCTGGGGGTTATATTACTGTATACAGCGCTGGGGGTTATATTACTGTATACAGTGCTGGGGGGTTATTACTGTATACAGCGCTGGGGGTTATATTACTGTATACAGCGCTGGGGGTTATATTACTGTATACAGCACTGGGGGTTATTACTGTATACAGCGCTGGAGGTTATATTACTGTATACAGCGCTGGGGGTTATTACTGTATACAGCACTGGGGGTTATATTACTGTATACAGCGCTGGGGGTTATTACTGTATACAGAGCTGGGGGTTATATTACTGTATACAGCGCTGGGGGTTATATTACTGTATACAGCGCTGGGGTCATATTACTATATATCCTTTTAACTCATCTGAGTAACAGCAAGTACTAATATCTCCCACTTCTCCTCACAGATAGTTTAACCAACGCATCATATCAAGGTTGCGCCACGCCAAGTGCTTGTACCTCGTCTACTCCTCTCGAGATCATAACCTGCCGTGAAAATACTCATCACTATTAAGCCAGGTAAAGGCGACCTCCGGCACTCCAGGACTTCAGGACTCCAGGACTTGGGGACTAGACACTCACCTAAAGCACTCATTTTTAGTGGTTGTTAAAAATGAGTTGGGTGGGGTTTAACAGTTTTCTAGAAAGTAAAAACCCAATTTCTCCCTGAATGCATCCGATAGCGCATGGCTCGTTCCCACCAACTTCGTTGTCTATCCCCCATAATCCCACCTGATGTGTTTACCCTCCCTTGCCCTCCCCTCCCACCCCTCCCTTTTTATTTATTTTTATTTTTTTTCCAGCAACGTATTCCGCTGGATCTAGTCCTTTCACCTCATGAATCGCAGTGCTCCACAGAACGTTACGCCTGTTACTGATGGTCGGGCTCATTTTGTGTCACATTGTGCCTGTATGTACTGCACCAATTTGTATTAATTTGGACACTAGCGCACCATGCAGTTTCGCGGCCCGCGACATCCTCATGTTATGACACTACCTGTACCTATTGATTATGTAACATCGCGGCTGAATGTAGTGTACCGAATTGTAATGTTGTAACACCAGGCGGGTCACGGTGCACTGCAGAACGTTGCATCCTCCTGTAATGGTCACATCTATGACCTATGTTCGTGTCCAACTTCTGTCACACAATGGCTGTATGTATCATACTGTACTGTATCATGCTGGATCATCAACTCTGATGTTGATCTATTACTGTATACAGAGATGGGGGGTTATTACTGTATACAGAGCTGGGGGTTATATTACTGTGGGGGTTATAAAAATGTCTTACCCCTTTTATTCCTGTACCCTTCTTCTTCTGACATGTTAAAACAATAAAAAATTGATTTACCTAAAAACCCAATTCCTGATATTCTTGAATAATCCAAACCCTTCCACGAAAAGATTCTTGAATCGCATATAATACTGCCTCATTCATATTTTTTGTCAGGTACAGTTAATTGTCATGTGACAGAAGGGCAGGCACTGATTGGTTGTTTCCAGAGAAACTGAAAAGGCTTAAAGGTGATTAAACCATGGGAGAAAACAGTATAAGGATTTGCGAAACTTACTAAACAGTGTAATTAATGTTTAATTAATTAAGTGGAACTCCACCTTTAAGTTTTGAGGTGTGAGAATTCGCCATTATTGGTTACGTTTTTCTTCCTTATTCCTATTGGCTGCCGTATCTCCTCCGATGGCATACCAGCCTAGACACATGCAACGCAATTGGCCGGCCAGAGGTTTGGAGTAATCCTATTCTTCTTCTTTCTCTGAAAGCAAATTAAATAAAATATATTACGATTAATTCTGGGGTTCACATTCGTATCGGTCATTCCATTGTATCTTACAAAAACTGTATTCACAGAATCAACGGTTGGCGCTATTTCTGTGTTGTAGCAATTTTATAATACATTGTAACAATAAAGACAAATTTCTCGATACACGAGTCTTAATTATTTTACGATATAACAAGATTCTGATACAAAATACTTGCATTCCTAAACACTCAAAAGAACGTCATCTAAAAAAAAAAATTAATATATTTATATCCAGAAACGGTACATAATTATCTTAATTTGACATTTAATAATCACTAAGTAGCTGGCACTTCATTGAGAAGGTGTGTTGAAGTGTAGCATCTAAACCAGGCAGAAAATCATCTACTTATGACCTACGTCAAAGTACGACTATGTGTTGGTAGGTCCTGTCTAATCCTAACATGGCTGTGTTGCTTATCATGGAGCTGAACCAGTGGGATTGGGCTGAGACGTTGAGATGCTCCTGAAATTTAAAGCCCTCTCTGGATGCCATTAATAAGGCACCTGCGTGGTAGGAGGGGTGCTTAGCCCAGAAGTCTGGCCAGGACCTCAAGACGATGCATTCTTTATGGGGCCACCATGTTTGAGGGTTTGTATCCAAAATTGAAACATCCTGTTGACGTAGGGTCATCACCCTTGGGTTCTCCTCTACATTGTCAACGGTCCCTTGAGAGTGCACGTCAGACATATGGAAGATAAACCCCCACCCGAGGGTAGTTGAGCCTAAAAAGTTTCTCAATTATGGAAAAGATAACATTTACATGAACCCTTGGGTGTTTTTCGCAATAATAGTCATAGGACATGGAGCTTCATTACACAAGAGTAGGGTTAGACATCCTTCAACCAGACAAGTATTTCAGGTTACACAATCATTTATCATGTAGAAATAATATAATAATATTATGTTTCCTGAAACTTATGGTTTGCAAAAAAAAACAAGAAGATGATGCACTAGCCAGATGTGGGTGCCAAACAACATAAAAGGGGTCCTTGTTTCGCACCCCATGGCAAAATCACGAGGCTACATTTGCTCATCATTGCAAATTTTTTCTTATAATATGGATTAAGCTATTCTAAGCTATTCTATTGGAAGGTATTGTAGGGTCTTCTAATATAGGGGTCTGGGGGTGAGAAGGTGTGTGTCTCTAAAATGGCGGTCATAAGGGGAAGGACCTCCCGTGACCAGGGCTGGGCTGGCGATGGTTGGGGTGAAAGCGAGGAGTCTGTATTTTTATTTCTTTGGGTCGAATAATACATGGCATAATATCCACCATTAGAACTTGATATTGTAGCTGAGAACACTGATGGAGATAAGCAAGTAGACTTTTAACTCTATTCATTGTTACAAAATCACGTATGTAAATATCTAACTGATACGTATAATTACTACTTCCACCATTAAGCAAATATTATTGGTAAATAATGCCGTATCTGAAACGGCTTAGGTGGTTTTGCTGATTTCTGTTGCAACGATTATCTAAATCTAACGTAGATTGTTTGGTAATGTTACCAATGTGCCAACTTGACCTGTTTTTCATCCGCTTCCCACTCTTTGATGTGGAAATATATTGATATTAAGGTGTGGACGCGACGCCCCCTTCTTCCCCAAATCTGCCTATAAATGCAGTTCTTCCGACGGGAACGCAACACAGAGAAGAAGCGTCGGAATACGGAACGATCTAGAACCATGAGTATCCCATGGAACAGCATCTTCCTCTTGGCCATTTCACTGGCAGCAGGTGAGGATCGGTACTCATTGGTGACCTTCATCCATTAATGTTCAACACATAGGTCTTTAAGGAGGAACGTTCAGCGAGATAGTTGTATTTCCAAAGGTGGTGTTTGGGTTTATATTTAATTGGAAGCCTTGGTGTTAATTATTCATGGGAAGAAAGAGAGTTTCGTTATATTTTTTTGTGTTGAATTTTTTTTAAGCCAACGGATCGATTTCTTATTTTGAGGTTGGTATAGAATCAAGCTTCATCTCCCCATTGGATGGATCCTCATGCCAAGGCATTCTTTATTGGACACAATATAGTATATTTATGGCTAAATGATAACCTTTATTTTAACCATAATTTTAACACCAATATATATATATTTTTTATTTTGGTGGGGTTGTTAGAATCTGGAATATATTCTAAAAATTGTAATAAACAAATGTCCTCCCAGTTGGAAATACAAGGTTAGATTTAGTTCATCTGTACAATGTCTTCGATACATACATTGTTGTTTACAATCGCTGTCAATCTTGTCTGTTGTTCTTCATAGGGTATGGTCTTATGTGTGAGAAATGTGAAAACAGAAACGGGGACACGTGTTCTGGGCCACTGGAAAACTGTGCTCCCTCTGTCTCCAGCTGCCTCAGTACTTTGATTGTCGTAATACACGGTAATATTCTGATTTATTCCATTTTCACTTAAGTATTTATTCCTCTTCGGAAGACCATGTTTTTTCTCGGTAGACCAAGTGTTCCTTCTCAGTAGACCAAGTGTTTCTTTTCAGTAAACCAAGTGTTCCTTCTCAGTAGACCAAGTGTTTCTTCTCAGTAGACCAAGCGTTTCTTCTCAGAAGACCAAGTGTTCCTTCTCTGTAAACCAAGTGTTTCTTCTCAGTAGACCAAGCGTTTCTTCTCAGTAGACCAAGTGTTCCTTCTCAGTAGACCAAGTGTTTCTTTTCAGTAGACCAAGTGTCCCTTCTCAGTAGACCAAGTGTTTCTCCTCAGTAGACCAAGTATTTCTTCTCAGTAGACCAAGTGTTTCTCCTCAGTAGACCAAGTATTTCTTCTCAGTAGACCAAGTGTTCCTTCGCAGTAGACCAAGTATTTCTTCTCAGTAAACCTAGTGTTTCTTTTCTGTAGACCAAGTGTTTCTACCTTCTCAAAATATACTTGCCATCTAAAATACTTTGCTGTTTTCGTTTCCCAGGTTCTCAGAATTTTTCTCAGATCACAAAGTCTTGTGCAGTTGATTCCAACATGTGTTATGCTACTTATAACATGTCGCTGGGACCATTGTTGCTGTATAGTAATGCTCGATGCTGCCAGGAGGACGGATGCAACCGAGGAAACATAATAAGTAAGTCATTGCCTATAACAGGGTTTTTCTCAACCAAATTAGTTGGTAGTGACGGAAAACGTAGTTCGATCATGGTAGGACGATGAATGAGTTTGACTTGGACTGGGCCGAATGGGTCATGCTTGCAAATTCTCTGATTCTATGTTGTCAAAAACTCAAATTGCCCCAATTAAGACTAGGTTGACTGTTTAACATCTTCACATTTTGGAAGTAAGGATCTTATCAACATAAGACGCAATGAGATTGTGCCTTCAGCAGGGACATTTTCTACATGACCTCCACTTTTTGCTCTCACACTAGTGCCTCCGGTGAATTTGACCGAGAATGGGGTGGAATGCCCTTCCGCTTATGAAAATGGAACCAGCAGTGACTCCCCAAGCACCACAAAATGCACCGGCACCCAAACCAGATGTTACTCATTCTCTGGTGGAATCCTTGAAGGAAGTAAGTGTTCTAATTTCAGTTAATTTTCTTTATAGCGGTATTAAAGATATAACAACAGGGACGTAATGGGAGTGTTACAGTTTACGTAATTTGTCTTATGATGAGGTCAGAAAAACGGTAGATGTGATGAATGTTAATGGCACAAACTCTACCAGTATTATAGAAATGACAAATATATTGCATTACTATAAAAACACGAAAAAAAATTGCTAATCCATCTATTATTTCTTAGAGGAAATGGGAAATGTAGTCATAAAACAGGAAGACATATTATATCGTAGAGTGACATCATATCCAACAATCATTGTTTAGATGACCATCGTAGATTGACATGGTCCTGTAGTGATTTTGGGATTATCTGTAGCTTCCACTCACAGGATTCCATTTCTTAACCCTTACAGATTGTTTCGTTGACATTGTGGCCAAAGGATGTGCCGTAGAAGAAGTTTGCGTGCACCCTGCTCCCTCGTACCCTTCTTCATATTTAAAACCTGGCTATAACATGACCTGCAGTTAAAAAAAATGCAATCTATGACTCTTACGGAGCTATTTCAAGAAAAATATTGCCGCTTAATGACGAGCAAAGATATATCTCTGTGATTTTATGAATAAAGATTTGCATGGATGAAGATTTGTGTTATATTTTTTGGTTTTTTTTGTAAAAGAGTGATAATTTTCTCCAAGAGCAAATGTTGGCCATCCAACTGGTTCTCTAAGAGATACAATGAACACTATGGCTGCTGGTCAGACTTCTCTTCAGCTTCCATATTGAACAGATATAGGATATTGTGTACAGCTATAGAATTTAGCTGGTGGGTCTAAGATACAATAGCAGTGATTTCTGACATCTTGAGATCCTTTATGACACCTTACGGTAATAAACCATCAAGGAAAATGGCTTGTAGAACGCAAAAGGGAGGGGGTTATTATATTCTCCTTATAATTTACTATAATTTAATATATATATCCTTATAAATTATCTTTTCTGGGATAGAGGGAATGCTTTCATGTGTACATAAAACCTGTTGGGCAAAATAAAAAGAAAAAAATAACTTTAAAAAAAACTAAATATTTTTAACATTTTTACAGACAATTGAATATGCTACATTGTTAAAAAAAAAAAAAAAATATTACTAAAACTAAATCGTGGAAGAAGGAAATGGAGTTTCCCCTCCTGCCAGTAGATGGTGCTGTTGCTGTCTTTACATTAGTGTTCTCTTTTACCGCTATATAATCGTTTATTAACTCATTAATTACGCTTGATATGGGTTTTTTTTAAACTTTTTTCTAGTATTTTGTTGAGTTTAGTCGTACTTTCTCTTGTACGTTCGATCACACGCTCGCTCGAGCTGACCAATGGTCCTATCAGGGCTGTGAGTTCGTCTTTTCCCCACATGATAGATACGCCCCATGAGATAGGGGAGTAATGTAGGCCCCCAAAGCCGCTGCAGCACATGGAGGACCCCAAAATCTTCTTGGTGGAGATTTGGTCCTTATTTGTTGTTAATGATGTTGTAGTATTGTATTAATGGTCACCGGGGCTGGACTTGGGAACAAACGCAGCCCTGTCACTTTAAGACCAGTGGCAACTAAATGATGTACATGCGGCACCGGCTCTTACACTCATTAAAACCACATTAAATTACCGGATGTGCCATAAGGGAAGGGATTTGTGCCAACAACCCAGTCTGGGCCTGCCGATCATCAGCAAGGTGTTTGCTACTTTATTACTGAGTCATACTTTGAGCAAAATAGTGTGTGCAGATAAGTAAATTCTAATTTCACGTGTTAAGTTACATGTTTTCCGAGACACAAACTTCCTTTCTAGTTAACTCTTGAAAAGTAAGCTTACAACCAGGGCTTTAAAGTCCATCATTCTAGTTCCATAAGGCTAGACCCCTGATGTCTTGCTTGCATATAAAGATTTTGCTGCTTTAGTAACATAGACAGAGCGCTACTGAGCCTGTGCAGGAAGTGTACATAAGTATGCTTCCTGTTTTCAGTAGGAACAGCTCTGGGAGGAGTTAAATGAGCCAAAAGCCTAATATTCTAACTCCAATAACAAAATAACGCATGCTCCAATTTGTACGCAGTAAAATACATTCACATCCATGCAAAATGGACTTCTTCATGTATTTAACCCCTTAAGGACAATGGGCGGTCCCAAAACCCATTGAAAACAATGCATTTTGAGCCCGTACATTTACGGGCTTTGTCATTAAGGTGTTAAAAAAATAACAATATAAATTTGGGGTTCTAGACCGATCCTTGAAGCAAGAATATTTCATATGTTTCTACTATGATTTTTATGTTGCTCAATAGTCCAACTGGAAATGGGTGCAGATCCAGAAGGATAATTGTTTACCGTGTCTCCATGGACAGAGTATTCAGAGTTCTTTGAGGACCTAAGAAAACGTCCACGTGACTCTTATGAAGCTTATTATGGAAAATCACATTATTTTATATGAGGATTATACGCCAATACTTCAATTCTATTTATATATATATATAAATAATAATAATAATTTATAATATAATAAAATTGTGACATTCAACATGCAATGTAAGTAATAAAATAATTAGCTGGTGGGGAGAAATAAGATTGCAACTGCAAAAATTCTACGGATGGAATGGAAATAGATATAGGACACTATTGGCTTCAACCTTGATACAAAATGGCGGATGTCCCTGTCTTTGAGAATGTGGTCACGAATCAGAAGCCCAAGAGGCTAGAATGAAAATCTTAAGAGGCATGACATATAAAGTACCATAGCTTGAGAATGCATATTAGACCACTGCGCTGGGGTTCATGTACAGCGCTACGGAATCTAATGGCGCTATATAAAACGATAAATAACAATAGGTCACTTGTATTATCCATATCCTCACCAAATTAGATGCTACGCGAAGGGCTTTAAATACGATCCACTTCTTCAGGAAAGATACTTAACATATCACGGAATGATCTAGTAGGTTGTTGAATTCAATAAAAAGCATTAGATCTGAGGACAAAATAAGTATTTTAAGCTCTTATCTAAGAGCTTCTTAAAACAAACCACGGATCACTATTTCCACTAGCCTTAAGATTTCATTTGTACGAAGGAACACATGGAAGCCACGCTTCAACATCTGGAGAGCTGTAAGTCTTCTCTCCATCTTTAAGGGTTAAACCCTACATTTTCTTATGTCATCAGAGCCCTTCTGATGTCAAAACATCAGAATTATTATGCTTAATAACAGTGTAATCCATCAAGTCGTAATTAGTAGTTCATGGAAGATTTAGTTGCGGAATTTTTTTGGATAGGATCCTCCTTTGACATTTTGTCCCTTGGTTACTCCATACTTAGATACAACGGGTGTTTAAAAAGACAGAACAAACGTGTATTTTTTTCAACATTCCAGGCGACTCCCTCGTCTGTCGGTATATATACAAACGTAGGAATTTCAGGTCCTAAATTGTTACGAGGAGGACCAACCTTGTTCCATCATGAGATCCTCTCTCTTCTTGCTGTCCGTTCTCGTTGCTTCCATCAGTACAGGTGAGTCTTCTCTCTGATAGCTGCCAGACCTTGCACTTGTTACAATATCAATCACCTGCATAGAATTGTTAGAAATGTGGTTTTGAAGTACAGCTGATATGTAGCTGTGTATAAACCCCATTGATTAAAAGTATCAGGTTTGGTGGTGGATCACATTTATTAGCGGAATATGGAAAAGCTTCATGGACATCAATGCCAGTCTGGATTTTGACCAATCCTTGATGGAAACATCCAACTCTTAAGTAGAATGTCAACAATCGTAGATACGTATCAACAAACGATAACACTTAATATGTATCATTATTTAGTTGATTGCTGTTGATGCTTTTGGCTGTTCCATGATGCTCCAGATCTGGTGGTTACATGAGGTTTGGGAGGTTTAATGGAGTACTTTTTAATATGTCTGCTTGGTCGCTATCATATGACAATTCCAAGTTAGCTGCTTGACTTGACTTATTTGGGTAATTCTGGCATCTCTCATTTGACATGACATAAAAAATGACTTGGCAAGACGGGTATAATTTAATTTCAGAGAACCCAACAGAGAACATTTCTTTTTTTGTATCCAAGTATTTGATACTATTATTAAGAAAGGTGAGATGCCTTAAAGACACAACCTCTATACCTTGCATTGAGTCTCTGCTTACTTGGTCCCTTCTTTCTAGTTCATGGAATAATTTGTCAAGAATGCTTTAACAATGAATCCATCAGCTGTGAGGGTCCCATCGCAACCTGCGCATCCTGTCAGACAATCATCACAGACCAAATGAACTGTAAGTACAGACTGTATGGGACTGGGTGGATACCCCCAAATACCCCTGAACTCTCCGGGTAGCCTTCTTCATTCAGACACGAGCCTAATGTATGTATTTGTTTCTTACAGCCAATGGTTCACAACCCATAATAGAGAAATCCTGCAATCTCTTCCCAAATTTCTGCAACATCTCTTACAGCGTGACTGCTGGCGACATCCATATGGGCTTCATCTCTTCTTGCTGTGACACGGATTTCTGCAGTAATACCACCATCGAGGGTAATATTAACAGCCACGTGACTCAAGGACTATGTCTCGAAAAATGGGGGGATTATTTAATATATAGCATATGGTAGAGTTTAAAAAAGATATTAATACATATGGATATTAGATGGAGGTGTTGAGGAAAGTCAATAGCATGGGGTTTAGGAGGTAAGAAGAACATAAGAATTATGTTGAGATATTATAAGGTCTTGGCATTCAATTTTTCAACCATGACCTTCAGATCCATCGGTTGAATAGATAGATAGATAGATAGAATATGACATCTCAGCACCCTTACGCCATGTTCGTGTTCTCTTCTGTCTTCCAATTAACCTTCTCAATCTGTTTTCTCAGTTCCTCCCCAAAACACCACAGAGAATGGGGTAGTATGTCCAGTGTGCTTTCTGGAGAATGCAGAAGAATGCGTGGCCAATGAGACCATCAGATGTACCGGGGCTGAGACCAAGTGCATCAACTTTGCAGGAAAAGTATACGCTCAAGGTAAAGACATCAGCTTGTATCTTGGGACGAACGGGGATTTTGTGTACAGATAATAAAAGAAGATCAGTATGGAGAAACGTGTTGGACAATCCCTTCTGGTTGTCTATGTGGGTTAGAAGGAAGGAATATCTAATTGAAGCTAAGAACTTTTATCTGAATTCTGCTTCTATTTTCCATTTCATGAATACAGTACCCGCTTCTACCAGTTGTGATAACCTGATCTGATAATATTGGTGGGATAAGGGACAAAAACTACGGGGGTAGAATAAAAGTCTCTCTGTCGTCTCTCGGCCCTGTAGGTACCTGCAATATGTATGCGTTACAAGGATGTGTTACCCAGAATGTGTGCCACATTTCAAACATTCCTTTGTATCCACAATCCCAACTGTGCGGATACCATCATCTGCAATGCTCTGACGGCAACTCCACCACTAACCACCACTAACTACTTGACCTACCGAGTCCTGAGGAGCATTCTATCTCGTGGAAGAGTTTAACGAATCCATGGAGAGGTTCGATCTCATACTGTGTGGCTGAAACGTCTTTTCTGCATCACACCAGATACACAACTTACCTTTCAAAAAACAATATGCAGACGATCTAATTCATTAAGACCCCTCTATTTATGGCTTCCTGTCCCAATTGTCCATCATCTACCCTACAAGTGAGGGTCACTGGGTTTTTTCTTTTGCCTACTGGGTAGAAATGGGAGCTCATCGCTGAACAAAACTGGATCTATCACAAAATGAAATCAACTATTGGGCATTCAAATGTACAATTAGACTTTGATTAAGTAAATAAATACAATGCGACTATTAAGAAACAATGTATTTGTTGGCACAAAAATAAATTGCCCTACCCTACAAAATATTCACTGCCAAAGGAAACATTATTTCACATATAAAAGTATTAGTCTTTTCTATTGTAAAATCCATCCTATGTTGTCTAAGCGAGAATGAAATAAGTGTGAGGTGGAAGTTTATTCCACCCTCTCTTGACCCATTTTCCTGACGCTGGATGAGTTGCCAAGGTTGTCCACCAACTCATTGACTGATCAGATACAAATGTTTCAAGCTATTGAGAAGTGTTCAGGTGTAAAGGGAATCTAGGTGATGGGGACAATGTCTCCTGGAGCTGAAGAACCTTCTACAAATGTCATTAGGCAGGAGATCCATTTGTTTCACATTAGTATCCTGGTCCAATGGGAAACTTGATCCTGCAGACGTATCTCCCCCAATCTAAGTTCTCAATGTTCCTGCATTCCTATAACCTTCTATTCCTTAGTGGCTCATCCTTATATTGGCGAGTCCTTCGGCGTTCAAGCATATTAAGGATTTAGCCGGCATTTTAATCTCAACAAAGTCTATTGTTTGGGTGGATGCTATATTTATACAAAGCCTGTAAAAAAAAAGAAAATCTTAAATTGTTTCAATAGCGTCTTTTCCCCCCAATTAAAAAAAAAAAGTAGCGCATCCAGATAGAAAACTCACCGGCTGAGCTTCTGCTTCTAACCAGAATGAGCTTTTAGGTTAAAGAATTGGTACTTGGACCGAGTCTAAACTCAGGTGGCTGGGGCGGCAATTCATAAAATAAAACTCAACAATAAAACGTGGAAAGGTCTGTTTAAAACTTACAGGTTCCAGGAGGACCACAAACGTTAACAAGTTCCAGGAATAAAGCAAACAACGGTGTAAACATAATGAGCTATAGCTAGGGTATTATTATTATTGTTAATTATTGTTAATTATTATTTTATTTTTATTATTATTATTATTAATATTGTTATTATCGCCAGCACAGGAGCTTATTTTCTTTTTCATGTTTAAACTCCTTCACTGTTAGTTACACTTCTGCTGGGAGACTGTTCCATTTATCTACCACCATCTCAGTAAAGTAAGTAAGTAAGTAAGCAGGTCCAACTGGACAATTTTCTGATAACAATCATCTCCAAGCCATTGCTCTCCATGTTCCTTAACACGCCTGTGATGTGTACGCCGTCCGGCACGGAGCGGGCATTGATGTTGGGTCCGTGTACGAGGGTGGGGTGCAGATCCTTTACGACGTGTTCTGGTGTCAGTTATAAAGAACGCATTGAGGTGCGGTGCTCATAAATAAAACATGTCTCCGGTTGGATTGGACGCAGTGATTCATTCAGGCCTAACGAGAGATTTCTCACCCCCCCCCAGGCTCAAGCAGAACTTCCTAATCGAGATTTAAAGTTAAACACAGACCTAAACTTTTACACTTTTCACATACCGTAGACACGGCCCCCCAGCGTCGGGTAGATCTGCAGAGTTTTTGTATTTTTGCATTATGTACTATTTTTTTATTTCTATTTTTTCCTGCCATGTTTGACGAATCCCTGATTTCATTTTATTGGCAAACAATAAGTGAAATTAAACTTTATATATATATATATATATATATATATATATGTACATGCAGCAACGTATTCCAACCTAAGGCGGCAGGGCTGGGAGTCGGCAGTCCCCCCACCGCGAACTGGGTGACCGGTAACACTTTTGGGGGAGCCCGGTGCACCGCGGTAACCGGGAGATGTCCGATCTTCCCAACCAGTCCATTTACATCATGGAGGGTATGATCAGCCTCCATAAAGTGCTTTAGTAAGGCATGGAGCGTTCAGGATATGACATCATGCAGGCAGGATGGCGGCCATGTTGGGGACTGGGGGCATTGCCTTGTGTCAGGCCTAGGGTGCGTCCTTGTATACATGTGAGTAGAAAAGAGCAATTCAGAAAATGTTTGGCATATCGTCTTAGGGTGAAAAAAGACCACATTTGGGTTTTTTAAAGAAAATAGCATTGTGAAAGAAAAAATCAATGAAATGAGGTCAGAGGCGTTCTATAATTACGGCTCTGTGTCGGGGCATGTCTGCGCTGGCGGTAAAGGGATCGGGATCGCGAGTTACTAGAACAGCGCAGAAGCGTGGGAAGCCTTTAAACGCTGAATAATGATTCACACCCTTCTGAGCAAAAAATGGGTTATTGTACAGAGCATCAGGTGCAGCAGGGAAGTACCTGCTTCGTTACATTTTTAGGGTAAAAATGGTAATATTATCATGGGGTTCATTTGGACGATATGTACAAAAAAAGTTCTGGCGCAGAGTGCAATGTTTGGCGCTATGAGCAGGAACACCCCATTGGTTGTCGTCAACGTTTCTCTAGCCAATGGGTGGCAGGTGGGCTAGCCCCACGCATAGGAGGAGGGGAAGTGGGCGGAGAGTGGGGAGTTTCTCTGTGGTGTCTCGGAAGCAGCGATTTATCCAGAGTCTCCGGGCAAAACCCAGGGGGTTCCCAGGGTATGGTCCCTTCAACCTAGTTGGAGGACAAACTCGGATACCAAACCCTAGACCCAAGGCTCTGAGCACCCCCAGCCAGGAACCTCCCACCGAAATGCCACCAAAATGCTCTCCCCCAGAGTATTCACCCCCTAGATTCATGGTCAGCTTCCACCTGACTGTGATAAAATTACCTGCCCAACCAACACCACAAACAATAGGGACGGAGGGTGGGCCATATAAAATGGCCCGTAGCCTAGTGACACCCGCCCTTAAATAAACTCCTAAAAACTCTACCCCCAAAACTCAAAAAATGCCATCAGGCCTGGTCCTACTCCCCATCCCAGTGAAGGCCCACTCAGGCCTATTCTGGCCCCCATGGGCATCAAATCTAGATTATCATTCGTAGTCAACCCAAAGATACAGTTTCTAAATCAGAAAAAAAGATATTCATTAAGTATTCTGGACGTTCTTAAAAATAGAACCGAAAATAAATTCCGGTACGCCACCAAGATAGACGAGAATGCAAATATATTAGCAATTATTTATTGCAATAATTCATCTGTGGGGGAAGGGCATTGATAGGCGAGCAGGGAGCCCAAGAATGTAAATAATTAATAAAACAGGCAACAGAAAATAAATATTTTTTAACAGATGAAGTCGCTATTAGGTGGGCTTTGAAACATCTGAAGAAATTATTCTCAAGGGATAAAAGGGCAGACGAAAAACAGGAATCATCTGCGGCATTACAAGTCTAAACACAATAGAAATGAAAGGTGTGGAGGGATTAGAGTTTATTGAGTAGAAGATGTGGGGAGTGTGACCCGTCTTAAGTTTAATGAGTGTCTTCTGTTACCGAACATGCACCCCAGATGAAATTTGCATGCTGACGACATCATGATACATCGGAGGAATGCACTAAAAAACACAAGCTGCACAATAAAAAAAAAGTAAAACCAGCTAATTAAAGGCTCTCTCCAGTAAAATACACAAAGAAAAACAATATATGTGCATATAGAAAACTTTCAGAATGTATTATTAATAGCTTATCTCGTTTGATCCATAGTTCCTTTTCCTTTTCTTCTTTTTCATGAAGTTCCCAAATATGGCCATCATGGGTCAAGACGACATAATTTAAAATCGGAAGGCTTGAGGCTTAGATGTAATTCTTAGTTCATGGACAGGGGATAAGCAGAAGAGCCTCCAAAGAGAAGTGGTAGAGGGTAATACAGTGAGGGTATTAAACATGCATGAGATAGGCATATGGCTCCTGAATCTAAGACGATGAGGGTTTGAGGTCTACAGGAAGACACGATGGGTCAAGTTCTTCTAGGAGACAGGTCCACTTTAACCCGTTTTGGTGCATGGCACACTCCCGTACTGGTGCTGAAATGGTTAAGGGCAGGTAAGAAGCCGGTGTCTTCCGCTGGAAGGCGAGCAGATGCTGAAGGGCAGGTGTGGCATGCTTTGCTCGTTTCATATTGCTGATTACGATGTTTGAATGGGAGTCTCCCAGGAATGAGAAGTTCATTTCATCCGAACGCAGTTAATAAACAAGAGGTTGGGACCAGAACATCACACCTCGGAGCTCGCTGGGCTCGAATCCTTCTCCCGGGACCCTCCAAACCTTCTCTCTCTCTCCAAGGATGGAAAAGAACAGAAGATGGAAACATTTCGTATTATCCATAACTTTCACTCTTTTTACTCTGTCAACGAGAGGTAAGAAAGGAACCTTCATATCACATATGTGATATATCGATCAGATACGCTCAGCGAGATGTGTGGTCTGGGTGTCCGCAAGGCAGGGGCAAAACAAGGGGCAGGCGGGGACAAATGTTAAGGGGGTTTAGGGCTGGAATGAAATACAGAAGGGGGGGGTATGAGGAAAAAAGCCAAAATCTCAGAATTTGATATATTTACAGTTTCTAGCCGGTTTTACTAACTTAATCCAAGTTTTTCTCCTGCACAAGCAATGAAAATCTCGTGAAACGTCAAAGTCTCATAAAACGTATTCACCTTTTCCATTTCAATTATCCCCCTTTTTCTTGAGCAAACTTCCAGTTTTTGTGCTATAGCGGCAATTATTATGTAAAAATTATTCAGAAAAATTAAAATTATTATTATTTTTTAATTTATAGTAAAATGTTTTTCTTCTTAAGGAACAGTTGTCTCTCTGCCCAGTTTAAAGCTGGTTAGAGTACTTTTTTCTACTGAGAGGGGAGAGGATAAGGGGAACAGCCTCCCAGCAGAGGTGGCAGAGGGTAATACAGTGAGGGAATTTAAACATACATGGGATAGGCATATGACTCCTGAATATTCTTTACTTGCTATTTATTAAGTCTTTTTCTTGAAAATTCAATCTTGAAAGTAAAGAACAAGACAGTAGCTGATGGTATATTTAAGACATTGTTAATTTATTTGTCAACTGGCTCGATTCCAAGTCACCAAGTCCCAAAATATTTATATTTCATTAAATCATGCTGAATTTTGTGAGCTATGCAAATGAACCCCCCCAAAAAATTAGCCCTTGGTGTTTCTAATCAGCCAAAACGTGTTCTTACAACATATATTCTGTGTGATATTACAAATCCAAATATCATTGTTTATATAAATGTAACAAGTCATGTTTATGTAACAATATCGATGACATCATAGTAAATGAATATTCCAAGTCTTAAAAAATGTCATTTGGAGTTATGACACGCATAGTGATATTTTTCTCTAGTCGGGGACAAAGACACAAAATAATTAAGTAATACATCTCTACACATATGATGACATCATCATAAAACTAGTATTTAAAAAAAATTAATAAAAAAACTCTTATGAAAATTTGTGCCTGGTATTTTTTTTAGAGGACAATTTGGACAGTTTGGAGTTTTCTTTTTGTTTCTTTTATATATTTTTTTAATTTATTTTACTAATTAATTATGTGACCTCTATGCTCCATTACTGATAAAATAAGAAAGCGTCCATCTAACATTAAATCGAAGTGGTTTTAGATATGGCTCCTAGTTGGAACGTCAATCATCTAGCTATAGAATATTAAGCGTTAACAAATTAATTAGAATTAGGGTTTTTTTCCCCATTAAATATCACAATGCTGCTCATTTAATGTTAAATAGTAGCGTCCCTTTACATCGAGTAGGTTGGAGGAACTATACTTAGACTTTCCCTTAAATTTGACGTTCTGGGAGACTGAGCAGATTAATGGAACATAAACGTCATCTCCCCTGGTCGAAGAGCAATAAACCATGCAATGATTCTGGGAAAAAAAACATATAAAAGAATAATGGCTTGATTATCAATGGACAAGGTATTGTTCATCGCCCCGGGAGCCAGGAAGCTGAGAATTCTATTGTGTTTATTGAATGTTCTATTTAGATATGGGATGTTAACATTTGGTTCTCTTTTTGTCTTCATTTGCCAGGGGTGAACGCGCAGTCCTTGGAATGTTTCTCCTGCATTGATCGAGGAAACGGAGGCTGTTCACAAGAAGCCATCAAGAAAACCCCTTGTGGCCCAGATCACGACATTTGTGTCGAGACCGTCACGGCTGTGGAAACAAGTATGAGTATATTTGAGCCTGTTAAGGTGTCTCGTGTAGATCGGCATACACACAGAAACATGGAAGCCACTGTGGGCCAGTAGACAATTGTTGTTGATACATCCCTTTGTTGACCAAGATCTCGAAACTTTCATTTAATAAGCTTCATTTCTCTTCTTGTTGATTGGTATAATGTCATCAGGGGACAAAAAAACCCAGAACTTGCCTTCGGAACACAATGGCGATACAGTTTGCCTATGGAATCCAATGTCAATACATGTCCACATGGACAACCATGGTCCTTCATACTAGTAGAACATTAGGATTAGGGTTTTATTGCCATTTCAATGGTTCTGTGATAGGGTAACATGAAATTGAATTTGTCCTGTTATTATTATTATTATTGTCCTAGTTTACATTTTGAAGACATAATATACTTCCTTTACATTCATTTTGCAAGCTGTGTGATACCGTTGGGAGGATCAGAGTGACTCATAAGGCATTATTTCATATTCGGAAAGTTCCACCTTGTGCATTCCTGGGGCTAATTGCATAATTATTCACCCAACTGTCCCAAGCTCACCTTCTGAGAATTCTAGGACACATCGGAATATATAACACAGAAATGGATTATGTTCACAACGAGATCTGGTCAAGATGGTTGCGTTCCGTAAAGATCATTTTATCGTCACTTCGAGTTGATTTGACGAATTCCAAAGTCAATATCACAATGGGTTCGAACTGAACAATAAAAAAGGCACATGTCTGAAATGGAAAAGGACAATAGGTCTATGTCTGACATCTCTCTTATCCAACAGGTCATGACCAGTACACAGTGTTAATGAAAGGATGCGGAACCGGCGTGCCGGGGAGAATGGATAAAGCCATATCATTCTATGGGATGACAATGTATATCCAGCTTATTCAGTGCAACGCCAGCTTATGTAACACAGAGTTGGAGCTCAAGGACTACCAGCTTGTGCCACCAGGTAATAATCTGACCCATTAAAAGGGTCTCGGGTGATAAGACAAGCCTGAGATATTTTTCAAGGAGACTTGGGTAAAGGTCTTCTTCCTCTGTCGCTTCTACTATGAGTGATGTTCTTAAGTACCAATAATGCCTTAAATTATCACAATGGAAAGATGAGGCAGCTGTAGACCCTAAAGAAGGGTGACGTTATGGGCAAATATCCATCCTTTCTGGGAAATGGAAGTTCTTCAGTAGATAATAATACTAATATTTTGTTATTCTGTCTTCTAGAGAATATTTCCCTTCTGGCAAATGATGTACAATGCTACAGCTGCATCGGGAAAACCGGAGACCAATGCACCTCTACAAACGCCGCCGTTAGGAACTGCTACAACTCTTACAATAAATGTTTTGATGGGAACGCCACAGTAACCCTGGGTAAAAAAACGGCTCGCGTCTAAGGAGATAGCTGTTACGCAACGGCTATGCAAGTAGGCTTAGGGAGCTAAACGAGAAGTCTTAGATAACGACAGTATGAAGGGTTTTCTTTACTTGAGATATAAATGTTTCATAAATAAGGTAAAATATGTTAGAATAGAAATGGCTACATCTGTTTTATCCTTTACCTGGTCCTGCTTCTTCTTGAAGCTCAGTTTTCCTATCCAATTGAGTGCAATGTAGGAACATAAGCTTCAACTGAAAAGAGCTGTAAAGGTTGTGCAGATCCGTCCAATTCCATAATTCTTGGATCTGTAACGTGCTTATGAATGTAGGACTTTGTGCTTGAAACATGCCAGGTTAGGGAAAATTGCTGTGACTTTCATTGACCTGAGTCATTATGAAAGAGTCAAGGGATTAGAGGAAAAAGAAGTGAGCTTTTAAGGCTCGGATCTCTGTTTTCCATACATTCTAGACTATGGTGGACCAAGATGAAAGAGAGGAACTGGCTACCATGTATCCCAACCTTGCTCTAGAGGGTTGGAGAGACACCATTGCTTTCGGTTTGCTAGGTCGACTCAAAACAGCATCTTCCACCCCTTCTACCCATGTGATTAACCTTTCCTTTGTCCTCTTTGTTTTTAGGAGATGCTACAGCTGTTATTCCATTCAAAAGCTGTGCTTTAAAGTATCGATGCGCCCTACAATCTGTCACGTACGGAGTTGCAACGTTTGAGATGAAAGGCGCGTGTTGTTTGGGAAACGTTTGCAACCAGGATCTTTCCAACAGGACCCAGTATGTGGAACTGCCACCACTTGTCGTAATAAATGAGCCTACTAATGTGTTAACCACTACGAGGAACACACCGCAATGGCTAACACCCACCCCTGAGGAGTCTCGTATAACCTCTGGAAGCACCGAGACACTCAAGGGAGTTGGAACAATCTCAAACGCTACAATGCCACCATACTCCGTTCACCGCTCCGGTCAAAACGAGACAAACAGAGCTTCAGATCCTCAGATGGTTCACATTCTTCTTCTCAGTTGTCTTCTAAGCTTGTATTTTTTTCCAGTCTACTAAAAATATAACGGATTTGGTTTCTCATTTTGATTTGAAATGTTGCTAATCGCATGTAAAAACACATTTGATTTTTGGAAAGCTTTTATCAGATCCCTCACTACCAACCGATCCTCCCCAATGGATTTAATACTTCAATGTTGCCTTTGTTGTAAATTTATAGACTTCAGCGATGATTTGTATTTGTGAGACTCTGTTATTGTTATTTTTATATATTAAATCATACTTTCCTCCTTAAATTTTTGGAATAATTTCTTTGAATTAACAACTTTCAAAATAATAAGCAATTATAATTATTACCAACACTTAACAATACTCACGTTTCTTACACATTTTTTTTTTAATATATTGTGACAGGCCTCCCTTTTCCTTGGGATTTTTGTCAAGGATCTTGGCTGTAACCACAGTCTTCTAGGGTAAATGAAGTCCAGGACACATCCAGCTCAGCTTCAATGTTTATTTTAAAGGAATAAACAGCAGCCGTTTATAAGTAGCACAGGATAACAGTCTTTGTTTGAGCACTTGCTTAGTAAAAACAGCTCCAAACATTCACCTTCTAACCAGTCACAAGTTATCATCAAAACGGTTTTAGGAGAGAAACCACTCCTCAGTTCATCAGCTCTCCCAGCTGGAATAACACTGGTCTCCCTCTCTGAATCAGGCTCCATCCCTTTAACCTTCTGCCTGCTAATTAACCAGCCACAGGTGAGCTGTTACTTAGTCCACACCTGTGGAGCTCCTGTCCAGAATGCAGGCTCTGGACTGGATCAAAACAGCAATTAGTGCTGTTGGAGCACTGGCCCACCCTGCTCTTCCAGATGCTCCGCCCCAGGGACCCTTACCATGTTTTGCAAACTGCCAGTAGTGCAGTTTGTAAACAAACAACATATTTCCCTGGGACATATTTTAAAGTAGGCTACTATTGACCAAGGCTGGTCTAATATATCTGCCATCTATCACTTTACCACACCTTTTGTCACAATATATAAATAAAACACTTTTGGGGGAAAAAAACATATATATCTTCTTTTTTGTTAAAAGAAAAAGAAAGAGATCAGTAAAAAAAAAAAAAAAAATGGAACCAAAATCCAATAATTAAATGTTAAAAATAATAATCCATGTCATTCAAAGCGGAATTAAGGTGAATTTCACACGACCGCTGTATGACAAGATTATTATTATAATTTATTTAATTATTTTTATTTATATTGCACCAATATGTTCGGCTACCTTCATATTTAAAAAGAGTTACAAATAAATCTATTAACAATGAACATATTGGGGAATAATGCATGCCCGGCGCTCGAGATATAGACAGGACTGCATAGCAGTTTAAAATTAATTATTATTAACTGGCAAACTCTGCCATCTACACGTCAAAAAACGTAATTTACAACCCCCTTAGCATAGCATTGACCTACACAGTCAAGGAACTGTAAGAACTTACGTTATATATTTGAACAATTATGGTGTCTAATATTTGCTTCATCAGCTATTTTTCAGTATTTTCTGTAGAACCTTCTTTAGGACCTTCAAGAGAAACATAGAATCTGCCAGCCTGATCGGCCCCATTCGGCCCCCGTCTAGTCGCCCATTTCTCCTGCTGTAAAGACTCAAACCTTAACCAGTCGTTGGCCTCTTGCTTTAAGAGAAGGGGATTCTTGACTTAATATATTTAGATACATAAATATTCTTTGCTGAAAGGAGAGACCATCGTGTCTACCTACTCATTGTCAGGTGTAATTGTATATCTATGATATGATGTAGATCTCCATTACTCAATTCCCTATTTCCATTCTATAAAATGTATAAATTATCTTTAATGTGACACCATAATGGATGTTCCCATGGATCTCCAGACAAAAGCAGGTCATGTTAAGGTTAATCCAGTTGAGATCAAGCAATCATAGTTTTGAAAGTGTCATATTAGACCTGAAGTATCCTCACCATTGGTGGAGTAGAGAAAGAAGATGTAGATGGAACCCAAGACCATGCCGGGTTGACATGTAGAAGTCAAAGCGTTTCGTTTTCCGAGGCTGCTTGTTCGATGGCCATATTTATAACATCAAGGAACTTTATGATATCCCATGTGAGATGCTTCATAGAACAGTGCCTTTTATTAACAGCACTAAGAATACAGAAAATCCAAACAGGTTATTAGAATTAGGAAACCTAAGAGAAGATAAAAAGCTGAAACCCATCAAGAACCTTGTTCTCCATGGTCCTTGCCATTCCATCTATATGAGGGTAGGAACTTGTGTTTAAAGATACAAAGAATGGGCGATAAACACTTGGTTCTTGGCATATATACTAAAGAACCTGTAATTTATGGTATCGTTCTCTCTACCAGGGTTAGTCCAAATTAAAAAACACTTTATCACCCAAAATACCAAGAGGAAAGAGAAAATGACTAAGAAAAGGGCAATATCAAAATGATTAAAAACCCAAGAACCTAAACATTGCATGTTCTGTTTTGATTGCCTTCAGGGTTGCAGCATTCAATGTTTAGGTAGCCAAAGGGGTCCCTCGAGGAGCAAATGGCTTCAGAAGCACATCCATACATGGTGAGCCTCAAAAAGTAATATTCTGAAAGACACAGAACACAATATTAGATATTATTGCATTTACATCATCCTATTGATGCATTAAGGCCACCAGCTCGATGACGCTAAGTACATGAACTTGGTATAGACCCCAAAGTGATCAGACAGGTTGACATTTTTTCATAAAAGTGTCTAATTTTCCAGTTGAGGTCTTTCTTCTATAATATAAGTAAGTGTTTATATCAAACTATATATTTTTTTCTCTTACCATGCCATGGAAACTTTGTTCTAGGCGTCATTTTAATACAACGGGTCTCATCTCCGCGGCACTCCAACGTAGAATTACAAGTCGAGGAACGTGCTGACAAACACGAGGGGCATCTTATCCCATTCAGATTGTCGTTGGCTGTCGGCACTGAAACGACACAAAAGCATCAAGATGTAGCTATGTATCTGTATTACCACTAGTGGGAGCTATTGAGCTATAAAACAATCAAGGTGCTTTTTGGGGTAGAGTATATCTCTATGATTTGTTTAGAAAAAACACTCAGAATATCATTACTAAGCCACAAAATCCCTTTTTCTTGGTTTCATATTAATACGGACCTCATCTTGTGACTCCAAGCCAATAGACTCTTCGTTGGCCAGCCAGACTACAAAAATATGTAGGCATCTTTAGACTCCCTGACCCATGGTGGACAATCACAACCTATAGGCATGAAATGAACCCGAAGCCTTATAAAATCTATCTACCACTCATTAAGGGGACCTAGAAAACAATAGATACTTAACACTCAAGATAAACGCTTTGTGGGCTGTTGGTGTTGAGTATGTATATGAATAAGACATATAGGAATGACTTTTTGGCTGAGGGTGATGAAATAATTATCTGTCTCTTTACCTAGGTTCCAAAAGTTGACCTTTCTGTAAGAAATCCAATTAATTTACAAGTTTACAGATTTCAGACTGATAAATGCATTTGATAAGTAGAATTTTAGGCCGGGTGAGACACATTTTGTCGATCCAGTCTGACCATTTCCCCCACCTACTAGAAAACCCCAACTCTTACTTGGTCCTTGGCTTTTTTCTACTTACAGGTAGGTGTTGGAGGGGTGCAGGAGTCTGAATCACAGCAGCTGGAATTTCTTAAAAATCTTATTTTTTCTAAAGTCGCAGTGCCACCTCGATTGCAATCATTTTCATTCCCGCAGGTCTTCGCAATTTTGTGGAAAGTAATGTTGTCTACAATCGAGGTAAATAGCACATTCTTTACAACATCAACATCAAAACATTGTTCAGAATGACATGTAGAATACTTTTTATCCATATAGTTTAAAGAGTGTATAGTGTTTGGCCAATGGCCCTTTATCACTCCCATCACACCTGTGTTCCAATGGCCCTTTATCACTCCCATCACTCCTGTGTTCTAATTGCCCTTTATCACTCCCATCACTCCTGTGTCCCAATGGTCCTTTATCACTCCCATCACTCCTGTGTCCCAATGGCCCTTTATCACTCCCATCACTCCTGTGTTCCAATGGCACGTTGTGTTCGCTGATCCAAGTTTAAAAGGCTAATTGATGGTTAGAAAACCCTTTTTGAATATATATGCATAATGGCAGCATTATTAACATTATCACTGTTTCTGGTGCTGGAAATGTACCTGATTGTATTTCAGAATGTACAAATACACATCTGTTAGCGTCGGCCGGGCAGTTGGTCGGTGGCTCAGAGCAATCATTGGTGAAGGACTCTTGACACTGCGTGCAGTTAAAGGCCTTCACTGCAACAAAAAGGAGAAACTGCGTAAATATTTGCATTCTGAGGATCCATCTATATTATTTCAAAGGCAGTTTAGAAAAACTTTTTAGTTTAAAGAACATTCCTCAAATTCCAAAATGTCATGAAGCTAGCATATGTATGCGAGATGCTTAAAATTAATTTTAGTATTATAGGTAAATAGAAGACCCTCATCAGTGGAAAGTCGTTCCTAGATCTACAGACATCCGATACCCGTCATGAAGACCAATGATAATATTGCAACATTGAGCTCTCATAGATTAATATGAAGTCTCCATATGATAATTTAGGTATTGTACCCCAGTGACAGCGGTGGAACTCTTTTTCATACCCCATTGAGCCATAATCTAGGATATTGGGG
The DNA here is from genome assembly GCA_029215755.1 of Spea hammondii. Taxonomy (NCBI): domain Eukaryota; kingdom Metazoa; phylum Chordata; class Amphibia; order Anura; family Pelobatidae; genus Spea; species Spea hammondii. Next base: position 33,114,025 of record JARDYJ010000010.1, read on the forward strand.
CTTCCCACCATCCATTCAATGCACGCAATCTCTTCTCCCGAGCCTAACAAGCCATATTTCAGATATTCTTGCTTGGACACCATCCCGGAGCAGATGGTTCCATCTCATTCCAAATGACAAAGATATTTAAAAGGTTCACATGGTGTGAGAAATGTTCATACGTTTAACCAAGAATATCTTCAAAGATGACATATCAAAGGAACTTGTGTGGCTGTACTGAGACCTCAACAATTCTCACCTGTAGTAAAGTAAAGAGACAGGACGTAGACGGAACCCAGGAGCATCCACATTGTGATGTAGGCGTTCTGGCTTCTTCTTACTAATGCTTCTGTCAAATAGAAGTATTTATACCCATTCGAGGTGTTCTCAAATAGATTAATGCCACAGTGACACCTACGGAGTCTTGCGCAAGACTTATTTTTGACACTCGATGCGTTAATGAATGTTTACAAAATCTTAAACAGTTGCACAGAGCTCAGTCGTCCCTAATTATCATATTACACAATCTGCGCCTAAATGCAGTTTTTAAACCCATTTTATGGTTCCTAAACATATTCCTAAACTGTTTAGACAGGTGGTACAATTACAATTAGATGGATGATACAGTAGCCTGGTCCTCTCAGAAAAGAGTTTGCAAGAAGGGCTATTGCCCTCTGGGCTGCTCTGACTTTTTATTACTTGCAGTACCGCATATAGCCACCAGGCTGTGTAGAGTAGCAAGGCATTTATAACCTAAAGGTATCCTTTATGTGCTCCTTTTAAACAGTCTGTTGCTATAGGGTAGGACTAGAGTGTATGCATTGTTGCTTCTGCCATTAGTTGAGTTTAAGGTACTTTACCATGGCTGAATGGTAGCTCTCTCCCATTTCCTAGTATATTTTGGTCCTAATGTTGCCCATTTTGGCCCATGTCCTGTTTGCTTCTTGTTTATGATCTCTAAACCTCATTTTATCCATATGGGTTAATGACCAAATTCACATTCAAGTCCATGAACGCTCCTCGTTCTGGTAGGATGTGTAATGGCAGGTATGTCAGAGCTGCTGAGCCAAATGCACCCTCTAAAAGATGACTCAAAGACAGAATATTGAGAATTTAAGCCCTTGTTAAAATGTATAACTTACTTTGCCAAATACAACCAGCACAAGCATTAGAGAACATTAAAGTTCGACAAAATAATACACATCTGCGTTCTGTTTCTTAAAGGAAAAACATAGCTGGTAAAAAAAAAATGTCATCGACGTACCCTCTGCTGAGTTAAGTTTATTCCTGAGAAGTAGATAAAGAGACCATGCTGAGTCTAGAAGTGAACGTATATTTAATCAGAATACAATAATGATTCAGTGATAGATGCAGTGATTTATATATTTTTTAGCATCATTTATCATTTGCGTTTAGTTTTGGAACAAAAATGTGCAGTTTCATTGATAGTACATATTTTCTTGGAATGTTTAAACAGAGCAAGGTCTCCAAAAGCTACAGAGGACTTTTGATATCTTTATTTGAGGAACAAGCAATTCTAGATGGATCCAGTTGTAGAAGACGCTCTTCAACTGCTGTAGATCGAGACTGAGACATTGTGTTCTGGGCCAAACCAACGAGTCTCTCCTAGCGTCCTCAGAATCGTCAAACATCAGAATTAAACCTCATAATGTAACTGCACATTCTATTTCAGTGTTTCTTTGTTAGATGTCAGGGTTTGGGCAAACCACCTCCTCATAATAGTCTTGACTGCTGCTACTAAAAGGAAGGTTTAAGGAGCACAGAACTTCAGATGCACATCCATATAGTACAGGCTCAGAAGGGAAACCAACTGGAAGACACAGAATGTAATGAAATGTACTTTTATGTTCATAATATCATCAAAATGGCTTTCAGCATTATAGTTTTGTTGCGAAATAAAAGTTAAATATTGTTTTATAATATTCCAATGTTTCTGCTACAAGAGTACCAATAGCCAAAAACTTGAATTTTGTACCATCTCACCCATATTCAAGATTTCTATTCTTGTTTGCATACAAACCGCTTGTTATTTACCTTGGTCACAGGTACATGAATGATGGATGAGAATGAATAATGACACAAACCAGCAGGGCGGGACCGGTGATCATGTGGCAGCCCAGAGGCCGTCTGATGAAGTAGGTGCAGCCGACGGCCGGATATGCGCCTCCGCACGCTACATTTTTTATGCTTATGTAGCGTGCAGCCGGGCATACTCAGGTGCTGGCGCAAGCTAAATGTTTATTAATTTTTTGTTTCATTATCAAGTTGTTGTTTTTTTGATTGCTGAGAAATCATTGGAAAAAAAATCATTGAAAAAAAATCTTTGAAAGTGTATTGCTTACCCACAAGTCTCCTAGATTCCAACTTAGCACAACGAGTTTGGTCCCCAATGCAGGAAACTTTTTCCGGACCAAGACAACTGCTTGAACTTAATGAAATGCAGGATGGACAGTGGATCCCATTCAAAGTCCTGTTTAACTCTGGCACTGAAACCAAACAATGATGTCAGGACAAACCTTTACATTAACTGCTACTTATGTCATACGATCATTATGAACATAATATATATATATGGAGTATTGTAGTCTAGGTCAACTAGGTTTTGGGGCAGTTCCATGGGGGTAGCCCTATTGGACGATCTGCTTCGGTTGGGTAGATCAGAGAGCACTATGGAGCGCTGTACCTAGGTGCAGCACTATGGAGCGGTGTGCCTAGGTGGAGCACTAGCGAGCGCTGTGCCTAGGTGGAGCACTATGGAGCGCTGTGCCTAGGTGGAGCACTATGGAGCGCTGTGCATTGCCAGCCCCCATAGCAACATTGCTTTACGCTCATATGTAACCTGTCGGGATATGATGAAGCTCAGGGTGGTAGACAGCAGGCAGTGGCTGTGATGGAATATGCAGCAAACAGAATGAACAGAATCAAAAAGGCCTAGTATGTTTGTATGAACTTCTACTTACAGGTAGGTTTGGGAGGGGTGCAGAAGTCAGAATTACAGCAGGAAGAATTTCTTCGCTCAGTTATATTTTCTGCAAATGCCATGCTACCTGCTATATTGCAGTCACTTTCTATCCCGCAGGTTTTTACATAGGAAACCCTCATTAAAGTATCTGAAAGGAAGAGATAACAAGCGTTTACTGTACAATCATTCCGCGTCTAGACCAAAAGTTATGTGCAAGTAAGAAGGTCTTTAATAGACATGTGCAAAAGGACCAAAAATGATCCGGACTAATTTTTTGGTTCATTCGTTTACGGGCAACAAATTACCTTTCCTTCCAATTTCCCAGTGTCCACATTCACTCTCATTCACTCACTATCTTAAGCTCTCATTCACGTTCACTCTCTCACGCTCACTACATTTTTCCATTTCTTCTCTGCCAACCACTTCTGCATCTTCTTGTTCTGTATCTTCTCTCTTTCATCTTTCTCTCTTTAATATTTTATCTTCGCTCCTTTATCTTCGTCTGCATTGGTGGACGTTTGTGCTAGGTCATGTCCGTGGAGATACGGACAACGATAGATGATAGAAGATAAAAAGATAAAAGTGAGAAGATGAAAGAGAAAAGATAAAGAACAAAACTAAGCAGAAGTGGAAGCATAAGTGGTCGTCAGGGAAGGGAAACATTTAGAGAGCATGAGAGAGAGAGAACGAGATTGTGAAAGAGTGAGTGAAAGAGAGTGAATGTGGGTTCACAAATTTTGCATTAAAATTCAGAGCTTTTTGCTTCATTTTCATCCGCTTTGGGGGGTCAGGCCTCGTTTTTGTGCCTTCATACAAACTGCCAAATTAGCCAAAATTCAGTGAATTTACCATTCTTACAAATCTGAATGCACAAGTGTCCAAGCTTAGATATTACAGTTCCACTAAATCCTCCTATATCTGATTGGAATGTCTTATTCACTAAGTGCATAAACATTCAGTGTAATAAAGTGACAAGGTGTAAGGTGTAAGTGAGAAACTTACGTAGTGCAAATTCAGCATAGATAGACACACATCTGGTGGCATCAGTAGGACACTCGGACGGTGTCCCAGAGCAATCATGACCACTTGCTGCACACTTCGCACACTGCAAGGACTTCACTGCAATAAAGAGCATGAGCATTAATATTCTATAGGAAGACGTCTTGCGGCAAAGCGAATGAAGCTAGCGCTCAAGAAGTGTTTAAGCAATGCTAAAAGTAGACCTCCTTGTCTACCGCATGAGTATAAATTACATCTTCGAAAATTGCATCTGGGTTTTGGAATTCCTTAAGTTCCAAGTTACCTGTAAGTAGTCTTACCGGTTGTGAAAAAAAGAGAAAAGACGCAGACGATGCTCAGGAACATCTTCATTGTGCTTGTAGACATGGAGGTGTCTTGTCTTCTGATGGTCCATCTCCGATGGTGGCATTTATATCCAGCCTGGCCCCTAAGAACGAGGAAAAGTGTAACAGTGGTGCATTGAGCATTGAGCTATTTTGGCACATGCTGATAGAGTGAATAAAATTATAATACAAAGAATGTATTATATGAATGAAACAATAACACAAAGCATGAATTATCATCGAAAGAGGGAGAATCTAATTCATATATTGTCCTATGTGGCCTAGTTATCGGATTACATAATAACAAATTTAATATCAAATTTCCTTATTATACACATATATCATGTTATCATGGTGCTTAATAGAGAGCAATGAGCCAACCATAACAACCCAACGCGTTTCACTGGCCTTCAGTTCATGTAAACAATGTTGCTTATATAAGAAATGAAAAAAGTTTTCGAGACTCCGGTGAATCCTGACAGAGAACTTAAGATAAAATCTATCACAGAGACATTTCACAAGTTACAGAGAGTCACGCTGTATTAATGAGGTCATATAAATCATATCTTTAGCTGACAACAGATCGAGGACGCAAGCAAAAAAAACAAAGCAAAAAATCAGGAATTAGAAAGAGGTGTCCTCTCCCCCCCCTTATAATTCTCCTATAGCTCTAATGCCCATCTGATATATCGATGTCACTGTTGATGTCATCGTTTTGTGTTACTTCACCATTAACAGTTATAAGCATTTAGTTAGAATATCATCAAATTACACGCTTCTTATTATTATTATTTTCTTTACGCCTTTAGGAAAATTACAGAACCATTTTTCCCCCAGTATTAAAGCTTCTCATGTAATAGTGAATAATGCTATTCTGCAAAATAATACATTTTCCCATTTTTTTCCAGAAAAAAATAAGAAATAAGATTTCAGCATCATCTACAGAATCTCCACGCACATGTATAAAGTGTATTTACACATGCTGGACAACCAACATTTTGAATCAGAGCTTTGATGAGCGTGCATGAATGTGGCGCTTCTTTGTTACGGGGTCGATTTTCTTTTTCATCTTTGTTCCTCGATCCAGGATTATGTAACCAGTTTGTGCCGTTGGGTAATTGAAGTCTTTATTTAAAGCCAATAACTTTTTACATATATGCTTTTAGAATCTCGGACTCAAGAGGGATTGAGTAATTGAAGCAATGGAGAAAGAGCACTGGGCAGGAATGGCTGAACTCTGGATTGTTTTTGTCAAATTTTACAATAAAATCTTGGAATTTTGTTTTATTTTTCCAAATAGAGTAACTATTTTTTTTTTTTTATCCAAGTGGGAGATATTTAGTTTTGAGGTTTATTTAGGGGAAGATATGTTCAATTAGTCTACTGAACTTTAAAACAAATATCTAAAAAGGGGGAGAATTTAGGCCAGTATGATGTCATAGGACATCAATATATTTAAACTTTACTTTTTTTAAGAACTTTTGAAATAAAATGATGTGGTTTCATCTGTAAGACGTGCAAACTTTGTATACAGTTAATGTAATAGTGAATAATGCTATTCTGCAAAAATAATACATTTTCCCATTTTTTTCCAGAAAAAAATAAGAAATAAGATTTCAGCATCATCTACAGAATCTCCACGCACATGTATAAAGTGTATTTACACATGCTGGACAACCAACATTTTGAATCAGAGCTTTGATGAGCGTGCATGAATGTGGCGCTTCTTTGTTACGGGGTCGATTTTCTTTTTCATCTTTGTTCCTCGATCCAGGATTATGTAACCAGTTTGTGCCGTTGGGTAATTGAAGTCTTTATTTAAAGCCAATAACTTTTTACATATATGCTTTTAGAATCTCGGACTCAAGAGGGATTGAGTAATTGAAGCAATGGAGAAAGAGCACTGGGCAGGAATGGCTGAACTCTGGATTGTTTTTGTCAAATTTTACAATAAAATCTTGGAATTTTGTTTTATTTTTCCAAATAGAGTAACTATTTTTTTTTTTTTATCCAAGTGGGAGATATTTAGTTTTGAGGTTTATTTAGGGGAAGATATGTTCAATTAGTCTACTGAACTTTAAAACAAATATCTAAAAAGGGGGAGAATTTAGGCCAGTATGATGTCATAGGACATCAATATATTTAAACTTTACTTTTTTTAAGAACTTTTGAAATAAAATGATGTGGTTTCATCTGTAAGACGTGCAAACTTTGTATACAGTTAATGTTTTTTAAAGACATGATGTCTTACTTTTTGGCTCCCCAGCATAAAAAAAGGTTATAGTTCCTATCGAGAAATGGCAAAAATTAATAAAATAACTATAGACATTTCATGTGTCAGTAGCAGAAATTTCTCTTTTAATTAGACATCACAAATCCACGGAAATAAGAAGTCCTGGTTAATATGGATCTTCTGTGAACTCCATCAACTTTGGTCTGGTGAAGCCAAGACTGTAGGTCTCCACGTCTGATGACCATACAGTTATCTCGTGCATGGAATCCGTGTCGATAAGCCGGAGAATCTATACAGTGCACGTGTTCGACCCCTGACTACTGGGGTCACAGCAAGCCACCCCGTAATTCAACTGTGAATTAAGACCATTGAAGTATTGCTGCATGGAGCAAATATTAGCCGACGAACAGCCTTGGAAAGCCAAGCTGAAAGTTGCACCTCCTAGAAGAAAAAGAACATATATTTGATAATTAGCTCCTGTAGCTCATCACAAACGTTCAAGATATTTTCTATTAAAATACATTTGATTTAAAGATAGTACATATTTGTAATTAGAAGCTTGATTCCTAATTGTGCGTTTCATTTTTTTGAAATGTATCCTTATTAATTAACGCGGTCTTCAGCCAAAACCAACTTTTTAGCATCAGAGGGTAAGGGTGAAATTCAATGTTTGTATGTGTTTTTAATTACTAATAGTGTTTTGCGTGGGTCGAGTTAACCATTGGATTGTAATAATAAAAAAAAATAATAAAATATTAATAAGTATAAAAAATATCAGTTATAAAATAATTTCTGAACCTAGTGTTGGAAAACTCAAGAAGGAGTCAGCCTCCATGGGATCAGGAAACCAAAGTGACCCCAGAAAGGCATTCAAATGGTATCTGATAATTTAGCCAAATAAATAATAACTATTTTATATATCTTATATTTTTTTTTACTATTTTTTTGCCAGTTAGTTGCTTTGGCGGCCATCTGCTTCAGCAGAGGCTACGTCTCTTTCTTACCATTAATTGACATTCGAATACATCGAGTCTCGTCCCCTCGGCATGCGATGGTTTCGGTAGATTGACAAGAGGTAGAATTTATGACATAGCAGGCAGGACAACTGAACCCATTCGGCGTGGTGTCCAAGGCGGGCACTGAAATATTAAAATTAGAACATGGTCATACTCTTTCTATTGCGCAACGACCCCATAATCTGGTTTCGCCACCCATATAAAGCTCCATCATGTAGAACCTTGGAAGAACAAACAATACAATGTAACACATAAAGGAGATATGATTCCAGAACCTCAGCTTTCACATCCACCGACTTGAAATGGTTACGGGTCACAAATGTCTTCTGTTGGGGTGAGAAGAACCCAAGGCTTGGGTTACAAGCTGTGGGGCCCGCTGGGAGCATGTCCTATTGGTGGCCACAGATCTGGAAACCTTAATTCTAAGCGCTCTGTATACTCACGGATGGGTGTGGGTGAGGTGCAGTTGTCGGAATTACAGCAGGTGGAACTTCTTAAGAAACTCGTGTCCTCTGCCAGAGTCATTCTGCTGATCTGGTTGCATTCATTATCATTCCCGCAGGTTTTTGTCGTAATGGGTAAGACCTGATTAGCTAAATCAAAGAGTTAAGAAACATTACTATGATGTCACACAATCGGTGGCATTTAAAGACAGGAGGGACACGCGCGTCCTGCCATCTTAAAGAAACCTAAGCAAGTCAGTCGATCAAGAGAGAAACCTTGTAACATAAACTTTGAATGACTGCGTAGACGGGCCGATTGGGGCCGATCAATGGCAGGTTCTTTGTTTCTATATTACTGCTCCCACCCATCAAATTAGCTCCATGTAATAGTAATAGCAGACAATCCAAAATACCAATGTGGGTAATTACAGGGTAGATTGATGCTATATATATATATATCTATATATAAATATTTATTTATGTATATAAATATATAAAAATATATATATAGTGGAGTTTGTTACAGGAAAGGCGAAGCATCATTGAGGAACTGAATAATATATATTTTAATATTTTTTTTTATTAAGCCTCCATATAGTTATACAGGATGGAGATTTTTGTGATGGGACTATATCTTATACTGTATAAGCTTTCTTTATTTTACAATTGGTACTAGTAGTTTATTTAGGGACTTTTATGGAGATTTTTATATTTGAAATTTTTTTATTATATTATTCTCAGAAGATCGCAGGCGCTTACCTATCCTCAGTTCGGAGTAGGTAAACACACATGTGTTGGTGTTGGCCGGGCATGCAGAGGTCACCTGGGAGCAGCCTTCTCCAGAATAGTCCGTACAACGCATGCACGCCAAAGACCTCGCTGCAAAAAAAAAAAAGTCAAAAGGGTAAAAATCATGATTTCTTTTTTGAAAAAAACACAAAACAAAAAAAATATTGGTTTCATGTAAGTGGAACTTGATTGGTTTCAGTAACTTTCACTTTCAATGACTTAGTAACCGAGGTTGAAGAGCCTACGGAGTTGAGAGCTTTAACTTGGGACCATATGGGGCACAGAAATGGTAAAATAGGCAAAACTCAACAACTAATAACAAAAAAAAAAAATTCTATGGGCAGAGTTTAACCGATACATAAAATAACAACGTTTGCCAAATAACGAGACATTTAAGAAGCCGATCAGAACATTGCTACCCCCCCCAGCTTCCTGACGAAGAGATGTTCAGGACGTTGGAATAACCTCTTTCCGTAATTGTAAATTGTTAAAGAAAGATAAATCTCAAAGTATTCTTCCCAGTGAAATAAGTTTTAAATAAATATAATTAGCTGGCCCTTTGGTAGAAAGTTGGAGAACGGCTACACCTTTGGGTACAAACGCTCCCTAAAAGAAAACAATAGAAGAGCAGACTGTGTTCTCAAGAAAGAGACAACACCCCAACGTATCAATAGACTTATCCCAATTGTCCTACGGATCATGGAACTTGCCCCATAACTCTTGACTGAATTCCAATTTTCTGGCCTGTGCCACGTGTACCTGGCCATGCCGGTCATGGACGGTGTTCACTTAGACCTCAGATCTCAACAGCTACACTTCATAAGTCTTAAAAATAATCTCACCTGTGGTAAAGCACAGCAAAAGGATGCAGAAGGAATCCAGGAACGTCCTCATTGTGGTGTCGACGTGGCAGCTTCTGGTCCATGAGTGCTTCGTGCCAAACCTTCTTATACCCCGTCTTGTTCGTAGGAAGGAGGGATATGTCACATTGACCTCTCTTGTGTCATTCTATTTTTGGCCCGTAGCGACGTGATGAGACATCATAAAATTAGAGCCCAAAATTATCGACTATTGTTTAAACTGGGAGGCTCTCAGTAATCAGGTTGTGTTGTCCCGTAGTGCCCGGGTTGAGTTGTTACACAATTATACTTTTGTTTCACGGCAGATCGCTCATAAACATGTCATAATATCAATTATATAATCAAATATTCTTTAATTAGCTAAGAATGTCATTATTATCTTAACAGACCAAAGGACTAAAGTACTGAAAATTCTCGGCTCCTCTGTTACAACTACTTACAGGTTTGTAAGAAAAACTTATATAAAGGATAGAAGAGGGAGACATTATGGCTAAATATGGACCTTGTCGCGTCTTTTTACGAGTTTCCATGGAAACGTTGCTTTCTTTCATGTTGAACATGTTGGGAAACTCTTCGCAATTTGGGATTTCTCAATTTACCCAAATGTTAGCCCAAGATTAGTCCCCGTTTCCAAACGGAAAGACAAAACGCATGGAATTTCAGAGATGTTAGCGAAACGCAGGATGAACCAATTGTGATTTATTTTTCTCCCATTGAAATAATTTCGTGTTTATGGTTTGGACTGCGTTCTACAATACATGTGTGTTCATGGATACAGAGACAAAACAGCTTGCTTTATAAAGCCAAACTTACAAGATGGCTGACTCAACGGCCCCCCCCCACAGCCACGGCTGAGTGCTGGGATATGACATCATACCCAAGCGTTTCTTGACTTTAAGTCTAAATGGGCTGTGTTGGCTCAACGGTGTGGATGGGCTGATTGAGGAGATCTCCCTTGTACCCGTACCGTTGAGCAGCACCACACCATGAGGCCTGACGCCCAAGGGCAACTGGCCCCCGTTTTTGTGGCAGAAGAAATGCCGCGCTCCCTAGGCCTACTAGACCAGAACACCTTGCTGGCTATATGACACCATCGATTCCTGGATAAATATATCCCGATCCGCAATTTATATTCTTACACAGCGCCGTCATATTCTATAACATCATCAAGGCAACAAAGACTTGTTACAGTAAATGGAGCTTCGTATAACCTGACTATCTGAACAAGCAAGAGCAGAGCTAGTCGATTACATTACATTTACTTATATAGCGCCAGCGGATTCTGTAGCGCTGTTACGATCAGTGGGATAAAGTAAAGTCACACAGTAACAAACCAGTAGAAAAGGAGAAGAGGGGGAAGTGAAACAGTAGGAGAGGGCGGCTTGGATGGGGATGAGTTGGTCGGGTCTGGATGATCTGTTGAGGTTGTTCGGATCGATCAGGTGGCTTGATGGACAGGTGGGTTACAATGTAGCGTAGAACAGAAAAGCTTTATCAGCATAAGCCCAGAACCCGACGCATTTCGCTCGGCTTCTGTACATAATGTTATGTTGATGTGTTTATTCAACGTGAAAGACGAGACGAGGTGCGCCCGTCACAACAGCTCTTTATTCTACTTTACCAGCTCAACCCGGTGAATCGTAATGTGTCATAAATACAGCGAAATCTATTTACAAAGAGAGAGTACGATTTCACAACGAAGCCATTGTGCGTTACCCGGTGTTATTTCAAACATGTAATTAGTTTCTCAGATTTACAAGAAATCAAGGAGGCAACTTAATTAAAATAAAAAAAAATATTAACCAGAAAGGAACCACATTCTAAGTTTTATTCGTCAATTTTAGTTGTTTCCAGTTATTTTACATCTCATAATTTATACTCTTTCTTATATATATATATATATATATATATATATATATATATATATATATATATATATCATTATTTTTTTGTTTTGAATTTCAAAAACTTTATTATAAAAACAACTTAATAAAGTTGGTCATGTTATAATGTAATCATGAAATTAAATTAATTAAAGTGGGGATTTCAATGTTTCTTTCTGGTAATTAGGTATTCAGTAACTGGCATTTTTATTTCAATTATAATACTTTATTTACTATAAATTATATATATACATATATACCGGTATATATACCAGTATATATATATATATATATATATATATATACAATATCATGGAAATATTCCATTATAATTAAAGCAAAAAATTTTAAAAAAATAAAATAAAATAAAAAACTGCAAAAAGATCACTAAGAATTCCAAACCAAACATGCTGAATTCATGTGTGAAAACTTAAAAAAGGAAACTAATTATTTAACCAGTTATCAGACAGAATGGTTATAAAGAAGGAAGAATGACCCTTTTATAATAGTGTAACAGCTATAGTTAAATAATTAATTTCATGCTTTTTTCAGCTTCTTTTGTTTTTTTATTTTGGGGGGGAATAAACTACTGATTACTACGCTGCATTAATGTCATTAATAAGAGAACACAGCAAAGAACGTCTTATTTTATATCATTATTTTAGTAACAAAGCGTGAGATTCTGTTTCTTTGAACTTCATTTTTTTTAGCCGACGACAGGTCTGGTTTTATAGAAAAGGTGGCTTTTTCATTTGCTTCCGTGCCATTGTTATAAATACAATTATTAAATGGTTAATTATATCTCAAAAAATCAGTAGCGCGCGTTAGGCGTGAGTTAGTTGAGCTCGTTGGGTTTGCCGAACGTACTTCCTCTTCTCCACATGACCGTCCACGGGACATACGGCTTTCTGCCGGCTCAGCAAATGCAACGTTTTTTTATAACTAAGCTTTATATAAGCTTTATTACTTATTATGCTGATTTTTAACCCAAATTGTCCCATTGGATCGAGGTTCTGGATCTTATGAAGCTTGGTCAAATCTGATATTTCTATATCTTTGGAAAAACCGAACATCTGCCTAAAGTTCCGATGGATGCTGCTCCACTTTTCGTTGATGACATTTCATAGCTCTTGCCTTGATGAGTAGAAGCAGTGACGTATGATGGACATCTGGAAGTTACTATACAATCTCATTAGAGCTTAATACATTGGGGACCTTAGATGGTTTGGACCTGGACCATTCCCCACATCCCCAATCACATCCCAGCTAGGATATCTAGACTCACTTGTGTCTTTGGGTCAATGGTTTTCCATAGAATTTGGATCCCAGTTGACTGGTTATCCCCATGTCAGGCCTTGACAACGTTTTGATGCCCCTCTTGTCTACTGTTCTAATGGATTCCAACCCTCTTGCCCCAACTATTGGCTCTCCATCTCGCTTTTCTTTCTCTTTTTCTTTTTAATGTTTTTTTTTTTCTGGATTTATTTAGTGTTTTAAGTAATTATAATAATAATTAAAAGAAAATCTATCTTGAGAAAAAAGAAAGACAAAACACAGCTTTGGTCAAAACTGCTCCGGCTCACCTTCTAGAAGCGATAACTAGAAATGGCTTATTAGAACAGCAAGAATCGAGATAAAATAATTCATGTTGTTTATTTATATACAATAAATACATCACAACATAGCATGTTAAACCACCACCCAACACGGTAAAGAAATGTACCAAAAATGTACACGTTTTACATACGTTTTCCCAATTTAGATAGAATAGAAGGAAAGAGAAAGAGTAACCCTTTAATAGCTGAAACAGAAACCCATCATTCACACAATAGACATATAAACACATTCAACGCTGATTATATTGTCCCAAAATCTGCAATACCCCCACTTCACAAGACAAGATCCCTTTGGATGATTTGTATTTCAGTTAATATTTATTGTAAATTTCAGGGAGGTCTTTATATTTATTAAAAAGGTTCCATTTACCAGAAAATGGTCCAACATAATTTTTTTTTGCCTTGTGCTATTTATCCTATTTATCCATCAATTGAATCTTTTCTAAAATGTTTTATTATTTAGTTAATATAAAGTATTATTTATGCCAGTAATATCCGTTATGAGCCAGTAACCAGCAAAGATATGCGTTTCACTCAAGTATATTACGATGTCCGAAATATTTGAAGAAACATTTAGAAAAGTGTGGTTTTTTTACTCCAAAATCAGGGGAATCAACACAAATTTAATATTTACTATACCCATGACTTGTATTAAAGGCATTAATTTTATCATTTTTACTGGAATGGAAAATTAAATTAACAAATTCATCTAGAAAGAAAGATTATTTTATATAAAAAAAAAAAATAGAATGTTCGGGGGCCAAAATAAAAGTTTTGTTAAACTAAATATTTTTATATTTCTTCTCCACCAATCACATCTGAAGAGGTCAGAGGAGGAGCTAATAAGGAACCAATCATGCTGCATCCAAACCGGTGTCAGTAACCGCCAAGGAACATAGAAGAACAGAAATAAGAAACCCGTTATATGTAAAAGAACGGACCTTCATATAAAATACATATTTGTGCTTTATTTTTTTTTCTTTTAAAATAATAAGTAATCTAAAAAAAATAACTAAGGCTTTATGATCTTACATAATAACTATAAGTGATGGTTATACAGAGTCATGGAAATATTCCAGAATAAGGAATCACAGAACATATAAACTTTATATCAACAAATATGTTACAGGCGATTTATTTTACATGAGTAACGGCTCACTTCCAATGGTGACCTTCTTATTGCTACATGACGAACCTTTAAAAAAATCCCAATTTAAATATCATCGTCGGCCTATCTATCCAAAGATATTCTGGCAACAGAGATATTGCCGCGAGAGCAGCTCATCAAAGCAAAGGCCATGTGTGGACATCCAGTATGTGTCGAGGAAGGTCTAAGTAGTGTCCAGAGTTCTCCTCGGACTTCGAGAACCTTTACAGAGTTTATTGTTGTGTCTTTAAACTACCGGTTACCCCTTTGGATCCATTCTTATGGGACAGATTGTCAGCTCTTCCATTTACTCGTGGCACCTGGCTGAACATCTGTTGTACGTAACCATCACTACTCATTAAAAGTCATTTTACGCACACTGAACTACATGCCAATACATTCATCAAAATCTCTTGGAGATCACAACAAATCAAGTCAAATGTCCGGTAATACCAAACACCTGGCATGTTACAAAAGAAGACCACCTAGGTTATCCAGTTCCCCCCTATTGATTATGAAGCTTCAGACGTCCTCTTGTGAAGGGTTCTCCAGACTCACTTGACCAACTTCCAAAGAGTAGAAGAATGTCCACCGATTCTTCTCCGTCGTGTCTTGCCAGTGGACACAGTTCTTGGTTTCTGTTCAAGGAATCATTGTTCTTCTAGAAAAATCACCCATGTGAGTTTAGATCTTCAAAGACATCATCACATTGTTACTTTAGAGATACAACCCAACCCCATAAGAGGTTGAAGAGATTATGAACTCTTGGTGGAGAGCATCCTTTGTCCACAGATGTCCATTAATATATACAGTAATGTACATATATAATAGAACTCAGAATTAGAGATGTCCGTCCGACACAATGTGCCTTAAAAAATGTGTCATCTGGATCACACAAGAAAACACATCTCGTTTCCTCTGGTTTTACTTCTCATTCCAATCCTGACGTCCTTCTAGAAACTGTTTCCTTGGCCTCAATCTTATTAACAAGTCTTCAGTAACGAGAATTTTCCTCGGCTGCAGTCACCATTACATCCATCCATATCCTCATGGCTTCTGGTGTTGGAGCCACCATACAGAAAAGCCGCTCGAAGGTCTTCAAACAAAACGTCAGTTTGGGGTGCGGGCTCTGGGCGGGGGGAAGCAAAAACAGAACCAATTATTCTCTCTGTAATGAAAGAGTTTTAATAACTCTATCATTGTGTTTGTGAGGAACGCGGCTGCACATTCAACCTGCTTGAAATAAATTTGTACTGGGAACAGGCCGGCACCTTAAATGTTTGGGAAGTAACCATATCCCACTTTATGATTCTATCAAATTGTGAGCAAAAGCCATCTAGAATGCAGCAAATTTGATTTATACTGGCTAATCTTGGCCAAAGTCTACCAGCACTCAACCAATATGGAGGCCACCATAGAGAAGATAGAGTTCAGTCTGGTTAGATACACAGCTAATTGACCTGAATGCAATTTATCACAGAGCCCTCATGTGGCCAAACGTGGAATTGCAAATAACAAAAAAAACGTGAACAGGGCAGTTGGTAGGTAGTTACCCCTCCACCTTCTTGCCAGGCTGCCACTCATTGGCAGGTCATGATTACCCAGAAGGCATGGTATCATTGAATGGTGGTTACCTTAAAAGCACTTCTTAGATGATCATAATAAACCTCTTCGATGGCCTGGAAATATATCACCCCTTTCAGTTTCTGTTCCTCTTTATCTGATAAATTAAGACAAAGCGGGCTTTAATCATAAAAACGAAGAAAAGCAACGGACAGAACTGACATAACTGATTCATAGAATATATGGATAAATCTGTATACAATATATAGACTCATACACATGACAGATACCTGAGTAGTAGGCAAGGCGTCTCTTCTGTCTGTCGAACACAAACCAGCGTTTCTTCCACGTCTTAATGCGTCCGCCCATCTTGACCAGGTACCCCCGGCAGCACGACGCACTGACCCGCACTTGTGGACAGGTCTCCACGCTGTGACCTGATGCTTCTAAGTACGCGCGGAGGTCGACCGATGTTTGGGAGCAAGGTACGGAGAGGACTTTCACCTGCCCAGAGCACGCAAAACAATAATGGATAATAAATAATAACAAAAAACTAATACTTGGAACCCAAAGTACTTAAAATCCTTTTTTTAAATGTTGTTGTATAAAAGTACTGAAATATATATTTTATATACGGTTCTTCAAACTGTTTTAGAAAAGGTACGCTCTGTATACGAAGTAACACCTGAAATCATATTCTGTCCGTATAGAAAAGCGGATGCCGGATATTCCACACTTACGGGTTCCTTAGCCGTTTCGGCCGTGGCTGGCTGCGCCGTCGCTGGACTAGTTATCGCTAATTGTTCCTTCGCTTGACTTTGATCCATTTCTAGACGCCGGGTCTTCATCTCTTTAGCTGCCCTCTTCTCCTCCTAAAATATGCAACAAATACCCTCGTTAACGGGCAAAGAGAGGTAACGCTCAAAGTCTGTGTGTAAAAAAAACCCTCAATAATGATACATTTACCTAAAAACAAACCTTAATCAGTCGTTGGTCTCGTCTTAGATTCAGGAGCCGTATGCCTATCCCATGCATGTTTAATACCCTCACTGTATTACCCTCTACCACCTCTGCTGGGAGGCTGTTCCACTTATCTACCACCCTCTCCATAAATTAACACTTCCTTATATTCCATCTAGCGCTTTCTCCTCCTTTGAAATAATCTCCACCTTTATGTATTTAAATGTCTCTCTCCCATCCCCTCTCTCTCTCTCTCTCTCTCTTCTCTCCCCCAAGCCGGAGATATTGAGACCCTTGCAGGAACAAAGATCTTTAATGGAAAATAATCCTTTTGTCATATAGTTTGTTAAATCTCCGTTTTCGGGCTATTTATGTCACCGACCAAAGCTCGAAAAACCAGTCTATCGATTCATGCGACGAGACAGCCAGCAAGAGACAGATAACGAGTTATACAGACGACAAACGCATCTCCTGATGTCTCTATAAACAGATTTCAATAAGTCGAGGTGCGGGACACGGTGTCCCCAAAAAACCCAACTATGTCTGCTGGAGAGCTCTCCATACCTGCTCTGGGAACCGTGATGTCTGTCTATGAAAGGAAAGGGTTACCAGCGTCTGTCTGACTTCCTCAAATAGAAGAAGTTCTTTCACGTGACAGCTGCGGAGCCGGGTGCGTTTTACGTCCTGGAGCCGCACGATTCTTAAATAAAACTTCCCACGTCACAGCGTTTCGCCACTGAACTTATTTAATAAACCTATTTATTTTATAATGTCTTCAGGCAGCTGCATATAAGCCATAGAAAAGCTCAGTCTCAATCACCCAGCCAGACTCCCAATGTTTATGAAAGTCTATGGAGGAACGGACTTCATTAGCGTTGCCATAAAGCATCAGCTCAGTGTGGTGCTTGAGCATGAAAGTCACCCAAAATATCACATGACTGACAGCAACGGCGGCTCCAGGTCTGCAGATAAAGGGAGTTTATTGGGATAAAATGGGATAAAACCGTGTTTTTGTCACCGACCGACATTACTGTATACACACTAACTCTTAGAAACCGTTTCCAATATTATATTGTATTTTATTTACAAAAAATGTAATATATAGTGAGGGCTGTATAGAATATATTTATACATGTACTCACCCTGGCCTTTAGGAGGCGCTCTTTCTCCGCCATAGCTTCCCGCAGCTGGCGCTCAATCTCAGCTATTTTGGGTAGAGGCCTTGGAGGAAGAAATACAGCCATTATACAAAATATAACCCTCAGACTGGCCAAGTAATGCTCAGCTTCGACCGGTTAACACAGTTTCCTTTTTCTGTAAAGTTTTCTGTAAGTTCCTCAAACAGAATTACCAGCCGACAATCAGCATCCTGTTCTAGGGTTCTAGAATAAATGCATTATGTAGGGTTCTAGCATCAGAATTATCTTTGAAAACCTCAACAGATATATTCTCCTAGCTGTCTGAAGCTTAAGGGTTTTAGATCAGTGGAGCTCCGTGGACCATAGGTAGTCATTCCTCCAAAATGTTTGTACGAGGCCCAATGGATCTAAGAAACCGATACATTGTATCAGATGATATAATGAATGTAAAAGGATACAGCCTGAACCAGTGTTCCCCAGTAGCATAAAGCTCTTTCCATTACAAAAGTTGGAAACAGCTTGTCGACACATGGGTGGTCAACGACACTCTAAACAAGCCATTTTATCTCCTTTCCCATGAAATTTTTCTGTACTAGGATCTGTCTAGTATCCCAATTTTCACAACTCTATTGACAAAAGCTACAAGACAGTTGGGTATGATAAGCCAGATGCCCAACTTGACCAATCCATAATTACCCATAGGTGCCCGATAGTCTTCCGAGGCCATTTTGAGGTTTGCCTTCCTTTGATCCCCTTCTCTCTTCTCCTTGGATATCAGGGCTCCGAGCTTTTTCAAGACTTGGACTAACTGACTGTCCAGCTTTGCCATTGGTGTTGTTAGAGGACACGGCAAGGTTCAACGTAATACCGAGGCTCTCCAAGCAGGCTGCCAGGAAAGAAAGGAGTCAATAACTACATTTTCCTAACTGTTATTAAGGTCATCGTTTGCTGGTTGGACATTCTGGACGTAAATCTTGATTTATTTTGAAATGAAGGTAATCGTAAAGGAATGAAGGAGATGCGAGGACACTTACTGCTGCCATTCAGAGATACTGGTCTGTCGGTTGGCCGGACAAATGGGGAATTACCTCTTCTTCTGGGTAAACTGGAAGTTCTCTGAAGTCCCTGATGGAGAAACAGTAGAACCAAAGAGAAACCAGTTATCATCGGGTCCAAGTCCATCTCCAAAGACACAAAAGAATTGTCATAACCTCAGTAAAAAAAAATTCCAAAACCTTAAATATAGTAATAAAGGTCACTTTATTTGAAGGGGAATGTGACTGTAATTAGTTCACCAGCCACTAGGCGTCAGGAGAGAGCAGTATGACAGCCAGCTGCTGGTGGTGGTTTTGACTAACCTTTCTGGGTTCCTTTTTTTCCTGTTTTTCTGAGTCCTTCCCAATCAAGGCACTGAGTGACAGTAAGCGCTCCTTTTCCTAGAACACGGATACACTGTTACTGGCATCCAAGCAGCGGCGATAATGCTAATAAGAACCTTTAACACTTGATATAAGGGGTATGGTTTGGGATGATGAAAGCCGTCTTCCATCAAGGAGATAGCTGGAGGCCAAACATGTTCATTTACAAAAATTATAATTAATGTGTGTTCTAAAGTGGATGTTAAACCAGCACTGAATAGTAAAGCATGATGGGAAGCCACTAACATTGGATGGTTCTACCAGGAGTGTCACACCTTGTGGAATGTTACATATTTGTATCAAGCGAAACATATTACATGTATTTTCATCTCCATCAAGACTATGCAGTGGATTAAGGTGACTTGGAATGGCAGAATTTTGACATTTTTACTGCCTTGTTAGGAATCTATTTGTTGTTCTACAATTAGAAGCGTGTGTGCGGTCTTCTAATACCACCCTTTGTCCTCTGTCTTTACCCAATCTCTCTTTATTTTTTACCACTCCCCATGTCTGCGCTCTCCAGAAAACCTGCACTGATCCTCAGACACTCTCTGACTTGAAGCCCCATAAAGCGAGTATTGCGGGTACCTGGTTCAACGACTTGAAGATCTTGGTGTTCTCTTCGCTAATCCGGCGCCGGTCGGCCGCTGCCTGGTCCTGCGCACCCCGTATCTGCAGCACCTTATCCTGAAGAAAAACAAGAAAAGGGTATTTTCTAGACCATCACGTATGTCTTCTAATCAGTCAGTGCCTCTTCTATAACATATATGTAGACCTCTTCTCATCGACCAATACATTTATTTCTCCATTTTAACATCTGATAAATAACATCTTTTCGGTTAACACAACATTTTTGGTGGGTATAATTTCCATAAAAAGCGCTGAACCAGATGGTTTTTTTCTCCACTAATTCTATTTTTACTGCACAATCATATTATAAAACGAGATGGAATCCTGCTATATCCATATCCACCTTCACTGACCTTCCGCCGGTTCAGCTCATTTTGTTGCCTGGATATATCCTGCGAGATTTGTCTGTACGAAGCCTCACGGTCTTCCTCTCGACTGCTCTCGGTCTCCAGTTGTTGGAACTCCAGATCTTCGAAGGACTTCACAGCTGTATCCATAGTCTCCATCATCTGAAATACATGACATTTTTCACTTCATTGTATTCCTCAAACATGTCATCGCTTCCATACACCGAGACCATTCTCGGCCAGGTAACATGCAAGACAAACCTTCTCCATCAAATACGAGAGGAGAGCAGATGACTAAAGCCTAACCCTACACAACCCCCTATAGAACATCTAGGGAAGAGACAAAGATTAGAAGAACCAAGCATAGAATTCCACCCACCTACAAGGAGCTAGAGCTAGCACTGATAGAGACCCTCTCCTCGTTTACCGATGGAACTCCGACCACCGTCCATAACCACTGGGCAACAACCCTTAAATATATATGGATCGTTTAAAGAGACTTATCCATCGGCAACCCCGCTAGCAGCCTTCCTCGCTCCCTCTGAATATATTTAAATAAATATCTGCTAAAAACATATGAAGCTGTCACAGAGCCTTTTTCGAGTTAGAATGTCAACGATCGTGAGTCAGCTTGAGAAGTACAATGCATCTACAGGTGCAGGCGAACGCACAAACAACCCCTTCCTAAATCCACCCACCTCTTGGATCTGTTTCCGCAACTGTTCCCGTAAGCTCTCTGGCTGTTTGTCCAACTGCGCACGGCACTCGGATATCTTCTGCTCGAGATCTTGGACCTTCTTCTTCTCATCCTGAAGACGGAGCTTGCCCTGCGATGAAATGGCATTTGAATTTTCAGTTAGTCCCCCCACCGAAGAAGGGGCATAAAGGAGTAGAGCTACATGGCACAGCTGTCTACGTAGACATGTGTCAAAGGAAGATCAGTAAGCACGGGCCACATGGAGCAAAAGAGCTTAAGAAGAATAAAAACGGACTTTCATCGGTGAAGGAGCAATCATACTAGTCACAGATCTCTCAGATAACAACTGTTATGATCAGATATGAAAGAGGCATTTGTTCAGTTGTTGACAGAAGAGGCTCTGGATAAACAGGTGCGCCCCATCATTACCTTCTCTTTCTCTTCCTGCCACCTCCTCTCCGTTTCTCTCAGCTGCCCGTGCAAAGAACCTATGAGCTCCTCCTCCTGCTCCATCTTCTTCCTCTCCGTCCTCAGCTCCCCTTCCAACAAAGCTAACTCCATTTCCACCTGTGAGCAGGGGGGGACGGAATGATATAAAAGATGAGAAATTAGCCCCTCCCATGAGGAACTTCCATATGACTTAGATCTTCAACTGCTGAAGAAGACTCTCCACCCATGACGATTAGGCCTACCATGATGGCCCCTTATTCCTCCGTAGCAACCAATGATGCTACTGGAATGTAACAATGTATCACGTTGCTCCTGTCTTCAAATAATTGATACTCCTTATTTACAGTGACTATGAAAATCTTTTTAAGATGATGGCGTCATTGTTGACTAAGGTATGTTGTCCATCATAAGATACATTCTTCTACTATGACATCTGCTCTAAATCTCTACAGATTGACATTGAAACTATTCTGCTAAAGCTCATGGTTTTGGGTTGTTTAACCCAAAATCTTGGCCAATTTGGTGACTTGTAAAGGGCACCCGAAACCGGTTTGACATACCTGGAAAGCCAAGAGCTCGCCAAACGTCTGGGGTGGTTAACCCCATTTGGAGCTCTTATGAAATGATAAATGTGATCAATCTCCCAGTCTAAACATTCCACTGACTACCAGCAGAGAAGGTCCCATTCATCCTTATGGATCGGGAGAAGGGGGCATTTACTGACCTCTCCTGTGTTCTCCTCCCATCGAAATTCTGAAAGTTCGCGAGACGACTATCTCCTAAACGGCGCATTGCTTGAGAAAACTAGTATCCTGTCGCATTAAGTGAATCTTTTGTTTTACTGTCACAACACCCACGCTGGCAGTGCGCACCTGTTCCGCCGCACAGCGTAAACAGCGGACAGGTTTTTGTACAAACAGGAGGAGCCAGGAGTGACATTCTGTTTGTTAGGGATGTCTCGTAATAGAAAGAGACATTTCTAGGTGCATTAGCTACATGCGTTACCCATACAGCCCCACACAGAAATGGCCACATCTCAATGCATCGAGAGAGTAAGATGGAATGTAAGAATGTTTTGCTTTACCTAGAGGGTGGTGGATAAGTGGAACAGCCTCCCGGCAGAGGTGGTAGAGGGTAATACAGTGAGGGGATTTAAACATGCACGGGATAGGCATAGGGCTCCTGAATCTTTGCATAGACATATGCTCTTGCATCATACAACTCCCATTATCTCAGCCAGCCATGATTATAGAACTCTCCCTGTGCTCGGTCTGCTTCTGGTTAAGAATGATGGGAGTTGTAGTCTGGGGGGGGGATTCCTATTCCTGCCTTTAATGAATTGTTTGTTTACAGGATAAAGAAATTATTTACACTCAGATTTATGTTACTTTATGTTATTTTTTTATTAACTCTTGCGTTGCTGAGAGACTTCAGAAGACCCTCGTGGGTTTAGATGTGATTTTTTTAGTGATGCGCCCCCCCCCCCAGGCGGCGTGGGGGCGCCCGCTTCCTCCTCAGGTTTCGGGTTCCTCCCCTCGTGGAGCGTTCTCTAGAAATACCGGTTTGTCCGGCTACTCGGTGCCTCGGATGGTGACGCCACCGCAGTTTGGGGGAGGGGCATTTAGAAATGATGGACAGCTCAGGAATGACTCCAAAAAAAGATTAGAAATATATAGAGGGGCGACGATATAACAAAGTACAAGAAGGAGAAAAGTTTCAAAGGAGGAGAAATGTTAGAAACCATAATCAGAGGCTTAGATGGAATGGAAGGGAGTTTTACTTTACAGAGAGGGTGGTAGATAAGTGGAACAGCCTCCCAGCAGAAGTGGTAGAGGCTAATATAATGAGGGACTTTAAGCATTTTAAGCATGAGCGACCTGTTTAACCCTTTGAATGCCTCCGGGGAGTCTGTAGAGCGACCGTATGAATTACCTCGATATTTAACTCTCGCCGCTGCAGCTGCAGATCTCTGATTTCTTGCTCCAGCTGGGAAATCCGACCCATGACTTTTAACTGTTCGATCTCCAGCCTCCTCTGGACCTGGCTGCCCACCTCCTCTTCCTTCTGGAGGGGCACAAAGAGAGCGGTTAGCGACAGCAGCCTTTAATAGTAATAATAATTCAAACCAACGTAACAATAGCGGCTTTATCTCAATACCAACTGCAGGGGCCACATGTGCTTCAAAAGGACAGATGGAACTATTTAAGTCAAGGAGGCCCAGTCCCTCTTCGTGCCAAAAAACCCTATGTATTTTTCCTCCCCGATGCCCCCTATTTCCAACAATTCCTGCAGCGCTTCTTACAGTCCCTACATTCAAAGGGTCGGACACAACTAGAATGATTATGTTCTCTGGAAATGACTGAAAGTGGCATTTGGGTCCTTGAGATATTTTCTGGCCATCCCTGGTGACCTCATATTATCGCCCCGCGATGTCACTGTCACTTTGGCACTCGCTACGACACCAGCGGGGAATGTGAGAACATACTTTAGGTTTGACTAAGCTCTCCCTCTCTCGTTGTCCCTCACCCGGGACGGGGGTAAAGATGTCGATTTCCGAGCCTTATCTGAAGTTGAGATAATCAGTCGGTTGCCACATTTAGAAACCAAGTATTGTACGCTTTATTACAGTTTCATTTAACCTTTTGGCCAATTCCCTTTGGATCAGTAGTAGCCACAAGGCTTTCATATCTCGGTAAATTAAAAGTCCCGTTATTCTCACGAATAACTCTTACTATGCATCATGGATGGCCAGCTGAAGTGTCATAAGATGACTTAATCATCTCACCCAGGTCCCAATAAGTTTGTCAAAGAGGTGATGGAAGCTTCAGATAGAAAGCTGAGGGGTAGATATTATCGTTAAAACCAAAATACACCAGGGTTCCAAGGTTATCCTGTGAAGAACATTCAATATGACCTGATGCTGGGAAGATATACCTTCCATGATCCCATCGTATCTCCTCAGGTCAAAATGTGGTTTTAAGAAACGGAAGTGGTTGATGGTGCCCTGCCATGACCCTCTAGGTCATATCACTTAATGTATGCAAGACCCTGGGGCTACCTCTCTTTGAACATATGCAGAACTCCATCCTGTCAAGACATTCCAAGGACACACAAGTCCAACCGCAAAGACCAAACAGGACAGTTAGCAAGAGCGTCATATCCAGGATAGGTAACCATAAGCCTGGTGACAGATATCTGAATTAATGCCCCGTATGCAAGATGAACCATCATGAACCTTGCCATTTATTCTGGTCAATGGACCTACACTCGGTTCTCATCTACCATGAAACTTTCTGTAACACCCTCTCGTTGGTTCCTCATCAGGGATTTCTAGAACTAAAGCTAAACAAAATCAAAGGTTATTGTTTGAATTTCTAACTAAAAGGTGCAGCCCTTAGTAGAAATAAAATGAAGTTTGTCCATATATACATTAGCTTGACTGACGCCTCTTTTGTTTCCACATCAGACACCTATAATTATATTTATATTGTGTTTTACAGAGAGATTTTAATCCAGGGAGTTGACATATGGGAGCGGATTCATCTTATGTTGCTGCTCCCGATGTATGATGTCATTGTGTGCGTGAGGCTAAAATGCGCGACTTGAATGCATTGCACTGCAAGCTTCATGTGGTTCCACTCAACCAAGTGTTGGCTTGACGCTCTTGATTAATGAAAACATTCTCAAATATCTAAAAAGAAAGTGTGGTCAAAAGTCCTCCTGGATTAAAAGCGAAATCCATTTTTGGTGGATACATTCTAACCAAAGTAGTTTATTATTAGAACTTTAGAAACTTTTAGGTCACCATGACCACGTTAAAAAATATTAGCACGAGGAGTGCTTCTACAAATGCTTTTATATGAAGATTTCTGACTCATTTTAATCCAACAACGTCCAAGATATCTTCTACACCCAAGTCAAGTCTTCAAGGATCCTTGGCCTTCAAGCATACCTACCCACGATGGTTTGTCATTACAGAAAGGGGTTTAATATCAGTGCCATTCTGTTACTCTGAATATGACCATGACTGGTGGAAGGACTCACCCGAGCATGAGAGCTCTCTGTGCTACTGGTCTCCTCATCATCAGTGCTGTCTGTCATCCGTCCACCTTCTGAGGACACGGAGTCCCCTTCCAGTTCTTCGCAGGGCGCTTCTAATTCACAGTCCTCTTCTCCCTTTCTCTCCGGTGACATTGAATGGTTGGACGGAGCTAAATGGATGGGAAGTTCTGACTGCCCCAGGATGGATCCTGGTTGAGCGACAACCATGAGTTACCAAGGAACGAGCTGTGGGGGGAGAAACAGATATACATTCAGCAGAAGAACTTCAAGACTGAGCACCCATTGGGCAAATCTAGAAACCTTGAGTCCCGCACCATTGGGATCTGGATAAATTCCACAATATTAAAAACCTGATTGGGGTTCATAGACAAAACGGCTTGCACATTGGACTGAAGAAATAGGGTTCTCTGTTTATTACAACTAGTTAAAGAAATTACATGTTTAATGTATACAACGGACTTTGTAAGTTTAGCAATCCACTTCAACTCGCTGAAGGCATCGCTAAAATGAAAGGAGAGAATAAGGAAATAGAACAATAAAATTTAATGTAGAAAAATTGCATTTATTTTGGTATTCTGAAGTATCCAAAACCACGTCAGATACCTCAAAGAAAATATCAATTCTTTCTCAGGGATTCCTTTCCCTTTTTAGACACTTTCTCCCACGGAGACCCATCCGAAAAGCTGGGAAATTCCCATGAACGAAAACACAAGTTATAACATCACATTTTACCAAATATTCCCCTAAAAAAGTGAAAGATGGAAACTAAAACATGTTTCCAAAAATGCTGCCAAACGTCTAGGTACTTCCCAATTATTTGCTACGTCGGCTTTCTCTGGAGCTCGGCCCGACCCTTTCGCTTCCCTTTTTTTTATCTCCCGAGTATCGGTTCTTTTGTCTGTATTCGATTAGACGAGATAAAAATACGTTTTAAAAGAGGGAAATTA
Source organism: Spea hammondii (assembly GCA_029215755.1). Lineage (NCBI taxonomy): Eukaryota > Metazoa > Chordata > Amphibia > Anura > Pelobatidae > Spea > Spea hammondii. The sequence goes on from JARDYJ010000010.1 coordinate 33,140,530, forward strand.
TTACAGAAAAAGGGAAATTGTCTTTTACACCAGATAAATGGCAAATTATTTAAAAAACATTATTAAGAATTAAATCCAAAACCTATTTATCAGATCCGGGGCAAGAAGGGAATTTTGCTCAGTCCAACCAAAAATTATAATTCTCTAGAAATGTGCTAAAATATGTTAACTAATTATCCTCTTTGAGTTCCACTCTTACACCAAATCCACAATGTAGTCTGTAAGGGCTCCATTGTTGGTTCGCAGAGGTCACACCAAGTAGGACCAAAAAGGACCAAGTAAGACCAAGAAGAAACAAGTAGGACCAAGAAGGACCAAGAGGGACCAAGAAAGACCAAGAAGGATCAAGAAGGACCAAGTAAGACCAAGAAGAACCCAATACGACCAAGTAAGACCAAGAAGGATCAAGAAGGACCAATAAGGTCAAAGAAGAACCAAATACGACTAAGAAGGATCATGAAGGACCAAGAAGGACCAAGTAAGACCAAAAAGGACCGTATATACAAAGATACACCTGATAGCTCCTAAGCTTAGGTTTTCTAAAACGCGTAAGATAACGTGGCTCTATGCCTACCAGAGTGCGATGGGAAAGTTCGATTCTTTAATCGAGGTTTGGAACTTTCGAAGCCTACAGGTTCTTTAACAAAAGGGTTCCTATGTTTTCAAAGCACAATTTCCTTTCAAAGAGTCTGTATTCCGAAACAATGTTCCCATACAATGACCTAACAAGCTGCATCATGAAATATTCAGATCTTACACCCTCCCCGGCTCCTGTCTGTGTTCAGAGTATCACAACAGCTCTATAATGAGAACAATAACAAAATATATACAAATTTATAATAATAATAATACAAATAGAATAAAAAAACAATTTGGTAACATCAGGGTAATGTGGTATTGTATATTACATATATTAATAAGACTAGGTATGGTATGTTTTGGTAACATGTTATATCAATGATGGGCCACCAACAATGCCAGGGGGGCCATTAAGCAACTGCAATAGTGACGTTAGAGATAATATACTGCGGATCTGCCAGTTTCTCACGCTTCAGGAACATTTGGAGAAGAAGGAGATACCATGATCATACTGGGGCAATTAATTAATAATAATAATAATAATAATAGCATTACATGTATGGATGATATTCAACGGGACAGCACTAAGCTGACAATCCAGCCCGGCACAAGGGTCGCAGTTGAAGGACATCATTGGGGTTCCTGGTACCTCTTGACCGTATTGACTATTCGCTTGCCAGACAACGTGACCAACAAGTGGCTTTCGGGCGATGCCTCGCTTAACCCTACTGGACCTAAACAGGAGGCGTCCGCCTCTAACCCTTCACGTTACATAGTAATGACCCGAAATCTATTCATTTTAGCCCATAAAACCCAGCAATACTTCAGGAAATCCTCTTAGATTTGGCCGTTATTCTCAGATTTAGAATATATATATATCGAATTTCCAGGCTGGGGTAGAATCTAGCTTAGTGTGTCTGCCAGGCCTGGACCCAAAGAGTTCAGCGTTATGAGGTCACCGACTAGGGAGCTAATTCACTAAACCCATGCGCGTGTGCGGAACACTCTCCTAATGAGAGGAGGACAGGTGCATGCTGGGAAAATGTTCTGCACTAAACGCAGATCATAAAGTAAGTGGAACGGCACCTTTAATGCCAGGGAATTTTTTTATTTATTTTTTTTTTTAGGTGGAAAAGTCACCCTTTTATCACGGCGTAGATAGCGCGTGACGCGGGGGCCGTGTGACCCCGCCGCTGGATTAGGAAACGCTGAAAGGTATGAGAGAGGAATTGTGTTAACCCGCGCATGGCTGGAACCGCGCGTCGGGGCTCCTCTGTGTGCCCGCCGGGTCCTGCCGTGCGTTGCTGACGGCGACGGGATTTAAAAGGCGTTAGATTCCAATAAATGCCTGAAACATCCCGGGCTGGGAGTGAAACGCTTCGTTTGTTCTCACATTGGGTGTGACGGGTATTAATGTTCTGGGTCAAACAATGCTATTATTTCATTCCCTACCTGCCCCGACGTGTGCCCAGACACACAGTTGCCCATCTGTGTTGTAAACGTACGCACACTCACGCACATACATCGGGTGTTCGAGACGCATGCGATCACGGGAGGATAACCGTGTATCCTAAATACCCCGCGCATTAGTGATGTCGGTAATACCTGGGAAGTCTCCGGGTTTTTGCCCCAGTCTCAGGGTTATCATCGGATCCGCTATTTGATTGTCCCCAGCCGCTCAGAGCCCTGAGCCAGTATGGATCCGGCAAGCCTCACGCAAAGGCAGCTAAGAGGTTAATATTCAGAAGGTCGTTGACAGAGTTCCCAGGTATGACTCTTGTGCTCAGCAGTAACCGTGTAGAGATAAGGAACCATAACTAGGAGAGATTGTTTATTTTTAGACGCTCGGTTACAGGCTCATGCCGTCCAATGATAAAGGGATGAGATATATATATATTTAAAAAATCATTGCATTTCCTCCCCTGATGCCCCTCTTTCCTCCCGTGTCCCTCTTTCCTCCACTGATGCCCCTCTTTCCTGCCTTGTGTCCCTCTTTCCTCCCTTGTGTCCCTCTTTCCTCCCTTGTGTCCCTCTTTCCTCCCCTAATGCCCCTCTTTGCTCCCCTGTGTCCCTCTTTACTCCACTGATGCCCCTCTTTCCTCCCCTGTGTCCCTCTCTCCTCCCCTGATGCCCCTTTTTTTTTCTAGGAGGTCAGAATGATTGCTGGGTATGAGGGTTCGCAGGGTCCTAAAAGCCCAGATAATGTGTACAGAAACAGCAGGAGATGGCTTTATAAATCAAACGGGGTAAAAAGAATGTATCAATCTTTTACTGTTGGGATACGTCCATCATCCTTAGATCTGCTATAACCAACACAATATTTTTTTTTCTCTTCGCTGACATTGAAGGGTTAATTACGAGAGCGTCCCTGACACACACATTACAAACGCATCCCGTGTTTGCGTTACCTGTTTATCTTACATCATCTTAGTTACACAACTTTCATGTGCCGCCGGTCCTGCTGGTAACCCCTTTCGGATGTCAACAATGCAACCAGGACTAGTAGATCTCGGTGGCCCCTTTCGCCCCCAGCCCCCTCTTTGATACCCTCGTCCGTTGCCTATGGTAATCTCTACAGAACACCCCTTTGGTGGCTCAAAAAATAGTATTCCAACCCTGCTAGGAATGACACTGAGCCCTCAATGCGATGGAACCCTCTAATAATGCCCAAAGACTGCCTAACAACGATAGGAGGGGGCAAGAGGGCAATTCACAAACAGAGTGTCCATTGGTATGCAAAGAACACATCATAACATCCAACATGAACCATCATGGATCTTGAACATGGCTTGTTAGTATAACGTGCAGGGTCAGATTAGTGATTAGATATGTTTCAGGGGGTGAAGGAGAAGACCTTGATGTCCACTCCTTACTCAAGGTCCATACGTTTTGACCAGGGCCGGACTGGTCGTTGACGAGGCAGCCCTGGCACTTTAAGTCCAGCGGCCACCTGTCGACTGAATGTGACCGATGGCTAGATAGGCCGTGAGTTATGTTCCTATGCTCCCGTAGCGTGTGGCCAAGCCAATCTGCCGCTGGTGGCCAGAACCTGACCTGGTGGCCATACTCTATGTACTACTGGAATTCAGGCTTATGGACCAATGCCGGAGACTGAGCGCCCCAATATACAAAAACCACAATGTGAAAGTCACAAGAGGAGCGGTACGGGAAGAGACAGCACAAGGCATATCATTAAACACACACCACCCCACCAAGCCCTTCAATGTGTCGTCGCCGAGCTGGCCAGCGTAAGCCTTACATTAACCTGCCCTGTTATTACTACCAGCTCACACACAAACACGAGTCATAACATAAAGCCTTCGCCAGCAGGTCACCATCGTTCGACCTACATTTCCCTGCCAAGAAGCCCAGGGGTTGGCAAAGAGTGTAATGAGAACTGGTCACTGGGTTTGTCAAGGGCGTGACATGCTTGTAAATCCATCATGTAATGTTTGGATTTAAATAACAACTCTGCCAGAAGGCAACTCCATGAATCAACATCTCTAAAACCAGAGACTTCATCTTCAAATGACAAACATCTTGGAGCTTTGGGACAGAAGCCCGTTGGCTGCCTCTAATCGCCTGAAATATCTTTCTCTCTGTAGATATCTCGAATGGAATGTTTAGGTCCTTTAGCCTTTAATGATTTATCTCAAGTGCTCCACCGCTGACCACGCGGCCAGAACATTGTCTCAACCCGTTAGGAGGCCATTTTGACTTTGGGCGGAAGATCCTGCGACGTTCATGTTCATACACAGGGGGTCCACTCACTAAAGGAAGAGACTTGTGGTTTCTGTTCCTTGACTTCACTACACATTACGAAGAACCAGCCCCACTGAGCTTCTGCTGCATGAAGACCTTGGCTGGCCCTGTGTAATGTATAGTTAAATCTGTGATATCTCAAAGTCTCCTCATCCATTAAATACTACATTATACAGGGCCAGCTCAGCCTTTCTTGTTGGAGAAGCCTTCCATTGTTGGATCCTCATAATGAAGAGTGAGTTGGAACCACGACTCTCCATTTAGTGAATAGACCCCATAACGTTCATAGAATAACACAGAGACTGGAGATCTTACTGCACTGGAAGGAAGGTTCACCCTGCGTCTCTAATCCCCGATTAAATGCCATGCTGGTAGCGTTTGCCTTTTGCTGACTGTCCTACAGACTAACCTGCAAGGTCACATACGTCCACCAAGAGCAGCAGGGCTTCTGCCCCAAATACCACGCTATTTGTGTGTAAATATAACGACGGGGTGTTCTGTTTGGGAAGGGGTGAGAGGGGATGGAGGGTAAAACATACTTCGGCATGTTAGCGAACAAGTTGTGTATGGTGTATACAACAGTAAACAGCGTGCCTGCTCCTTACTCATCTGAATCAGAACTTCAAAAGGATTATGCATGGTGGCAGGGTGGGCTGGTGGGGCAAATAATTAAGATCAGACAGAAGGGGGTACTTTGGTCAATTCTGTGGATTGTAATAATAATAATAATACATATTAATTATTATTATTTTTTTAATTTAGGTTAATTTGTCATTCAGACCTAGGGGTTAAATTTTTCTCTTTTGCTATTTATTTACCTTGAAATAACTTCCTGATTTTAACAATGTTACAAATTCCTGCCCTTTATCAGAACCCGACTTCCTTGATCCACAGATACAACCGAACAGCTTACTATCTGAAGTCACGCGAGGTGATAAATATTAGAAAATAATCAGCGGGTCGCGTTTAACCCTTTGCAGCCAGATGGGTCATTTAAGGACATTTGTCTTTACAGCAGCACAGCGTGAGACGTTTAGGGCTTTATCTCATTCTATTATAGCTGACGGGGCTTCCTGATATCCATTACGGATAATGGGGACGAGGGCATTTTTTATACGCTGACAAGCAGGGGTTAATATTACAAAAGCCCCCCCCCCTCGAGGGCAGAAAGGGTCGAGTCTATTTTTATTCATTGATTTGAATGGTTAGGGAAAAAAGGGTGAAATCCCACAGCGTGATCTGGTCACGTAATTTGCACATCATTTCCCTGCAACCTGTCCACACCTGGGGGGGAAAAAACCTCAAACAACAAGCTGGAAACGGAGAGCTTACCAAACGTCACAGCAGCCCCTGCCGGACGGAGCCACCCGGAATACTGCACCCTATGAAAACCCCCAGCACTGTATACAGTAATATAACCCCCAGTGCTGTATACAGTAATAACCCCCAGCGCTGTATACAGTAATATAACCCCCCAGCACTGTATACAGTAATATAACCCCCAGCGCTGTATACAGTAATAACCCCCAGCGCTGTATACAGTAATATAACCCCCCAGCGCTGTATACAGTAATATAACCCCCAGCACTGTATACAGTAATATAACCCCCCAGCGCTGTATACAGTAATATAACCCCCCAGCGCTGTATACAGTAATATAACCCCCCAGCACTGTATACAGTAATATAACCCCCCAGCGCTGTATACAGTAATATAACCCCCCAGCGCTGTATACAGTAATATAACCCCCCAGCGCTGTATACAGTAATATAACCCCCAGCGCTGTATACAGTAATATAACCCCCCAGCGCTGTATACAGTAATATAACCCCCAGCGCTGTATACAGTAATATAACCCCCAGCGCTGTATACAGTAATATAACCCCCCAGCGCTGTATACAGTAATATAACCCCCCAGCGCTGTATACAGTAATATAACCCTCAGCGCTGTATACAGTAATATAACCCCCAGCGCTGTATACAGTAATATAACCCCCAGCACTGTATACAGTAATATAACCCCCCAGCGCTGTATACAGTAATAACCCCCAGCGCTGTATACAGTAATATAACCCCCCAGCGCTGTATACAGTAATATAACCCCCAGCGCTGTATACAGTAATATAACCCCCAGCGCTGTATACAGTAATATAACCCCCAGTGCTGTATACAGTAATAACCCCCAGCGCTGTATACAGTAATATAACCCCCCAGCACTGTATACAGTAATAACCCCCAGCGCTGTATACAGTAATATAACCCCCCAGCACTGTATACAGTAATATAACCCCCAGCGCTGTATACAGTAATATAACCCCCAGCACTGTATACAGTAATATAACCCCCAGCGCTGTATACAGTAATATAACCCCCAGCACTGTATACAGTAATATAACCCCCCAGCGCTGTATACAGTAATATAACCCCCCAGCGCTGTATACAGTAATATAACCCCCCAGCGCTGTATACAGTAATATAACCCCCCAGCGCTGTATACAGTAATATAACCCCCAGCGCTGTATACAGTAATATAACCCCCCAGCGCTGTATACAGTAATATAACCCCCAGCGCTGTATACAATAATATAACCCCCAGCGCTGTATACAGTAATATAACCCCCCAGCGCTGTATACAGTAATATAACCCCCCAGCGCTGTATACAGTAATATAACCCTCAGCGCTGTATACAGTAATATAACCCCCAGCGCTGTATACAGTAATATAACCCCCAGCACTGTATACAGTAATATAACCCCCCAGCACTGTATACAGTAATAACCCCCAGCGCTGTATACAGTAATATAACCCCCCAGCGCTGTATACAGTAATATAACCCCCAGCGCTGTATACAGTAATATAACCCCCAGCGCTGTATACAGTAATAACCCCCAGCGCTGTATACAGTAATATAACCCCCATCACTGTATACAGTAATATAACCCCCAGCACTGTATACAGTAATATAACCCCCCAGCACTGTATACAGTAATATAACCCCCAGCGCTGTATACAGTAATAAACCCCCTTTATCTGCAGACCTGGAGCCGCCGTTGCTGTCAGTCATGTGATATTTTGGGTGAATTTCCCAGCTCAAGCACCACACTGAGCTGACGCTTTATGGCAACGCTAATGAAGTCCGCTCCTCCATAGACTCTCATTAGTCAGAGAGTCCCAGTGAGTTATTAAGACTGAGCCATTCTATTGCTTCCCATAGGCAGTATGATAAGGAGTCGGCGTCCTTAGATAACAGAGCTAATAAGCTGCTGTCTGAAAACATGATATTGTGGGGCAAAAACGTATAGAAATATAATAAATGAATATAATAAATGAATTCAGAAGCTGTGACGCGGAAATACAAAAAATGGTGGGAGACTGGTGGGTCTGCCCAGTTTTCCCCTGTAAAGGCTCATACATGTGTAAATTCTCTCTCTACCACCTCTACTGGGAGGCTGTTCCACTTACCCACCTGATTCAGATTAAATTAAAAAAGTTTTTTTAAATTAAGGTGCATTAGTAAAAATTGCCACGATTGCTTGGAACACTCAGCCATGATTGGTTAAGCAATAAAACATCCATTGTCTTCAAATTAGCCAACACTTGCGTGCCAGAATAAATTAAGTGGCGTTGCAGCATAGAGAGAGAATATCGCTTTAGGGGCCGGGGTGCAAACAGCTTTTTTTTTTTAAAGAGGGGTTAATTTGGGGCAAATAACGGAATTTGAAAGATAAATGAATAAACCTTTCAGATGCTGAAATATGAGGCTGAGAAGCAACATTTTAGCCAAAACGCCGTAAAATATGAGTGGGTATTTCCTGTTTTGATGAGTGGGAAATGTAAAGTTTTTTTTCCCCTTTAAAGACCTCGTTTAGCCATTTGGGGCAATAAAGAAATAAGACAGCACTTCGGGAGTTGGGTTATCCCGAGCATCTCTCTCTCTGTATATATATATATATAGCATGTAGGTGCCGATGCATCCCCCCGAGGGTCTTAAGACCATATGTCCCCATACAGCACTGCCCATTTGTTTTGGGATCAATGCATCCTGCTAAGTAGTATACGCAGGTCATAAAATGACGAGAGGGTGTCAGACAAGCGGAACAGCCTCCCAGCAGAAGCGGTAGAGGGTAATAAAGCGAGGGAATGTAAACATGCATGGGATAGACATACGGCTCCATCTACATCCAGAGAGATGCGGGGGGGTCCGTCTATAATGAAACGATACTGTATCGAAACGAGGAAACATTCTGCTTTTTGTTTTTACAACTAGATACATTGTAGCGGAAGAAATTCATGAAGATTCTGAGTCTCCAAGAGCAGCAGCACATTATTAATTATTAATAATTATTATTATTATTATTATCATTATTATTTATTGTTTTATATAGCGCCATCATATTCCGTAGCGCTGTACAATGGGTATATAGCAGTTTGATTTAAATGTTTGGGGTCACTGCGGTAAAGCCCCGGGGGGTGTGGGGTAAGAGGAGACGGGGTCACTTACCTCTTGAGTTGCTCTTGCAGTCGGCTGATCTGGAGCTTGGTCACCTCTGATCCCCGGGGCAAAGTCTTTCCTACACAGCGGATCCTTCCAGCCCCGCTCAGACTACACCGCCTGGGGGTCCCCGACAGAAACTGTGCCCCTGTAACACCGCAGCCTGTGCTCTCGGCCACAAATCCACTACTCCTGCAGCCGCGAACGCTCTGCCTATGCCCTGCGTGTGAGCGTGTAACACAATGTATGATTCAGAGACTAGTGACACGGCCCCTCCCACACTCGCTGAAACCCCGCCCCCAGTCCCTCAAACCCTCCCACCCCAGATCCTCTTCTGTCTCTCCGTCATCTTCAGTTTCACCCGACTGCACCCATAACGCATAGAAACGTAGAATCTGCCGGCAGAGCGGCCCCGTTCGGCCCTTCTGGTCTGCCGTAGATTCAGGAGCCGTATGCCTATTCCATGCGTGCTTAAATTCCCTCGCTGTATTACCCTCTACCACTTCTGCTGGGAGCTGCTCCACTTATCCACCACCCTCTCAGTAAAGTAAAATTTCCCACCTGAGCCTCTTTTTTCCTCCTCGTTTCAAATAAGCTTCCCTTCCGTACTTGTTTCTACGGCGTGGATGATATCCGCTTGGATCCCTGACTGAGAATGATGGGAGTAGCAGCTGAAGTCCCAAAAGTTGCTACCCCCTGTCCCGATGTCTCTCATACCCCTGCAGAAAAGCTTGTTTAAATTCCTTTGTGCCCCCCCCCCCCCCCCCCCGGAGTACAATAGGCTGTGTGAGTTTCACTTTAATCAGAAACCAGGCACATCCCCCCACGGCCACAGCGGCCCCCTCACACTCATTAATGCAAAACATCTGGCCCCTATCTGCAGCCACCTCTAGATACCGATAGGCCGGCCTGCAGACTCCGGACGCATGCTGGGGATTTACCTCGCTCTGGCACGCGTTGGGTTAAAAGAAATATTCCTAAGCAACTGAAGAATAGCTTTTTAGTCCCCGTCTTAACCAGAAGAGACAAGACCCAGCCAGGGGCCCGGGGCGAGAACCCAGCTACTGCACCAGGAATCCTTCAGAACGAGCATAGAATGGATCCGGTCAGGGTGAAACTTCCCTTACGGTCTCCCCCCTCCTGTTGTGCTCCTTTTCAGGACTCAGTTGGTTTCTATGCATTTGACATCGTGTTCCCGAGCGCCTCGATCCATACAGCCTGCTGTCTGAACGTATAGCTCGAGACAAGCAGGTTTATTTACACCTTTAATTTATAATATTTTTTGTTTATTTGTTATACACATTATGGGGGCTTTTAGGGCAGTAGAACCCTGCGATCCCCTCATACCCAGCAAACATTCTGACTCCTAGAAAAGAGGGGGCATCAGGGGAGAAAAGAGGGGGATCAGGGGAGGAAAGAGGGTCATAGAACCATAGAATCTGCCTGCTGTAAAGACTCAAACCTTAATGAGTCGTTGGTCTCATCTTAGATCCATGACCATATGCCTATCCCATGCATGTTTAAATTTCTTCACAGTATTTGCATCTACCACCTCTGCTGAGTGTCTGTTCCATTAATCTACAGCCTTCTCAGTAAAACTTAATTACATTCCATCTCAGTCCCTGACTTCCGGTCTCTTGTTGTAACTTTTCCCCTCTTTTGAAATAATCTCCCCTCCTGTACTTTGTTTAATCCCTTTATGTATTTAAATGTCTCTCCCATCCCCCTCTCTCTCTCTCTCTTTATATTGAGACTGATGTATTTGTTTAAACATGGCTGTCCCTGGGCTTAATCCAGTGTTTACGCATTGCTCGGTCACCCCGCGTTGGTGGTACGGCGTAGACATTCAGTTGATCAGTTCTGTTGGCCGCATCCAGTTGTGAAAAACCTGCTGTCCAAGAATATATATCACAACCCCCGCCCCCCCCATCTGTCTGTCGAGAGTCATCGGCCATAAACAATGCTAATAATTAGTATTTTGTTGCCGTCTGCCTGTTTTTGGAAGTGACCTTTGCCCTCCGTTTCACCTGCCCCTGGGGTGTACAACCTCTGATGCACGTTACCCTATAATCAGGTAAACCGATAGCAGTCCCTGTCTGTCTCCTCATCACGTGACCCAAGTCTCGATATACCGAGTGTCACATTAGACACTCAAACATTTGTATGTAGTAGGTCTCAGAAGTCTCATTGTTCCATGTTTTGGGGGTTTTCTCTTTGTGTGACCCCCGCCATACCTGCCCTACTGGGCTGCCAGCCCCTTGTTATCTGCCGACACAAAGTAATCACGCGACGTAATCAGGGTCTTCCGTCTGGTAGAGATCTAAATGAATTCGGAGAAGTTCCCACCGGGCGGAGAACCTGGACGTGTTGATCACACGGCCCCTCTGGACAATTGAGGATCCCATTCACGGGGGACTTGTTGGACAACAACGAACAATCAATCTTTTCTAAAGGCCCCCCCTCGATTAATCTCAATGGGTTGAGGTCATCTACACCATGAGACAATCAACACCTCAGAAGAACCTCAACATTCCATCAAATGAAATCAATAAAGGACTAACGAATTTAGGGTGGAATTAAAACAATTCCAAGGAGGCTTTCGGCAGGTCCTGTTATGTTAGTTTCACCCCCCATGAATGGAGTCGTATTCCAGAGAGTGGCTTTCTTGGAGCCTCTGAAGACTTCTTGGGTTCTTGGCTGAAAACCATGGATGGTCATCTCCACCTTCCTGATGTGAATTGATGGCATCTGGTTTCCAGCTGAGACACTTCATAATATCTACGTTGTGATTATTAGATATTTTTTATTTGATTGTTGGTGCTTTTGAGGGTTCAAATTGGGCGAATTTGATTAACTGGTGGATCTAGGTGGGGTGGCAGAAGATACAACAGCTCAAGTGATCCTCACGCCCGTCAGCATTAGTTTATTCTGGTAACACCGTGTCTGGGAAGCGTCACATAATGATCGGTGATTCATGAATTCATCTGACGGGATCATCAGCTGAACTTTCAACTCTTGATTAAGTATTTCTTTTGTGTTGAGTAATTAACCCCCCCCCCGGGGGGGGGAATCTCTCTGCACCAGCAGCACAGACCAAATAATGAACGTTTCTGTGGAATAATGGTGGGGTTTCTGTTCTCATCTACTGAAATAATATAGACGTTATGGATAGATCAGTGGATCTATGATGTTGGACCCTATGGATCAACTGGTAGACTGGCAAATATAGGAGAAAGAGAGAGAAGAACAAATCCTTGGATTTCTATTGGACTCCAGATCCACATTTACGGCATAAACCTCTTGAGGCTCAATTAAATAATCATTACCATTTCAACCAATGGAGTGTCAGCTCGGCAGAGTGTTGAGTAACTCAGAGGTTGAAGAAGTTTGAGCTTCTGAGATGTGTTTATGGAGAACCACCATGAACGTTTGCAGGAACCCATTCGCAAACTTCCTAAGCTCTGCTTGATACATATTTGTATCTCTATATGACCAAAGATGACCGTGAGATGACCGAGGCTAGTGGTCAAGACTTTGCCGAGACCATTTTAATGTATTCACCATTCCCTGCTGCTTCTATACACATATCGGGGCTTTTAGGGCTGTAGAACCCTGCAATCCCCTCATACCCAGCAAACATTCCGAGCTCCTAGAAAAGAGGGGCATCAGTGGGAGGAAAGAGGGGCATCAGGAACTGGGGGGTTCACCACATAACAGAAAGCACCAGAACATTGACATAAAGGCAACATTCCAAATATGGTTTAATCAACATTTTACTCTCAAAAATAATCTTTACATATATGTACAAGGACAAGTGCCCTTCCCCCAACTCTCTACATTCAAGAGACTTATGGCTCCCAGGAGAATTATTATAAAACGCAACGATGAGGTCATCATAAATGCTTCAAAAATATCATATTATTGTTACAAATCCACGACAGTCGTCGTTACGTCACAGAATGGAAAAGAAGAGATATCAAAGATGAATTCAGTTGCTTTAGAAATTCAAGACAGGTCAGGCAGGCACAGGAGTGGGTTCTCCCGGCCAGTTCAACGAGGTCATCAGGGAATCGGTGATGTCATCACTAATCCTGAATGCCACACTTCAAGTTGGCTGGCACAGCGATGTCTAAGAGGGGAAGCGAGGATTAGACATTAGATGTTAGAAACCTTAATAAGTTCAGACCATAGCAAACATCATATAGCTGGGGATATGAAAAAAAAACTTTGTGGGTCATGTGGTTTCCTGCATGTAGAAGGGACCGCTGAGGTCTTGGAAGCTTATGTGACTCTAGATCTTAGTATGAGGCCAGAATAGATGATAGGTTGAGATATGAATTCCAAAAACAATTAAGAATTCTAGATGTGGGCTTAAAGAAAACGCTGGGATGATTTAGTTGCCGCACATAATTAGAGCATGCCAGCGATTCCACTCAATTGGCCACTTTGTGCCAATGGAAATTATCAGGTTACATTTGTCGGCATCTAATTCAGTTTGGCAAGTAAATCCTAATTACATTTCCCTCTTGTTATTTTGGAAAGCATTCTAGAATGCGACGTTACTTTCTAGACATCGGAACACGTGTTATGGCACAGTGACGCCTAGTGGCCATTATAAGTACTGCACAGGGCATATTCCTCAAATCAGAAAGCAGTGCCATCTAGTGGTTATCAAGGGTAGTGCAAGCCAAGCTTTAATTTTGTGCTGGCCCCAGGGCCACTATCACCGAAGACGAAGGCAGCCAGGCAGAGATTGCTTCCTCATTAAAGTGTTATAGTGACATCCTAAGCAGGCTCGGTGAGCTTCATAGGAGCTCCGTACAGCCCCGATGTTCAGTACCAATCACTATGGAGATTGTGGCACTTTCTCATCTCCTTACCTATCTGTGCAGGCCTCGGCAGATTCAAATTATTCATAATCTTCACAAACTCCCCCTCACTCTTAGTCAGTCGAGGGTTCAGACGTTTCTCTTCCTCCACGGTTGTTACAGTCTGACCTGAAAAAAAGACAAAAAGGGAAAGGTCCGACCAGATACTCAAAGCGTACCCTTAAAGTCCACCGGGTGCCATCAGAAATGCGTGGTACATGCTTACCTTTATAATCATGCGCAGGGTACAGGAGGCAGCTGTCTGGCAGGGTGAAGATCTTGCTGTGCACGGAGTGATACAGAGTATTAGGGCAGCCTGAAAGCAAGCAAGGGGAGAAGTTAACCATTTAAAAGATACTAGAACAGCACACACGCACGCACACACACACTATCTCCAGCGTCTCTCTATTTACATCTGTTATCCGCCTCATTTTGGGAGAATAAAAGAAAATATTCAAATTAATGTAATTGTGAATAAAAATGGAAAATAATTATAAAACCGTCACTTCTGAGAGCGAGCGAGCAAGCGAGCGAGTGACTGCTCGCCCCAACACTCACCCTGCTGGAAATCTGTGCGTCCGCAGCCTCTGATAAGCAGGGCGTCCCCTGTGAACGCCATACTTTTATCGTTCAGGACGTAAGTGAGGCAGCCGTCGGTGTGACCGGGAGTGGAGCGCGCTTCCAGAAACTACGAGCAGAAATACAAAGTATCGCTTAAATTCCTTATTTTATTAGTTCCATTTTTTGTGGGGTAGGTTTGACCCGTAGAAGGAAACGGGGCGTCTACTTTGTCCAGAAAAAAAAAAAATAATAATACTAGGACCCTAAAGAAAATATAACATGGGAGAGGAGAAGCGATTTCATGTTCTGCCTCAGTAAGGGCAGTAAAGATGCGGAATCCACAGCCAAGCTAAGTAACTAATGAGGGAAAAGGGTGAAGCTATGGATGGAAACGGAATCAGCTCGTCCTTCACTCGAGGGACTCTAGAGAAAGCAGGAGCCGCTCGGTACTCACAAAATTCCCAAACTTGACTTCGTCCCCCTCCTGAATGTGGATGTCGGCGATGGCTCCGCTGTCCTTGGAGATAACGCTCTGACACCCGGGAAGCAGCTTCTTCAGCAACCCCGTCCCCGTAATGTGATCCGCATGGCAGTGAGTGTTGGCTGCACGTGGATCAATAGAAATAGAGTTGGGTCTTTACATGAATTAAAGGGGAGTACAGATAACAGATCGGCTCCCATCCGGCCCCCGTCTAGTCGCCCCTCTCTCCTGCTGTAAAGACTCAAACCTTAATCAGTCGTTGGTCTCGTCTTAGATTCAGGAGCCGTATGTCTACCCCATGCATGTTTAATACCCTCACTGTATTACCCTCTACCACTTCTGCTGGGAGGCTGCTCCACTTCAATACAGTTTCACTTCTTCAAGACATGTTGTTATCCAAAGGGCACTATTCTTTAGCACCCTATCTGCTATCAAACTTTAACCAGTACCACGTAGCGTGGATAATTATTTTTAGGGCAGCAGTGATTTCGTTACCACCCTATGAGGTTTTCTTAAAAGGCGACTTAATTACCTGTTCCCAAGATTTGCACGATTATTCCTCCCCATTAAGTTACCCCTCCCTGTTGTTAAGCTGCCGATTGTGGTTGTAGACTTTACGTATGGAGCCAATAAACAACTTCATTGCCACAAGACGCCAACGACGACCTCGTATACACATCGCAAAACCTTCACGATCAATAAACCCTATTACGGGGACAAAGTCCGCCTGCTTCATAACACTTTCTGATGATTTGTTCTGGAACGTTCCGTGAGGTCACCATTCCGTGTCTCCATTCTCGCGTAAAATCCATTTTTGGGATACAAAATTTCAAGTTTTTTGGTAAAAAAATATACATAAACACAAAAAAATATTAATCATTTGATCGGTTAATAAATTGCGTCTCGATACCGTGTCATATTATTACACTAGTGGAGCGGGGCATTGTGAGCTCCCCGGTGATGAAGAGGTTAATGATGGCGTCCTTGAAAATTTCTCCAGACTCTTATTAAGTTACTGCCCCCCCCCCCAGGTTTATGTCACATGACACATTTATGGGCAGAAAACCTGCACTCTGTACCCAATAAAAGCCATGGGCTATAATAGTGCGGGCAGTGTCTAGGCTACTGGGCATCGCGGGGAGGAATAAAATTGATGGATAGAAATCTATGACATCATCAAGCACTCCTGGCTCCTCCCAGCGCTGCCTGACATAATAGTTTATTATTGTAACATAATGACAATGTCAAAATGAGGAGTATTACGATCTTAGATTGTTCTCTATAGAGACAATGTAACAAAACCCCAAACAGTTAGAAACGTCGCCCATTGGTGGTCAACGGAGACTTCCAGAGCTCTGTACTTCCTGGTCGCTGACTCTAATTCAGCGATTGTTA
Source organism: Spea hammondii (assembly GCA_029215755.1). NCBI lineage: Eukaryota > Metazoa > Chordata > Amphibia > Anura > Pelobatidae > Spea > Spea hammondii. Next base: position 33,156,669 of record JARDYJ010000010.1, read on the forward strand.
CATTAGATGATGTCATTTGTCCAGTTTTGACCATTAATATTAATTTTGTTTGTCTTTTTATGGGATGAAGGTGAGAGATGTCGTCGATATATCGCCACCCCGGACAGGCAGCTCTTACCCGCGTAGACCATCTTCAGACCCAGATCCTTAACCAGTTGGGCATCTCGATTTGCCGTTTCCAGCACCGGGTCGATCAGGACGGCCTCTTTGGTCTTCTGATCGGCGAGGAGATAGGTGTACGTGCAGCTGACCGGTTCGAATAACTGAGAATTAGAGAAGGTGGGGTAAGTAAACCTGAGCGTGGAGAGGAGGGTCTCTGGTCAGACCTCGCCTAGAGTAGTGGGGACAGTCCTGGAGACCCCATTTCTAGAAGAATATTGACCTTCTGGAGAGGTTCGGAGGAGGGCAACCAAAATGCTGATTGGTTTGCGGGGTAAAAAGGATAAGGAAAGGCTAAAGGAGCTCAATATGTCCGGCTTGGGGGAGAGAAGAGAGAGGGGGATGGGGGAGAGACATTTAAATACATAAAGTGGTTTAATAAAGGAGGAGAAAAGTTACAACAAGGGACCGGAATCTAACACTAGAGGGTGAGAGGCTGAGATGGAATGGAAGATAGTTGTAGATAAGTGGAACAGCCTCCCAGCAGAGGTGGTAGAGGGTAATACAGTGAGGGGATTAAACATGCATGGGATAGGCATACGGCTCCTGAATCTGAGACGAGACCAACGACTGATTAAGGTTTGAGTCTTTACAGCAGGAGAAACGAGCGACTAGATGGGGGCCGAATGGGGGCCGATCTGCCGGCAGATTCTATGCTTCTATTTTCTTGAGATTCTAAGGATGGTTAGTGGAAGTAAAAGTCGAAGTGGATTTCTTGCCATGAACACGCAAGGAGGGGACTGCAGCCTGAACAACCGGCTAACCTTGTCATCCACCCCGGGATTTCCCTGCTGCCGGGACTGAAATGTAACAAAGTATCCCCGGCTGGTTCCTGAGGTCCCCGCATTCCTCACTCCGCTTCCAGATCTTCTTTCAAACCGCGTTAGCAAATATCCGCCTTACGCCTCCAGCCAGCCGTTTAACTTCCTGAAACAAAGCAATTCTACTCGGCCGGGACGTGTGATGAAAGAATTCCGCCTGTAACTTTAATGTGTCTCAGCATCCTTAGGGTTAATAAGAATATTTACGGGGCACCTTAATTCATCCCCAGGGCTTTGTCGCTCGCTCGCTCCTCCTTGTACTGTGGGGGTTAATCTCATTCAACTGCAAGAAGGCTGCATTTGGGTCTTCGAGTGCTATGTGAAACCTCAGGGACGTAAAGGGTTAAGAAGACCCCTATCCAAACAATTTTGCTGTTTATTCCAATTGTTCTGCCCCAAATTCAACTGTCAGGGAATCCTCGGCAAATGAGTGAACAGCGCAGGGATGTTTGGCTGCTGTGGAGTACAACTCCCATCATGCTCAGAAACAACATTTCAAGACAGTGAATAATAAATGGGGGGGGGGCACAGTGAGGCTTGTAGCCCCCCCAGAGTTATACTGGCAAGCATTGCCTAACCCTGCCAGCTGCAGACCACCTTCCTTTAACTCTTCCTTAAGCACTGAGGGCAAGAAGAGGTTAACTGGACCTTTAAAGGTGCTGAAAGTGTTAAACCAGTCTGTGTAGGTAGACAGACAGACAGGGGGGGTATATTAGGCCAACCTTTTTGTGGGCCGAGAGTGATGGGAGTTTCAGTGCAGCCTGATGTGAGGATGAGCCAGGAAGGGGTTAATGATCTCCACTCACCTGCCTGAAGATGAGCCCCTTGCTGGCCATGGCACTGAATCCTCTGACCTGCCCCACCAGTCCCCTTCCCAGCGCTGCTCCCAACATGTCCCAGTGTCACTGTCCCCAGCTGTCTGCCCCCTCCCCGCCCACACCTCCCTGATAATCCCCCCCAGGGCAGCAACGCCCACCTCCTGCTCCTCCAATCACACGGCACTCTCCTGGGGGAGGGGGTGTGGCCAGCAGTGATTAACCCCTACCCCACTGCAGCCTGTAGAGCGGTCACGTACAGTATGTATTGCCCCATACGTTATTACACCCACAGTTACTGCCCCAGGGGCCACACATGGGTGACATTGGCCCCTAACTGGGGAGGAAAAACTGAAATTACTAAAGACTAACAGATTCTAAGAAACTACAAGGATGCTTGTGTAATATTATTGCTATTGTTGTTATTATTATTGTTATTATTATTATTGTTTTGTTATTATTGTTATTTTTGTTATTGCTGTTGTAATAATATGTGTTTGTTATTTTGTATCCATATTGTTCGGCAGCAGGGCCAGGAGTATCAGGCCGTTGTCTGGGGTATGTGGACCCCCACGGGGGGCACAGGCAATCGCAAAACTGCCCCCAATGTGTACAGGTTGTTCTGGCACCTGTCAGGGGTAAAAGGGATGCGTTCGGAATGCGTGGGGGGCACAGAAGATCTAAATGTATAAAAAAGGCATGGTGTGTGGGGGGGCAACAAACGGGCTTATTGCCCAGGGCCCTATTTGGTCGAGGACTGGCCCTGTTGGCTCCCTTATACAAATTATTATCATTTATTGTTTTATATAGCGCCATCATATTCCATAGCGCTGTACAATGGGCAAGTAAAGGTGTTGTGTTGTATGCCATATAGTCAAGGGTCATTGGGTAGGGCCCCACAGGGCTGTTTGAGGCCAGTAGGGGGGTAAAAGCTAAAGGACCCCAACCAATGATAATCATCTTCTCCAGACATGGTCATGGTGGAGGGGGGCCAAATATTAAGACTCTATCTGCCCCCATGGGCAAGAGGGGCTACCCATCCCCCACATGGAAATACCCCAACCATGCCACTTAACCCCCCCTGTTACTGGAAACTTCCTGGCCTATGGGCAAACTGTGCAGGAAAGGGTTAAACGACTATCTTCATAAATAGTTCCAGAACTGTGTGGTTTGGGGGGGGGCAGGTTTATCTCGCGGGGTTATTATAGAGCGCCGGGTTGCAGTAACGAAACCCGCCGGCATTCGTTCGTATTAATTGTCTCTCTGATTAATCCCTCTGCAGCAATTATGACCGAGCGTTGAAACATAACAAGTGATCCATTAACCGAAAATAGAGATTTCAGAAACTGAATTATTACCGTATTGTTACGATTTGAAATGCTCCTCGTGACATACGTGTGGAATTTTGTACAGCTCTGCGGACTATGACGGCGATATATAAATCAATAAATAATAATAAACATTTGCTTCTTAAATAAACACGTTGCATCGGATATCTCCTTAGGGATTCGGGGTCCGATTCTTGCTCTGAAACTTGAAGATAATAGGATATCGGGGGCCAAAATCGGGGTAAAAATTGAGGATATTGGCAATATATATATTGGAAAGAATACCTCTGCTGGGACCTCGATCCGCGACAGCAAGAAGAATAAGATACCTGCAGAGTCATCGTGATGAATCCCAACGTCTCGTCAACTTCCAAGATAAAGATGGAACCCAAGTCCAGGTCAACCTCCACCAAAAACACGAATGACCCAGAATTCTTTGCTGCTGGTAAAAAGGAGACACGGGACGGGCAACCTAAGACGAGGCCAACCACTGATTAAGGAGAAACGGGCGACTAGACGGGGGGCCGACCTGCAGGCGGGTTCTAGGTTTTTATATAGATAGATATCTGGCCCCTTGCCTCACAACGGGGGATCTTCTTGGTCTCCCTCTTGTAAGAGAAGATCCACCAAAGTTTCCCATTGGATTAGACCAACCCCCCCCCTAAGTGCTGCAGATTCAGAGACCCGGCTCCGCGTAGGCGGGTAAAAAGAAAGCTTGGAATTCAATGAGGCTCCTTAAACAGACGTGTGTAGGGGCCCCTACTGCCCCCCAAAGGCACGATTTTGCCCCTCTATCGCAGGTATTTGGGATCGCTGCTCGCTTGAGTGACACGCTGCCTCCCAAGCTCCGCCCCCCTGGCATTCTGATTCGCTGGAGGTAGAAATAGGAGAGCCTATAGAACTGAACTTCACCCAAGGGGTTATGAACCCCCAAAAATCTTTTGAGTCACCTTAGAGGGAGCATTACAGCCATGTATCATCATACATGGCGTGTGGGGTGGGTTTCCGTGGGGGGGGGTGCGCAGTTCTGCCGATGACCCTTAAGATGTCCTGACTTCTGGGGCATTTATTTACAGGAAATCCCCTGCGCTGCTGCTGTGCAAACGCACACGTACACGGCTCACACCTGTCATACCGCACACGCATTCCTGTCTCCTCCGTGACAATACTCATTAACCCCCGCACTGCCGTACAAGAGAACCAAGACTCCCCCCAAACCCGACTCCTTCACTGGGGCACTTAATCCACATTGGCACAGAATGAAACCGTGGTGTGTGTGCAGGAACGAGCTCATCGTCAGTACACGGCATAGAAACACAGAACCTGCCGCAGATCGGCCCCATCCGGCCCCCGTCTAGTCTCCCGTTTCTCCTGCTGTAAAGCCTCAAACCTTAATCAGTAGTTGGTCTCGACTTATATTCAGGAGCCGCATGTCTATCCCATGCATGTTTAATACCCTCACTGTATTACCCTCTACCACCTCTGCTGGGAGGATGTTCCACTTATCCACCACCCTTTCAGGAAACTGAAAGCGTGTAGGAGATCCAAGGCTTGGACACCCTTCTGACACTGAGTGGGTTAATTTTGTCGTGGCTTGTACTAAATACTGAAGCCGGTGGACGGATGCCATTCATACGCATTTCTCATTCCTCTGACGGTGAAGCAAACACGCATGTTGTCTGTACAGGGAGCTCACACGCGGCGGCTCTGTGTTTCTGTCTATGTAACATGATTCAGCAGTTTCAAACCGCCACAAGGGTGCAGACGTGACCGATTAACTCCCCGGCTGCCACTCACAACCTCAGAGCCTGACATGCTATGAACAGGAGGGGTTAATTCCTCCCATCTAATGAAACACAAAGCAAGCTTTTGGCAACTCACTGTATTCGGTCTATAACTCTCATTATGCTCAGCCACTTTAATAACTGCACTGCCAGGAGAAGAAAGAACACAGGCTTATTATTATTATTATTGTTATTATTATTATTATTGTTATTATTATTATTATTATTGTTGCTACTATTATTATTATATAATTATTATTGTTATTATATAATTGGTATTGTTTTTGTTGTTATTATTATTATTATTATTATATAATTACCGGTATTGTTATTGTTATTATTATTAGTTTTGTTATTTAAATATTGTTATTATTTGTGTGATTATTATATCATTATTTTTGTTCTCTGTTTATTATTATTGAATGTGTTGTTATTATCAGTTAATTATTGTTGTTATTATTATTATTATTAGTAGTAGTAGTATTTAAGTATTGTTATTTTTGTTATTATTATTATTATATAATTATTATTGCTATTATTGTTGTTATTATTATTAGTAGTAGTGGTATTTAAGTATTGTTATTATTTTTGTTATTATTATTATATAATTATTATTGCTATTATTGTTGTTATTATTATTATTAGTAGTGGTATTTAAGTATTGTTATTATTTTTGTTATTATTATATAATTATTATTGCTATTATTGTTATTAGTAGTAGTAGTAGTAGTAGTAGTAGTATTTAAGTATTATTATTTTTGTTATTATTATTAGTAGTAGTATTTAAGTATTGTTATTATTGTTGTTATTATTATTATATAATTATTATTGCTATTATTGTTATTATTATTAGTTGTAGTTTTATGATTTATTTACCCCAGTCTCTTGGAGAAGGGGCAGATTCTCCAGGTCACACAGTCACTCCAGGTCATATATAATCTTTGTGATAATAGATATAATACTAGGGCATGAACCAAATTCATCTAATTAGTGGGTCTGATTTTTAGCCAAAGTTGTTGACTACACTGGGTGTTTATGCAGAATGACTCCCCATTTTTGCTGGTGTCCAGATAATCCTTTCTTACTTTACTGAGAGGGAGGTAGATACATGGAACAGCCTCCCAGCAGAAGTGGTAGAGGCTAATACTGTGAGGGAATTTAAACATTGCATGGGATAGACATACAGCTCCTGAATCTAAGACGAGACCAACGACTGATTAAGGTTTGAGTCTTTACAGCAGGAGAAATGGGTGACTAGACGGGGGCCGGATGGGGGCCGATCTGCCAGCTAGTTCTAGGTTTCTAAAATGATTTGTAAATAGAGACATTTTCACTTAAGATATTAACCCTTGAAAACTCGGAAACACCAGTAGACTGTGGTTTGTCATACTGGGATCTAAGAAGAGCCAAGAGGGCGCTGGGGAGAGTTTTATTAAACTTTATTAAACACTCAGAATCGGCTCATCAGACCCGCGGAATCTACAGCCTGTCGGACTTGTAATTGAGTAACACGCTGAATCTCCACGGGATCGTCCGACCCTGAGATATCATTTTTTTCTTCAAATATTTATTTATTTCCGTCTCATTTTCGAAGATCATTATTGGTGACTTCTTACAACGTCATGGAATCCCGCCGTCTGTCTAGATGGAGAGAAATCGAGGTGGTTAATGACAGGACTTGACTCACTCCGACCGCTAATTAAACCCACTCCTGAAATCCCCATCATGATCCCCTTCCAACCATTAATGGAATGTGCTGCGCATGGAAGCTCCTTGCAGTTGTGTTGGGTGTTCTCCTCAAAAGCTCATCATGTAACTCACCTGGAGCCGATGATAGACCCAGTCTAGAAGTACAGTGAGGTTAGTGTAGACCCCGGGGCGGTTGGGTCTACCACAGCCCTCACCCCAGCTTACGATCCCCACCTGCCACCATAGACCGTCTTCCTGGCAGACCAAGGGTCCTCCACTGTCACCCTGAAGAAGACACATTTACAAGAAGAATGTTAACAAGAAAGGATTCCAAAATTCTCTTCCTCCCCTGCTCTTCATAGGAGGTGGGAGGCAGTGGGCTCATGTATGGGAGGCAAATATGCACTGAGGAGAGGTAAAAGCCCCCAGATGATACCCTACTGTGGACACCTTCAAAGCATCTTTTGCTTCTGGAAAAGTCAAAGTTTATTAAACGTTTTTAACACATATCTGTATTCTGTAACCAGTGTGATACTGGTTCCCGGGGCGTATAATTCCCAGCATGCACTGGGCCGCCCCTAAATGGATCGGCTGCTTGAAGTGAATTCTTTGAAGAAGTTTCTTCTGTCTTATAACCCAGGAATCGATATATTAGCATTGGGTTAGAAGTCATTGTCACTAATGGCCCATATAGAGATAATTCTCGTTTATCAGGACACTATATGGCAGGTTTCCATAGGTAATCAGCTTGTCGGAGAGCGGTGCTATCACCCCTCGTGCATCAGTTCCAGTTAAGCATGGGACGGAGTGATAACTCATGTAAGGCAGGGGTAAGCTATCTCCCAGCTGTCTACAATATAACCCGCAGTGAGAAAGGACCCGCACTGCAAACCTTTAGTATTTTACATATATTGTGGTGATCGAGTAACTCGAAAATGTAGTGGTGGTTTCATGGCGACACAACCAAGAAATGGGGGCAAAGGAAGCAGCCAATGGATGATGGAATCCTTCTTACTCTTGCCACACATTGGCTACAGGGTGTTCTGGTTTAGAACACTGGCATTCTGGTATCATCTCCCCATTCCTGCCACTGATTGGCTGATTCAAGCAGCCAATCAGTGACAAGCGTCGTTGGACCACAGAGGAAATGAATTTTGAGATGCTTGCACAATTTTGTAATTGTGTAAAAATATATATATTTTGTAAAATATATATATATATATATTTAATTAAAAAATATATATAATTTACATTTACAGAATTCTATTTACAGATAAAAACAATAAAAAAATTGATGCATTAAACTGAAAGGGAGTTTATCTATAAATCAATATCTGGCGGCTATTAGGGGTCATTACTAGATTAATACTTCAAACCCTACGTCCCCGGCAGCAAAGTTAATGACATTATTTATTATAAATAGTATTTACAGCACATAAAGTACGAGTTTGGTTTATGATGGGTATAAAAATGTAAAGGATTACTAACTAATAGCAATTCAACTTTATCGCTGTGAGAGTTCAATCCTACTCTTCTGGTCTGGTAAATATAATATATTTCGAAAAGCATTATAGGTGTGAAAACGGGGTAAAAATGTGGAAAAAAAGACTGCGCTAAAGGAAAAAAACGCACCAAAAAAAAAAAAAAGAATGATGCAACTCACAGATAAATGTCAGATTTTTAGCTCCAAAAAAACACATTGAATTAGTTTTTAGATTTTTATCATTTATACATTTATCTAGAAAATATGGTATTATTAATATATAATAAATTACATATTTTTATTATTATTTTTAGAATTATTGATTTCCTCTATTCTTAGCAGTTTTGGGGTAGATTAGACATTACAGGATTAACATATATTTGGAATACATGGTTGTCGGCAGTAGGGGACAAAGAAGGGCCACTTGTCACCCCCTGGAAATCCTTGGATATACTTTATATTTTTTTTATTTTGGACCCCATGAAAAAAAAAATCTGGGAATGCCATGTCAAAATATCCTGATGTGTCTTACTTTTATGTATGGGAGTAGAAGCCTGATGCAAACAATGTAACTTCTATAGAAAAATGTAGAATTAACAGAAAAACAAGAATTTGGTAGTAATAAGAATGTTCTATCAAGGAGAAGGACCTGAGTCATGTCATAATGGTCGGGGGAAATGATGGCTCCTGTCTGTCTAAAGCTGAATTTATAGAGTTTTTTGTACCTGGCATGAATCTACTTTGCCGTCCCGGTACCCGGCACACAGCATGCGAGAGCTGATCATCCCCGGATAGTGGGAAGACTGGTTACAGATATGGCTGCTGATTAGATGCACCTTGGCTTCCCTGAGGACAGGAGACAGCTGACCTGGAGAAAGACAGAGAGACCAAAAGGGGATCTCGGGGCAGAGAAAAGGAAAGAAGGGAAGGTTTGATGGACCATCGTCTCGCATAGACTACGTAAGATGCACAAGTAAAAGCAAAGTAACAAATATGGATGCATATTTAAATACATTCTAAATCATTGTTTACTAGCATTCTGTTTGTAATGTCTATCACCACAACAGAGATGTTATGAAGGAGGCTGGAGAAAGCCCGACAGAAAGAAGAACCCCTGTGGACAGGTCTTCTTCTCCAGGTTGACCTGTCTTACTTCTTACTACCTAAATTCTGGAATTATGGGAGTTGTTCTTCGTTGATAACCTGTAGGATGAACATTACCTGTCCTTGGTTTAATGTGCTGTCTTTCTATAGATTTCTGAAATAAGGTTACAGTGTGTCTGGTTGAGCCATAAAAGAGAACTTTCACCCGAGTAAAGCCTCAGTCAGCTCCTTACCACCCTCGCTCACATGGCCCCAGCCGCTAATCCAGCAATTTCCTGTGGTCTGGAATTGTTGGCGGGTCCGAGGAAGACAAACAGGACGAAGGGTCTCTGAAAGAGAAGATGGGTAAAAAGAAAGGTCAGCGAGGAACACTCAAGATGAGAACAAATCAACTCAACTACCATACGAGGTTGGGAACAGCAGTTAAAGGGAACTCTAGATGGCCTTGTCTCTGTTGCCTGCGTGTGTCTGGATCTATGACCCTGACGGACACAGAGTCTTAGAGGTCCTAGGGCTTACCGGAAAATCTCATTGGCTGGCTGGTTTTCAAGAGGGCCACATCATAGTCATTCGTCTCGGAGTCGTACTGCCCGTTATAATATATGTTGCGGACGGAATGGGAGGGTGCTGGGTTTAGAGAGACCGAACCGGCATGGACCTTCCATCTTCCAACTGTTAGGAAGCTGGAACTAAGATAAAAGAGAAAGCGCCATATTCGCAGCTTGTGTTGCAGTCAGAAGGAAGAGAACACAAGAAGAGCAAAAGCTACTCACAGCACGAAACAGTGGGCAGCACTTATCACCCACTGGGAAGAGATGATTGATCCCCCACAAACGTGGCGACCATCCCAAAGAAGGCTGACCTGCCATGGCCAGCGACCCCAAGTAGCTGGTGAGCCCCCTACAATACGGTGACTCTCCCCAGCAGGACGTCCACAATCTGCAATTAGAGTTGGATTTATATGATCTTAATGGAACATTTAGGCAAGCCTCTGGATGAGGGTCTTCTTACCCCAACATACAGGTTCTCCAAAGGCCATCCCTCCTTCTGAATTCCCTTCTCCTTATCCACTACACCTTGGTCCTCCCTATTTTAACAGGTATGGTTCTCCCTAATAGAGTAAGGTATGGTGCCTCCTCTCACCTGTACAGTGAAGCGAAACGCCTTCCTGAGTGGGACAGGTGACTCTGTGAAGACAGAAGAGATTCTATGCCAGTGTCTGCAACCCCAAGGACCAAGAGCATAAAATGTGAAGGGAAAAAAACACACACATTCATAATTACACCTTCTTTTGTACACAGGCTACTCATGTTTCAGGCGCAGACTCTGCATAGTCGTGGAATGAGCCTGTCGCCGCTGGTGGCCGTACTGGAGTAAAGATTGGCACCTGGATTGTTCAGGACTTCTATGTTTAGAATGCCATTGAGTGTGGGGAACAGCGCCCCACTGTGGTTGTTTTAGTGATAGAAAACGGAACTTACACCGGGCTCAGGAAACTTTCAATATTACTGGAGGAGCCAATGGTTTTATTCACTACAGCAAACGCTTCCAGGACGGTGGGCTCCGTGGCAGTGAGCGGTACCGGTGAAGAGAGTGTGTGGCTAGACATGAGAGAGAGAGCAGGAATCGTTAATGGAGTTTTAAAAAGGAATACTTACAGACAGAGGACAGAATCCTATAGAGGGGAATTAGAATGTAGACAGGTAGCCACTCAAGAGTATAGGTAGCCAGGCAAACAGGAAGGTATTCCGTAGGGGTCACGGAACTGGAACAAATGAGAAATAAAAAACACAGAGACGGTCATGTCTAAGCAGAGCAGAGTACTTAGTTGTTTACAAAGGCAACCTGTCAAACCCCAGCTCTCTGCATACAGTCCAACCGTGGGTCGGCATCCAGCCCTGGTGACACACGGTGTAATACTTCCCCGCGTTCGCACTATACACCTGTAGCAGTGAACGGCCTGTGAGCAGTAAGACAGGGTTCCTGTATTCTGTGGATCCAACAGGAGGACATTGAGTGACCGAGCCACTGGAACATTTCAAGAACAGGGGTTGGATTATTGGAGTTCAGCAGACAATTGTAAAAATTACAAAGAATTCCCATTTTCTGTCTGTCTGATCTAAGCCTAGAAGTTCGCCTTCCAGTTTGAGATCTAAGAAGATTATTAAATGTGGGTGATGCCAGCATTTCCTACACATCTGGAAGGCACTCTGGACACTGGTACTGATGGTCTACAGGAATTCATAGATGATGAACTGCACCCAAGATGAATAGATCCCCATCCCAACCCTTGACTTGGGCAATAGGGACCGGCCACCCCATCAGTCATCTGTGTTGATACAAGGAGGAACTGAAACAGATTGACTCTGGGTTCGTATAAGTCTTACTTACCAGTGGCGCTGGTCCGGTTGCTCGGAAGCCTGCTGGGAGGACAGAGATTGGCACTTCCTCCAAGTGAGCAGTTTAGAGACTGGTCACAATTCTCTAAAAAATCAGGACAGGCTTGTTGGACTGCAGGGTGGTAGAAATAATGCACTGAGAAAAATCAGCAAACGGATGGGATTTAATACGCAACAGGATAACTTTTACAGAAAGATACAGAGAAGGGTTAAGATCCCTGCAAAGTGTCCCATTTTAGAAGGAACAGTCCCTCCTGGTGCCCCAAGGTTCTACAGCCCTAACAGACTTAATTCCAGAAATTGCTATCTATAGATGATAGATAGTCTTAGTAATGCCATGCCTCTTGCTACACCTCTATCCATATCCACTAAAACAAGACTGTCCCTCTTGGTCAGCGACCAAGGAGCATCCTGTTGCCTCCCTTTGGCCCGGTTGATATAGATTATCGATAATAGAAAATCCCAGTTTTATGGGCCACTGGGCACCTGCCCTCTTACCTTAAAGTTGCCCCTGGTTCCTGGTACTCACATAAGAGGCAGATGGACAGAGCGGTGGCAGCTATGGTCACAATGACAGAGATGTGAAGGAGTATCTTGGAAATATGATGCAGGGAACACAAAGATTCTCGATCATCAGGACTGCAGGGTGTCTCAGATCCAGAAACATCTGAAGGACCAGACAAACAAAAAAAGACTCATGTCACTGCCACATCTCCAAGAACATCAAGCCAATCCTCCATCGTTCACAGATCCAATCTGCTCCCTCTTTTCCTCCCCACGCCCGGTGTCCTCACTCTGGTTCTGCTGGTCGGTCACAGTTGATATAATTATGGCGGCTTCGTCAACCACCTGGGAGATGCAGCCATCAGCCGATATTCGGGCCTCAAGGCAGTATTCTGGTAGCGAAGTAGAAGAATTCCCATCCTACGTGACAGAGGAAAGGAGAGTGAGAGAGAGATCTAACTTTGTGTAACACAAGCAGATGATCATACCTTCTAAGAATCCCAGTTTAAGACAGACAATCCCTCGTGGGGACTCAAATCCCTGTGTCCCTCTTACCTTCCCCAGATGTCCCTCTTTCCTCCACGGGTGCCCCTCTTTCCTCCCTTGATGCCCCCTCTTTTCTAGGAGGTCAGAATGTTTGCTGGGTATGAGGGGATCGCAGGGTTCTACAGCCCTAAAAGCCCCGATAATGTGTATAGAAACAGCAGGGAATGTTTATAGATTAAACAAAATACACAGGGGGTTTATCTGACTTAGTTTGTGGGGTATCTATATGTGAATGCATCTGAAGCCATATATTTATTGTACAAAACCAGAATCCCACCTCTTCCCCTTGAGCTCCTGGAAAAATATCAAACAGACAAACTCTCGATGGTTTCTAGAAAAATTAAAACAAACAAAAAAGAAGAGTTTAGCCTTAAAACCAATAATAATTTATATATATATATATATATATATATATATTAAGCAATTTTTAATGTAAGCCTTACAGCTTGGTCCCGTCTTAGATTCAGGAACCATATGCTTATCCAATGCATGTTTAATACCCTCACTGTATTACCCTCTACCACCTCTACTGGGAGGCTGTTCCACTTAACAGTTGCTATGGAGATCACTTTTGGACCAGAACCACATAACTGGGAACGTTCACTAAGTTCAAAGATCCGAGTAGATTTTGCAACGCTAAAAGTTTTTCTACAACTTATTTCAATGATTGTATGTGTAACAGTGTAACAAAAAAATGACACTTTTTTTTCCTATCAATAAATGTGTATTTATCCTCAAGAAATCTTACGCAGGTTACGGAAGACCCTAGTTTTTAGGAAAAGATGTCCCCTCTTTACCTTTGTCATGATCAGTGGCCATTCCACCGTGGTCTTCTCAATATTTCATCCCACCACTTGGGTGGCCACAATGAAGAATGGTTAAAAAGCACAGCTTAGTCCTTTGGTCCAGATACATCCATGAGGCTTCCAGGAATGACCAGCCTCATCATGGTGAGGTTTCCTACTATCTGGAGAAAAAGCATCTAGATAGCAGCAGAAGGAAAATTCTAAACCCGAATGAGTTGGGATCCTCCTCTGCTTCCTGGAGAGGAACCATTAGAAAGATCAGGTGTCCTCCAGAGGGTATAGCGTTACAGACAGGGTCAGTGATGAACAGGTGTCTCCGAGCTACAATGATACCTCTAGAACCTGCCTTATGGTCGCTTTATAATAAAAGACAACGGCGGAAACCCCATAGGGACAGAATTTTTAGGAAATAACATGATATTATTATTCCTGCAGATTGAAATATATAAAAGATCTAAGATAACAAAAATATAAGGGGAGTAACAGGTTAATCTATAAAGAAAAATATTTCATATACGTGTAAAAGATTTCAAAATATATGTGTAAAAATTCTAAATATACGTGTAAAATATTTCTAAATATATGTGTAAAAATTCTAAATATACGTGTAAAATACTTTAAAATATGAGTAAAATTTCATAATATGCGTGTAAAAAGTTTCTAAATATATGTGTAAACATTTTAAATACATATGTGTAAAAGATTCCATACTTTGCTGGAATGCAAATTATTTTTTAGATGAAAAATTGTGTCTTAGTATCATTTCTAACAGTTAATAACACTTTTTTTCAATTTAAAATAAAACTTTTTTTTACATTTTAACCAATAAAAAAAAAATAGTGAAATGGTTGCTCAAGTTTACTTAATTTATTTCCTTGAAATACTAAAAATAAATCAACGTTATATTTTTTTTTTTTAAAAAGACAAATTTTATTTTTTGTTTTAAAGAAATTCCCAATTTCTTGAAGAGATTGCCTGGAAAAAAATAATAACAATAAAATATAAAAAAAGTGAAAAAATAAATAATAAAAAATAAAAAAATTGTATTGGTGAGTCTGGAACGTGGTGCCGGAATGTTTTTATATTTACTCTCCATCATTCAAGGAGGGATCCAGAAAAAAAAAATAATTTGTGCCAATTATATTGGCATCTGAGGCTTTCATTCTTTACGCAATACATCTGAATGAAGAATGGACCTCTGAGGTCTTGAAAGCTCTTCATTCACACACATATACGTGTGTCCTCTGCCAGACCAAGGACACTCTGTGATTCTGTAACAAAGGGATCGTGTACCCTGACACCGGCCGATCAGATAACCCTCATTTATTTATAAGGAGTGGGTCTGTGCTGTCTTGTCTTGCTTCGCTCTTTTATTCCTTTCTTCTTTACGGCCGGAATAGAGAAGACTTTATACAGAGCTCTATAACCGGGGGACGTTTTACACCGATATATACAGATTATACGTTCGGCATCGTAAACACGTAGGATTACCCCGTGTCTTTCACATGTAAAATGCTAAATCGCTAATTATTCCCATTTTAGGTCATAATTGAGTTTTAGTTAATTAACCACCTCAGGCAACAAATGGAATAGTCCAAAAGCATGTTGCTATGGAGATCACTTTTGGACCAGAATCGCTAAGTTCAAAGATCCGAGTAGATTTTGCAACATTAAAAGTTTTTCTAGAACTTCTTTTTTAATGATTGTATGTGTAACAATGTAACAAATAAATGACACTTATATATTCTATCGATAAATGTTTATTTATCCACAAGACAAATAACGCAGGTTACGGAACTCCAAATACCCAAGTTTTTATGAAAATATATATAACATATATATATATATATATATATATATATATAATTGTTATTATTTATATATATATATATATATATATATATATATACACATATTATTTATTAAATAACATCAACAATAATAGTAACACGCAACTATATTAAAAAAATATATATATATTGTTTTATATACTACATGTAGTGTATAACATAATAATTTGTCTACATTATTATTTCTACATTATATGGGATATATTTGTATACGGGTTGCTATGTGGGCCCCTGAGTATCCCGTTCTCCGTCATCCCGCTGCAGAGCGGAGCAGGTTTGTCCTGCCCGGGCCGCCGTAGCCGCTCACGGCAGTTCCGCCAGCCCCCCTCTTCTCTGTGTCTGCGCCCCTCCCCCTGCACAAAGCATCCTGTGTGTGCACCCCCAAAGCCCGTGCACCCCCTCAGCCAGCGCCCTGATACCCCCGCGCCCCCTCCACCATCAGCAAGGTGAGTATAAGGCGGGGGGCCCGGGGCAGATAGCGGGAGGAGCGGAGGGGCGAATCCATCTCTCGCTGGATATTATACCCCCCTTCTATTTATGAAGAATTTAACCCCTCAGCTCCCTGCAGACCACAGGCCCTCGTATGACCAAAGAGGGGTTAATGATGCAAAATGTCAAAATGCAGCCCCCCGAGAACCCCCCGTTTCCGTTATTTGACTTTTATTTATATCGAGATCCCCGTGACTGCCCCGGCTGACTGCTGAACATTATTAACGCCACAGGATTGCCTGATTTTAACTTATTTTATGTTTATATCAAATAATGGAAGACTCGTATTATGGGTATTTTGTTTACATTTGATTATTGCTGTGGCTGCAGAAAATTAAATACGTTTCCCCCTTTTTTCCATAACAACTTTCCCAGTAAAAATGCAATTATTATTATTATTATTATTTACTGCCAGTCAAGACAAGATATGTGATTTTTTTATTTTTTATTTGTATTATTATTATTAGCCACTTGAGATCATATTTATATTATTATTATTATTATTTACTGCCAGTTGAGATAAGCTGTGTGATTATTTTTATTTGTATTATTAGATATTTATACTATTAATATTATTTTAATTACTATTGTTAACTGCTAGTTGAGGTAAGATACATGATGATTTTTATTTGTATTATTAGATATTAATATTATTATTATTTATTATTATTAACTGGCAGTTGAGATAACTATTTGTATTATTATTGTTTGTAATATTTGTATTATTATTAGCTAGTTGAGATAAGCTTTGTCATTATTATTGTTTGTATTATTATTATTAGCTAGTTGAGATATTATTATTATTATTATTTACTGCCAGTTGAGATAAGATATGGGATAATTTTTATTTGTATTTTTATTATTAGCCACTTGAGATCATATTTATATTATTATTATTATTATTATTGTCTGCTGGTTGAGATTATTATTTGTATTTTTATTATTTGTATTATTATTATTAGCTAGTTGAGATATTATTATTGATATTATTATTATTACTGGCAGGATGAGAGATTTTAACCCTGTGAGTGCCGCATTATTAATAATGTATTAGTAAATTTGCACCCAGGCACATAAAGGAATGACCTGCATACCTGTAACGCTCACTCGCTTTTACATGTATGTTATTGGATAAGACGTGACGTCTAGCCGTGTGGAAGGCGCCAATGCAGCCATTTAAACGGTTAAAATGTTTTAACGTATTTTGGTGGAAGGTTATGCATGGGGGGGGGAATTCTGGTGCAAAGTTTGAAGTCATCTTATTTCCATAGCAACCAATAGGATGCTTCAATCAGCAAGACCGCTCCATCGGTTGCCGTGGCGATAAGATCACTTTTAAAACTTTGCACCAAAGGTGTTATTTAAACCTCACCTCACGTGTTTTCAGAATCGGATCATATATAATAAGACCCCCTAGTTAGTCTGTAATGGCCCTGGTGGGTTTTTAACTCTTAGCGGCTCTGTATGTTTCCACCATTACACCTTAAATACATGGAAACCTGAAAATGACAAATGGTTTGGTCCACCGCTGATAGAAAACTGATGGTTCTTTCCTTTGCGCCCTAATTCCTTAGACCCCCTCTAACGCTAGCAGCGTCCTGCCCTCCAAGCGCTCTCCGTACTTTAATTTACCCCGACGATCGCTCTGCGGCTTCCTGGTTCCTACAAACATTATATTCTACCGCTGAGGTCTTCCTGCAATAAATTTAGAACAGAGCTTTGTGTTATTAAAAAAAAATGTTTCCGTTTGCCCTTGAGGGTAATGAGCGGGTTTAAAGGGACCGTCTGAGCTCCAATGCCCAAAGACGCAAAGATCTTGTTTTATATCCTTATGTTTTAGTGCATTTGGGTGGTAAGAGTACCGAGTGTCTCGTGTTAACGTTAGGCCAGAAGCTGGTTTTATGGGCACCGGGGCTTCATTCCATGACAGCGATCCCGGAGATAAGCGCGATGCGTCACCCGTTACCCTCAACCATTCACGGAAGCTTTTATGAAACGATAGGCTTCCAAATAAAGTGCTTTTAATCTGGCGTCTGGCTCGTCATCCGTATGTCTGTCTTATCACAAAGCAGCATCGTCCCTCTTTGCCCAAGTAGACCTTCGCGAGCATTGGCTGAGCGGCGGCCATAGACCAGTTAGCGGCCATTAGCGATACTCTCCAGCCATCGCGTGAGCGTTCGGGGATATGCTCGCTGAGCGTCCCCTTATATATTTTTGCTCTGTTTCTCCGCCATTCGCCGTGTAGGAGATGGTGTCCCATCATGGGTACTAGACAGCTGTAGCGCCCTCTAATGAGACCCCTTGGTACATGCGCACAAATCGCTTCCCGCCCGCTGAGGGGGCTGATCAGCAGGAGTATACTCGCTGAGTAATATGCGTTTGTGGCTGGTGTGGATGCTTGGGGCTGTAGGCTGTTGCCTGTATCTGTAATCCTAGGCATCGATTGATCAAGGCCACCTCAAAGCTCTTATTGGACTTCATTGCCCAGAACTCAAAGCCAGTTGCCCAGTATTGCGTCCAAGTTGTTGTAAGAGCTTTATCGGTAGTCAGACGCAGGCCGAGCCGACAAAGGAAAGCGCGCATGCCCTTCCGACATTCCTCCAATGCTCCCTTCGCGCATTCCTTCAGGCGTCTCGGTTTATTATTATTATTTTTCATTTGTAATATGATTGTTTTCTTAGTCTCTTGTGCCTGGCCGTTGTCATAGAAACCTTAAACCCAGAGTCGTCACTGGATCAGGATCTGTTTTGATTCTTAAGCCACTAACTGGTTCAGCCGCTCGTATCTCTACATCCAGATTGAAGAACCCAACAAATGGCTTCTCTCCAGCCGTCCTCGGACTCCAATTCCCATCAGCCGCAGCTTGCGGTGCTCAGGCGAATGGGATTGGGCTGCACTTCGCTTGAGGAAAGCAACAGCTAGGATAATGTGATTGGCAGTCCACCCACGGCAGTTTGGCCTGATGGGATTCGTAGTCCAAAGCAGCTGGAGAGAAGCGGCATCAGCGTTAACAATTATCCACGGCGTCGTTTGCCTTTCTAAATGGAAGAAAGGCTTGGCTGTGGGAGGGAAGAGGTTAAAGGCTGTTTATGTGGTTTTTGCGTGGCTGTCGTATTTTCAGCAACAATATAAAAATATATCCCCTTCGTAAGCGGCAGATTCCAGCTCGACGGGGTGGGCCTGCGCCTTCGCCTGCCGCAGCTCTTTTAATGTTTATTTTTGTTCTTTTGGGAAAATAAGGTTCTGCTTTCTTTTTTTTTTTTCCTTTTTTGAAATGAAAACATTTTATCGCAGGGAGTGCTGCGTATAACACACGGGGCGTCTGATACACGGGGCGTCTTCATACAACGCCTGGGCCAAAGGAAGGGTCTCAGGGTCACAAGAGGGGTCTTCCCATAACTTACTAGAAACGTTTAAAAGGGGTCTCCGTAAATAAATGTCTTGGTGTTATGTGTTCCGTGACGGTCGTCATCATAGAGAATGTTGGTTACATGCGTCCTGTTTGGTTATTTTAACCACTTCCCTCTTGAAAGCACCTAAGGATTTTCAGCTGACCTCATGAGCGGTCTGCTCTGAGAAGTTGTCCTCACCAGGTTCTTCATGGCCAGGGTGGTCCAAAGCTTTTGATGTAACATCTAACATCTCGGGGGCCAGGTTTTGGCTGCCTTCTCTCAAACGGAGTCTCATCCTTAGTGGAAGCTCTCGGGGTGTCCACGATTTTGGCCATTAATCTTGTCAGCCGCCTACTTGTTAATGTGTCCGGGTGTTTTCATTAAAGACAAGTCACGATATCATTAAGAAGTTGCAGTTACAGGTATCTTAAGCCGAGAGACCCTTTTGTAGCTAAATAAATATATCCAGTTCCCTTTTTTTATTACACGGAGCCTCCTTTCTCCGGCTTAATCATATTGTTCATGTAATAACACGGACTGGAGAGACATCTCACTCCTTGTGGCATGTAACGACGTACGACTTGTAAAGGCGTGGGTCTGTGTGCCGTCGTATGAGTCTCCCCCCTGTTGAAATCACCCCTCGTGTTATAACGGAAACCTCACTTTTTCTCCATTCTTTGTAGGATTTTCTCGTGTCTGAAGATGTCTATATCCAGTAGACAACACTGAACCGTTACTAAGGAACTATGTCATGATGACTGACCACTATCAGGATACGGTCCCTCTTGGTGAGTCCTGGAGTCCCACATTGTTAATTCTAGCGCAGAGAAGTCTATAGTGGTACGACGGTTGGTTTTCGTAAGCCTCAAACGTATAATTGGCTGTTAGGATGCCTGCGACACTGAGTTTAATGTATGTGGCTGTTCATTTCACATGGTTTTCTTCTTGGACGCAGGGTGGCACCACTGACTATATATCCCGCTACTTGCCGGTATCACAACAGGTATCGATGTTCACAGCAAGTACATCTGATTCTTCCAGCTGGTGGTCTCGTGGTGAACAGACCGACCGGCTGGGAGACCTGTAGATATCCTAGTCGTGGAGGAACCTTCCAGCCTTCCAGGGCAGCATTGTAGACCAGGACAACCTTCACCTAACCCTGTCTGAACAAAAAAAGAGTAAGAACGGGGCATTTATTTTTATGATACTTCTCTATTGACCTAGATGTTTAACAGCTGAGTAATAATAACATACAAATCAAAGGGAGCACATTTGATACTCCCATCACACATTTGGTTTGGTTATGGTGCATTCTGTGGGCCACCTCTGTTCTGGATGATTAGGTGACTTGGCTTGGTGGACTCGTTATCCCCGATCGTCTCTCCAAGTGCGTGGTTGAATTAATAAACAGTCTTCTGCTTTTTGTACGCTCCCAAATCTTGCCAGGGTCTGAGGAGGCCTGTCCTGCATTGTTCTCTTTTAAGTTACTTTCAAGACTGATTTAACTATACACTTTACAGCTAAACCCTAGTAGCAGGAAAAGCTCACTCGGAGATGGTCCTTCATAGTACACAGTCAAGGAGTTCAAGCGGCAAAACAACTTTTTAGTGGAGAAACCCATGAAAATGGTGCCCTCCATTGCATGACACATCCTCAGAATATCTCTTTAACGTATTACCTTCCAACACTGATTTGTGTACCTGATATTGTGTCCTTGTTTTTAGAATTCAAAATCTTGTAAGCACCATTTCTGGCAGTGATGGAAACCTCTGAAGATTCCTATGTTCAGGAGGACAGTCGAGCAAGGAATAGTCGCAACGAAAGTAAGAATTGAATAACCGTAATCAAAATATTGTACTTTTTGATACTTTGTCATGAGGAGTGCCAAAATCACATTTTTGTTTTTGTCCCCGTAGTTTCAGAGTGTTGGACCGCTATAAGGCCAGAGGATGGGAGACCATTTGTTCCCCTCCTTGGGAAGATACCTGAAGGCCAGTCTTCTTCTCAGACTCCGATGATTTTGAGTAATGTTGACGAACACCAAAACCGCTGGAGAGAAAAGCCATCGCAACGCTTGATAGAGGCAGAAACAACTTGCCAGCCTGGCTCTGTGTCAACAGAATACGGTTATCCAACTGCACAAAGTTCTACGGCCTTAACTCTCATGGATAAGCCAAGAGCCAGAGAGCCAAGCACTGCAGATCAAGGGGCAACAGAAGCGAGGGTGACAAGAACCGTGGAGGACACCAGCTCACAGCCCGTGTTACATGGAGTTACACCAATGCCAACAAGTTTTGGTAAAGTGGACAAAGTAAGTGGGATGCTTTGCAGGCCACATGGTTGGCCTAATATTGACCAGCAGGCAAGGAGTGTGGATGCAAACAAAAGAAAAGATATTGGGTCTTCAGAACAACCAAGCCAGAGATATTGGGGTCTCTTCCAATGCTCCTTCTGCAATTTTGTTTTCCAGGATCTGTCTGAGCTTTTGCAGCACCAGGAGACCCACAACCAAGATAAGTTCCAGGGCATTGGCCACGAGCTGGTTCAGTCGGATCAACCGGACGAGATCACATGTGAGTGGAGAAGATACCGCTGCATTGTGTGCGATAAGATCTTCTGCAAGCAGTCGTCACTGGTCACTCACCTACGTATACATACAGGCGAGAAGCCATTCTCCTGCCACGTGTGTCGGAGGAAATTTAACCAACGCACTAGCCTCACTGTCCACCTACGGACTCACACAGGAGAGGCACCATTTCGCTGTACCAAGTGTAGCAAGAGCTTCCGTCAGCAGTCCAATCTTACACATCACATGAAGAGCCACCAGAGAGCGGAAGAGCTTGATGGAGGAAACTGGAGCGAAGAGAACAGGGCACCCGGACTTCCATTGATGTATCTGATATCTGACGGCAATGACACCGGTAACGAGGTTTGGGGTACTAAAGGCCCTGTTCTGAAAGGTGGTAAAGAAGAAGAGCCTGCAGCTTGTAAAAGACCCTATGTCTGTGGTCACTGTTTCAAGCGCTTCACGCATCAATCCAACCTGATGGTTCACCAGCGCATTCACACCGGGGACCGATCATACCGCTGCCAGGAATGCGGCAAACATTTCACGCGGAGAACCAGCTTGATGGTGCACCTGCGCGGCCACACCGGAGAAATGCCGTACTCCTGCCAGCAGTGCGGGAAGAGTTTCCGCCAGCAGTCCAACCTTCTTTACCACATGAAAAGCCACGCGGGACAGACTGACCCGAAAACAGAGGTTTCCATTGGCAGTCCCAGCAAACAGATGGTGAAGCTCTGTGGGCAGCTGATCGGGCCATCTGGCCAGTACGTTGAGAGAGAATACTCACAATTGCTAAATATCGGCAGTGTTGGAGCAGTGAGAGGGGAAGATGGACAAGTGAGGGCCTACCAATGCAACCAATGCACGAAATGGTTTCCTACGACCTCCAGCCTCCTTCTCCACCAAAAGCTTCACATGGAACAGCCAAATAACATCATGCAATGCAGAGAGATACAGGTCCAGTATCCCGTTAATAGGGGCCTGCCACATACATACACAGAGAGCATGCTGTCTTCTCGACATGAACTTGAAGGGTTCCCGCAGCCAATCTTTAAGCTTCCACCCCGTCCGGAGGGGAACAATGCCCCAGGGGTTCCAAATAACTCAGAGCTACAACTTATCCCCCAGCCAGGAAACAGCACAGAATATCAGAGGGTAGGGGCTCCTCCTGCAGAGAAAGCACCAATAAAGGGCCCCTTCCAAATTCGAGGAAGAGGAAGGCCAAGGAAAAATCCTTGCATAGGTCAAGGCCCCATGATGACCCTGTTGACAGGAAAAGCTGTTCATAAGTGTTGGAAGTGCCCGCGACGTTTCAACAACAAGTCCAACTTGATTGTCCACTTGCGTATTCACACAGGGGAACGTCCATACCAGTGCTGGAAGTGCGAGAAACGATTTCGGCAGCAGTCAAACTTGATCCAACATCTCAGGAACCACAGGGAGCTTTTCCAAGATGATGATGTTCCAGAGCAAAGGAAAGAGACACTGAAAGGGCAGGAGACCGGGAAGAACCTTCAGGACATGATGATGCTTCAGCCGCACAGTGTTGGCCAAAGTCGTTGGACATTCTTTCCTTTCACCGATGGAAGCCAAATGAACCAAAGCGGGCAGTTTTTTGAGGCTCCCCAGACCGTAAACCTGAGTGAAATCTCCACCACCGCCGAGTGCGTCAGTTCAGCGTCAGGTGCCAACTCTCCGTTGGCCGACAGATCTTTCAAGTGCAGGAGCTGCTTTAAGACCTTCAACCACAAATCCAATCTCTTGGTCCATGAGCGCATACACTCAGGGGACAAGACTTACCGCTGCCAAGAGTGCGGTAAGCAGTTCAGTCAGCGCACGAGCCTGATGGTTCATCTAAGAACCCATACCGGAGAGATGCCGTATTCTTGCCTGCAGTGTCGGAGGCGCTTCCGACAGCAGTCTAACTTACTGTACCATATAAAGACCAATACGGTGCAAGGTCTACTTAAGTGTACCGCGGAACATCTGCCTAACTCTCCTTCAATTTCAGGGATAGAAGCTGGAGGAGAAAGCAGTATGGGCTCGGAGATAGAATCCCCACCTGGACACCCACCCATGTGGATGCATTTGGAATCCAACCCTAAGAATGGTATGTCCCCTGGCACTCCGAATCAGAGCGCAAAAGAGGAGTTCCACTGTCCCGAATGTGACAAAGTATTCATTCATCAATCAAATTTGCTGGTTCACCAACGGATCCACTCCGGGGAGCGGTCATATCGCTGCCACGAATGCAACCGCCAGTTCAGCCAACGCACCAGCCTGATGATCCACTTGCGCACTCACACTGGTGAGATGCCGTACGCCTGCCAGTGCTGCGGTAAGAGATTCAGACAGCAATCAAACTTATTGTATCACTTGAAGAGCCACGCAGAGCAGGGCACGGTTATGAATTCTATTCCAAGCACAGATTATGCAGTTCCCAGAGCAAGAGGCAGGCCAAGGAAAACTGAATCTAGTGAGGAGAGTAGGGGAAAGAGCGTTATGCCTAGGGGCAAGCGCACGTACAAGTGCACAGAGTGTCCAAGGCGGTATAACCTCATGTCTAACTTGGTAGCGCACCAGAGATCGCATGATCAGCAGCCTCTGTACACTTGCTCAGAATGCGGCGAGAGTTTTCTGCAGCAAACATACCTCACCGTCCACAAAAAACTTCACGCTAAGAGGGACGATCCCGAACTTGGGGGGCAGTATTGCTGGAAGCCGAGCCAAGATTTGATGGACATCAGAAGTACAGGCAGAGAAGAAGAGAGAGCAGCTGTGTACACACAGCACGAGAAGTAGACAGGGAAAGCCCCGGCACGTGTCTGAAACTCAGGCACGGTCCAAGTCCTAGACCTGAAAAGCAATATATTAAGAAACATTAGGGAAATTCTTCATATGAGAGCTGGGGGGGGGTTTAAACCAGGAGTGTCCAGAAAGTTAATTGGCAACGCTGCATCTTTATAGACTGCAGTAATACCCCAAGCGGTCTTATTTTCTAAATCCCGAGTTGCACGCAACATTCATTCATGATGATAGATGACCTAGTTGAACTTGACCTTAAGTCCACAGGCCTCGGCCACCGAATTGGGCAGATTCCCTCGGCGGCTTAGACCCTGCCGGCTTCGCTGTGTTAAGCCCGTGAGCATCGACGGGTTCTCCCGACCGCTTTCAGGACTTTAAGCTTGCGTGGGTTTCGCTCAAGTCCCTGCCATGCTCATCGGGACAGAAACAGCCGACTCGGCAGGGTCTCCATGCGACTTGCCATCATCTCTCCAAGTATTAAAGGAGTTTTAGCTACTTGGACAGCATGATATCAAAACCATTCAGCCCATAGGGAGCCCCTGGCATGAGAAGGGCTACACCTCAGGTACTTAAACCGTGTAAGGAATGGACTTTCCATCGGTTCTCTCTGGTTATTCAGTGACGATGGGACAAAACGTGGACAACAGGGTGGTATCTCCCTGGGCACTGAAACCCCGAGTTACCGAAAGGCTAGCGAGACCTGATTCCATTGCAGGAGATGGGAAGCACTTTAGTCATTTTTATTCCACTGCTGATCACAAAAATAAAATCAGCTATTTAATCGGAAAATGCCATTTTTATCTTTGGCAGCTATTCCAACAGCCCCCGTGGAAAATCTAATATTTAGGTTAGTGGAGTCCTAGTTCTTATCCCGATGGCACTTTTAGATTTTTGTTCTCGTATGTTGCGTTATAATGAGTGACAGTCGTATTTATTCTTGTTGGGGTTTTTCTTTTTCGGATCCGGTTACTGTTGACGTTGGGATTATGTACTGATGGACAAACCGATGATGGAATCAGACATACGCCAAACTTTACTTTTAAGGAAATGGTTTTGTCGGCGGTTTCTGAGGCCGTCGGACGATCTTGGTACTACCCAAGCTACCGGGTTTCTTTGTGTTTCCGAGAGATTTTCGTAGGGTTGGCTTTACGAATTTCGAAATGAGATGCATCCGTCTTAATTCAGACCAGACTATCCAAAAGGTTAGCCGTTCCAACGTAGCTCAGTCTTTTTACCGGCGTTGCAGGCAAACATCGGAGAGCTTTATGGTTATTTATGGAATTTTCTATGCGTCTTCTTGGAAAAGAAATTCCAACTGAATTCAATAATTTATGTAATTTAATGTGAGGGAGAAAATTCCGACATGGTAGAGGATGGAAGACCAGCCCTACCTTTTGGTTTTCGTGGCTTTAAGAACGTGGGGCCGTTTGCTTGCCTTGGTGGGTCTCTTCGCCCCACCACATACCAAAGAATGGTTAAAAATCCAATGCCACGGTTTATCCTTTTGAGCTCCAAAAAGCTGAAAAGACGCTTACGACATAGTATTATCGGCTAAAACCAAAAAAACTCCCCCCCCCCCCCAAAGAGTTTAGGACGCGAGCGTCCGTTTCCAATCCTAGATGGCCGTAAACCGCAGTCTGTTTTTGCGTTCTTGGAAAACAGAGTCGGCTTCCGTGATCAAGGAGCTAAGGCAAAAAAAAATATTTTTATTTTTAAATGTTAGCTTTTCAGTAAAAAAAAAAAAAAGCTGATAAGTTTGATAATCCGAGCCGGGTGGGGAAAATGCAATAAAATCGAGTTTGTGCGTTATATTTATATAAAGTTATTAGAATGTTTAATCAGCTCGTAAAGCTACAGGACTCGGCCGCTGAATTCGATGGGATTTCCGGACAGCTCTGATCCGGCTCAGTAGTGGAAGTAGCGTAGGTTCAGCCGAGGCCACCTAGTTGAAAAGTTTGAGCTAACGGCCCAGCTACGTATTGTTGGACTTCTTTGGCTCGATGAAAATATACTTTTTTTTCACCGTGAGCGCGCTTGTAACGTTCTAGCGTTTGACCCAAATGCTCGGCAACACCTCAAAATGTTGGACGCGCCATTTTGTGGTTCCACGCGCCAACCCAACTGGTTAATCTTCATCGACGACCTAAAAACGCGCACTAAGCTTGTTAGGTTTTCAAATATTATATCCACCACTACGGTTTGATGATATACACTGGGAAGTTTCATCTTAGTTGTGTGTTTTAGGAAGCTACAGCCTTCCAACCCTAGAAAACGCGTCGCTCGGAACCCAAAAGAGAACGCGGAACGCGATATTAGCCAAGAACAAACGTTAGACTCTAACGGAAAGGCGAGGGAAGGGGACAAACCCAGATGTCTTCCATTTTGGACTCGCCGCTCTGACCGTAAACGGTTCCCAGAGAACGGCAAACGTGGTAAAATTGGAAGCGTTGTAGACGGCGAAAGGTTGGGAGGATTTTAAGCAAAATAATCTTTCCGCAGATCTATTTTTCTAAGAGTACAAGTCTGTAAAGACCCCCAAGAGTCCACCGTGGCTTCCTTCTTGGGTAGAGAAACTGTTAGATCTTCTCTATAGACTGTATGCTTCTGTATATGACCCTGTCCTGGTGCTACAAAGTCAAAGCTTTACATCACTATCTTATAAGATGAGCTGAAAAGCTCCTCTGTAGGGAAAGAAATACTTTGTTGCGTTTTGCTGTCTTAATTGAGTCGACCAGATTTTTTGTTTCCTTTTGTAATAATTAAGAACCTCTTTTGGTGTCTGTAAAGTTTTCACTATAAACGCGAGGGGTCTGGTTACAAAACCTAAAATATAAATATATCTATCTATTTTCAATTGTGCTTATTTACCGTTAGTGAACTGTTATATATTAATTTAAATACTTCTTTTGTCTTCCATTGACCGAATTCCGAATCTATAGAATTAGCGACACGTTCCTTTTCCGTGATGGGACTGTAAGTTCACAGAAAAATCGCTCTGCTTCTAGGAAACCCACCTACAAGAACCGTCCACCCTCACAGCTCGTTAATACTCCAAGTCCTATTTACCTCGCAGTGTAACAAAGAGACGAAAAAAAACCTGCTAGATATTCAAATAAAATGCTAACGTTTTTACCTTTTCCTCTCAGAATAACCCAAAGGATGCCACATTAATATACTCTCTTCCTACTAGCCGGTTACAGCTGGTCACGAGTCACGCTGCCAGCGTTTTAGCCAAGGGTAAAAAAAACAAATAAAAAGGTAAAAGACTGTGCGTTGCACATTGGAACGGAGAAGAACATAACACGTTGACGGAGGGGACAATTTAAGAGCTCGAGGAGCTTTCAAGCATCCAATCGATGGCTTTAAATTCCGCAGAGACGTGATAGAGAGGAGAGCGCATCTCCATGGAGTAACGTCTACTGAAGACACAAGGCTCTTCTTACCATTGCGTGGCTTTGTCCTCCCACCGAGTAGAACGCTCGTGAACCGAGACAGATTAAGTACTGTTGGCGTCCCGTTGAGTAGACGCTGCCCGCTGACTCCAGGACTGATCCTCACAGGACAATTCGCGAAAGGACAATAAGGACCTCGGCGCACGCCGACACGGTTTCCCACCGCCGATCTCTTCGCGCTTCGGTACGGACTCTTTGCTGCCGTCGGATTATTGGAACGTCTCGGCGATCTCTTCGGTCAACCTCCCAAGCTATATACTCACCTCCTCCTGCAACTCTTTACTTGGCTGTTTTGTTAAAAATGCCTTCCGTAGGATGCTTTTATTAAAGTAATTCTCCGTGTGATATTACTAACGATGCATTAGCGAGAGAGAATAAATATGTTTGTATAAGTCATTTCGAAACCTCGCTTTCTTCTGTTTTACGGCTGAAGGGGGCATCGGGGAAGTTTCTGATGTCGGCCCTTTGTATTGAGATGAAAAGCAGTACACGGCTGCCGTCTGCTTCTAGATTACCCGGGCCTTCCGAAGAAGGCTGTAAAGCCAGAGGGATAAAGAAGAGATTATTTTATACAGTCAACCTGGTTTTACATATTCTGTATCAAAATATCCTTGTATTTGGTGCGGGCAGCGAATTACCCATTATTACGGCTTTTAATGTTACGGTTAGCAGAATTCATAAATTTACTCCCAAAATGCCATGTTGATGAATAGGTTTCCCATTATTATATATATATGTCCTGTCCACCAATTGTACAGCGCTACAGAACTTGATGGCGCTATATATTAAACTATAAAAAATATATATATTTAAAATCTCCACCTTCTGACATTCTGCCAATGCATCACACACACATTATATATATAATATATATATATATATATATTAAGCATATTGTAAAAAATACTGTAAAACCAGCCAGAAGACATTTATTTCTGTTCTTCAAAAAAAAGATGTTTTTACAAATTAGAAAAAAAAAGTTTTTGTTTTTTTTTTGCTACATTTCACACGCCTAGCGCACTGATAACTACCATATATGACCCACGTTTGTTACGGTACTTAAGGCGACCCGGCCCCCACACGGCGTAACAGTGCCGCTACTTTTATTTCATCAAACGACCTACAGAACGGGCTTTTCACTACAACAGTGATAATTAGTGTAAAGAGGAACTATTTTACCTGAGCAAAGCCAACATCAAGGCAGACATGTCGATACTTTGGACATGCGCCACCTGCTCCTTAACAATATCCGTAGCCAGATCTCTTCAGACTTAATCCTATTACGCGATGGGCTCGATTCACTAAAGGGAGAGTTGGCAGGAGACTTGTGGTCTCAGCTTCTTGACTTCGCTATACATTATAAAGGTCCATTCGCAGTGATCTTCTGCTGCAAAAAAGGGCTTGGCTGGCCCTGTATAATGAATAGCTATATCGTGATATTTCTTCAGTCTCCTCACCCATTGAACTATACATTATGCAGGGCCACTTTTGTAACAGGCATTCAGGCACCGACATCACCGCACGCGGTGCCTCTCAGGAAACGGACAGACCAAGATACCCGGACTTCTATTATACTAAAAGGGCCAAGCAAAGTCATTTTTGACCCAAGAGTCCGTCTCCCAAAGCAGATCGTTACCGATTCCCCTTTATTTTACGAAGCGCAGTAAAAAAAGGAGTCATATAAAAGGTATTAGTCCGTGGTAATCTCATAAATGTTTAAGAAAAGACCTTTCTTTACAAAATATACATCACGCAGCGGGTGGCCTTGTTTTAAAAAGGAAGAAACACACGGCACCTACATACTACCAGTGAACAAAGCCCGAGGGGTCCTCGAGCGGAGTGCGGGGTGTTTTCAGCAATACAAATCCATCTGTAGTAATCAGAAGACCCCCGGGGCTCCGGAGCTCATTGTACGGAGGGGCCCTTGCAGGTCCATAGTTTCTCCCCCTTTGCTCTTCCGTCTCCTTACTCCTGCGGCACCACCACGTATGGCTGGTGAGGGATGCATTTCTGCCTCTCGTTGCAGTTGTAGATCCAGCGGGGGCGGACGAACGAGAGGTTGGAGTTGTCATTCAGAGCCTGGCAGAGAGAGAGAGACGTTAATAGAGCATTCATACGCACACAGCAAAGCGAATGAAAAGAATGAAAGAACATGTCTCTGGAGCTACATATGTTAACACCAGGGAGGTAGAGCATATAGAAAGAGGGTTATATATATATATATATATATATATAAAATCACCGATTCTCGCCAATGGGTCACTAGCACATACTTCTTCTATTTGCATTCATAAAACTAAAAATTAAAGAAAAGACAAACGATAGAACACAATAGGACTCACCTCTTCAAAGCTGTCATCCCATTCCTGACAGGTGATCACATATTGGACCTTTTCATTCATGTATTCCTCCAGCTCCCTGCAGGACAATGATGGGTTAAATAAGCAGGGATTTCCACAGCGATACCGGACCGGTATGCTGCCCACTTTCCACTAGCGGGTTAATTATGCCCAGTTGGCTTTCCCTGGAGGTCTCTGACTAAACAACCATGAGCCAGTCTGCAGCATAGAATACAACTGCAGCCGAAAGCCAAAGTCTTGGCCAGAGGGGTCTCTTACCTCCGGTTAGTACCACCACCCTCTAAAGCCTGGCACCTACCCGTTAAAGGCAGCGATGTATCTCAGCAGCGTCCTGCGCTCCAAAGCAGGGAACTCGCCGTACAAGAAGAAGTGCTTGCCGCTGAACAAATCTGTAAATAAATGGAAGAAAAGGTTTTCGGTTATCCTGTATATCCAGAAATATAGATTCCATCTTTTCTCTACTGTTCTGGGTGTTAAACGCACCGGGTAGCTCAGGGATGGGCAGGTCCACCTCGGCCTCTTCTACGTCCGTGTTCTCGTCCGTGGAACCTGCGTAAGGATCATTGTCTGGTGGCGGGCTCGTCTCCTTCTTCACTCTCTTTTCTGCTTCCACCCTGAGGTCCAGAAGGGAGATGTTAGGAAGTCTTTGCTTCCTCTTAACAGCACCGGTGGTCTTATCAACGATAAAGAAATCCTGACAGACCCACCAGTCGTCTGCTTAGAAGACACAAGTAGGTACAACCAGCATTTCCCTAGAAGTGGTGGCACCGCGTGTCTAATGATCCCGCGAGCATGCACTTGGTGGGATCGGGCAAGCTATATAAGCCCAGACGGAAGCTGTGCCTGTGAATATATTTGAAGATATATTTGAAGGAAAGACTGCCATGGGGTGGAAATCCAGCTCCACCAGTTCTGTGTGAGGTTATGTCTACAAGAGCACCTGGAGCAGGCGACTCCAAACTCAACACAAAATGACAAGAACAAACCCATAAAGAACTCACGCAAGACGTGACCACCTGCTCCTGGGTACGCTAGACACATCCCGCACACACCCCAATATACACACAACTCTACGCTCACCTCTTTAATTCATTGTCGGCGTCACTTCCAGACTCTTGCTTATGACCTCTTCTATCTCCTGAAAACAAATACTAGTCAATGGCACTGAAGACCTAAAGCCCACGCAGGACACAGATAACCTCGTTTCCTAAGAACCTGCGTTTTCTTCATCTGTGCTCCCTCCGTATTCATCCTCTGCTTTAAGCGAGTGGTTTGCTTTGGTCTCCGTGGCTTTGGGCTTCTCGTCCTCGCTGTCCTCCTCCTTTGGCCTCGTTGGGATTGCCTTAGCATGGCTGGGAACGGGTTTCTGGTGGGTTCGGCCAGAATCCGGATTCTAAAACAAAGACAAAGTGAGGCCGGGTGATCATTGTGATGCCAGTATCCCTCGAGGCACACGGTACGAGCCCTAGCCATGCTTATTGTACTCAGGACCTCATTTGTTTTATTACTCTAGATTGTAAGCTCCTCTTACCTTTCTATGTGCAGGGGCTTTGTGTCTAGGCGGCGAATCGTCTTCACTATCATCGTCTTCTTCGCTGCTAGAGTCGGCTGAAGCCATGAGATACCTGCAGAAAAATTTAAATGGTTTATCCCTACGAGACCGAAATATAACCCCCCCCCCGACATATGCGTTTACAGAGATGCTATTATTCTCGTCATTTTAATAATTGCCAAGAAAAGTAAAGGGATCCAAGCGATTTGTTTGCCTATTTCTTAGCTCGCTACCTGAACTTTAAAGCACCCCCCCCCAAAAAAAAAGAGAAACCCACTTTTTATACGGCAAGCGCTGTTGCTTCTTGTAACAGTCCAAGATCCATTCCTTCCGCACAATGATGCCCCCTGCGGCCTTGACCTGGCTGTACTTGGGGGTGTTGGCAAAAGCGCATCTGGGGGAAGAAACACAAGACTGGTTCTCATTCTGCGCCGAGAAGACACGAGGGACGGCATCCTGTCCAGCCTGCGTTCATTAAAAGGCCCTCAAGCCTGGCCAAGGAAGCCATTAGCGGTTTCACGATACATCGTTATAGGGACTCGTGTCTGAACGATACGCACATGAGATGAGTGCTGTCCGGGGTCCAGTCCGGCCGGTACTTGGCTCCCATGTCCAGCGCTTTGTCCCGCAGCTCAGATCTGAAGGGGTTCTGGAACCCGCTGAGCACAAACACTGTGCCCTGCAGGATCTCATTCATCTCCATCGGTTGGGAGGCAGGAGGGGACTTCTTGTGAACAGGTTTCTCTGGGGCCGAAGGCTTCTTCACAGGCGGGGTAGCCGGGGAATCGGCTGGAAAAGGTTAAATTAGAATGAGTTGGTTCATAACGGAGAGCATGTAAGGTGAAAACGCGAGCCTAGTCCCCGCTTACCTTTGATTTTCTTTGGCGGCGGCTGTGATGCGCTCTCTTTGGGCCGAGACGGGGATTCCTTGACCTCGGTTTTCTTGGCAGGAGGGCGGCTTGTAGATTCTTTGCTGAACTCGAACTTTCTCTTGCCGGATGGTTCCTAAGCACAAGTTGACATAATGACTTCATCCGGAACGGAAGGAAGGGACATTCGCCAACATTTACGCAAGAGCTCTTGACCAAGGACAAGTAACCGTAGAAGAGCTTTTCGAAGGACACACGGGTCTCTGCCGTACCTTTTGTGAGTTACTGCTTGAAGGGGTATTATGCGCTTGCTTTTCGCCGGTGGGGCTGGTCTCTGTGGAGCTGCTGCCGCCCTGTAAGGCCACCGACGCGTAGCTTTGCGCGGCCTGCGGGACTGTGAAGCAACAAAGCCACAGGTTGTACACACATATATATATATATATACAGCAGGGGCAGAATCGCCTTAATACCGCTCCACGGCTTCATAGGCACAGCTGTGGTGCCAGAAGATTACCTTTTGGGGACGAGTCTTGAGGTTTTCCAATGCGGCTGAAAAAGAGGCTCCCGGGTCTCATGGATGGCGAGCTCTCCTCCTCTTTAACCTTAAACTGTCCCAACTTTGTCACTTTCTGTAAAGTTTAGTACAACCAAAGTTTAATTAATTTTGTTATTAGGACAGGAGATGTTTGAAACGCCAGACCTGTCTCTCTGGGTACCTACCGGCGAGGAGTCACTGGGAGAAGGCTCATCTTTCTCTGGTGGGGAGTTGAACCGTATAAAGGACAGGCCGTACGTGATGTTCTAAGAGAAACAGAGAACGGCCATAAAACGGCAAAAGGTAATGAAGCCGACCATTACAGTAACTCGCTTCCGACGCCCAAACCAGCTCCACGACGTCTGCTCCCCGCGTGTTTCCGGGGAAGACGGCCCCGGGTCGAAGGACGCGTTACTGACCTTGTTGTAAGGCTGCGTGCACACGATCTTCGCTCGGTCCCACTTCTTCTCCGCCGCTCCCTTCACCAGCTTGTCCGGGCCGAACATCCTCAGTCTGTTGCGGTTTTTCTCGTTCTTGCTTTCGCTGGGAGACATAAACGACGATGTCGCCAGGATCACCTGATGGGCACAGAACCATTTTCGGCATTTAGCCAACCGTTCTCGGACGTGCAAGAAAGTGCAGGGGGGATTTGGTGGGGGTGGGCGCATCGCAAGGGCCGGATAAAATAACCCCTTTCCCTAAAAAGACTCATAACCGTCTACATGCAATCGGCGCCATCCTTAAAAACGTCACCCACACTCAAGAGCCGTACGACGCACCTCGTATTCCTGTTCACTGACTGACGTGGAGCGTCCAACCAGCACCTCCACGAAGGCAGAAGATTCGTTTCCGATGTCGATGCTGTGTACCTGCTCCTCCTTCTCAAACTGCAAGCCAAAGACCCCATCAGTGCATACATTACAAACATCTGTCCACCTGCCCTCTCTGATTTACACCTAGCACCATAGATTAGTGAATATAACCAGTGCCTCCAACCTCCCGTCCGGCCCCCGTCTAGTCACCCGTTCCTCCTGCTGTAAAGACTCAAACCTTAATCGGTCGTTGGTCTCGTCTTAGATTCAGGAGCCGTATGTCTGTCCCACGCATGTTTAATCCCCCTCACTGTATTACCCTCTACCACTTCTACTGGGAGGCCGTTCCAGCACTCCTTCCTCTAAGCCCTGAAACGCTAAAGCCTGAACAAACGGAACCTATCTCGTATTAGCTCATTAGACAACGGCCCAATTATCAACTATTGACTTGGGAAGGAGCCTGCAAGGGGGCTTTAAGGCTCACTGCCCCAGCTACTCGTTCTCTGGACTCCACATACCTGCAAAATGAGAGAAATCTGCTTCTCGCCAACTTGCCGAGATTTCCATTTGTGGAAGGTGTCTCCTTTCAGCAGGTTTTCAGCCGTGTGAGTCTGCGGGGGGCAAATAGACAACCTCAGAAAAACCAGCGACGCACTCCTCACAGACAAAGAATTAAAACCACGTTTAACCGTAATAAACTTCCCGATTTTATTTCAGTCCCTAAATCCCGGTAAAAGCCCATAATAAAGGTTACCGTGTCCGCGCTGCTGCACGACACCACGTGCTTCAGTTTGATCTCAGGCATTGTTTGGGATCAGGTGGCTCCGCTTCCGACACGCAGGCAGCACCGGCGACGTTCCTCTGCTTCACAGATCCAGAAGGAACCAAAGCATGAGCCCTGCGGGGAAAAAAACGAATGGAAGTCACACGAAGGGTCAGCAGATAGCAAGAGGTCAAATAATCCCCGGAGTGCCGAGAATGACGCATTCAGGCCTTGTAGCGGTTATAGAATGTACCCTACTGTTCAAAAGTTTGAAGTTTCCTTGTTTTTGAAAGAAAAGCACATTTTGTTCTTTAAAATAACATGAAATGGATCAGAAATCCAGCGCAGACGGGGTTAATATTGTAAATGACTACTGTAGCTGGAAACGGCTGATTTTAATAGAATATCTTAATAGGCGTACAGAGGCCCTTTATCACTCCCATCACTCCTGTGTTCCAATGGCCCTTCATCACTCCCATCACTCCTGTGTTCCAATGGCCCTTTATCACTCCCATCACTCCTGTGTTCCAATGGCCTTTTATCACTCCCATCACTCCTGCATTCCAGTGGCCCTTTATCACTCCCATCACTCCTGTGTTCCAATGGCCCTTTATCACTCCCATCACTCCCGTGTTCCAATAGCCCTTTATCACTCCCATCACTCCTGTGTTCTAACGGCCCTTTATCACTCCCATCACTCCTGTGTTCCAATGGCCCTTTATCACTCCCATCACTCCTGTGTTCCAATGGCCCTTTATCACTCCCATCACTCCTGTGTTCCAATGGCCCTTTCTCACTCCCATCACTCCTGTGTTCCAACGGCCCTGTATCACTCCCAGCAATAAAAACGTGATCAATATCCCATCAGATAGAAACACAAAATGAGTATTTTAGAATAACGCGATCAATGTGTGGAGGAGTAACGAGAGCCTCTGTGATGTGGTTTGTATCACATGATCTGCCATTTATTGGGGACCCCTGTAGAAAATGTACGTTGCCGAGGGAATTAAACCCAGGGCCGTATGGAGACCATATACACCCATGCAAACATGGGGTCTATTCACTAAACGGTGAGCTGGAACAAGACGTTGTTTTAAGTCCTCAACGCCAGCGACCAGCCGCAGCTGGGAGAATTTCTTTGGCGCCGTATGATATAGAAGCATAGAACCTGCCGGCAGATCGGCCCCGATCTGGCGTTGGTCTCGTCTTAGATTCAGGAGCCGTACCCCTATCCAATGCATATTTAAACCCCCTCGCTGTATTACCCTCTACCACCTCTTCTAGGAAGCGTGTACAACTAAATCTCACTGAACTATACATTATACAGGGCCTGACCAGCCCTTCCTAATGAATAGTGAAGTTAGAGCTAAAAGCATAACTAGCCTATTACCGAATAAATCTCGGTGTATTGGCTGTTTGCATACATGAAGAATACGGTGAATGGAGAGATATACAAACAGAGCTACACCACATCACATGCATTTATTGACAGTATTATGCACATACACGTTGCACTGTGTACACACACTGTAGGCAGGCAGGCAGGCATACACACGCTGTACCGGGTACACACAGTGACCCCTTCATTCACACACGGGAGCCCTGCCAGCTGTACACACGCAACGTGGCCATTGTGTACTCACACACCGCACTAATCCGGCTACTGGATACACAATCGGTTCCCGGGAAGATGCCGCGCACGAACCTCCCGCCCCGGAAGTGATCCCTGCACTGCCTGTAGCGTACACACAGGCCGTGCAGAACCACTTCCGCTTGGCGGCCATCTTGGTACACCCCGAGCTACGGCGTAAGTCTGCCATGTTTGTACGCCCATAGATACCGCGTGTATGTGAAGGTACTTTCTGTCAGCTTTGTACACCCTCAGGATGGAACTTTCTAGAGTCGACTATTGTCAACTGACGTTGGTATTAAAGAAATGTCGGCCCAGCACATCATATAAAGGCCGGAAAGGCTGCCAACTATTCGTCAAAATATATTTATAGGCCACTTATAGGCCTACAGGGTCTCCTTGGTGTCTACACATTTGAATGATTGTTTTATGGGGCTGACTTATTGTATGCTCCATGATGTCACCCTTCTAATCGTCCCTCAATTTCTAAGAAACAATTCCTAAGAAACAATTCCTGGTGGCTTTGGATGCCAGTAATCAGGGCTATGAAGAAAATTGTGTGTGTATTTTTTGCACAGACTTTTCAAATATTGGGCATTTTAGATCAAAGGCGAAGAAAATCCTTTAGAAGGCAACCTCTGGTACCAGCGTAGAGGTTCCTGGGAGCAGGGAAGGCGATCACTCACGTATGGCCCACCAGTACCACCCAAGGGTTGAGCCCCAGGGATCAAGTGGCCGCCAGTGAGTGAAAACGGGTGCAGAGTCCAAAGGGTTAATCCAGAAGGCCTATCAGTACACAAAGCTGAGATAAGGGGTGCCAGAGACACGCGTAGTCCAGAAAAAACAAGCACAGGTTCGCTACACAGAAGGAACACCAACAATAATCGCCAAGCGAGTTCAGGAGGAACAGCTAAGCATCGTATAGACTGAGCAGCTGGCTTTTATTTTCAAATTTGGGCCTTCTGAGGACATTATTCCTGCACACCGGCACCTCCTGAGAAGCAGGCATCGACAGTGCAGGGTAACCAAGACCCGTTGCCACGGTGACCATAACCCGCGCCATTTCTATACACCCGTGCCTCCCGAGAAGCCAGCATCGACTGTGCAGGGTAACCGGGAAACTTCGCCATGGGGATCATAACCGACACCATTTCTTTACACCCGTGCCTCCTGAGAAGCTGGCATCAGCGGTGCGGGGTAACCAGGACCCGTCGCCATGGCCACCATAACCAACACCATTCTCACACAGCCATCCCTCTTGAGAAGCCAGCATCGGCTGTGCAGGGTAACCAGGACACCTCGCCATGGCGACCGTAACCAACACCATTCTTGCACAGCCAACCCCTCCTGATAAGCCGGCATCGGCTGTGCAAGAGAATTGGAATGCGGAGATGAGGAAGGCAAGCAGCGGAAGACAGCGGTGGTGAGTGTGACAATAACCTTGCTTACCTTTATATTCACACACATTTTCATGGACGGTTGTAAAGGTGGCTGTAACATGACTGTCCAACACAACGAAAGTCATGATAGTGTCACTATATTCACCATGTGTGACAAGTCACACCCAACCACTTTACATGTTGCCATCACACATCAGCGCCACGTGTACCAGATGTATGTATTGTCTATGTGCGCTGGCAGCTTTAGCAAAATTAGGCCATTGGGACGGTAGGCGATTGTCACGTATGTAATTTTAACATGAATTCTGAGAGCACGTAGATTGTCCCTTACGCGTAGTCATCAACTATCAATCTGTTCCGCTTGTATGTTTGTTCTCAACAGGCACACACGATTTATATGTTAGCATGTACATATGAGTATACTTATATGTAAAAAAACAAAAACAAAGGTGTCATGGCTTATACTGTACATTCCGATATTTTTTTAAATAAGATCTTGAAGCACAATGCCTTGATGGAATTATAACCACAGACAACCGTCTTTGTATGTCTATTTATGTAGCACCGGTAGATTCCGTAGCGCCATTACACTACGGGACAGTGAAAATATAATAACTGTAACATTAGCAACATTCAATTTGACAATGTCCTGCTCTCGTGAGCCTCTTTTAGGAGGCTAGCGAAATCTTTTGGCTTCATGACTGAGGACCGTATGGCTTACCAACGACAGTAGACCCAAGTTTTGTACATGCCTCGACCCTCGCGTAGAAAAAGCTTATTGGCGCCATGTAAACCCATAAATAATAATGCCGAGGCTGACGGGAGCTCTTGGAGTTGGTGGGACAGTTCCTACACACGGACTTGGTGTAAAGTTCTCCCAATGTTCTTCTCGTTCGTCTACCTGGCTTTTATGTCAATTTAATGGAACCTAAAAGATAATGAAAATCATCCGATTGGCTCAGTTAAGTATCATTTTACATCAACGGGACATTTGCTTGCTTGTCCTCTTCTCCCAGATGTTCTAAGCATGGAAGGACTTCAGGACACCTACCTTCTGCCCTTTGGCCCCAGATGTCTACGATACACACTTTAACCACAGATCACCAATTCAACATGACCTCCGTGCGATAAAAACTCTTAAAGCTCAATTCTTTTTCATTAAAAACTTTTATTTTATTAACTTTAAATTCCCAGTGGAGGCCACCAAAAAAAAAAAGAGAGAGAACGCACACACTTGCAGGAAAAAGTCGAAAAGATACACAAATTTGGAATATAAGGTTTGCTTTTTTTTGTAAATGGAGCAAAGCTAAACGTCGCATTTCGCACGCGTGAGCCCCGTGAGCGCCTATGGCCCATGAGAAAATAAAAAACATCGATAAATAAATAAATACAGACTTTGGCGTAGATGCTGCAGGTTTTTGTGACCCGGACGGTGTCCGCTCTTTGGGGTCTTGGTATCTTGAAAGAGTGAGCGGAGGTTTTCGGTATTAAAATATTGACCCTCCGCTGAGTATGATGAAAACAATGTTTTGCTTTTAAAGACACGTATGTGCCTTGCATGTCACAAGCATTACGTTGATATGTTCTCAGCCATGCTTTGCTTGGCACACACCATATAGTAAATACATTTTCCCAGTACTGTTTATAAGAGATACATTGTGTTCTTCTGCTTGTGTTGTGTGTGTATATATATATATATATATATATATAGGAATACATTATTTGCACATACATAACATGATTGTAAATGGGATTGCACATTTAATTAGATCTACATGTTGCCGTAAATATACAGTGTATGAACATGCATTGCCCTGCTCGTATAATGCATGTGGGGTAAACCTTGCTTCGCAATGCCTTGAAGACCACCCAGAAGGTTCCTTCTGAATATTCACCCCCCCCACCTCTCCCCGATCTCCGCAATCAGCTCTTAGGAGAGGAGTTTTAGAAATAGGAGGCCAGAAACTCCCGGGAAGAGCAGGTTGGAGATAATGGAGCCACGGCTGCAGACCACGGACTTGGGGATGAGCTTTTCTCCCAAAAGAAGGGCCTCTTTCTTCGCCTCACACATGTCTTCAGTAGCGCAGCCTTTCATTGTGTGGGTCACGTTATTGTTGTTAGCTGGAAAAGGGAAGAAAAATGTTGAATTGCTTAACATTACTTCAGAAGTACCGGTCCTTGGATAGGATAACTAGAGGGCCGAGAATTTTACTCCACAGGTCACCTAAAGTCATAACACGTAAGTAATAAAAAGTATTAATACGACTATCGGCTTGTGAAAATAATGCCAGCTCTATATGACACTTATATATATATTCACCCCTTGTTACTATGGGTCCGAAGCTCTAACTGAGATCATTAAGGGTGCCCATACGTACAGATATGGCCACCTTGCATGCACTGTAGGTTTGGCAGTGGCCATGGGCCACCTGAAAATTCTCACTAGAATAGAAAATGAGTTCATTGTGGATTTTACTCAGAAATAAGTGTAGCTTCCTAGAATTGGGCAAGCTCTAGTATAACCTGGAACAATTGTCATCTCAAAATAAAAAGGAAATGTCGGGAAGACCCAGGAATGTCCCGTGTCGCAAAGTAGACAATATGAAGACGTTACCTTCCATCTTGACGTAACTGTATGTTATACATTTATTTTCCTCTCCCAAGCACTGGATGGGCATGGTCTTTTTGCACTCTTCACTCTTCTCATCGCAGTAAGGACAGGTGACAGAGTTCTTCTCTCTCTTTTCATAAACTGGGACAAGAATTTCAAACGAGATTCACCAATAATGTTAATTCATTTCTCGTGGCCAAGGTTGTGGTCAGCGGATGTTCCTCTCAAGGAGGACTCGGTGGGTGTTTGCATTATGTTCCTCAACATGTTTCCAACCATGTGCTATAAGGTATGTTCTACGGAATACCTCTGATAGAAACTGTTGTTTTGTTAACGCCTAAAATTATATGCTCACTGACCTTGGCACAAGTGGGATAGATGTATCACTAGGAAATTCTGATACGGTCATCTACTTTGATATAACGTTATTGTATCGTTTTACTGTAACGATTTATGGTTTATTTGTGAACCTTTTTAGAATTAAAATGACCACATCAGGATTTCACCCCGGGTAAAAGTAAACCTAAATACCCCTAAATAACCCCTAAAGAATGAAGCTGTATTAGTCAAAGACAAGATAGGGGTTTTTTAGTCAGGGGTGATCATTTTTATTGGGCAAACCTAGAAAATAAAACATAGAGACACAAAAGCTTTCAGGGCCACAGAGGTGCCTCCTCCAGGGTCTGTACCATGGGCTTTAGTGATGAAAGCATCTGACATCATTAGTTAGGTATAATGCAGGTATGATGTAGGAGCTGAGGTTTACCCTTGGTTACGTATAGTAAATGCAATGACATCAAATCTTATTCCTGACTTACAAACGAGTCTTTATAAGCATAATTCCTATGTCATATCAACATACCATCAACGATGGTATCAGACATAAGGCTATTGTCTATTCATGGTTTTTGTGTTCTCTGTGTTTCTGGACCAATATTCTTGGATACGGACAGAGTGCATCCATATTGATTCTGACCGGTCAATGCACAGGTCCACCTATGCCCCACCAGGATCTCCATATCTTTTTTTTGAGATATCGTTCCATCTCCACATTCCACTCACTACCCATATATATCTAGATATATATCTAGCAAAGCCTGTTGACGCAGAGAAGAAGAAGATACTCACGGTTTATCGCATCAGGGGTGCATTCTGACCTGTTACAACACTTGCTGGACCTGTAATGACTGGTGTAATTGAAAGTCATGCGGGACGTCTGATTGCAGTGCTTATCAACTGCGCAGGATCTGACAAATTGCTTGAGTTTTCCGCTTTCTGAAGAGAAAGAAGGCTTTGTCGTTTTGGTGGCAAGAGGAGTCATTGACAATATCTTGTTTCTTATAGAATAACAATATCCTACACTAAAAGTAATGTAAAACATGTCAAATAAGATTGATGATTTTTTTCCCTTGAAGGCATAGGACAAATTATCCCAAAAATATCATTTATAATCCCCAGAATATAACCAGCCTACTGATTTCATGGAGGGGCGTGGACCTAGCAGAGCAAAATGGCTGCACACATGCAAGCACATAGATGATGAAAATGAGGGAAAAATAATTAAAATTTCAACTTAAATTCAGCATATTCTTGATGTACCTGATGTGCAAGTGGCTAAATATTTTTTTTTGTACATTATGATTTTCTTTTAATTATTAAGCACAAATGAGATGCTGAAGCATGAAATCCAATCAGAATGATGTTGCCACGTAGAAAAATCGGCATATTGTGTTTCGTCTCGATTTTTTACGCATTTACCGTCCTATACAGAGTAGTTAAGATATGAAATGCGGGGACTTACGTAAGCTACTCTCGGTATAAATGGAGATGCAATGGTCCTCTCCTGCGGGGCAGGCTTTCTTGGTTCCTGTGCAGCTGTTCCCCGTCGTACTGGTGCAGTGGATACATTCCAGAGAGAAGGCTGAGGAGACAAACTGATTCATTTGAGCTGAAATGGGATTTTTTTTTTTTTGGAAGATTGTTTTGTTCGGGATTCATTTAAAAATCCTTAAATTTAGAACAAGGTTAAATAGGCCTGATGCCAACGCTTTCACTCATGGCTGCACCTGCCCAGTCCGATAATATCTGTAACAGTGAAATAAATGCATGATAAAAACTGGGACCACATCGCCGAGCTTTCCAGGACAGTTCCTTAAAATCTGGGGCCGTTCCAGTTAAAGTAGGACAGACAGGACTCTTAGCGCTTAGGAAATGTATGTCATCACTTCAGAAGGATTCTAGTGATCCTTTGCTGCCGGTCCTGACCTTCACAACATATATTTCTTATTCTGTTGTTCATTACCAGCCCTAACTTACTGATCTACTCTCTGACTTGGTCCTGTGCCTTACTTAGACCTGGACTTTCACCTAGACTATTATTCAATGATATGCCAGCTTTACCTACAAACCATCTCTCTCCATGCGGTGCTTCTATCCCTAGCCTACAGACCAGCTCTTCTGTGGGAGCAATTCTTTTTGATATAACGTGTCATTCCCCTCTTCCCTCTGAGAACCTAGTACAACGTTCTATTAAGTGTCTCACTTTTCGTGACATGATGCTGCAGCTTCCAGGTGGATGGAAAAATTCTACACTCATATGACCTAGTTTCGGCCGGATCAGGTGTCTCTGAGTCTATTTTAGGATAATGAGAAGCAATGGCCCATCCAACAACCACCTGGGAACCATGACATTGAAAACAACTTAAAGGTGTTAGCATCCACGAATCAAGGCATGCAACGTGGCGCTTGCTTTCCTCCACTTATTACTGAACTAGTTAGGCGAGGTTGGGTAGGGGTGAACTGGTTATTAAAGCTGATCCTATCGCTGGAACTTCCAGAAATAAACTTTGATCTGTGCAAGATTGTTACATCTGGACAGAGATAATGTCTAATATCAGACATTCATTACCATCAGTACCATGCAAGGTGGCATTGTGAGAAGATCATCAAAGCAAATTCCTTGACCCAAAAAGATAAGCGTTCACCAGAACACAAAATGTGGTACGATTCCCGAGATGTTAAATGGAACGCACACAGAACCGCAAGCTCAATGACATCGGCAGAGACAGAAGACCCACACAATGTGCAAGTTTGAGAAGAACAAAGATGTCTATTTTTTTTTTTCTTTATCAACCAAACTTAGTGTGACAAAAGTGGTTCATAAATCAGGTTATGGCAGCCACAAAGGGTAATCTTGAGAAACAAATGAAAGTCTTTGGTCCACAAAAGTAGTTTTTATCGTGGTTGAGGAAAGATTAGAAGCTTTGATAGACGCTCGATAGACGCTCCCCCTGCATACAGTAACATAT
This sequence comes from Spea hammondii, assembly GCA_029215755.1. Classification (NCBI taxonomy): domain Eukaryota; kingdom Metazoa; phylum Chordata; class Amphibia; order Anura; family Pelobatidae; genus Spea; species Spea hammondii. The sequence continues at coordinate 33,200,501 of JARDYJ010000010.1, forward strand.
TCCACACCTCGATGTAGGTGAGGTGGTCTGGTTACCCATCTGTAAGAGCTGCGTCTTTTCAGTGTTGTACTTAAATATTCGGAAAATATCTTTGTTCTAAGCTATTCATTCAACCATTCTCTTGGTTGGCTTAGAGTTCCAGGAATTGTCACCTACAGCAACTAGAGCTCCATAATCTAACTAACCCAAGTTTATGGTTGTTTTTGGTAAATGTCTATAGTGTCTATTCATCAAAGATGGAGTTTATAGGCGTGTTCAACATTTCAACTGCCTGATATTACTATCCATTATCAAAGACAAACCCAAGCAAGTTCTCCTGGAAGAGGGGCTAAGTTGGCCCTCCATAATGCTTCCTGTAGGAGATCTTATTTATAAGGTCCTATTAAAAGGCCAGCTCGGCCCATGTCGTAGGAGAACCTCATTGGAGTTGGTCCTCCATACTGAAGAGATGTTTGCCCTCTTTACTGAATAGACCCCAAGTTGTATCTGTATTGAGGTTTGGATTGGGTGGGGTCTGTACTTTGTTCTATTTTCCGTAAGGTGGGTGAGACGGCGAAAAAAAAAAACCCCACGGTCTTAACAAAGCCAAAAGTAATTGGAACCATAAAATATCTGGCAGTAATTGGATTTCTTTCAGGAAGTCAATTAGACCGCGTGATTCACAGATCTGCAGTAACGTTCTGGGCTAATTTTGCCAGCGGATACATTTCTTATAGCTGTGATGTCATCTCCTTATCATTGGGCATCCATTAGATGTGTCCTACCCGCAGCTTTCGGCAACTGGTTTCCCCCATCTGAATTTGGGGTCTGTTAGACCCGTTCTGCGGGACATTCTACACTTGGAATGTCTATGGAATTTTTTATGGCCGTTCTGAATTTTTAACTTAGATGATCCACCCGGACCCCCAAACATTACAAGATTTAGGGTTGATCATAAAACCGAACGACTGAACCATTGCTTGGTTTACATGAACTCTTGGGAAGAGATCTCCAAATTGGAAACCAAATTTCTACAGTCGCCCCCCACCTTTGCGTCGATAAAGCCGTATGTTACGTTTCTTGATGATGTCGCACGCATTTCTTGAGTTTTTTCCCCCATCAAATTGTATCTTATCTCACTGTGAACCAGGATATATATTTTTGTATTCTTGCTCCCCCACCCGCCCTTAGCACGAGTCTATTGCCAACACGTGTCTGTCTCATAGGTCTGAGCTGTCTGACACCCAGAAACAAGATACTGAGCATGTTCAACGTGCGTCACAGCTAGACATACACACACAGAGCCCCTCGAAGACCTGCGCAGACACAAAACTTGCAAACGCACACAGGTCTCGCATGCAGATGTTTATTCTTGTAGACACGCAGTCAGCTCGATCAACGATAAACACCGACCCACGCAAAATTCACAGCACCTTACATGTTCTGTGTTCTAGAATGCAGGCAAGCAGACGATTGTATCAGACATACACAGGCAGGCGACTGCAGATAATGGCATTAGGAGCCCGGAAAGCGGCAAGGGAAGGGGGTTTATAGATGTCTGCTCGGGGGCAGACTCCGACGGGGGACGTAGACGCCCTGCGTCTCACCCGCTGCCCGGCGGCTCGGAATCAGATGTGCGAGGATGTGCTCACCTTCTCCCATAAAGGCGGCCAGCAGCCAGAGGAAAGCCACGCAGCAGCTCATGACGCAGGGTTCGCAGAGATGCGGCCGCTGGAAGCTGGGTCCTGATATCACATCGTCAGGGTGTGGCGTTTTATACGCAGGGCGGACAGGGGGGAGCGGGGCAGGATTTGGAAAAGACAGAAAGGGTGGGAGCAGACCAATGAGAGCCGAGCCGGAGGAATAACTGTGCGTCATTTCACAAAATGCTAAACGTTAATAGCAGAATCATCAGCCTGCACCCCTACGCTGCCAGAAACCACAGGGCACCAACTAGAGGGGAGCAATTAACCCCTCGCAGCCACACAGCTATATGCCATTGCTCACACAGACTTGGGGACCAGCTTTCCCCAGTAAGTTACCTGCACCCCGTTTCTAAAGGGGGCCGTCACCCCTCTTATTGGCAGACCCCACCTAATGGCGCAGGGAATGAGGTTAACCTCTTCAATGCCAGGCACTTGCACTTCAGCACTCAGAGACACCCTTTCAGTTTAAGTGATCTACATTGTATCTCTCAGGAAGCATTTAACCCCTTCAGTGCATGTGTGGCATCTACAGAATGATTAAGGAAGCCATTAACTCATTCAATGACCAACATTTAAAAAACATCACCGAATTGGGCACTGAAGTAGTTAACCCACTAACTGCTGGAAAACTACACCCCACTCTCCCTAGCTGAGGAAGGGTGCAGTGAATCCACAGAGATCTGCCAGATGAGGGGCAGTTAGATGGGGTACTGCACATTATCAGACAAAAACGTACAGTTAACCCTCTGTATGATTAGTGATACACAGGGCATCACTAAGCCATAGGAATACCAGTTAGTGTCAAGGCCTACATGGCGAGAAGGAGAAAGGCTGTGGTTAACCCCTTCACCACCTGGCACGCTGACCATTGCTTAGACGGATGGTGTTCCTCAGACTGAGGGGAAGGCTGTGTTTACCCTTTCGGTCTCATAGACCCAGAAACAGGAGAGGATCGGTTAACCTTTTCCCTATGACAATCGTAAAGCATCGATCGAACCATTAACCATTTCACCACTGGAAAGTCAGTAAGAAACTTGTTAAGCCTTTCAGTTTTATGGGACATCCCCACAGCTGCAATTGACGCATGTCGCATCCGAATCGTTCAGGCTTAACACTTTCACGGCTAGGACTTTCGCCAGAAAAGGAAGGAGGTAACCCCATCACTTCCAGATAGCGTTTTGCTACTCTTCCATTACACATTACTGTATGTAGGAAATGCCTTTTTTTAACCAATTTCCTGCCATTGTTCATGCATCAACGGACCAAGTAAGGAGGGGCATCTGTTAACCCATTAAGCCCTGTCAGTAAAATGCAAAGACACACAGTGCTGTAGACTGCTGCAGTGCTCTGCTGCTCAGTCCAGCGCATTGTAGGAGGGGCAACTGGACAAGTCCCCTCGGGGTAGGGGCAGGAAGACATTAAAATACATTATCCGATGCCAGCTGCAACGTTAATCACAGGAGAGAAGGATTTCCTACCCTCCTCTCCTTTGGTGCAACATCAGCTTTTAACCACATGGGTTTATTTTAAATGATTCAATTGGTCTGTATGGTTACACTGGAATAGTTACTCCCAGATCGGGCTGCAGTAACATAATAACATTTTGTTGGCATTGGTTCTTATTTTTGATACTTTGAGAAGAAACACAGTACATACATACCTTCTTATGCCAGAAATCTTCTGTCTCCAAGACCAATATGTAATTCTGCCTGCGTACTAGTCAGTGATTTTAGAAAATCCACTTTAACCCTTACCTATGTCTTACCAAGTATAAATTCGTATTCTTGGCATGTGTCCCCATTGCTTAAAATTAAGTGTTTTTAAAGGTTTTATTGTTGGTTGTCATAAGCGAAGCCATCAATAAAGCCTCCTTGTCAAATTGTTCCTGTAGCTGTAAAGCATTTTGAGAAGTAATTACAGATTTGTCAATATTATGAGAGCGTTGGACCCGTTCCAGCACCACGGGAGAGCTGGTGAACCCCTGCTCCTGATAAAATGTTTGTTAAAATGACATCCCTTAAAGATTGGGTCAACCAGTAACTTCACTAGGAGCGTGACATCCACGTCTCTGTCCTTGGTCCTGAAAACACAATGTCGCAAACCATGTTTCCTACTCTCGTCAACATTCTAAGCCTCACTGAGTCACATTTCAATGGGAAATACTACTGGAAATATTACCTATGGGCACCATGCACGATTTCCACCCTTGTGGCTGGTTTCAGCACTAAACCCATGATTTTGGCTGCAGGGGGAGATGTATTAATGAATTTTGGAATAAATGAAAGATCCCTGAGCACAAGAGCTTATAGTCAGGGGTAACATGGACACCAACTGGGATGAGTGTGTTGTATCACCCTTAACATAGAGTAGTAAGGACCTGGGTGGCTCTTTAGGTTGGTTAGTACACGGATTTACAGTTCTTCTCTTAGCCAAGAGTGCATTCCAAGGCAGGGTCTGTCTACCCCATGCAGGTGTTGCTTTTATTTGCTCATGGATTATGTATGTATAGAAAGCTATAAATGTACAGGGAAAGCGTGACATGCTTTACATTTTTTAAATGTATTCTAGCATAATTCTTTCAAAAGGGAATTTCCAAAAAATATACAGTATATTTATAAATGGAACATACATTGAATATTTGTGTAGTTTTTTTTTGTGTGTGGAGCTTTTATTTGTAAAAACTGTGTTTTTTTTTATGTATAAGCTCCTCTCTCATGGATCATAGGAGCCAAGGTAGGTGGGATGTTAAAGATCCGCAATCACTACGATACCAGGTTTTTCATGGAACCAGTACTGTACCCATGTCGCGATATGAAAATGCCAATGGTGGTGGAGAGATGTCAAGTCATCTAAGGAGTAAAGCAAAAGAAATCTGGAATTCTATTTGAATAGCAACCATACCAACGTTTCTACCTAATGGTCTTCATCAGATGAAGACCATTGGGTGGAATTGTTGGCATTATTCCTAAATAAATATTCACACATTTATTTGAGGCGTGCATGGTTTTGGTTCATTTTGGGAATTGTCTGTTCCTGATGAATGGGACCCCATAACGCATGCATCCCCCCCACATCTGCCGTTTCCTTTATTTAATTTTCTGTGAATCCTTTTTGAGTGGAATCTATGCGCACACCCCTAATTGTATAGATCCCGTCTTCGTGATTTTCTGTAAGAGAAGCTACGAGGGTAGCTGGGGGTCTGTTCTCTTTTGGCTTGGTGACATGTCGCCAGCATCGTATACATGCGCAGTTATAGGTTGCTAAGACATGGCAGACTGCTGTTAATATTATCATCGACAAAAGTATTGGATAAATTGTACGAAACAGGTAATAATATCGTATGGTGGACAATAAGACTTACATGGAGACGCCTAATAGGATGCCCAGTCACCAAGGGTTTTAGCAAGCGGATGGAAAGACTCGCTATTTTGAGAAAGTAACATTGTGTTCTAATGCTTGAAGCTGAGAGCCATTAAGACAAAGGAATTCCTTATCGAAAAATACACAAAACTCACAGGAGCTGGAAATACAGTGATTAGTATGAAACATGATCCTTTCAACTCCTAAATACACATAGTTCCTAAGACGGTAGAAGGACATTACAACCGGATATAAAAATTAGAATGTTAAAAAAAATACTTTAAGGAGAGAGCATACGTTCTGGCTGACATTTTTAAAATGATTTTCAATGTAATTAAATGTTTTTCATCACATCCCCTCCCTCTTCTTTATTCTAAGCTGTACATGCTGATGGCTTTTTCCAAAAGCCTTTAACGTACATAATACTGAAAGAGTGTTTTTATTCCATAACAATAAATCACAGCCATGTCCATTCTGATATTCCAAGAGCCCGGAAAGGAGAAACGCATTATATTTGGCGGACAACCTTTAGTGACATCCTCGGCCATTGCGATATCACGACTGTGTCTACCATGACATCATCACCCTGTCTGTAATTTCTCTCCAGGCTGCATTAGACAAGCAGGTTAACAGGTTATTTGTGTAACGTTGTGTATTGATCGCATTCTCAGATCGTTTGGAGAAATGTCGTAGTGCAATAATGTTTCTTCTCCTGTACAAGAATTAGAATTACCCACCAGGGTCGTCTTAAAAGTCGACTTCTGTTATTGAAAATGTATCTGTACGCCGTTAAGGGAAATCACTACTGTATCACGAGACACACTTACCTAGTGCTTTATTCTTGTTTTGCTTCCGTAAGCATTGCTTTCAGCCGAGAGTTTTATTGGCAAGCAGAAAAATCTTATCTGGAGCTTAATTTTTTTATTTTATATGGTTAGTTTTTTGATGACAGGTGCTTTTTAACCCCTTAGGGACAATTGGTTGTCCTTTTAACCCATTAAAAACAATGCATTGTGAGCCTGTATTGGCTTTGTCATTAAGGGGTTAATGCTGAAGTCCTGGACAATCACATTTTTGCCCCACTTTTACCCCAGTTCACGCAAATATTAAAAAGAAACCCTTTCAATCGGAATAGATCTGTTTATAGTTCTGCCCCCTAAGAAGCTCATCTCCCAGTTTGAGCCAAAGAAGAAGAAGAAAAAAAAACCTTCTTAGACCAGGGTATGCGATAAAGCAAGTTTTAATAAATATGGCTGCGTATACATTTATTAAGCGCATCGATACATACATAGAAATTACAAAGCTTTGAACATTAATATCTGGACCTGTTTGGTCCTCTAAGAAATAGCAGTTTTGTTACTTTACCTAATGTTATATGTAAGATTTTCCATAGTTCTGTGCCTTTTAAATAAAAATGACATTTTGTTAGAGGTTGGAGGCTCCTAAGGTCTTCTTGAACTAAATGGCCAAACAGGAAGGGGTTAAAAGGCCGCGCAGGAAGCGGTGAGTTCCGTGGAATGTTTTTTTGGTTCTGGTTTCAAAAGAAAACAACAACAAAAGAGCTACACATCACAATGTATCTCTGTAAATGTAATTTAATTCCTTGATTTTTTTATTTTTTACAGGTCTAATTTAAAAAAAACAAAACATTTTGTAGCAAATTTCGGCATAAAATAACTTTGTCTACTTAGATCTTTTATTTCTTGAGCACATTATATAGATTTCTGGCATAATATTATATTTATAATCTAATTTATTTAAACTAATATTTTTAATTTAACTCCTAATTATAAAATCAATTTTGCAAATATATTTCTAAGAATAAAAAAGCTAATTGTCATGAACCCTTTTAAAACCAGAATAATGTGCAGCCCTCCGCTCTAACATGCCCCCGATGCCCACCTCTGACGCTCAAAATTATTTTTTTACATAGGGGGCACTGACAATTCTTAGCGGTTCGCGGGATCACTAAGTGAGGATTTTTCTTCTGGCTCCCCCATAAACCCTGTTCATTATCGCTTCTTGTTGATATAATTCACCCAGAGTTATTGAGCAAGGGTATATCTAAAATGTTATTTTGGGTTTTCTTTATGTTGCAAAAGTGTTGCAAAAACGACCCAAAATGCGGAGGTTTAGCACAAACGCATTTATATGGAATTGAGCATTATGCTTCATGCTGCAAATACGGAGAAGACCCAACAGAGGGCGCTACAGGCTCATGCTGGAAGGACCTTTTTTGTCATTATTTCAGAGTCGTTTTGATCTCTTATTTTTAAATTTATTGTGAATACATTTCCACAGGATAATGGGATATTTTTTTGCTTTTGCAAATTTAGCATCATGTTATTTTTCTCCCTCCTTGCAAATAAGAGATTATATTTCCTACAGATCTGGCATTATCCCAGCTAATGAATTACCCTCTAGCCTCCACTAAAAACTCCCAGACTGAAAGTAAAGCAGCACATGTGCGTGAGCAGCATGGCTTTATGTGCTGTGACAGTAGCCTTCTGCTGCTCGTGTATTACCGGTGTACAAACAGAGGTTTGAGAGCTGCTCCTGCCCCAGGACCAAAGCCCGGCCGTCGAAAATCAGTTTGCGTGTCAGCCTGCCGCTTCTCAGCCATTAATTAGTGGACAGAAGAGAGATCTCGAGCTCTGGTGGAAGAGGTCACCCTACTTCTTCCTTACTAGAACTCACACTTACTTAGAGTCAGTGTTCCCTTAGCTTTTTTAGAGAGCGCCCACATCCAAAAATTTTGCGCACAAAAGTTTTTCCCAAAAAAAAAAAATAATAATAATTTTTTTGAAACTTTATGCGGCGCGGATATTGTGCGCGCAACATTTTTGCTCTGTGAAAATTTTTGCACAAGAGAAATTTTCTGCGCAGGCCAACTAAGAAAAATTAAATGGAACATTGCTTAGAGTCATCATAAAATATCTCAACCTGGGATCTCTCCAGGATCTCTTCATTACTGGTCCTCCAAGGAGTCCTACTTCTTAGTTGAGGAGCTTTCCATACCTGCCCATATTTTATGTTCCTCATCCAAAAAAGTCCCACCAAAGCAGCACAAACAGGACCATTGGCGACGGAGAACAGAGAGTTAGGAGAAGAAATGGTGAATGTTCTTGCACGTTTTTTTGGCTTGTCTCTGGAACTGGATCCATGGATCTATAATACTTTCACCACCTACATTTATGAAGACCAACACATTTTACCGCAACCCGTATAATGCATATTATTATTAGTGTTATAGGGTGGGCTGTGAATTGATCTCGACGTAGATTCCATTTTATTCTTAGACTTTCCAGTTATGAATATTTATCAAACGGAGAAGAAAATAAAAAAAATTGGTACTTGTCTTCTCCCAACGCAGAGCTAAGCAGCCGGAGAGCACGGGAAGAAGCAACTTCAGTATTTAAGATAAAGAAATGGTTGTGTTTAAACCTGGCATGACGAATTCCTTTCTTGGATCGACAAACACGTTTTTGATTGAGCAGAAAATGTAAAAAAAAAAAAAAAGGATCTTTTAAATGAAACAAAACAATTAGAAACCTGTAATTTTTTTTTATTTTTTTTTTTGGAAGAAAGACAATATTGATGTGATCGTCTTTCATTTTTTTGATTAGAAATTACAACTCCCTTCTGTTTTGCGATCAATCGGGGGATCAATACCATTTTTTCAAGCCTTGCGACATGTTTCATTTACAGATAAAATACTTCAATTACTCGGAAATACTAACTGGGTGGCAATTAAGTGGGAACGTTGGAGTCCTGAAGCCTTGGAAATAAATTATTGTTCGATAAACTTTTTTCCCCCAGAAGTATGCTGTGTATTTGATTGTAAATAGGCACAAAGTTACAAGAGGGTGTAAGTAAATAGACTAAAAGACAAAGAATCCGACCGGCCTCCGTTGTGACAAATGGTGTGTTTTGAGTTGTCAGACCTCCTCTGGTCAGGCATGGAACCTACTACTAGGTTTTCTTCAGTTGAAAATACGGGTGAAACGTAAAAGACCTGCCATGTTGACGTGCTTGGGTGAGAGTTCAGGAATGAAAACTTCATCACAGTATGAAAGCATTTGCCTGCAGGTGTCGGCTTCAGAGTCATTGCACAACGTTTAATGAAACCGCAGAGGTCTTCGAGGTAGGCCGGTGAGGTCTGAGGGTGAAGACGAGACATCAATACAATAAAAAATGGGGCAGTAGGTTCCGATCCAGCACAGTGGTCGAGCTCCATCTTTATGAACTATTAGAACCACGAGCATTCTCTCTTACAAATTAGCCAATCCGAAAAACATGCCTGGAATGTGGCCCTCGGGCTAGTGGTCATGTAGTTGTTGAGCGCGAGCCATCGTGGGAATTTCCTATCGCAAGTTACATCTCAACCTCACTCCAAGAGTAGTTGGTGGCAAAGACATCGGCATCTGTGATAGGACCTGAGGTCGTTACCTGTCCCCCTCGTTCCACCGCTAGCACTATATTAGATGCTTTTTTGCTTCATTACAAGGCTCTGCATGAAGTCCGTACAAGGTGTTACCTTGGAAGCTTTGGCTTTGCAATACTAAATATGTGAAGTTGGGTATTTGGATGTTTTTCCTTTACAGCTATTTTTTTCATCTCCATCGTGTTCAGGAAATGTTAGACATCTAGAACCTGAGAACACAACTTTCACTAATGTTCTCTGCTGGGTTAAAGATTAAAAAAAAACAATCCGGGGGTTTGTGGAGAGCCAGAAAATATCCTTTCTTCTATGTTCTAGAGCCTTGATCCCTGCTTTCCAACTATACAAATAACAAGTCTCCTGTGCAAACAAGCTGCGGCAGGTGGTGGGAAGTTCTAGAGAAGATGTCGTATTGAGGCGCATAGAAGGCTGAAGAGGAAGATGAACACTCCGGAGTCCGTGTGGGTGCGATGGCCACTGCTCACGGTTACGGGGACGTCGTACTCTCTTGTGAAATTGTTACATAGGCTCCCGGCGCAGCACTGCACCTCCGAGATGCTGGGAATGTCCAGATGTGGTGGGGTGGAGGAACAGAAGCTCACTGTACTGCAGCCTTTCATGACGGTCTTATTTCTCGTTTGATCTGAGTATAACAAAATCACAAAATAAATATTTACAGGAGGAACTGTAATTCTAATCTAAATCTTTTGCCGCTCTGCCTTATCTGATTGGGCCCCCTATCTCCATTAGAAATGTGTTCTTTTTTGGCCACTTTCAGAATTTTAAATCGGAACGTTCTAACAAACTAGCCCCCAGCTAAGGTAATGTTTGTATACATTTTAATAGGGCTAATAAAAAAGGTTCATAGTTCCATTGATAATTACCAAATGCTTCCATGCATCGGATATGAATTCCTTTGCACTGGACAACCGTCTGATTGCTGGGTGCACACTCATTATTACCGCCATCTCTGCAACCCCAACATCTGATGCCGTTGTTGTTGTCCAAAGTGGGAACTGCAGGAGAAAGAAGTCACAGATCAAGGTTTACAGGAAAAAAAAATATTCTTAGATCCCCCACTCAAGATACATTTCAGAAAATTGTTACAGCAGATGCTCAGTGATCTTCTTGGACCTTCTTTAGGAAACAGCTAAAGTACACTACCAACAATAACGTTTATATCTGGTTATTCTTTTTTTAAGAGCCTCCTAGTTTAACTTTTCAGTATAGAATTTTCCATTCTCCATTCCGTTTGCTTCCCTTCAACAATGGATCAAATATTAACTAAGGGCGCCCAGTTCATCAATCAGACGATGAGCAGAACCTTTAGGTGAAAGTTTGGTGGATCTGGAGGTACGTAGTAAACAAATTAAATATGCCAGCAAATTGTCCCATAAAAAACAAAGAACGGACAGCCGCTTCATAGCTTGTCCTCCGCTTGGGAGTATCTAAAGTTTTAGCTCTCTTGTGCCATTACAGAGAAAAAATCTCCATCAATGTATCAGTATGATCCTCTGTAATGTCACAAGTGAGCTAAAACCTGTAATAATGATGTAGGTTTGCCCTTTTTTTATATTTATAATGATTTGCTAAAATTCCATTCCTCATCCTCTTAAGGTCCAAGATGTCCTCTTTGCGGACCACTTGCCAGGAGATGATCTATACATTGAGCAGGGAGTATATCCTAATTATAAAAAGGAAATTAATGGTTTTTGTTAACTTTGTGAAGCTGGATAACAGTAATATCTGGGAGCCACAGAAGACAAGATACTCACTACTTTGCTGGATGTTGTTACAGTTGTTTCTGTGGTTACAACATGTGTATTGTGTAAAATGCTGAAAGGAACCCGTGTTATATGCGAGTGTAGTGTTACATGCGTCTCCTGACCCACATCCTTTCGTATACCTCGTCTCGATAGTAATCGCTGTAAAGAGAAACAGTGAAGGTAAAAAACATTTCCCGTTGCCCACCAACAGACTTTTTCCATGTCTCGTGTCTCCTGGCTCATTTAGGCAACTCGAAGTCAAACAGATAACCTGGGTTTCTCCATCGATTAAAGAAACAGATCAGATTTTTTTTGGGGGGGGGTGGGGGTGTGTGACAGGGCCAGGCTAGCTGGCTCATGTGTCATATGAAGTTTAGCCGGGTCACAGTATACAGAACCGGACACAAAAGTGCTCCGTGACCCGGCTAAACTTCATATGACACATGAGCCAGCTAGCCTGGCCCTGTCACAGGGTGTTAATTAGATTATTAAGGATTCCTCTGCCTCTCTTGTGTCCCGTAAAGTTTTTGTCAATGCTGAACTCGACTGCAAATTGGAGCTTGACTTGGAGCTGATATCCTACGGAGGACTGGGTTCCTTCTGAGTTAAACGAAGAACCTTTTGCTGAATTGACATAGCTTCTAAAGCTGAGAGTTCCTCTCAGTAACGTAACGTGAGGTGTAGACAAAGTTCCCAAATAGCTAGTCAAACTTTTGCCCGCTCTCGCTGTACCTAGGTTCTTCATTTTTGGAGATCCCCTCTGCTCTGTTTGCAGCAGTGTTTGATTGGTTGGCCAATTTCACGGCTAGAGAGTTCTGGTGCACACTTCAAAAAAGCACCTCAAATAAGCAACAACAAAATTAATGTATCGCAACAAGAACGAGGCCAGGAGATTTTATTCAATAGCCTCCCGGGCACCTCGCCTGTCACAGTTTTAATTAGAAAGAACTGACATTCGAATTGTAAGGACAAAGTGATACTGAAACTACCACAACACACCCAATGCAACCCAATGCAAAATACCTTCAGAGAGGAACCCTTGATACGAAATATCTGGCAAGTGGGGCTTATACCCGGTACTCACCCCCTGAAACGTTCTTGCTAGCCACATCCACACACCAGTTGTTGACGCCATCACAGAAAATGGTATCAGAACATGTTGTGTTTCTACAACACTGCAGCCGGTTGGAAAATACAGGAGTAGCTGATAGAATAAAGACCAGAGGTTTATGAAATAAGCTCAACGACCCTCAATAATTCCACTCCAGGATGAAATATTAGCAATATGTATACAAATGGCGGATTGGAATATACTTGAGGAGCAAACAAAAAATTCAGATTTGTGATGATCCCTCCATGGAGTACAACATAAGTAAAGTTGAATGCTAGTCAAAGCATGTAACCATAGTAAACAATTGCTACTTACTGGAGAAACGGTTGATGTTGCATAAGTCCTTCTCACAGCAAGTTGCACTCATGTAAATGGATCGACTCCCAATGTCAATGGCCGACGTCTGGTTGCACAGCTCAGGAGTGGAGCAGCCCTTCATAAGAGTGTCACTAGACCTAAAGCCTGATAACACCAGAAGGAAAGAGTTCTCCAGTCAAACAAAGAGAGGCCTATTTATACGGTGAGGGAGTAAACTCCTTAACAGAATGAGTATGCTCAGGATGTGTTTGTCAATGTTTTAATGTTGGTCCTCATCTTAATATTCGGTCCGATGGTTCTTAGAATGTTTAAAGGTATCACAATTACTGACATCCAGAAGCATATTCTGGTGACTGTAGCCCCATTCCCACAAACTTGACTGATATCATATGTTACAAAACATTCTTGTTATCAATAGCTTATCTTCGTTGCCCTCAAAAGTTGTGTCTTTCTACGAATTCCCAACATAGGGGACTCATCATTTTGCTATTTTCATATATTATCAGCTCTTATTCTGATAATGCCATTCCTGAAACTAGGCATGTATGGCCGAGAAGACCACTACTGGTGTCGCTTCTGGAACAAGTATTATAATTCGGATCTACATAGTTTCTGCATAAACATACACACCTTGGAACCGTTGAATGTCCTCACTGCATGATGGTTTCTCCCATGTCCACTCATTCTTACCCTACGCAATCTCATCTGCTCCACTCTCTATCAGTATAACTGTCAGTGGTTTACCTTAATTGTCTGACCCACCAGCGATGCCGGTTATTCCGTTAAGGTCATCATGAATTGGAACATCTAAATCTTGTATTTCCCATCACAAGTGATATTTTGTGCCTAGTATGATGGACATTTCCTTATGGGCGTCCTGATATAAGGACTTGTATCCAGATATAAGGACTTACCTTGAGCTTCTTTGTATGCCAGAGAGACGCAGGTTGTCTCATAAGAGGGACATGTCCTTACAGACATGCGGCAGCTGGCCGCGTTGCCAATACATTGCAAACACCGCAAACCGAACACTGCACAGGAAAAACAATGACTGTTAGAAATGGGTTCTAGAATGGCCGCGCTTACCAATGAGGAGAAGCCAAGATAAAAGACATTATACGTGACCAACTTACTGAGGTCCTTCGGTCACCCTGAATCCTGATTAGAGGACTCTTGTCTGCCTATTTCCACCGGATTTACATGCAACATCACCGTTATATGTAAATCATTAGCCCTCTGTGTGGAATAGAAGCAGTTTACAAGCCCTAACGTACATGAGTCTTTTTTTGGGGCTATCAAAGTCGGAATCAACCACAGGGCTTGCCTTGGAGCAGTTGCATCTGTAGGTTTTTCCACTCCAAACCTGACTCCCAAAGTATGCAACCTATATTATTGTTAAATTGTATCTACTATTGTTCTGTTCTAATGCAGAGAACAAACAGAACATATTCATTGTTGGCTCCATCCCCCATTTGGATACATTGGAATAAAGCAATAGCTCGTGTCTTATTTTAGAACCTATTCATACAAAAGGTGCAGGTGCAGAATGGTTTCATTGGTTCATTCCCACCCCACGTGGCGCAGGTACGTGACCCATTCGGTCCATGGGAATCACCGCAAGGCAGGAGCCACCGGAAACAATGCCTCACAGGACACCATGTCTGACTGGACACAATGCACTGCTCTATTACTGCCTTACCTAACATTGTAAAATAAAATTTATTTTCATTTATGCATTTTCTTAAAAAATAAAAAATGTTAAAAGCGAACTCTTCATTTATGATCAAAGTTACGATTTTTGCATCAAAGTGCATATTTAAACATTTTTTTTATCCCCATCATAATTAGATTAATAGATATAGAACTTAATAGCAATATCGATCCTGTTAACCAGCCTTTTTTCAATGCTCTATTTTAACAATTTTTTAAACTACTTCATAATTAATTATTATTATGTCAAGGAAGATGAAACGCAACAAAAAGGGTTTTACAGCATTTTGGCCAAATTTCAATTTCCCATTTAAAAAAAAAATAGTTTTGTACGGTGAGCTGATGCTTTTCCGCGAATCTGATTACAGTAAAATTAATTATAAAATAAAGATGAAGGATTTAATAACCAAGTAAAGGAGCGTGATTAAGAATGTTCTTGATCTTTTGTTTACCGGATGAGCCTGTTTCGAGGATATAAACTTATTAAGGGGCCCGGGAATGAGTGGCTATTAATTCTGCTTTGAAGGACGTGTTTATGAGCTTATAGAACTTGAAGGGTTAAATAAGCTCTAAAATAAAAATAAAAATCACTTTATTGGTTAGACCACGAGATAACGATCCATCTCCATTCCTAGGACAACAAATAGTTTTTTAATTGGGATTAAACTCAGTAACAATATGATTCAGTCCACAAAACTGATTTAATGTAAGTTGGAATTCTAAATGAAAAATGCATAAATATCAAAATAATTGGAAAATTAGATATTGTAGCCACTGCCCGTCACATGGACGAACAATGTGGTATTTACTTAATGTTCTAGGAGCCAATGAGTCTCTCATTTAATTTGGAGGTCCATTTAAAAATATGGTTTCTTAATATTCTATTAATTAACATAAATCAGTAAACACTTACCCATGTATCTGTTAGAATCTTTGCTCATAGAATGTTAATAAAACAATGTTACATTATGTTTGTTTTTTTCGGTAATGATTTTGCAGAAGGAAATATTTAACAAATCGTAAAGCTCCGGGGTTCCTAGGTGTGCCTCCTGCCGCGGGGCAATGACATTAAGGTGGCGTGTGTTTAATAAAAGCCATGGGTTATTTTGGGAATTAATGCTAGCTTTGTGGGTATGGCTGGCTAGTAGTTGTTAAAAAGCTTCCTTGCGAGGGCTTAAGATAACAAAAAGGCAAAAAAGTACATGCCTGACATTTTTACAAATACATCGGTAATGCCTTTATTGTATGACCTTTCCTCAACCGTAACAGTTCGCTGCTTGTGAAAAGGAGTCAGTCATTAAGGCATTTCGTTTACGTCAAGAAGACATCATTCACACAATACATTGTGAAATAACACATTAAGGGATTGTATGTGTGCCATGTGGCTTTTGGAGTTGGGGGGGGTCTTTACAATACCTAATGGATCCAGGAAGAACGCTACAGCTGATATGAACTTGCTGGTAAGTTCAGCACCACCATGTTAGAAGCTCACTCCAAGACCCCTTATGTCCAGTGTAGGAACATATGACATCATTATACCATGACACCTTGTGACATCATCAGTACCCTTTAAAAATAGCATTGTGTTCAGCAATGCCCCAGATACCAGATATGGGCCCATTGTGTAGCTCTGGCAGGGAGACCTCATTTTGACCATCAACTGGTCATTGGCGATGTCCTTAAGATGAAGACATGGTCATTAAGACGAATGTGCCTTCGACCATAGGTAGACCTTCAACAGTGATGTATGAGCGACATAAACTTTCTGAATAGATCTTTGTGGAATTCCTCCAAACAAGAATATAGATTAGACATTTGTACGCACCCGAGCCATAGGATATATATGTACTTAAGATAACTTCCAAATACTTTATACATGAACACAAGCTCGCGACGCTCCATGACCCGTTTATCACCAACGTATAGTAATTAACCATACTTCCGTCCCGTGATCCTAAGGCACACCCAAAATTTAATGTCATCGAAACCAAACGTTTCAACCAAATACCTGAGCATTTAGGACGTGGTTATAAATCTGTGGCGTATTTTACATCCTGTGGCTGCTTTGATCCTTTGTGGTCACTGCTGTTTTTTTATATATATATCCATTCTGGATTGGCCGTTAAAGGTAAATTATATAGAAAGAATGTTATATTGCCCATGGAGCCCATTCCAACAAGGTCTTGCATTGGGTTTTTGTCGATAAAACAGGTATTTGCAATTGAGATTTCCATTTAAGCTCCACTCAGCATTATGGAACACCAACCAACAGTAAAGCTCTGGCTCCAGCAGATCGGCCCCATTTGGCCCCCGTCTAGTCTGCCCGTTTTGCTGTAAAGACTCAAACCTTAATCAGTCGTTGGACTCCTCTTAGATTCACAACTCTATTATTCATCTAGAAGGGCTAGAGTTAGCTCAGTATCCATTATTTATGGCCAACTCAGCCATTCTTGTAAGAGAAATGAGCCAGGGGCGAGAAAGCAGAAATATTTCTACCTTGGAAATCTTATGACTGCCGTAGTCCTTTGGGTAAAAAAAAATAGAAAGACCTTAGTCCAGGAGATCCAAGCAACACGTTGACGGAATGCCAGCATGTCATTGCATGCTGTCAAACGGAATTGTCATACCCTGTGCATTGAATCACAGCACTGCACAGCGTGTTATGTTAAAGGTAATTATAAATGGATACTTTTAAACATAAAATCATGTGAAAACAGTTCAGAAGTAGCAGGTACCAAAGCAGCAAACCATATATTAAAGTTGTTTTTTAACGGATAGACTCTGGGCAGTCACCATGGAAACCAAGCCATTTAAAATGTTTCAACACAACAGTATCGTAAATGTTATTTTTTGTCACAGATATCACAAAAAACAGATCCCATTAAAACAAAAGGCAATCACTCGAAAACACAAAGCGAAAAAATAGCATCATAGAAGGCGCTTTAACTGTTCTTTACGAGACAAGTTATTAAAACCATCTAATTTTCTTTGACCACATTCCATTATTTTAATACAGTTGTGTCTCTAATAGATAAGGCTCTGCCTATTAACCTGAAGAATTAATATAAACAAACACATCATCGCAAGCAAAGACATCTCTGGAGTACGTGTCATTTGTGCCAGTGGCGTCAACCCAGATATTCCAAACTCTCTTACTGTCAAGGTTCTAAGAACATTCTTAGTTCTGTTGAATGCCCATTCTCTTCCCTGAAATAATTCTTTGATTATGTAACATTTTGCCTCGTCCATCATTTTTGTTGGGAAAGAATAAAATGTCAGCTCTACTAAGATTCATTATCATATCTGCATATCATCCTAGAGAGTGCAATTCAAATGTTGTCACCCTTAATTAGTGTAGTAACCTCTGTCGCAATCTCCTGGATACTAGATTCTTCTTGACATGTCCACCTGTGCAATATAGCTGCTATTTCAAGGGATGAAGCTGCAACCGGGCCCCCGATAGCAGAGAAAAAATCTGGAACAAGTGGCCCTCTGCTGTGTACTTACTCTCCATAAGTTAAACCAGGTCAAAGGTCCTGGAAACAGTTAGGTACCGGCTATAAAGCAAAGGCCAGAAGACCACATAAGACCGAGCCAATGATAGACCCACCAGGTCCAACTTAAATGTCACCGCACACATAAAGAGGACACGAAAAATACTACATTTTAGGTAGTTATTGGCATTGGGTGTGTAAGAGGTCTCTGCATACTTAAAATATAAATCATAAAGCACCGAGGCTCCAAAGGGTAAGACTGACAAAGTCCACTCACCTTGATAGACGTTGATGAGAAGAAGACAAGCTGCCCAGGCAATGGCCATATCTGAATGCATCCAACAAGCCCCCGAGCTTTCTCCCTCCATTCAATTCTAGAACCTCTCTGGTTAGAAGGAGGGGGGGGAGAGGTTGCCTTATCTTACATGGAAAAACCAACTCTTGTGATGAGAAAAAAAGACATAACTTAGAACAGGTTTAGTGATAAAAAGAAGACACACCCCGACTGCCTCGACGAAGTAACGACGTCCACTTCCTGGCACAAAAAGGCTGAAAAACAAATTTTTGGCTCTGGAAATTTTTTTTTCACTGTCAGACAAGCCAGAGACACCGGTGTCTACCATTCACACAGAGCCTGCTATTATACAAGACCCACTCCTTAATGGTCAATAGATGCGGCTCCTTGTACTTGAACTTCCAACCGGAACAGATGCCTTCCACAATCTATATATTTTCCATATAAGACTAGAGAGGCAAAGATGGAATTGGGCAATCTGTGTTTTTACTGCAAAAAAATTGCATATTTTGGCCATTTTATAGTTTGGCTGAGATCCAAAGCGAGTAACGTTATAATAAAGGTATTGACTCCTTATGTTCTAATAGCGTCAGTGGGTGACATCATGAAAATTTACTGTTCTCGTTAACTACTGCCAGGGGTGATGCTAGACTCAGAAGAAATGTATGATTCTCACCACAGACCCGTGCATACCTCACATGCCATATACCCTGTAAACATGCGCAGTATGTAACACATACACACCCCTGTTTACCAACAGATTTATGTCCCTAATTTTGGCTGTTCTAATCAATGTCCTTATTTCCACGACTGCTGGCAACTGTTCATGATCAATTTAAGGTGGGCTTGGGGTCTTACATGGACAGAAGATGACTTTAGACCACAATGCCCACATGTAAGGTAGACGGGGCAATGACGTGACTTCATGGACAAAGTGCGTCGTGACATCACAACTGTGATGGGTGTCACAACAAACTCACGCTAAAACATTAGTAAGTGTGAATATATACACTAAACACCCAATACGGGTAAGAATTTCACACCCCACCACCATATGGTAAGAGTGTGAGCGGTACGTTAATGACACAATGTATCAGTTTGACTCGGTTGACTACAAATCTCACAGATTCTTTGGCCTTCACCCAACTACTCCTTCCAGGCACCCCTAACAACCCCTCTAAGACCGTGCCCATGTCAGAACCTTGTTTTATTTTTTCATTTGGCTAAAAAAAAAATCAAACCCTTTTATCCAACTTTGTCGACATAAACATAAGGCTGTCTGGGTCCCATCTGCAGAGAGCCACGGAGTGTCTGAGCTCCCTCCCGACAGGCGACCTACGATGAGATTAATCTGTCATTTTTAGCAGAATCGAAGCAGACGCAGGTCGTAGGAATAGCGAGATTAATGCCTGTCTGAGATCCTGAGTCCTCAGTCATACCACGTCAACCCTTTTGTCCGTTTGGGTAAACTCGACATGGTTTATACGCAAAGATTCTGCGGTTCAGTAGCTTTGGAGATCGCTGGTCTCTGTCTGCTGAGACAGGACTCACACTAAGTGCTCATGTAAAGACGGCTGCTCCGCGAGACCAGGAGGGACGGTCTGTGAGCATCACTGGGCCATGCCACCACCTGCATGACAATTATTATTATTATGACAATGCATGACAATTATTATTATGATTAGTATCATGATATATTATAGCAAAACCTGTGAAGTTCAAGGAAGTCAATCAAGGTGCGGAGACGAGATATCTTCTCACCCTTATTTTGAGGTCATAGTTATGTAGGAGAGACATGAATGGAGTGGAGAAGACTACACGAGTATTGGGAATATATCTAATGTTTCATTGGCTTTTATTTGCTTTTCATAACAATGTTTTACTAGCATTAGAAGCAAAAACATGAAATGTTTCATTATAAATATGATTTCATTTGGAGTTTAATACCACGAAAGAGAGACACCACCTTTGGAAGAGTCTTTTTATTTTCAATGACAGTTTGTTAATTAAAAATAATATTACTATACAGTAGAGATCCGAGTTTGCACATTACTAACATTACATTGCATCCGAATTCATCATAATAAACGAAAAATTGATCCCGTGGGTACTTACCAATTTTGCCGAGAAGTGGGAATGAAATCCATCATGACTCCACGACCAGTTGGAAAAGCCCCTGGATCGGCACATTTTAAATTACGTGATGTGATGATGAATACCTTTTACCAAAGAAGCAACCCAGTTTATTCTTAAAAGCCTCCCCCCTCCTCCATAGTTAGTGAATTCCGGAGCTTTGCTGCCCTTACGGTGAAGAACATACTGTTCTTCTAATAGTAATAAGCGGTCTCTTGGTATTTGCTCTTAGCGGGGAAAAAGTTTCCCCTAAAGCTCTTCATATGGCTATTTAAAATATGTCTACATTTTTATTTCAATATTTACAGCTTTACACATTCCTTCCCAAGTGGCTTAGTAATTGATCAAAACATGTTGCGTGTCCCTCGTTATAATACACTGGCGGCATAGGCAGGACATGTAGTGGAATGAGGTCTGGCATGGTGGAGATGGTTAGGACGGACTCAAACTTGGGTGGAGAAAACATTCCGAAACAATTAAAGGAAATTACATTCCCTCTACCAAGGCAACGTATCTCTATGTAGCCATCATAACATTACATAAGAAGTTCCAAAAAAGTTTATTGCAACATTTTAAAATCAATGAAAAAAAAAAATTACATTCAACAAATGATATCACTGTATGCAGCAGCCTCGTTTCACACCTATGGGTTTGGAGATAACTTGAAGCGACATCTGAATGCTAATGATTGCTGCTTGTTGTGGATTTACTCTTGATGGTGTATATGGTCTGTGATTTTAGCTGTCATATCTTGGTTCAGATCGCTCGCCCGGGATTAACGTTTTTGTTCAGTGGACCATGTTTTCAGCAGTATTGCAGATTCCTTCACCTTGTATGTCTAGATCAGGTCCAAAAAATGGACTGGCGCTCCTAAACAAGAACCCTTGGGGTAAAAGTTAATCTTCATGCAATTGTTGAGTTTCTCTAGGAATAGCTGTTATATTGGTGACCTTCACAGTCTATTATGTGTTAAAATGGATACCATATTCTGATTTAGATGTGGTGTAGAACGTTCCCGCATGGTGTGTTCTGACGCTGATGGTGTGCATCTTTTTGGCACTTCACAGGAGTACCCTGAGACCTCTCGTCACACAGAGCAAAGCCATTCCCAATAAATATACATTGTTCAGTGCCGTGGTTGAGCTGGATCTGAAATACGACGCAATATCGCCGTTATTGCAAAGATTTCCTGAGCAGCAGAAGAGCTTCTGACTGGCTTGGATCGCTAAAGATGCTGATAGACCAAGACACACATCCTTAGAACAGCATCCACGCATTAGTATGTTTGCCCGTGGAAATCCTGCAAAGACACAATCAAGGTCAAATAATGTGAAAATAATCAGCAATTAGTGATTAGGATTAGGCATTTCTTAACAGTCTCCTACAAAGGTGATTCTTATTCAAGTAAGGAGACCGATCTATTTGATACCTTTTATTGGACCAACACAGAAAGATGTAGGGTCACGTATATTTTTCTCTACTCATTCTTTATCTTTTTCTGTGTTGGCCCAATAAAAGGTTTCAACTCTGACTAAAGTTTCCATGTTCTGTTTAGTCAATGGATAAATGGCAACATGACATAAAATACTTGGAACTTCATCATACTTGGAACTCATGAAGCTTGATGATTCCCATCAAACCGTCTTTGATCACCAGCCCTGGTCATTTTTAGTCCATGTCCATCGGGTATAGGATAGTATATCTACTCTACCCTCTCAAGGACCTGTCAAGGTACCGACTACAGCAAAATATACTTTTCTGGCTAACAAGACACAAACTGGAGATTGCGGAACACCCTTCATAAACATCCAGCCCCATTCTGGAGCACGGCTTTGGTCCTCCACATACAAGCTGTAGCGGTTGAACTGATCTACACGTCTATCTGGGTCCCGCAAAAGCATTAGCTCCTGATTCAGTTGTTGTTTTATGACTCATTTATCCTTACAGTGGAGAATAATTTCTCATGAAGCCTTTGCGTCTCACCTGTGACGTCCATGCACATCATCATGTTTCCTGTACACTTCACTGTGGTGATATTGGTCCGACACTCGCCTTTGCCTGTCTCGTTGCACGCATAGCACTCAAGGCCATTGGGCTTCTGATCTACTGAGACTGCGGATGACAGAGATCACAAATAAACATTTTTGGGAATTGACATTGACTCTAAAACTAAACAGAAGAACATTTGTGGAGGAGCAGCAGAGCACCCAGAGCATTAGATAAGTCCCTAGAACAATTCCTTTGAAGTTGTTGCTCCCTTCACCATGTTTCCATTCCCACTACGTCTGGGACTAACGTATAGTAGAGGCAGTATGGAGGTGTCTGCGTTTTTGGGAATGGGAATGTGGATTAATCTACATTATTACTTAACCACTGTCTGTCATCGGCAGTATTAGTCAGAAGATATTATCAATGTTGGGTTACCAATAGTCAATGCTTTCCTTACCAGTAGGCCAGTACAGGTGTTGGACCATCAGATGATGGTATTGGTGTTGAGTTATCAATAGTCAATGCTTTCCTTACCAGTAGGTTGTTACCGAGTTACCTGTTTGCGTCCTGTTGTTACAATTATTCTTTCCGCAGCACGATACGCCCGTATACAGCAGGCCATTCCCGGTGTTATATTCCAGCTTCCGATCACAAAGGTTACCCGTTCCACAGCCTTTAATCACCGAATTTGAACTTGTTCCTGTAGAAGGAAGAATAATGTTATTGAATAATGTTAAATTACCCTGCTGGATCTTAAGAAGTGGAGTTTAAGCCATCTGCTGAACCACAAGCTGTGATAGACAAGAAGTTCTCCTTCTGAGCCATTGCGTCCAAGTTTATCTGCATTCTATTTCTGTGTTGTTTTTGCTCATTGTACGTTACTGAACATGGCATGATGTTAATATTTGTATGCTTATGTTGTATATACTTGTTTATGTGCGCCGTGTATACGTAGACATATCCACTGATGTGTTGCCCATGAATTTAGAATAGTTTTCTGTCTGCTTGTGGCTTCTATTCTACATTGTGGTTTAGGCGCTTCTTAACACCCTCGTTTTTTGGGGGGTCTCTCACCTTTGACGTATACAGTAGTGATTGTCATGCACCGATCCTGTACCCCGGTACACTTAATGGATGTCAGGTTTTGCAATGCGCAAGAAGAGTTGTCCCCCACGCAGGTCAAACAATCCAAAGCAGCCACTGGAACTCGAGCTGGACCAGAGGACAAAAACAACCAATATTACACTAATTTTGTACCCACATTAACTCTACATTACATAGCCCATCATGTAGGAGAAGCTTACTGGGGTCGGCCCCTCATAATGTAGATGGAAGTTAGTAAAACGTCAAATCCACATTGTTACAGCAATTAGTTTCCAAACCCATAGACTTGGGGTCCCCCGGCCGTGCCGAGGCTCCTCACCGTAATACGTGCCGGTGTTGCAGTAGTCTGAGGTGCAGCACTGCGAGCTGATGTACGTTTTCCTGTTTCCTTGGTTCACATACATTGTCTCGTTGCACAGAAGACCTTGGGAGCATCCTTTGTATGTTTTTTCCACCACATTTCCGTTCTCTGTGAAACAAGGACAAACGCGCAGCGAAAGATATTTAAAGGGATGGTAAAACAACTTGGAAACTAGCTTCTAAACTTTACTACTTAGCTTAGTGATCTTATAAAGTATTAAATAAAAAGAAGTCTTAGCCCACTCGAGGAAACAAAAGTTGCCTGTTTCCTAACCGATAAGATGCTGTGAATTTAAACCAAATGACATTAGTGCCGAAAGATTCCGAGCTTCCCGTCGAGTTCTGTAGATTCTACTGCAATCAAATTGGTCATGTTGGTCGTCGAGCTGTATCTCAAGTTTCCATCCATGTTAGCAGTCAAGTTTGTCCTCTACTTTATTGAGAGTTCGGTGAGTTTTGGGGTTAAATTTGCCTTCTGCTGAGGTGGGAAGGTGATTTTCTCCAGTTGAAGCCCATTTGAGAAGATGCTGTCCTTTCTCAATGCAAGATGAGAGACATGTTGAGCTAAGCTCTAAAATACTGGGAGTCTACTCAGGACTACGTAGATGTTTATGAGCCTGCAACTTGTCCCATTTAGGCCAACTCAATCAAGTTGGCTTCTGTAACTAAACTCAACTTGATACTTTGTGTCCAGTTAGTAAAAACCAACTGAAACAAGTTGAGCTTCATAGGCATCCTCCATATCTTTAGTAGCCTTTTTTTCCTCCTCAACTAATGTTTTAAGACTTCTGGTGACCAAACGAGCTATATCATCTTTAAGTTGATGAAGAAACATCGAGCTAGGATGGATATTCACGCTAACACTTCCTTTAGGATATGGATTTTTTTTTATTGACTGTCCCTTTTAAGGTTCAGCCATGGGGTGTTTGGGGCTGGGGAGGCAAGCTCTATATTTCCATCTGGTAACTAGAGGGTTAAAAAAAATCCATAAGATGCTGAACAATAATCAACTAATAAAAGAACCCAAAAATGAGTAATTAAGCATTAAAAATGACCAATGCTACAAAAACATTCCTTTTAGAACGACTCTCGAGCAGCAATAACAATTTATTTAAGGGATGGTTGAATATATATATATTTTTATATCATAATTAAATATGCATAGATCCTAGGAGCATTTTATTTTTTTTTTTTTCCTTTTTACTATTCCATTTTCTTTTTACGGTTTTATCATTGCCCATACTTAACGGACTGTTAATGATACAAAATAAGGGGGATTTATTTGAGAGCGCAGACGTTCAACTCTGCAAATGGGATTTTTTTTCTGTTGTTTTTTATCGCACGGAAACGGAGACACAGACCGCAGTCTCAGATGGATCTTAAAGATTCGGCGTCGCCTATAAACATTAATCAGCGAGCTTCTACGGCACGTATGGCAGATCAGCCTTTTATTTATTCCAACCAGTTTTATAAGCGTGTAATAAAATGGGTTCTGAGGGTCACGTTAGTCAAATGAGCCCCAACGTTCTTCTAATTTTTTTTGTATGTCTGCCCAGGGCCACTGGAGGTGGTGCAGCTAAGCCCATGGGTTCCGGACCATACTGACCCCTTAGGACCTAGTGGTCTAGCGACCTAGTAGGGGATCCGCATGTGCCGTCAGAGGATGGGTTCTAACAAAATCCAGTGCCAGCATGTAGATGATGCCCATGGTGTCTTCCTGGCTCTCATACAGCACGGGGCCAGGTTGCCCATGTCCTTAGTAAGTAAATCCCAAGTTTTTCCCATAGTCATTTAAGAGCAAGATGAACTGTGTTGATGAAGCCCAAGGGTTGGATTGTGTGCGTGTAGGGTAAGGAGGTCCGAGGGTTGGATTGTGTGCGTGTAGGGTAAGGAGGTCGGAGGGTTGGATTGTGTGCGTGTAGGGTAAGGAGGTCCAAGGGTTGGATTGTGTGCGTGTAGGATAAGGAGGTCTGAGGGTTGGATTGTGTGCGTGTAGGGTAAGGAGGTCGGAGGGTTGGATTGTGTGCGTGTAGGATAAGGAGGTCCGAGGGTTGGATTGTGTGCGTGTAGGGTAAGGAGGTCCGAGGGTTGGATTGTGTGCGTGTAGGGTAAGGAGGTCCGAGGGTTGGATTGTGTGCGTGTAGGGTAAGGAGGTCCGAGGGTTGGATTGTGTGCGTGTAGGGTAAGGAGGTCCGAGGGTTGGATTGTGTGCGTGTAGGGTAAGGAGGTCCGAGGGTTGGATTGTGTGCGTGTAGGATAAGGAGGTCCGAGGGTTGGATTGTGTGCGTGTAGGGTAAGGAGGTCCGAGGGTTGGATTGTGTGTGTGTAGGATAAGGAGGTCCGAGGGTTGGATTGTGTGCGTGTAGGGTAAGGAGGTCCGAGGGTTGGATTGTGTGTGTGTAGGATAAGGAGGTCCGAGGGTTGGATTGTGTGCGTGTAGGGTAAGGAGGTCCGAGGGTTGGATTGTGTGTGTGTAGGATAAGGAGGTCCGAGGGTTGGATTGTGTGCGTGTAGGGTAAGGTGGTCCGAGGGTTGGATTGTGTGCGTGTAGGATAAGGAGTCCTCTAGACAATTTCTCTTGGGGTAAAGGCTGCTAATAGGTATCAGAACCTTTCTGATGGAGAAGAACAGAGCTTTACTTTACCTTACCTATGACAGTGATGCCTTGTGACATACAGTAGGTCTGGTTGAAGAAACACCTTTGTTCATTCTCTATACAATTATATGGCAGCCCGGAGCATTGGTAGCAAGTCAGCGAGAGACCTGGAATGAAGTTGACAAACTCGTTATTGACGAATGTTACATCTTCAGCCAAAATATGCTCTTATTGGATTTTTTTTTTACTTCACGGATAGTGTGGTAGATAAGTGGAACAGCCTACTAGCAGAAGTGGTAGATGCTAAACAGACATATGGCTCCTGAATCTAAGACGAGACCAACGACTGACTATGGTTTGAGTCTTTACAGCTGGAGAAACGGGCGAATAGACGGGGGCCGGATTGGGCCGTTTGGCTGTCAGGTTCTATGTTTCTGTTCTAGTGTCTCCTACGTTAAATTTACCTGATGACTTTTATATCACCCACCCCCACTTCATTTAATGCCCCACATAGAGACTGCTAAACAATGTATTGTACTGGGCATGTTATGATAATAAATCCTCGAATGACGTAGCGGCGTGTTGTGGATAGCCGTACGTGATTTACAGACGCAATTTATTGGATCGTGACTTGCTTCAAAACCAAGTACATGTTTATCGACCCCTAAATTAAGTCATATTTAATGGGTACCAACAAGAGCGTTGGAACATGTTCATTAAGTACTAAGTATTACTTTTTTATGAGAAATTGGGAAAGTCTATATATAATATATATATAAATATATATATATAAAAACAACTGTAAAAAATAAAATGAGGAAACATTTAAAAAAATTATATATTTAAGGAATTTTGCGGGGAGGAATATCTTTTATATGATGTATAGTTGTGATGCTCTATCTTATCCTGCGATATAAACATGACTGATAATGCCATTGGGCAGGTAGGATTAGAATTCCAATTCCATGCTTTTATCCCCAAAATGTTCAAACTCTTGTAATTCTCCACAATTTTTTTACAGAAATAATTCATTTTTTTCTGATGTAATTTAATACAAAGATACACCCACGCTGCATACATCCGATCTTTGAAGATTATGATACCAACCTAGCATCTCCTACTTCTGTATTAAAAAATTCAGAAATTCTGTATGTTTACTAATTTTTGGAATATTTCAGCTTTAAATTCTCACGCTATTAGAAGCCCCCCGTCCTTCCTGAGCACTTTTGTTATTGCCAGAAAAATCTTTGCTACATCGTTACCTGCGCGTTACCTCAAGGTCTTTGTTACCGCTTCGTACCTCGAGGCGTCGTTTACACATTCAGGGATTTGTTGGCGTTTTTAGAAATTAATGCTAATAAGGAAAAAAAATATATATATTTTCGACTCACCTTGCCGTAAGCAGACACAGAGGGAAAGCAGAATAAGGCACAAAAACATTTTCTTTTCCTTTTTTTCAACTTTTTTTCTTGCCTTCTACCTCTTCTCTCCTGCTCGCACCTTCTTCAGACACCTGCCTTTCTCCTCTCCCCTCCCCTCCATGCTCCACTCCCATCTCTATTTTGGGTTAGTAGAAAGATACTTTGTTTTTTTTTGTAGGAAAAGAGTCATTTTTATTAAAAATTAATAGCATCAAACCCGATTGGGTTGTCCTCTAATTCTTGTTTTGTCCTTCGGACGCCCGTCTTGATTCACTTTCACTTCCGCTAGAATTTTGGTTTGAAAGATAAAACAAGCTGTTTATTAAATTTAAGTTATAGGAAATCATTTTTATACCTGCAGAGATGCCAATAATTACGGATTTCTGTAGTTTTACCCTTTTACAAAAATGTTAGGTTTTATAAGTAAGCGGAGCTCATTAACTTATTTATTTTCTTTAGGCCCTTTAAGCCCAATTAGGGGTCCCAGGCAACTGCCTAGAGGGTACAGACTTTGGTAGCAACCCCACTAGATGTTCTCCTATGTTTCTAAGCAAGTGCATGCAGGAGGAGGGGGCTGAAGACATACGTTTTTGTTGCTAGATACCCCAATGGCTGGTCTTTGGTCTCTTGTTCCATCGCGGCTTCATTTTTGGAAGGTGGCATTAGAAGACGCCGAGATGTGACCACCTAGTAGAAAATTGTCCCTGGATAGTTTTTTGATGCGCTTCAGCAGCAGTAGAAGAGATGTGGAACCATCTGGCCAACCTCGCTATACCCAACAGGTACCCAACTGGTGTCATTGGGAACGCGATATAAACGAGCTACGACTCCCCAAACATTAGTCCTTAAACAAGTTTGTCAAAAAGATTCTTTCGCACTGACTCGTTAATGGTGGCAACCAAATGGTTCTTATAAGAGTCCTCACAGAAACCATGACTTGTAGGAGGTACAAGCCACCTGTGTTGAAGCAGGCATTTAGCTGTAATATAGTACTGAGAACAATGTGAAGGAGTCGGCTCCATACTGTATGACTCCAGAATCTGCTCATTCAACCCCTGGACCCTGAGATCGGGGTAAGACCCAGAGAACCTGCCCCCCGAGACCCTGAGATCAGGGTAACAAAAACTGTAAATCTACCTGTTCCTTGTGAAATTGGGGTAAACACCCTGACGGTTTTCAAGTAGGGTAATATGTTTAACAATGCTTTGGGCCTTTTGCTGACAAGCGTACATCTTGCATGATACATTGTTATTGCCGGAGATCTCGCACCTCAATGTGCTGAAGGTGTTATTGGGGGCTGAAAGGTGAGTCTTAAAATAACCCTTTCCTTTTCTTCTCTACACTTAAAACACAGAGCCGAAAATGCAAAGCATGCAGCCGACTGGCTACAATTACTGCCGCACCCCATATGCATTGACATAGTAAATAATGTTGAAAAACAACTTTTTTTTCTTACAATTTATATATAGCGACTTCTATGACTGTATCACTGTAGTGGTATTGATAACTACACCCAGAGACATACCCATCATCAATAGACATTATGGCTGTTATTGTACACATTCTTACAATCAGACCAGCATTTTATAAATAGATACACAAGGCCTAAATAAGATATAATAATAAGACAAATGTAAATAATAAATT
Organism: Spea hammondii; assembly: GCA_029215755.1. NCBI lineage: Eukaryota > Metazoa > Chordata > Amphibia > Anura > Pelobatidae > Spea > Spea hammondii. Next base: position 33,229,931 of record JARDYJ010000010.1, read on the forward strand.
AGTAGAAAAACAGAATGCTAAGTGCTTTTTACTTATGGGGAGTGATGTCATGTCCTGGTGAATAAAATGTTAGCAAAGATTAGCGATATATGAATTAAAGCCAATTAAGTCCTTTGTTCCAGACACCAAACATGGAATCGAATTAGGGTCTTCTTACTTATTGTTATCTTATATTCACCCCAAATAGTTTCCACAGACACACTGATCAATTGATAGACTTTAATCATAATTTTTTATTTACACATTTTTCAAAGCAATTGCATTTAGAAATAATAGCAAAAAAATCATTAAAAATCATTAAAATAATTTTTATGCGAGAACTGGAGTATTTTTTATTTATTCAATTTTAACGGATAGGGGCCCTTTAAATTGCAGAAAAATCTGAATTTTGAAACATCGCCATCTAGTGGACGAGCAGTGTAGTGACGCGTCATAGAGAAAACAATGCTGCCAAGTATTAAGTCTCAACTTGGTGCCTTAGTTATTGTTAAGCTAGTGCTCAATACAGATGACTCTAGAGGAGTTAAGGTTCCAGGAGATGTAAGTTCCCCTAAGCATTGTAACTAAATGTTCTATTAGATGACAAATTATTTTTCGTCGCTCACGATGCGTAGGGTATAGTGTCATTGCCATGGTTACAGAGAGATGTTGAGCAGCACGTGGTATTCAACCATCCCGGAATACTGAATTTGGGGTAAAGTCCTTGGCAGAAGGCTTCGGTGGCGCATCCACTCATCACGATATCAAGAGGAGAGGAGCCTGGAGCAAAGGGAGAGAGAGCAATATATAAGAGGAGATGTCACAAGTAGATGGGAAGGGGAAGGAAATTAAGAAATAGTTAATCTACCAGAAAAAAAGACTAGTTTTTTATGGCATTGGAAGAATTTTGTTTACATACCTATCAAGTCAACGCAGCGGGTCATCTCTCCCCTGCACTTCATTCTGTCCATACGGTTTGAGGATGCTCGGCAGTGGCATTCTAATCCGTTCTCTGCCCCGGGGTCTGTTTCTAGGGGGGAGACGGGGCACATTGAGAGTTACGGAAGAAAGAGAGTGGAAATAAATGGCTATTAAAGAGTACAATGGAAAGACACCAAATATAGCATCGATCGTGCCCTAAAATGGTACCAAACTAGGACATCAACAGGGTCTCTACATGTACCGGGGCAACATCATGTATCTTAATATCTACAGCATGTTTGAGACTCATTGCCCCTGAGATGTAAATCCAGAATACATGAACCCCTACACGCTTAAACACACGGAGGTCACTAGTCTAAGGACTAGATTTTTGCATCTTCTTCCCGTTGTGCGTCTCTCCGTTTTGTCCTGGGCCCCCCTGTATCTTTATAAAAGATAAACCCTGAAACACGCTCGCCCATTTACTTGCGGATCTGCGGTTACACCTTCTATGTTTTACCTGTGAAGTACCCAGCGTTGCAGTGCGTGCCGTTACAGCATTGGTGGTTAGCAGCGTAGGACACGGCGTCATCCCCGTTACTGAACGCGGCGAGCCCGGGACACGTAGAGGCGTTACTGCAACTTTTTATAATGTTCTGATGCACTTCTGTAAAGACCGGAAAACCATCATACATCAGGAGCCCGCATTTATATACGTATAATTCATAGGGGATGAAGTCAAAGGATCCTTTGGGTTCAACATAAGAGCCTCCAAATAAAACCGACCTGGACTATAGACTGTATACCCATTGGTTTAAAAGCCATCAACAAAATATGCTAACACATCCTCCTTTGGCAGTGGATTCCGCATATTAACGGCTCTTACAGTTAACAAGCATTATCAAGTATTATTTATTATTTTATATAGCGGCATCATATTCCATAGCGCTGTACAAAAAGCTACTTTCCTTTACCCTTACGTGTAGCTCAAAACACAGAAGGGTTTCCAAAAAGTTCTTAGTAGCTCTTCAGTTAAGTTGTCTCTTCCGTGCCCCTTCTCCAGGGTCACAAGCCAAGCCTGTTAGTACTTAGATGGTATGTATTGCCCCCTTTGGCACTGACCTTGGTTGAGGGCTGTCATGATGGAGACCTGGATACAGCTATCGCCGGAGGAGTCACACTGCAGACTTGGCAGATGATCACCTCCGCATGCCAACGGAGGGCCGTTACAGGCCAAGCACTCTACTCCCCATTTTGCAGATTCCTCGTTATCATCTGCAAATAAGTAAATACTGATCTCAACACAATAAAAATCACTAATAGTACTTTACTAAGTCTACAGATTGGGATTTTGCAGAAGCAAAAGTTGTTTTGTTTTTAGAAAAAGTCCACATATTTTCTTCCTTTAATAATTCGAAGAACTGAAGTATTCTTCAAATGAAAGCGCACTTCTCTCTGCGCCTGCAATTTTCTTGGTTTAACTTCCTAATTCTGAGGAAAGCTGTTGTAGATGTCACCTAAATGATCTACAAGAGACGCAACCACTTGGATCCAGTCCACCATGCTTCTACGTGGTCACCTCCACACTCTACATAGAGAAGATTCATAGCCAGAACCCAACGATCTATGGTTAAAAAACCAAGCCTGATAGCAGCCAGCTGGTAAAGAGATAATTGATCTCTATCATCACTTGCATTATTATATCTGCCTCTATGTTAACCCATTTTAGAGGGTGGTAGATAAGTGGAACAGCCTCCCAGCAGAAGTGGTAGAAGGTAATACAGTGAGGGGATTTAAGCATGTGTGGGATAGGCGTATGGCTCCTGAATCTAAGAGTTAAGGTTTGAGTCTTTTGCAGCAGGTAAAACTTCTTTTCTACTTTTGATAGAAAAAAAATATAAAATTATATATTAATTATAATAACTATATAATAATTATGATTATAAATAATAATAATAATAATAATAATAATAATAGGGATTGTCTCATGATGTATGTGGTGGTCACTATAAATTTTCCAGGAACCAATCGTTTCAGTTCGGATACATTGTGACTCCATTGTTTCCTATCTCGATACATTTTCCTTTTGACCACTAGAGTATGCTGAGACACAGCTGATTTCTGCCGTAACGTGTCTGCATCGGTCCAGCATTTTCTTAATGTAACCTCAGCCTCTACGAAATTCCCCTCTCCACATGTCTCTCTTTACTGCTTAACAATTTCCCGGAACGATCCTACTCTCCACCCTTTTCATTTGAGACACTCAGAAAATAAGATACCGCTCACTCCATGCGTAGTTTAAAGGTCCATGGATAAAATAAAGATCTCCTATCCAGCGCTAGCTAAACTGGAATTAAGAGTGTCCCTGTCTGTCGTGGGCGAACTGGGTGCTTGAAATGGCCTATATGCCTAATGGCTGTATGTTGAAATGGACAGCAACCAGTGTTTTGCCTTCATGGCTCAGTCTTGCCACATTGGCTGCTAGGGAGAGAACCCATGATTTCCAAGGACCATGGAGAAAACCTTTTCCGGCGTACCTGCTGTGATTTATTGACAGCGACGTACCGGCATAACTCACCTGGTAGCATATCTCTGTTACACAGATCAGTGCCGCAGCATAGCATCGTCTGATTGGTCTCGATAGCCTTCATGGAGGTAGTCTGGGTCTTATTGCACGAGTCCCCTTGACTGCAGCCTTTCACCACCACCTTTCCACGCAGTAATCCTGGGGGTAAATCTCAGTGTTATGCAGAGAGAAAACTGCCACATTGGGGTGTTTGTATCTGCTATTGGAACTCTCACCACCATAGTGCCCGGTACTCCATGCCCCTTCCTACTGGTGAATGAAGAAGTGAGATCCATTGCCCTGGAGGTGTTGACCTCTTTTTCTGCTTGGTTGCCACCATCGGCCAGTCATTATGACTTGAGTTTTTAGGTGAACTATTAATAGGTTGATATTTTAAAGCATCAGCTCATTGATAAAGAGCTTCCATGCAATGGAAATACCATAAAAGACCCTGTCTTGGAAGATATTAACCATGGCAACTGAGCTCTTGTTTTTTTATCTCTATGAGGTTGGTGGCGTCGTCAAGCAAAGGGTACACTTACCTTTGTAGATGACAACCGACGAGCTGCAAAATGGGTTGTTGCCTTCACAGTTCTTGGCCTCCTGTTTCTGGAGGGCCTGGTCCGGGGCTCCTTTGAAATGATAACATTGGAGGCTGTTTGCTACAAAAGGAAAATTAAACAATGTAATTTACTCTCAGAAACAGCACAAACTTTGCATTTTAATTTTTCAAACAATGCAATAGTTGCCCAAACCTGGTGTAATCCTCTGAGAACCAGAGAATGGTGCAATACTTTGCTTATTATTCATTGGGTGTAAAAAGGTAAATAATGTTTTTGTTTGTCTTTACAAATCTGAGCCCGTCTGCTCCTTCTGTAATCTCCCTAACCCACTTGCGTACTCTTTTCCTTGACCTTGGTTAAGTTGATGACTCCCATCATCCATCTGGCTCAAGGGTTTCGGACTAAACCAGCGTATATTATCCTGCCGGGTTTCTTCACCATACGGGTAGTCAATCTCACCATGTAAAAGTATCGTGCCAGGTTAATATGACCATTTGTCCAGGGTTGGTCATTCACAATCAATCCTGGTGAGATTGATGTCTCTGTACCTACAATTTATCTTTTAATGCATAACACCAGTGGTCTCCTTCTTAATAGAAGAATAATTATGACGCGTTTTTCCATGAAACTACCATCAAGATCAGAAACACTGAACCACCAGTCACCTGGTCCATGTGGACCACTCCTAACACTATTCTTCAATCAGATCAACACCATCATCAACCCACAGCATTCTCCCACCAAAGCCAAGAAAAAAATATTTTATAAAAGGAATCTAAACTGTAGCCACATTCCAGCATCTGTAATCTATATCTCTGCAATCCATGGGTCTCGACATCTTTCAATGGCAGCCAATGGACTTCAATCCACTTGAAAGGTCAGAACATTCCATCATCTGGAACCCAATGACCAGAACCTACTTTACCTCCAGATACTGCCATTCACTCTCTGTTTTGACCTGTATTAGTTCAATCCTTCCATCCATTGTGAACAGATCAACAGTATATGCTAAAAAAAGATAAAACAACATCTCCCAATTCTTCTCAAACCCCTATTCTTCTCTGGCTTTGAGGAGCACTTACCTAAGCTCAGAAGGATACAGTACAGAGCACACCGGAGAGCTAACGTCATTCTGGTAGGCAGCCTGAGTCAAGTTAAGATGCTTCAAGATGTTCTTGGAGCTTTGTGTGTTCAGCCTCTAAACAGGTCCTACTACACCTTGCATGTAAGTACCAGGGAGGGGCGAGATTGGGAAACGGTGCTATACGATACCTACATGTCCAGACCTGACATCTCCTGGAGGTAACCGGTTCCTTAAGGCAGAAACACGTATAGCTCGTGTTCTGGAGGAGACTATGTCTTGTAGAGCTAAGATCCAGCCCTTCCCAGAGACTCCCAACCAGTACCGAAAGTGCAAATCTCGGCAAAAATACAGAAGTGCAACTAGCAGCTTTAAAGCAGGTGAGCAAAGCCCTCATTTCAAAACAATTACGACCAAACGAACAAGTATGAATCACAAAAAAAAACAACAGAAAAATAAATAAAATATTCCCGCACCTGCCTGTATACATAATAATAATAAAAAAAAATACAGAAGCTGCTTTTTTAAAATAGCTTCACCGTACCATAGCTTAACACGGAGGTTAAGAACACCTTGGCTTCATTAGCATGTTTTTCGCGGCTTGGTGAGCATTTAAAGTGTCAAGGAAACAGCTGTAAATATAGAAATTTAATTTGATCTTTTATAAAGCATTTATTTTGGAGTCTTATTATTATTCTGAGTTGTTTTTTTTTATTTATTTTTTTCCAGAATAAAGCTCTATGGCGTGTTTTCTTTCCACTTAACAGAAAAATAAAATTCACAAATACGTGGGATTTTAATTAACCTTAATGTAACAGGTGCGTGGGGGGGGGTTGATTCAACAGCTCCAATTAAAGCTTTCATACCGTACCTGCAGACGCAGTCATAATAATAATAAAAATTTCCCGTACAAAATAATTTGGATGCCTAGCACCATAATACACGAGAAGGGATTTTAATACCACAATATAAAGCGTAATTATTCTGTCTTGGAAAAAGCCAGGGTACAGTAGCTAGACTCAACATCAATATAAAATTAGATTTTTGGCCCAAAAATATAATCATGGCATTCTATAGATATATATTTTTTCATTTGGGGAAGCTGTTAAGTCATCTTTAATACATTACAGATGTTGGTGATGACCCATGTCCAAGGTTGGTGCAAAAAGACCAGACAAGTTGCAGGCAATCAGCAGCAAACATCCCATTGGTTACCAATCCAGAATTGGATCAGAAGGCATCGGTGCTGGTATCCGGATTTATCCCTTGACTCTGTACCCGTTCTAGACATGGAGGACCGGGACTTGTTCTTCAGCCAGACTTCTGTGCGGGAATGACCAGTCTTCTTGGATAACATGGATGGGGATTGTCATCTTGACTCTTGGGATTTGTTAAAACGGACCAGGAAACAACATTTGTAGAGCAGTTTTGGAACAACAAATATAAGCCCTTAATTAATCGACCAGACGTTAATATTACGCAAGACTTGAGTCTTTCTAAAGTCAAGTTAATGGCTTGAGCCTCAGTTCTCTGTATTTTACGGTCTTTGGTTGGAGGGATCCAGTACCAGCGATCGTAAGATTTATCAACTTGTCCAAATGGGTAAAAGCTGACATAAGGGTACCTTCAGGAAGTTTGAGGCACATTATCTACCCCAAACCTCAACTGGTTCTACCAAACGCACTAGTAGCCCAAACCCAATGGAATGAGCTAAACCTCAATATGCATGAAGAGCCGAAGATGTCACAACATAGTTGATATTGTATAAGTAATTTTATTTTGTAAATATAATGCTGAATATTTGCGGTTTGTTAGACTATACAATGTAGTCTATTCACTAAAGAGAGCGTTATCAGGAACTTGCAGAGAATTGTGGCAATTTGAAGACCCAACCCTGGTAAGCTTCTGATTTGTAAGAGCTGGGCAAGACCTGTATAATGTATAATCGGTGAGATTTCTTCATCCATTGAATTATACATTTCAGCCTGCCAGTGACAGACCTTCATAATGAATAGTGAAGTCAAGGAGCTGAAATAATACAGCTCTCCCCTTAATTAATTAACCCCAATTGGGTTTAACATCTTATGCTTATTCCTATTTTACCACCAAGCAGGTAAAACATTAGGAATGATAACCCTACAGGCTGTCGAGTGGCCTGTTTGGTCAAATACTTGCTCCAAATTGGCACAATGGAATCCACCGTCTCTCGAGAGAAGGTGATGGAGGACTTTTACTCAAGACTTATCTTACAAACCAAGCTACTTTACAAGTATGAAGCCCACATTTTAAGCTTTGATTTGAAGGAGTGGGAAATTTTGTTCCATACATATTCTGTGCATCTCATGTACCTCTCTCCTCCGCATACCCTGCGCACTCCATCCGGTGATGCAACTTGTAATAAATTGTTGGAGGATTCTCATGCTTCGCAGGGTGTGAGTCAGAGGACACCACCCTTCCCGGGACAAGCTCAGTGAGAACAGGGAGAGGGGCAGGGAGCGGATCCTGGGTCTTATCCGAAACTATCAGTCATAACACTCAGAACATTGTGTATCTACAGAGCATTGTGTATCTGCAGAGCACCGTGTATCTGTACATCATGTGAGCCGGTATCCTCAGAGCATTGTGTATCTGCATATCACATGAGCCGGTATCTGCAGAGCATTGTGTATCTGCATATCACATGAGCCGGTATCTGCAGAGCATTGTGTATCTGCATATCACATGAGCCGGTATCTGCAGAGCATTGTGTATCTGCATATCACATGAGCTGGTATCTGCAGAGCATTGTGTATCTGCACATCACGTTGAGCCGGTATCCTCAGAGCATTGTGTATCTGCATATCACATGAGCTGGAGCTGGACTCCATGTACTTTTCCATGAGTATTTATAGGAAATGCTCTTCATCTATTATATTTTATTAAATATGCAGCTGCCTTTTTCTGAAACATTGTCAGTTGGACAGCTAACTCATTTACTGAGTTCTAAACCAGTTTTTCAGAATGCAGGTAAACGCAATAAATATTATTTTATTATTTTCCAGATGTTTGTGTCGGAAGAATATCACATTATATCATGTAAATAAATTAAACATTCCTGCCATACATTAATTCCCTCCCCAAAAATACATCATCTGAAACGTTCATCATCAAACCTAGAAGCTCCTGATCTACCCACTTTTATGATCCCAACCCCCAGGGGCATCAATAGGGTTTTTAGGGGTCTTAAGTAATAGTGTCACCAAGACCACCACCATCTGGAAGACGACTGTTCCCCTTTAATGGAGTCCTACGCAACTTCTTACATGGCAGATGCCACCTAATACTCCCCTAACCCCATAGACATCGAAGCTTTTGGAAGAATGTAACTCCCATGAGCTCAGCCAGATCACGTAGTCCGCAGCGGCAGAACTCAACAGAAGATGCCTATCCGGCCTAAAGCCTTTCCTCGTTAATATATTTGCCGCGCAGGTTAACGTAAGGAAATCACTCCATTTCACTGGAAGAAAATAAAACACTCAATGAACAGACCCCCCGCCTGATTTATTTCTCACTCGAGATCAAATTACTCATTCAAGCACCGCTAATAAAGCCAACCGATGTTCCCTACAAACTTATTTTCGTGATTTTGCTAATAAATATCTGCAGATTACAGCTGTGCTCAACAAAAAGAGTGGCGGCAGGAGAGACTGTACATTTATTAAACGTAATTAACCCAACTAATTTACTGGATATAGCTTCTCTCTAATGAGCAGGTATGTGACATGTACAGCACTCCACTTTTCTTCCCGTGCCTTTTACCGTTGGCGAACACCAGGCAATTTGTTTTGTTACAAGCACAACAAATAAATAAAGAACATAATTAGAACATAATTAACGGTATTAAGTATCCAGTTGCGGCACTCGAGAGCGCGCCGACGGACAGTTTCTGGGACGTAGGGAGGTCCTGTAGGATTTAGCTGTCCGTCGTTTTAATTGGAAGCGTTTCCAGTCTTTCAGGCTTCAACATCCTTGTTAAATTGTTTATATGTTTTTTAATTTTGGGGTTCAGGCAAAGAAAAAATGTCCGAGGAGGCATCATGCAGACCCCAGACCGCCACCTGAAAAGCCCACCTCCTCTAATGCACATGCAAGGATTGAGGATTGGGTTTGGAAAGCGACCCGTAATGTAGTGGTCGATACGCTGTCCTACGCTGTCAGGGTAGGATGTAGGTGGGAAATAATCAGTAGGCGGAGCTGTGACATCGCACTTCTACACAAATTGCCTCATGGCATCATGACATCACACTCTTAAGGGATAGGGTCATAAGAGCTGAGATTCATTTTATTAAAGCAAAGTCAGTCTGAGCTACGGGTTATAAATTAAAACGTACTTTTGAATGAGATTTCTCACATATCTCACATAAGTAACTACTGCTAGGAAATGTTGGGTGTGGACCTCCTCAGACCCAGGGAGAGAGCAAGGAGTTAGGATAGACCTAACGCCAGGAAGGGGCTTCAGTGGAAGGCTGGTAAAGGAACCTTCGCTATAAATAGTTAAGTGAACCCCCCAAATCTAAATGACTCTAAATGGTTATGTATCATTTTGAGCAGAACTATTCTATATTAGATACATTTCATACTAGGAGAAGAGCTTAGGGTGGTTTACCTTCTGGCAGGATAACTTTGAAGGTGCCTATGGGGAATGGGGCGTTGTTTACCAAGCGTTTAGTTCAAGTTTGGGATCTAGTCGGAGGCTGTTGCCCTTGCTAGCACTCGCTGGGCATCCTCTGACATAGCCTCCAAGCAGCGACTTAGCACTAGGTAGCTGGCATGGAAAGCGATACCTCCAGAGGTCAAATGACCTAAGAGAGGAAACCGATGAAGAATAACCCCTGCAATTTCTAGCCCCAAGCCTGTAGCTGAACCTAGCAGCTTACCCACCAGCTCCCGCGTCACACCTTTACCAGCAGGGCTGTGGACCTCTGACATTAACTCGGCCACTGGAACCCCTGAGCTGTGGGACAAAGACGCCAAAGAACTGGCATCCAGCCCTAGTTCTTGCCGGTAAGTGTCCAAGCGGGCAGTGAGCAAGGACATGTCACATACTATACCCACTCCAGGGACAGGAACGCTGGCGACCAGGCTGGAAAGCAATGCCACCTTCCAGATCTCCTGGGAAAGTGCCTCCTTCTTTTTCTGGATGACTTCAGCAGAGATATTTGGGAGGGAGAGAATTAATGCGCGGCATTTATGGCTGGGCAGTTGTTTTTCCGCACACCCCAAAAGCCTATGGAATTCAGGCCCTGGTAACTTAGAGGGGAACAAAACAAATACCTCCTTATCTCTACCTCCCCCTGATTGCATGGACTCCACTACATCTCCCTCACACTCCAGGATAAAGAACACTTTCCTCCCCTCCTTCTTCAGCTCAGAAACCAGTGATGTATAGCTGTCTGAGACATCCTGCCACGGGGTAAGATGTAGGAACGTGAGATCGTAGTGGCTGATGTGAACGCTCTCTAGGTACTTCTTTGGCTGTGATTCAAGCTCCCCCATGACCGGCAGATCCCACAGACTAGCTTTGGGGTACTTGAGACTCGGATACTCTATTGGGGTTTCAGGGTTTCCCCCATGAGCCGAACCATCCTCACCATCTCTTACTCCACGGAGGGCATTTAGGAGAGAATGGCGGAAGTCTGAATTACCACCCATTAGGGCGAGATTAAATCGAGTATCAAGTAGAGTGTCCAAGCTGGTCTGGATGAATCTCACCATCTCTGAGATTCCTCCCCTCTCGAGAGCGGACTGCAGTTCTTCTATCTCCTTGTCCCCAATAATCTCGTATCCTTGCTGGGCAAGAGAGAGAGGCCTGAGGAAGGATGCATGAAAAGAAAGAAAACAGGTTTTTATGAAGACCAACATGTCACGTGAATTAGTCTGGTCACCCACTTTCTTCTAACCTAACCTCATCCACAACCAGTCACTCTTAACAAAAATGTCTTACCGTCCACATTCTATAGACGTCTTCTCAATTTCCTCCTTCAATCCAGGCGCGTCCAGCTTACGTGGTTCAAAACAGGACACCAGAAAGACACGAGGAAAGTTCTCCTTCTTCAGACCACTAAAAGGCTGAAGTGTGACAGCTTGCAATGTCAGAAGCACATCCTCCCGTCTGTACCAGTCCTTCATCCTCCTCTTCAGAGTATGAAGGTCACAATCGACTTTAGTGCGCACTAAGCAAACTTTTTTCCCAAGGGCAAGGGCACTTTCAGCAAACTTCACGTGAGTGTGAGAGAACTGGGTATCCGTGACGAGAAGGAGGAGATCAGCTTCTGAAATCCACTTCTCAGGAGAACCATCTTCCAAGGGCAGCTCCCACAGAGTCAACCCGGGGTGGGACGGGTGGAGGTAGAGCAAAGGACCCCCCCCTCGGGTAGGATGCAGGGAGGCAGCTCTTGAATGCTGACTGTTCTCATTGAGACCGAGAAGGGCCTGGATCAAAACAGTCTTACCAACGCCGGGACCTCCGGCAACAGCAACGGAGAACTCGCAGCAGTCATCAGAGGAGGGTGATCCATGGCGCTCAGACTCCAGTGTCTGGGGGTCACCAGAAGATGCGCTCAACTCCATCGCCTTAACCGGAAATAAGAAAGATTCCATCAAAATCCAGGATGGAATGTGACCCGTATAGGAATATAGGTTAACATAAATATATAGTGGGGAGGGAGGCTGACGTGTTGGGGAATGACAAACATTTATGCCCTGCTTGATCAGGGTGCGGGGTGTATAGTGATCAGGGTGCTGGGTGTATAGTGATCAGGGTGTATAGTGATCAGGATGCTGGGTGTATAGTGATCAGGATGCTGGGTGTATAGTGATCAGGATACTGGGTGTGTATAGTGATCAGGGTGCTGGGTGTATAGTGATCAGGGTGTATAGTGATCAGGGTGTATAGTGATCAGGGTGCTGGGTGTGTATAGTGATCAGGGTGCTGGGTGTATAGTGATCAGGGTGCTGGGTGTATAGTGATCAGGGTGCTAGGTGTGTATAGTGATCAGGATACTGGGTGTGTATAGTGATCAGGGTGCTGTGTGTATAGTGATCAGGGTGCGGGGTGTATAGTGATCAGGGTGCAGGGTGTATAGTGATCAGGATACTGGGTGTGTATAGTGATCAGGGTGCTGGGTGTATAGTGATCAGGGTGCTGGGTGTATAGTGATCAGGGTGCTGGGTGTATAGTGATCAGGATACTGGGTGTGTATAGTGATCAGGGTGCTGGGTGTATAGTGATCAGGGTGCAGGGTGTATAGTGATCAGGGTGCAGGGTGTATAGTGATCAGGGTGCTGGGTGTATAGTGATCAGGATACTGGGTGTGTATAGTGATCAGGATACTGGGTGTGTATAGTGATCAGGGTGCTGGGTGTATAGTGATGAGGGTGCTGGGTGTATAGTGATCAGGGTGCAGGGTGTATAGTGATCAGGACGCTGGGTGTATAGTGATCAGGGTGCTTGGTGTATAGTGATCAGGATACTGGGTGTGTATAGTGATCAGGGTGTATAGTGATCAGGGTGCTGGGTGTATAGTGATCAGGGTGCTGGGTGTATAGTGATCAGGGTGCAGGGTGTATAGTGATCAGGATACTGGGTGTGTATAGTGATCAGGGTGCTGGGTGTATAGTGATCAGGGTGCTGGGTGTATAGTGATCAGGGTGCAGGGTGTATAGTGATCAGGATACTGGGTGTGTATAGTGATCAGGGTGCTGGGTGTATAGTGATGAGGGTGCTGGGTGTATAGTGATCAGGGTGCAGGGTGTATAGTGATCAGGACGCTGGGTGTATAGTGATCAGGGTGCTGGATGTATAGTGATCAGGGTGCTGGGTGTATAGTGATCAGGATACTGGGTGTGTATAGTGATCAGGGTGCAGGGTGTATAGTGATCAGGACGCTGGGTGTATAGTGATCAGGGTGCTGGGTGTATAGTGATCAGGGTGCTGGATGTATAGTGATGAGGGTGCTGGGTGTATAGTGATCAGGATACTGGGTGTGTATAGTGATCAGGGTGTATAGTGATCAGGGTGCTGGGTGTATAGTGATCAGGGTGCTGGGTGTATAGTGATCAGGGTGCAGGGTGTATAGTGATCAGGATACTGGGTGTGTATAGTGATCAGGGTGCTGGGTGTATAGTGATCAGGGTGCTGGGTGTATAGTGATCAGGGTGCAGGGTGTATAGTGATCAGGATACTGGGTGTGTATAGTGATCAGGGTGCTGGGTGTATAGTGATGAGGGTGCTGGGTGTATAGTGATCAGGGTGCAGGGTGTATAGTGATCAGGACGCTGGGTGTATAGTGATCAGGGTGCTGGGTGTATAGTGATCAGGATACTGGGTGTGTATAGTGATCAGGGTGCTGGGTGTATAGTGATGAGGGTGCTGGGTGTATAGTGATCAGGGTGCTAGGTGTGTATAGTGATCAGGACGCTGGGTGTATAGTGATCAGGGTGCTGGGTGTATAGTGATGAGGGTGCTGGGTGTATAGTGATCAGGGTGCTGGGTGTATAGTGATGAGGGTGCTGGGTGTATAGTGATCAGGGTGCAGGGTGTATAGTGATCAGGATACTGGGTGTGTATAGTGATCAGGGTGCTGGGTGTATAGTGATGAGGGTGCTGGGTGTATAGTGATCAGGGTGCAGGGTGTATAGTGATCAGGACGCTGGGTGTATAGTGATCAGGGTGCTGGATGTATAGTGATCAGGGTGCTGGGTGTATAGTGATCAGGATACTGGGTGTGTATAGTGATCAGGGTGCTGGGTGTATAGTGATCAGGGTGCAGGGTGTATAGTGATCAGGATACTGGGTGTGTTTAGTGATCAGGGTGCTGGGTGTATAGTGATCAGGGTGCTGGGTGTATAGTGATCAGGGTGCAGGGTGTATAGTGATCAGGATACTGGGTGTGTATAGTGATCAGGGTGCTGGGTGTATAGTGATGAGGGTGCTGGGTGTATAGTGATCAGGGTGCAGGGTGTATAGTGATCAGGACGCTGGGTGTATAGTGATCAGGGTGCTGGGTGTATAGTGATCAGGATACTGGGTGTGTATAGTGATCAGGGTGCTGGGTGTATAGTGATGAGGGTGCTGGGTGTATAGTGATCAGGGTGCTAGGTGTGTATAGTGATCAGGGTGCTAGGTGTGTATAGTGATCAGGACGCTGGGTGTATAGTGATCAGGGTGCTGGGTGTATAGTGATGAGGGTGCTGGGTGTATAGTGATCAGGGTGCTGGGTGTATAGTGATGAGGGTGCTGGGTGTATAGTGATCAGGGTGCAGGGTGTATAGTGATCAGGATACTGGGTGTGTATAGTGATCAGGGTGCTGGGTGTATAGTGATGAGGGTGCTGGGTGTATAGTGATCAGGGTGCAGGGTGTATAGTGATCAGGACGCTGGGTGTATAGTGATCAGGGTGCTGGATGTATAGTGATCAGGGTGCTGGGTGTATAGTGATCAGGATACTGGGTGTGTATAGTGATCAGGGTGCTGGGTGTATAGTGATGAGGGTGCTGGGTGTATAGTGATCAGGGTGCTAGGTGTGTATAGTGATCAGGGTGCTAGGTGTGTATAGTGATCAGGACGCTGGGTGTATAGTGATCAGGGTGCTGGGTGTATAGTGATGAGGGTGCTGGGTGTATAGTGATGAGGGTGCTGGGTGTATAGTGATCAGGGTGCTAGGTGTGTATAGTGATCAGGACGCTGGGTGTATAGTGATCAGGGTGCTGGGTGTATAGTGATCAGGGTGCTGGGTGTATAGTGATCAGGGTGCTGGGTGTATAGTGATCAGGGTGCTGGGTGTATAGTGACCAGGCTGCTAGGTGTGTATTAGGCTGTCTCTTACCATTGCTGTGTTGCTGTCTCTCTGTCTCTCCCGTTTGTTTCCTCCTCCTCCTCCTCTCACGTGTCTTTGTTGTCATTCCTCCTCTTGCAGAGTCACTGGGTCTCCTCCCTGCAGCCGGGCCTGCTGCACACAGACAGACAGACAGGCAGGCAGATACAGACAGGCAGACACAGAAGGACAGGCAGAGACAGACAGGCAGAGACAGACTCTGTGATCAGCTGGCAGCAGCCCCGGCCAGGCAGTGAGTACAAATCCCCCTCCATGCATGCATTCCCTCTGTCATCTTCTACCATCTGTGTGGCTGAGGCTGATGGGAGTAACATCTCTGTATCCCACTCAGATTGCGTTAGCACTGTGCAGCTGTCTCCTCTGGCTGCACAGTCCTTGGCAGTCCCCCTTGTGCGGTCTCTGCATTTAACCCCTTATTCATTTTATTGCAAGTAATTTTTGGATTGCCTTTGCTTCCCCATATCCCCCATTCCTGCCTTCACATCCCCCTACACTACCACTCTCATCACTCCTCTGCCCATATACTGTTATATACTCTGCACCCTCTTTATATACCGTCATTCCCACCACTTAAAAATGTGATTTCTAAAACCCTAGTCGCCTATGTTTGCTCTGCATACCCCCTCTTACTACAGTATATACCCCATTCCCTTACCAAGTACCCCCCTGACAGTATACATGTGTTTCCGTACCCCACATTCTCCCCAGATATGCTCCGCACTCTACATCTTGGTATGGTAATATGTGTGTGTTGTGATGCAGGTGAGAAGGCATGGACGATTCTCAGATACCGAGAGAGGGTTCCTTGGGACCCCCCGAATCATCTGCACCTCCGGAATCCTTGAATATCAGTGTCGCTATCATTGGACCTCGAGGATCAGGAAAAAGCACCCTAACCAGAACACTCAGCCAACAGAAGGAGCAGTTTGGCCCCGACTTCCTAAACTCCTACTTCAAAGTAGAGGACGGGTCTCATGGGGTCACCTGCCATCCTTATCCTCCTTTGCCCAATGTGACCCTACTTGATTTTCCTGGCTACAGGCCTGGCGACTCAGCCTCTCTCTATCTGGAAGGCATTAATCCAGCCACGGCGCAATATCTGGTGGTGACCCTTGGGGAGTCTGTATCGAGTACCGACGTGCAGCTTGTTGGAACCCTTAAAAAGATGGGGAAACCACATTGCATCGTGCAAACGCACACAGACCTCACATTGCATACCAAGAAGAGACAGCAGGGCAAGAGCTACTGGAGGGGTCAGGTACTTCAGGGGCTGAGACAGAGTCTGGAGGAGCACTTTAAGGGATCGGAGTTCCAGGGTCTTAAAATGTTCCTGGTGTCCTGTCTGGAACCCCAGTTGTTTGATTTTCCATCCATGGTGGATTATATGGAAGGAGACATTCTGCAGTGCTCAAGGTGAGAGAGCTAGCCCCTTGGAAGCAAATATATGGCTGGCATTATCCAGAGCAGCTCTACCGAGGTGGTATCTCTATTCAGGGAAGACGTAGACATTTTTATCTGTGAAATCTGGAATAGAATAGCGTGGTTTTGTCATATCTGGCATTTTATGACAATTAACGGAACGCCGCCGGGAACGTGATATTGAGAACTGATGTAATATTAATTGAGTGGTGTGACTTCTCTATTTAATGCCACCGCAAATCAACGACTCGTAAAGACGTCACATAACCATCTTCTATTTTACAGTAGGGCCTGGTGCGGTAGAGATCCGGGACATTTTAACTCTTTGTATAAAGCCTTCTGTTTAGTTCTCTTTGACACCGTGGGTTCTAATCATCTCTTTATTTTCAGGTCAGCGGATAACACTGCCGGGTCCCAGGGCCAGGAGCTGGCCACACATTTTGAGGTGACCTGTGATGAAAACCAACTGGCACAATTCCCGTCACTTCTCATCAGCTTTTTGGATAACCCTCCTCCTGTGCCAGTTGTGGTTGGTGTGACGGGAAATGAAAAAGATGTCTTTCTTCATGCTGTCTCTGAACCTCCAGTTTCGTGTTTTGTTGTGAGATCCCTTCCTGGTCCTAGGAACCCACCCTTGACTGTGGAACAGTATCTGGAGAACCTTCAGCTGGAGGACTGCGATGTCTACCTTATCGAAGGCTCCGGGATGGATCCAAGCTCGCGTACCACGTTGGTAGAAGCTTTAGTAGCAGCTGGCAAACACTGCATGCTGATTGGTGGAGACGGGAAACTGGGCAAAGGACAGGATGCTGATGGGGGAGAAGAGCCTGGAAAACGGGCAGACCACTTTGGCTCTGACTTGTTAGAACTCCGGATGGCTTTAGAAAAGGGAGTCCCCCTGTTAGTTAGAGAAAGGCTCCTACAATCCCTTCCCTCCATCATCTTGCAGCTGGTAAGGAGGGAGCGTAGAAAGCTTATGACCGGGATATATACAACTTGCCTGGATGTCTGTTCCATGGCATCAAATGGTCACCTACCAGAAGCCTTGACCTCCCTCTCCTCTGCCCTTTCATCTTACCGTGAACGTTTCGGTCTAGGTGATGACACCTTAGCATCCACTGCTCAAATGACTAATTGCCCCGTGGAGGATTTGCGGTCTGAGATCCGGTGCCCCATGGCCCAGAACCCAAGTGAAGAGCAGTTACTACAGATGGCATCTCAGCCTCTGTCTCTCTCTTCCATAGTCTGGAGCTACATTCCGCTGTTAGGGGGAGGAGAGACTGTCCCCACCACGCTGTCTCCGGAGCGGACCTACAGGCTTTTGGTAGAAAGCGTGTGGGGAATGGCAGAAGACGCAGAGAGGGTATTACTCCATGCATGCGCCAAGCAAAAAGTAGGCAAGGAAAGGAATGCCACCTGCCACTGGCCTTGTATGTGAAGCCCGCTCTGCCACCGCAGTCCCTTCTGTTCTTCGCTCAGCGTGCGCAGCCAATGTTATACTCTTTGGCTATGCTTACGTTATGTGAAACTGTAGCAAGTCGTTGTTTCTAGTCATTCCTAAGCTTTTCTTTTTGGATTCTATACGGGGAATCATTTACCGCGATTGGCGAACGTGCTAGAAATAGAATGAATAAAAACTAGAATAATGTAAAATTGAACGTTACGATAACGGCAAGACCTTACCTCCTCTGCCTGCCGAGCTGAGAATGCTGGCGTATATCCACTACTTGGCGTATATCCATTTCTAAATCACGCGCTCTGAACATGTGTGTTCTTTTAAACGTATGAATGGAACGCTGGACATCGTTCTGTGGAACGTTGGACATCACCTAACTCTGACTCATTGGGTTTGCTTTCCTCCAAAATGTATCTTCCCTTATCGCGTTTAATTGTAAGCTCTGTGGATCAGGGGTATACTCTCTACTGTACATTTCAGCTATAAGCTTTTACTGTATTTCAATGTAGCAAATAGCTGTAATGAATAAATTATTAAATCATAACTACAACAACCAACGCATTTGGAGTCCAATGTAGTAACTATATCGATATGGCTACCATTGGCCGGACACCTCTAGCCACTACAACTCCCATAATCCTGCCATAGCTTTCCATGGATTGTGAGAGTTGCAATACAGCTGGCGAGATGCACGTTTCCCCATTCATTATATGAGATATCTCACCTATAAATGGTAACTTGGTTTCAACTCGCGCAGGATCATTCTCAGCCCGTATGGATTAAAAGTGCCCCCTCCCCCGAACTTAACTCTTTTGTTGCTAAATGCACCATTCATCACCACCCCTAGAAATAATTCCTCAGCCATGTGATACTTTGGCTGGTTCAACATTTTTACCAGGAACACTTAATTATCATGTGACACAAAAGCAGATGCTGATAGGCTCTTCGTCATGGAAAACAAAAAGGCTTTTTTTAATGGGATTTAGTGTTTAAGTGTAAGTGGAACGGCACCTTCAAGAGCACGGTGCGCAGGGTTAATTGGGAACTGAGATACACAAAGGGGACGGCGCATGCATAACACGTGAATCAAAGATTTAATAACCTGGATGACATCGCCGCGTGGATAATGGGCCTCGGAGTGACGCCGCGCGGCACGCGGGTGACAGCTGTTTCCAGGTGCTTGCTGGCGAAGCGGACATTAATGTACCGTCTGCATCGCGTTTCCCTGTTGAACATGTTTGTTCGGTTCTGGTGTATAAACCCGTCATTCACGCCTATACCAGACGAGCCGCCTAATTATGATGTGATGCCTCGCGATTAGCGGTATAAGATAACAAATTCATGTTTACCCATTGTACAGCACTGTGGAATATGATGGCGCAATAGAAAACAAGAAATAATAATAATAAAATAGGACACTTTTAACCCCTTTCAAAGGGCAAAATGATAAACATTTAGCAAAAAATATAAAAAAAAAACCACTGGAGGACTGCGGAAAAGAGAGCACACGGAATCTGGTGAAAAATACTAAACAGTGACACTTAGGGTACGTAATCAATACACAGAGACATGCATCCCAAGTGTCCCTGTTGCAGAGGGACAGTCCTGCTTAAGGGCCCAGACCTTTCCCTTCTTTCTATCCCTGATGCCCCTCTTTCCGAGGTAATCTGTTTGCTGGGTATGAGGGTATCGCAGGGTTCTACTGCCCTAAAAGCCCCTATAATGTGTATAGAAACAGCAGGAAACGGCTTTATAAATTGGGTAAATAAATATTTTATTGAGTATCATAAATAGTAATAAGAAGTTAAGAATGTCGCCTAAAAACTGCTCAGATCCCCCAAAGTGATTTTCCCTATTTAGGATGTTAGCAGGCAAAATACTGCCACATCCAAGATGGCCACCGCAGCAGGATGTTATTCAGCAGGCGTGACTTCCTCTGTGCCTGCTGTCACGTCACACTGCCGACTCGCCCCCGCCTCTCGCCTGTGCTGCTGTCTGTGATTTGGTTGTGATGGAAACGGCGCCGAGGCCCTGACCACTGACCCCTTGGGCTGCCCGGAGGGAAGAGGTGAGGTGAACATCACGTGACCTCTGCTTGTGGGCTGGGAGGTGGTGGGTGACATCATGTGACGTCATATGGCGAACTAGGGTTTTTCCAGGACGCAATATATGCGATGATATAGTCTCAGGGGGGCAGGGGCGTAACTAGACGCCTCAGGGCCCGGGTGCGAGAATCTGTTAAGGGCCCCCCCAAAAAACATGATTTTTACCCAACATGATTTTTTTTCAACAAACTCAACAAATTCAATTTACATATTGAATCATATCTGTAAAAAATCAAAGAAAAAGGGGCGCATGTACAAAGGGCATAATCAAAGAAAAAGGGGCGCATGTACATAGGGCCCCTTTTGTACATGCGCCCCTTTTTCTTTGAATACATAAATAATGTATGGAAACATAGCATAGCAGATATAGATCAACAGAATAACACACAAACCCAGCATTGCAGGTATAGATCAAATAGAATTCACATAAAAACTCTGCATTAAAGGTATATTTAAAACCCCCTAAATTATAGGCATAGATCACAGGTTGCACACCCCAAAACCAGCCCTGGCCTCCACACTGCCCACATAGAACCTGACCAGCACCCAGATAACACACGTAGGGTTTGCCATCTTTGTCCCCAAACAGCCCATCCTGTGCCTGGCTGGGTGGGGACAAAGGTGACACTGGGGAGCTGAACTTGTGTGTCTAATCTATATATAAGTGTTTATATATGTATATCTATATAAAAATAAATCTAGAAATCTCCATTTTTTAAAGAAAAAAAACTTTATGCGTTTTGTCCCCCTCCACAGACACACACATATATTTATTTTTATGTTTATAATTGAAATAATAATTGAAATAATAATGAAATAATAATTTAATGCCATATACAATATTTTTTTTTAAATACATTATTGTACCGACCTCCCTATTCCTTCCACTTTGGGGCCCTGATGAAGTGCTGATGGAGTGATAGATGAAGACTGCCGTTTTATTTTCAAACTGGATGTACGCGACTGACACGACATCCGGTGCTCCAGCTCCAGCAGTCTGTGTGATGGGGCGGAGCTTTCAGCCCTCATACAGCTCTTGTGGCACGATCCAGTGCTCCTGCAGTCTGTATGAGGGGGCGGAGCTTTCACCCCTCATGCTCCATGTGATCCGGTGATCCTACACTCTAAGCGTGAGGGGGCGGAGCTTTCGCCCCTCACACTGCATCAATGATTAGGCGGCCGTCGCCAGCTCCGTGGCGCGGCTTGCCTTATTTAAAAAAAACAAAAAAAAAAAACATAAAAAGGTATCGGGCGGCCCCTTGGCTTGGGCCCCCCTTCCACCGGGTCCCGATTTCGTGCGGCCCCTTGGCTTGGGCCCCCCTGCCGCCGGGGCCCGATTTCGTGCGGCCCCTTTGCTTGGGCCCCTCTGCCACCGGGGCCCGATTTCGTGCGGCCCCTTGGCTTGGGCCCCCCTGCTGCCGGGGCCCGATTTCGTGCGGCCCCTTTGCTTGGGCCCCTCTGCCGCCGGGGCCCGATTTCGTGCGGCCCCTTGGCTTGGGCCCCTCTGCCGCCGGGGCCCGATTTCGTGCGGCCCCTTGGGTTGGGCCCCCCTGCCGCCGGGGCCCGGTCGCAGTCGCGACCCCGGTAGGTACGCCACTGCAGGGGGGCTTATTAATCTCACATTGTATTGATTTGTAGAATTTCACATTAATCTAAAAAAAATTTAAAATAATGTCAGACCGACTTGTCACCTACCAATATCTCCCCAAAATAATGATAATAATAATAATGTCTGGAGGTGAAAAGGTTAAACACATTATCTAGTAACTAAATAGTTAAATATATCCTGAAATTATGACTCCTATTTGGGCCATGAAGGATGACATTTTTTTATTATTTTTTTTTTATTCTTATTATTTTTATTGTTATTTACAAGGTCTCGTGGGGGGGGGGGCTGTATTTACCCTGAAGATTCCATAACGATGAGGACTTGATTTTTTCCACTTAAAAGCTTTATGATCGAGATTATTTATTCCCCGAATATTTAACCTTCAGATGCTACTATAAGTGACCTTCATATGTAATTACACCATGGGAGGTTAATCGCTCCCAAGTGTCCATCTTTACCAGGTACTTACCCATAACCCCCCCCTTCCTCCCCCTAAAGCCCCTCTTTTCTAGGAGCTCAGAATGTTTGCTGGGTGCGTATTTTAATGTGTATTTAGTATTGTAGAAAAAATACATTTTCTTCTTGTTCTTGATCAAAGATAGCCATCAGTAGGGTATAAACACACCTGGAAACCCACCAGGTATAACTCGGAGTTTCCGGGGGAAGGCCTGCCATCCTGGGTCTCTGAGTCACTTTCCTCTTTCTTCAAGCAGGGAAGCGGTGATTGGCAATGCCCATTTCCCCCCTACTCACCGCCCACTTCCCCTCCCCACCCACTACAGGTGAGGTTAACCCCGCCCCATTCACACCCAGGAGAGGGAAAACCCCCCTGGAAAGTCCCCACATAAAGTCACATAAGAAGCTTCGATGCAGCCCTAGCCATGTCCACCAAACCAAGCGTCCCTCTGGCCACCTCAGAACATGCGAAGTATGCATTTTGAAGGCGGCAGCCATATTGTTTTCCTAACAAACCTCCTGCGATGCACCTCGTAAGACCGACCAGACCCGGAACTTTCTTTATGAAGCAGGAACACAGTCAGAAAGTAGTGATGGGAAGTTCGGATCATTAAAGTGAATCGGATCATTTCGATTCGTTCACTGAAATGATCCGATTCATGATCCGGATCTTCGGATCACTCAGTGTGCCTGCACGGAGTTACTGTTTTGCCCCGCCCCTTTCATTATGAATCCTCCCCCCTGCCTCCAGTGATGTCAATGAAGGCAGAGAGTCGTTCAAAGATTCGGATCTTACAGGGATCCGAATCTTACAGTGATCCGGATCACTGTAAGATCCGGATCATTGTAAGATCCGGATCTTTGAACGACTCTCTGCCTTCATTGGCATTCTAATCATTCAGAGAATATCACCATACTGTTATAAATAATACATTAATAATCACTGCCCCCAGGATTTACATTCCCCTTTACCTGCAACTGCACCTTAAGCTAACTTTATTAAATTAATGAAATTAACCCTCACCATTAAATTAACCCTAAACACCCCATCAACCATGACTGCCCCTAAAATTAACCCTTAACACCCCATCAACCATGACTACCCCTAAAATTAACCCTTAACACCCCATTAACCATAACTGCCCCCAAATTAACCCTAAACACCCCATTAAGCATAACTGCCCCTAAATTAACCCTAATCACCCATTTAAGCATAACTGCCCCCAAATTAACCCTAAACACCCCATTAAGCATAACTGCCCCTAATTAACCCTAAACACCTCATTAAGCATAAATGCCCCTAAATTAACACTAAAGACCCCATTAAGCATAACTGCCCCCAAATTAACCCTAAACACCTCATTAAGCATAATTGCCCCTAAATTAACACTAAAGACCCCATTAAGCATAACTACCCCCAAATTAACCCTAAACACCTCATTAAGCATAACTGCCCCTAAATTAACACTAAAGACCCCATTAAGCATAACTGCCCCCAAATTAACCCTAAACACCTCATTAAGCATAACTGCCCCTAAATTAACACTAAAGACCCCATTAAGCATAACTGCCCCTAAATTATCCCTAAACACCCCATTAAGCATAACTGCCCCTAAATTAACACTAAAGACCCCATCAACCATACCAATTTATTAGGTAATTTATCTGGAGTACATGCAATTAATTTAGGGGCAGTTATGGTTAATGGAGTATTTAGGATTAATTTCAGGGGCCGTTATGGTTAATGGGGTCTTTAGGGTTAATTTCAGGGGCCGTTATGGTTAATGGGATCTTTACGGTTAATTTCAGGGGCAGTTATGGTTGATGGGGTATAAGGGTTAATTTTATGCTGATGACTGAGGGTTAATTTAATTAATTTAATAAAGTTAACTGTAGGTGCAGTTATAGGTAAAGGGGGGCAAACTCAGGGGAATCTAAATCCTGGGGACAGTGTGAACATTATTAATGTATTTATTTATAAAAGTATGGTATCAGTGATATTCTCTGAATGATTCGAATCTCTGTAAGATTCGGATCCTTGTAAGATCCGGATCCCTGTAAGATTCGAATCATTTGAATCTTCGGATCATTCGACTCTTTGAACGACTCTCTGACTCTATGAGTCATCGTTCCTGTGTGAATTAATGAGCTGTAACCTGACCCCAGAGTCTGTGTCTGAGTGCTCTGCAGATGACTCACAGCTCTAGGATCAGGTTACAGCTGCATGATTCACAGACTGAACCGCTACAAATGAATCGTTCAGTCTAGTGAACCGATTGATCCGGTTCTTTTTAGTGATCCGGATGAATCGGTTCACTAGACTGAACGATTCGTTCATGATCCGGACATCACTATCAGAAAGACGCTCTCAAGCCAACCCGGCTTTGCCTTCCAGCCCTGGAACTGCCTGCTGCTTTATTTTGCTGATGCTATTAATAAAAAGGAGAAGATTGCAATTGTATATTCCAAGAGGGCCGGGGGACCGAAGACTCTGCATAATTTATACGTAAATATTTTTTTTTTTTTACAGTATAACTTCCCTTCTGCGGAACGTTTTTTCTCAAATATTTTACCGCAGATGTGCTTAGGAATCATTACTATTGTGCCATATGAATTTTTCATAAGTTTCCTACAGTAAACAAGAGCGGGATCGCTCGCTTCCAGGATACGGTTTGTGAAGAACATACGCAATTATCTTGCAATCGTCCCGTGTCCTCTCGGCGAGGCCGTTATACCTGTCGCCTTCCCATAATTACTTTTTCTTATTATTATTTGAGGAATGCTTTACCCCCCCCCCCCCCACTTGGGGGATCTGTACTTTGTGGTTATAAAAAGAGCAGAAATATACTTTGTTGTGCGGGTAGGGGGGCGTTTATGATACATTATTTATCATAACATTGAGAGGTTTGGGGCAAGAAGGTCAAGAATCGGTTTTTGTCTCAAATGTTTTACCGCATTTATGTTATCTTTCTAATAGAAATCTTAATATTTACGGTGTCCCCAAAAGAAATCTATGTGTAATGATTAGATTACTGGCATTTCTGGATCTTACGGAGTGATTTAAACATGGAAGGGCGTATGGCCATTCCTGGGAACTTTCTTGCTCAAGTTCCCCTCGTTCCTCCCCTTGCAGAAAGAAGGTCCCACTGATATTAATCGGCAAGGGGCCGCACGAAATCGGGCCCCGGCGGCAAAGGGGCCGCACGAAATCGGGCCCCGGCGGCAGGGGGGCCCAAGCCAAGGGGCCGCACGAAATCGGGACCCGGTGGAAGGGGGGCCCAAGCCAAGGGGCCGCCCGATACCTTTTTATGTTTTTTTTTTTATTTTTAAATAAGGCAAGCCGCGCCACGGAGCTGGCGACGGCCGCCTAATCATTGATGCAGCGTGAGGGGCGAAAGCTCCGCCCCCTCACGCTCAGAGTGTAGGATCACCGGATCACATAGAGCATGAGGGGTGAAAGCTCCGCCCCCTCATACATCAAACTGGATGTACGTGACTGACACGACATCCGGTGCTCCAGCAGTCTGTGTGATGGGGCGGAGCTTTCAGCCCTCATGCCACAAGAGCTGTATGAGGGCTGAAAGCTCCGCCCCATCACACAGACTGCTGGAGCTGGAGCACCGGATGTCGTGTCAGTCGCGTACATCCAGTTTGAAAATAAAACGGCAGTCTTCATCTATCACTCCATCAGCACTTCATCAGGGCCCCAAAGTGGAAGGAATAGGGAGGTCGGTACAATAATGTATTTTAAAAAAAAATATTGTATATGGCATTAAATTATTATTTCAATTATAAACATAAAAATAAATATATGTGTGTGTCTGTGGAGGGGGACAAAACGCATAAAGTTTTTTTTCTTTAAAAAATGGAGATTTCTAGATTTATTTTTATATAGATATACATATATAAACACTTATATATAGTGATGGGAAGTTCGGATCATTAAAGTGAATCGGATCATTTCGATTCGTTCACTGAAATGATCCGATTCATCATCCGGATCTTCGGATCACTCAGTGTGTCTGCACGGAGTTACTGTTTTCCAGTAACTCCGTGCAGGCACACTAACGATTGGCCCCGCCCCTTTCATTATGAATCCTCCCCCCTGCCTCCAGTGATGTCAATGAAGGCAGAGAGTCGTTCAAAGATTCGGATCTTACAGGGATCCGAATCTTACAGTGATCCGGATCACTGTAAGATCCGGATCACTGTAAGATCCGGATCACTGTAAGATCCGGATCATTGTAAGATCCGGGTCATTGTAAGATCCGGATCTTTGAACGACTCTCTGCCTTCATTGGCATTCTAATCATTCAGAGAATGTACCATACTGTTATAAATAATACATTAATAATCACTGCCCCCAGGATTTACATCCCCCTTTACCTGCAACTGCACCTTAAGCTAACTTTATTAAATTAATTAAATTAACCCTCACCATTAAATTAACCCTAAACACCCCATCAACCATGACTGCCCTAAAATTAACCCTTAACACCCCATCAACCATGACTGCCCCTAAAATTAACCCTTAACACCCCATTAACCATAACTGCCCCCAAATTAACCCTAAACACCCCATTAAGCATAACTGCCCCCAAATTAACACTAAAGACCCCATTAAGCATAACTGCCCCCAAATTAACACTAAAACCCCATTAAGCATAACTGCCCCCAAATTATCCCTAAACACCCCATTAAGCATAACTGCCCCCAAATTAACACTAAAGACCCCATCAACCATACCAATTTATTAGGTAATTTATCTGGAGTACATGCAATTAATTTAGGGGCAGTTATGGTTAATGGAGTATTTAGGGTTAATTTCAGGGGCCGTTATGGTTAATGGGGTCTTTAGGGTTAATTTCAGGGGCCGTTATGGTTAATGGGATCTTTACGGTTAATTTCAGGGGTAGTTATGGTTGATGGGGTATAAGGGTTAATTTTATGCTGATGACTGAGGGTTAATTTCATTAATTTAATAAAGTTAACTGTAGGTGCAGTTATAGGTAAAGGGGGGCAAACTCAGGGGAATCTAAATCCTGGGGGCAGTGTGAACATTATTAATGTATTTATTTATAAAAGTATGGTATCAGTGATATTCTCTGAATGATTCGAATCTCTGTAAGATTCGGATCCTTGTAAGATCCGGATCCCTGTAAGATTCGAATCATTCGACTCTTCGGTTCATTCGACTCTTCGGTTCATTCGACTCTTCGGATCATTCGACTCTTTGAACGACTCTATGAGTCATCGTTCCTGTGTGAATTAATGAGCTGTAACCTGACCCCAGAGTGCTCTGCAGATGACTCACAGCTCTAGGATCAGGTTACAGCTGCATGATTCACAGACTGAACCGCTACAAACGAATCGTTCAGTCTAGTGAACCGACTCATCCGGATCACTAAAAAGAACCGGATCAAATGAACGATTCGTTCATGATCCGGACATCACTACTTATATATAGATTAGACACACAAGTTCAGCTCCCCAGTGTCACCTTTGTCCCCACCCAGCCAGGCACAGGATGGGCTGTTTGGGGACAAAGATGGCAAACCCTACGTGTGTTATCTGGGTGCTGGTCAGGTTCTATGTGGGCAGTGTGGAGGCCAGGGCTGGTTTTGGGGTGTGCAACCTGTGATCTATGCCTATAATTTAGGGGGTTTTAAATATACCTTTAATGCAGAGTTTTTATGTGAATTCTATTTGATCTATACCTGCAATGCTGGGTTTGTGTGTTATTCTGTTGATCTATATCTGCTATGCTATGTTTCCATACATTATTTATGTATTCAAAGAAAAAGGGGCGCATGTACAAAAGGGGCCCTATGTAAATGCGCCCCTTTTTCTTTGATTTTTTACAGATATGATTCAATATGTAAATTGAATTTGTTGAGTTTGTTGAAAAAAAATCATGTTGGGTAAAAATCATGTTTTTTTGGGGAGCCCTTAACAGATTCTCGCACCCGGGCCCTGAGGCGTCTAGTTACGCCCCTGGTTGGAGGGGATGTGGGTTAGGAATGGGGCATTCCACTCCCGTGACCCAGCGTTTCCCTGTGTTGACCTGGAGACCCAGAGAAGTAGCTCTTTACCCGGAGTCTCTGGGCAAAACCCAGATAGTTCCCAGGAATGCTTATAGCTCCTGAATCTAAGACGAGACCAAAACTGATTAAGGCTTGGGGCTTTAAAGCAGGAGAAGTGGGCTGACTAGACGGGGGCCGAATGGGGCTGATTCTAGGTCTCTGTGGACCTCTGGTGAGACTGGTACTTGCCCATTGCCTTTCTCTGCCCCTGTTCTTCTTGCCCTGGCATCACCTCGGCACTCTCCCATCTCTCACACGAGAGAGCTCAAAGCGACGACTCATCCGATGACCTAATGTTAGCGGAAATATGTTAGTTTCCTCGTGTTAAGCTATGAGAAGAAAACTGACCTACAGCATCGATGTTCCAGTCAGCTTTGTTTAGTAGTTAAGATTTTTCGAGGTAGAATCAGTGATATTGAAAGCTAGAAGGACCAGTGTGAAAATCAATCAGGAAATCTATAATTTTTTTAATCACCTCGTTTTGCTTCCAGTAAGCACTCTTTGTAATCGCATATCATGTCTCTGTTCTACTAAACTTGGATGCCAATCTTGGGGGAAAAAAAAGACTTTTGTAGAAACATAGAATCTGCCGGCAGATCAGACCCATTCGGCCCCCGTCTAGCCTGCCTGTTTTCCCTGCTCTAAACACTCAAACCTTAATCAGTCCTTGATCTCATCTCAGAATCAGGATTAAATGCTTCCAACCAGAACGAGCTCATTTGTTTTATGGCAATCTGGACGTCCAAATGTTAAAAAATAGCTATTTCCAAGAATCGTAGAGTAAATCATGTTTCCTTTGCGGGTCTGATTTGATGGTATTAGTCCCGTGGTATTAAATGGCTGGATTAGTAACACCACCTTGACATAATGAAGCTACGTGGTAGAACGTCTGAGAACCTTGTAGAACCTTCGAAATGTTGGCATTCCAGCACAGATCTGATGTTGCTTTTTTTAGGGTCAATTCCTACTACTTTACCCATCCTGTGAAGATGATGTCCTTTTCACCACGAGACCTACCAGAAGCCCATTGGAAGGAGGAATCGGATAAACACGCCGACACAACTCCAGGTAGGAGATATTCTTTGGTAAAATCGAGGGGGAATTTAGAGAGATGGTCACTTTGATACCAATAAAATTCAGAAGGTCGTTATCAAGATGATGGTTTCTGGAACTAGAGTCGAGGATACAAACTAGGATCTCTACAACCTTTTTTAGTGTTTCCCCGCTGTGTCTTGTCATTGTGATCCATATTCAAAGGGATACATGGCCTGTGCCCGAGGACTTCTACAGCCTCACTCGTTTCAGGCTTCTGCTTTTTAGGAGTTTGCCCGTAATCGTATTTTTTCTCAAACGTTGATTTCCGCAGAGTCCTTGGTGGGTCGTGTAGACACTCTTGTGTTGCCTGAAGACTCACCACCTCCTTGTGGAAGAACTTTACAGACCCTACGTGCGCACGACTTACACCAGTGCAACCACGCTGCTGACCTCTCCTACACCTGCAAAGACTGTGATGTAGCCCGCGCTGGAGCCACCGGTGGCAGCGATAAACGCTACTCCTGTAACGTCTGTGGGCGCCGGTTCTGCTGGTTGATAGCCCTGCACAACCACCACGAGCAGCAGCACCCTGGCCAGAGTGGCTTCCGGTGTTCAGTGTGTGACAAGCAGCTGACCAGCCAACCGGCCTTTCGGAGGCACCAGCAGACTCATCGTAAGGACAGGATTTGTGTCTGGTGCGGAAAAGCATTTAACTGCTCAGCTAAGTTGTCCCAACACACACGCATTCACACCGGGGAGAGGCCCTACCAGTGCCCAGAGTGCCCACAGGCATTCACACAACTAGAAACATTGCGTGTCCACCAGCGGGTGCATGAAGACCCAAAGCCGTACCACTGCCAGGACTGCGGACGCAGGTTTCGTACCCAATGCAGATTTGAGAAGCACAGGAACATGCACATCACGCGCAAGCCTCATGCCTGCCCTGTTTGTGGCAAGACTTTCTTTTTAGCCAACCGCTATAAACTGCACCTGCGCATCCACACGGGCGAGAGACCCTTTCAGTGCCAACAGTGCGGCAAGAGCTTCAACCAGCGTTCCAATTACCATCGCCACCGGCAGATCCATTCGGGGAAAAAGCCCTTTGCTTGCAACTTGTGCGGAAAAAGCTTCAGCCAAGCTTCGAACTACCGGCGGCATCTGCAGATTCACAGGAAGGAGCGGGGAATGTGGGAAGAGGAGGAAGGAGACTATACGTGCACCGAGTGTGGGCTTCGCTTTACACAGGAGGGAGGGCTCCATGAACACTATATACAGCATGCCAGGGGGGAGCTGTGACTCTAAATAAAGGCATGACCCGTAAAAAAATCCCTTCGTTAGAAATAAAAGGGGGGGGGAGCGGGAGATTCTGTCATTAACCCCTTAGTTCCCCTATAGACGTACCGGGACGTCCAAAAAACGCCCACAAAGAAACCCCTATGGACGTCGCGGTACGTCCAGCCTTTCGTGCAGCGTCAGGGACACATCACTGCCGCTGCACGGGAGACCAGGCTGTCGTTTGACAGCCTGGACTCCCCCCTGGCAGCAGAAGCCGGCATCGCCGGCTTTCTGCTGCCCGATCTCCTGTAACAGCTTCCGGCATGAAAGCCGGTAAGCTGTTACGGTTGTAAGTGCCCGATCGCGCAGTTGCAAACGCGCGATCGGGCATTCCCTTCCGGGTTACGTCACTGCTGACGTAACCCGGAAGGTCATCGGAGGACAGGATATCCCCTGCGGGGATATCCTGCCCTCCGATGAGGCACAGAGACGGTGCGATCGGTGTGATCGGTGCAGGGGGATCGCGGGGAGGGGAGTGAGAAACCATCTCTCTCACTCCCCCTCCCGTCCGGAAAGAGAGAAGCTGAAAAAAAAAAAAACGTTAGTCCATTTAAAAATAATATTTAAAAAATCATTACAATAATAATATAAATAATACTAAAAAAATTATAATATGAGCTGTGATGTCACTGTGACATCACTGGTATGTTCAGGAGGTCCCTAGGAGGACCTCTAACCATTACTGTTTAAAAAAAAAAATACAAAAAATGTAAAAAAAATTAAATTAAAAAAAAATATATAAAAAAATTATTAAAAAACCTTACTTCCCATTGCCCTAGCATAACATCTAGCCAGTATAACCCTCCTGCCCCCGTTCACAACCCCCAAACCCGTTAAGCCATAGGCATAAAAATTATACTAAATTATACACCTAATAGAAAGCTCCCTGGTGCTGGGAAAGTGTGGAAAATCTATATACCGTATTTGCTCGATTATAAGATGAGGTTTTTTTCAGAGCAAATGCTCTGAAAAATACCCCTCGTCTTCTAATCGGGGTCGTCTTCTAATCAGACCTCAAATAGAGGTCTGATTAGGAGACTAAGATCCAGATCCCCGGCACCGCTGCAGGGGACCTGGATCCTCCTGTCTCCCCCCCCCCCCATTTAACACCCCCCCACACACACTTACCGGTGCTTCCTGCTGTATCGCCGGGGCAGCGGGTTGACGTCTACACGATCCGCGTAGACAACGTCCGCTGCAGCCGGAAGGAGGTGTGGCTAGCAGCGGGGGTTGTCTGCGTCCGTCGCGTAGACCTTCCCCGACTGTCTGATCTCTGACAGCCGGGGAAAGTATACGCGACGGACGCATACAAACCCCCGCTGCCAACTCCACCTCCTTCCGACTGCAGCGGAAGGCGACGTCAACCCGCTGCCCCGGCTGGAAGCACCGGTAAGAGAGGGGGGGGGAGAGAGTGTGTGTGTGTTAGTTAAATGGGGGTATAGGGTGTGTGTGTGTGTTAAATGGGGGCATAGGGCATTTCTGGAGTGGCGTTAAGGGGGCATTTAATAGAGCACTCTGCCTCCTGAAAAGCGTTATACCTCCCTATATGCCACTCTGCCCCATAATATGCCTTTTAACCCCCTAAATGCCAGAGTGGCATATAGGGGTATAAGGCATTTCTGGAGGCAGAGTGCTGTATACAATGCCTTTTAACTCCCTTAATGCCACTCTGCCTCCTGAAATGCCTTATACCTCCCTATATGCCACTCTGCCCCATAATATGCATTTTAACCCCCTAAATGCCAGAATGGGATATAGGGGTATAAGGCATTTCTGGAGGCAGAGTGGCACATAGGGGGTCAAAAGGCATACCATGGGGCACAGTGGCATATAGAGGGTTAAAAGGCATATCATGGGCCACAGTGCCATATTGGAGTGGCAAGCCTGGGGGCAGATGTGCGTAACTGGGGGACAGGTTGGAAATAAAAACAAAAAAAATATTTTTCTCAATCATAGCTTTTATTAAAAAAAATAGTTTACATGAATTAACATTTACTGGTAAAACTTTTTTCCTTTGGGGTCGTCTTATATTCATGCTTTTTCTTTTTTTCCTAAGTTAATATTCAGATTTTGGGGGGTCGTCTTATAATCGAGCAAATACGGTAAATTAGGTATTTCTGAAATCAGGACACCTGAATTGATAAACTTGGAGGGGATTTTCCATCACTTTACCTAATTTAGTTTAATTTTCTAATCTTCGCTAGTTTTTACTAAATTTCTCATTCTAAATTTCCAGCTAATCATCCAACTATGGTATCAAACGAAAGCTCTATCTCTCCTTGAAAAAACGATATATAGTTTATATGGGTACACTACTCACAGGAAAAGAGAATCATCGCTAAACCAACATACCCCAAAAATGGCAAAATTTCTCTGGGCTTTGAGGTACCAAAAACCCCTGGGATTGAAGGGGTTAAAAGGAATAATGTTTAAGGAGGAGGAGGATGGTGGTCACCCTACCCATACTGTGTCTAAGCTATTATACCTAGGTTTGGGGACAGCATTTAGATGACACTGCGCACGTTTCTTAGGTTTCTGCTTATTTCAACAATATAAGGAAAAAAGAGGCAAGAATGTGAACATTTGATAGGAATCCCTGATTTTGCCTATTTAAAGAGAAATATTCCAGGAGAGCGCCATCTGTTGGAGGAGCTTGGTACTGCGCTGGTGGGCCAAGTGTAGGCACACAGAGGAAGCACTTTATGTTGAAGGAGTTATCTTGCACCGATACTGTCTTTTTTTCAGTGTTCGTATGTATTTTTCCATGTCTTTAAATGTCTTGTATAATAAAATGCATCCATTGTTATGTCATGATTAATAAAACAAAAAGGAAAGTTCTCATAAAGTGACTTTTACACACGCTAACATATCCAGACTCACAGTCACACACACTAACATATCCAGACTCACAGTCACACACACTAACATATCCAGACTCACACACAGTCACACACACTAACATATCCAGACTCACACACAGTCACACACACTAACATATTTAGTGTTTTATTTCTGCAATGGCCAGTTCATTATGGCAGTAACAAGGCAAGCATCCATCTCTGTCATTATGCCATGATCCATGTACCCCATCATGGCTAAGTGTGATGGGACTTTGAGTCCAAAGCAGGAGGACTGGCAGAGGCTTCACTGGCTGGAATTCATATGCTTTCAAATTCAGCGTTTGGTTTGCTGGGCATGATGTGAGTTGCAGTAGAAGGCAGCAGTATTGTCACTTTCAATAAAGTTGCATTATTCACAGTACTAGTGCCTGCTACTGAAGGCTTGCCCAAAACAAAGATGGCGGCTGCGCTCTGCCTGGCCCATAAGCGGTGCGCCCGAAAATACATTCCGTTCCTGCTACAGAGACCTAGGCTGTCGGGATGAGCGTTGGCTGAGCAGACACTCACCCAGCAAGGGAGCCGAGACCCGTCTGCTGACTAGGTGAGTAACCCTAAGTCATAAGCAGAGGATGGGGGCAAAGGTCACTGCAAGGGGCATGACCCCAGGGGCCCCATGTCTGCTAATGAGCGGTGGGCTGCCCTGTAGATGCCCCTGGGGTATTAACTGGTGTGGGAAATGAGTGGCCCTTTAACTATTTGATTGCCAGTAGGCAGGGTGCAGACTTAGTTGCTGTATATGTATATATATATAAATCCTAATTAGAGACATTAAAATACACGTGTAGGTGTTTCCCATTTATTGCGCACAATAATAATGTTGTATTTTATCTTATTTGGTAACGGAGTCGTTTAGTTGATCATTTATTTCGGCACTTTTATGATGTTTCTGTAAATTATTACTGTCGATTATGTAGTTAAGGAGTCCATATAATTGTATTATTATTGCTATACATTATAATAATTGTTTTAAATGTAAATATTTGATTTTATGGCACAAATAGATGCGTTGGGGTGACTGGGAAGCTGCGTGATTTATTTAATAATTGTTACAAGTTAACGCTTTTAATAGCCCGGATCAGCCTCTTGTAATGGGGTGCAACGTATGTAGCGTTTATGTGCAGGGCAAGTAATGGGGGTGTAGAAACCGTACCCCCTAACATACAGTAAGCGGGTATTTGATGGAACGTCGGGGTAGTCCCTGGCGCTGATGATCTCCCGATGGTACCAAGGGCTGAAATATCTCTTCTGGCACAATGGGTGTAGATTAGACCACGGGCTGCCATCCTGTCCAGATCCAGATGGGGGGTGGGGGGCACATTAACTCTTTGGTTCCTTCCTGCTTCCGTTAGAAAGTAAAGGGAACTATTTGGTGGTCGGTGGCTCTCGGTTTGGCTTCCTGCTTGTCCACACTTTTGAGACGTAACACAAGAGAGGCGAGAGTAGGTGAGGTCCATGATGGTTTCTATCATAGAGACATTCAGCATACACCGATCAGCCATAACACTATGACCATCGACAGGTGAAGGGAATAATACGGATAATCTTGTTCTCATGGCACCCGTCACCCGGGGGGGGGGATAGATCAGGCAGTGACTGAACATTTTATCCTCAAAGCTCATGTGTTAGAAGCAGGAAAAATGGGCAAACGTAAGGATCGTAAGGGACAAATTGTGATGATGAGATGACTGGGTCGGAGCATCTCCAGAACTGCAGCTCTTGTGGGGTTTCCCGGTCAAAAGGGGTCCAAGGAAGGAAAAGAGGTGAATCGGAGACAGGGGCATGGGGCGGCCAAGGCTCATTGATGCACGTGGGGGATGAAAACTGTCCCATGCAGTCAAATTCAACAGACGAGCTCCTGTAGCTCAGATTGCTGGAAAAGTTAGTGCTGGTTCCGATAGAAAGGAGTCAGATCACGCAGAGCGTCGCAGCCTCAGACCAGTCAGGGTGCCCACGGTGACCCGTGTTCACTGCCAAAAGCGCCTACAATGGGCCCGGGAGCATAAGAACTGGACCACGGAGCGATGGAAGAAGGTGGCCGGTCTGATGAATCTGGTTTTTGTGTACATCACGTGGAGAACACGCGGCACCCGGACGCATCCACAGAGGCCGCACCCCGGAATTTTTAAGGATCTGCTCCCGACGTCTTGGTGCAGATACCGCAGCACAGCTTCAGAGGTCTAGTGGAGTCCATGCCTCGACGGGTCAGGGCTGTTTAGGCGGCAATATTAGGCAGGTGGTCGAAATGTTACGGCTGATTGGTGTAAATGCGTACTTGTTATTACAAAAAAAATAAAATAAAGTTGGTGACTTGTTTTGTGTTTGTTTTTTTGATAGGATGGACATAAAGGACATTTTGCACAAAGGCGATCTGGGTAAGTTCCCCCAAAGTTGCGCACGCAGCTCTCTATATCCAGCAGACTGGATACTTAACAGGCGAATTCCTGTGACCTTGGGCTGTATAGAGAGCTTAACTTATTCAGAGCTCATGGTTTGGGGTGGTGGGCTTCCAAACAACATAGGATGGTGTGACAGGAGCAGCTGAATACACCTGCGCTGCCGTAGTGCACATGCGCTCACACTCACCTTTCTGTTACTCTTCCTGATTTTTTTTCCAGGTTCTAGAGAACCTCTTAATCCTCCTTCCCATTGCATGACATTCCAAGAGGAGAAATGTAACGACCGACTGATGGAGCACGACTACTCCGATCAGGGCCAGCCGGTTCGGCAGTTGTCTCCGCTTCTTGCGTCGGCTGCCGCCTGCAACTTGTGCAACAAAAGATTTTCCACCAGCCGCGCTCTCAATTACCACTACGAGCGCTCTCACAATCAGTTGGGGCCGGAAGAAATGCGTTCCCGACGCTGTCCAGACTGTGGCAGATACTTCCCCGGTCTGCTGAGCCTGGAGAAGCACCGGCTGCTTCACAGGGGAAAGCGGTCATTGCAGCTGTCCTACTGGGGCAAGGGGCCGGTGCAGTGCTGCTATTGTGGTAGCTGCTTCAGCAAGGCCGGCCAACTTAAGGAACATCAAAAGACTTGCTTTGAGATCGAACAACACGAAGATCTCCCGGCACAAGCAGACGGGCAGATGAACTGCTTAGAGTGTGGCATGAGCTTCTTGGACGAGGGAGAGCTGCACCAACACTACATACAGCATGCTCGCGGAGAGCTGTAGAGACGAACGTCCCGCTAGCTCAGGATCTTCTCCGTGTGAACTTGTCCCCCTTTATAGTGTGGTTCTCAAACTTGCTCTGTCTGGGGGCATTTGAGGTTTGCTTATGAAACGTTCTACCCAGAGGGAATTGTGTGATGCTCAGGCATCAACAAAATTAACATTAAGGGTGACCTGCGTTGGCCACCTTGGTTTTCTGATGTCTCTCTAAATATATTTTTTATTTTAATGTTAAGTGACTCCATACGTGGCTGGTGGGGGGTCTTTGCTGAAAGGACATTCATCTGAGACTTTCCAAACGCGGCCCTCTCAATGATGTAGGATTCCGATGCTGCTCAAGTATCCAATGCCTGATATCTCAAGGCAGATATGGATTGTACAGACGCCATCTGTAAAAATAAATGACCGTCGTTTCCCCCTCCCCACCGAAGCCTCGCCGAGAAAAGGCTTTTCCAAATATGAATTTTAAGTCCATAAACAGGGGTCCCGGAGATTCTCCATTAGGCTAGGCCATTGTAGGTAAGCCGTTGAGGATAAGAGGACTTAGCGAGAATCTACGTGGACCCACAAACTAAATAATGTTGGCGTTTTCTGCAATCTTCATAAAATAAACTTCCTTATAAGGACATATTAAAACAAATGAAAAGTATAAACGGACAGCCTTCCTTGTTTGTACGAACTGTACATAGCCTTGTGTTTGAATCCTTTTCATTAATATTATAAGATGTAACATATATGAATATTTTGTCGTCTGTTTACTTTGAGGGTCCACGTGGAAGCACTCGTGTTCCTTGTTGTCCGCAGCCAGTTTTTTTTTTATTTCTCTGCGTTTTTTATTTGTTTTTGTTTTTTTTCTATTCCGCCACATTTGGAGATAAAACTTAATTTAAATTGGAGATTAGATTGAATGTATCCTGGGTATAACCAGGGATAAGGCGTAGTAAATTACCAAGTGCAGACCCTCGTTCCCCAGGTGGAGATAGCAGCTGGTTTGAAGCACTTTCATTCATCAGCAATAATTGTATGGTTTAACACTTTGAGTAATTGAAAAAATATAACACCCCCCCTCCACACACACACACACCACAACCTCTAGCACACAAAAGACTGAATCAATCTTCTGCCGTACAATCGAGCCCCAAGGGCCAAATCCAGAATTCGGGAAGTTCACTCACACAACCATACACACACTTACACACTTATTCAGACGCTTACACACTAACACATACCCACCAAGACACTAGCATACCCAGACACACAGTATCATACGTACTAGTATACTAACACACATAAGCAGACATACACTAACATACGCAGACAAACAAGGCATTCACACTGACGTGCACAGATACAGATACGCACAAATACAGTCACACTAACGGCTCCTCACACACGTCCCACCCTGCGAAGCCTCAGCTGGTCGTTAATGCAGCCGGTGACGGTACGTGGCCTCGCGGATCCTCGCCTTCTCCCTGAAATCAGGGGCATGCTGCTGTCTTTCTCGGCAGGGGCAATTACCCCTCTGAATCCACTGAGCCCCCCCTTTTTTTTTGTTTTTTTAAGTTCCCTCTGATTAAATAGGAATGCATAAATGAAGCAGAACTTTTTTTTCTCATATCTCGATTTATTATTATTTTTGAAGACGTGTGATTGGTTGGTGCTCTCCTCCCCCCCCCCAGAGCGATTTAATAGCGTAATTAAATACATTGTGTGTATTTATATATTGTCTTTTGTTTCTTGTTGCTCCTCGTTCTCTGACGTACTCTAAGGACTTGTTGTTTTCGCTGGATGAGGCTTGTATGGATTGCGTCCCCCTCCTGCGCCTTCCCCTTCTTTACTCGGTGTGTCCTCGAGTGAGCAAGAGTGCGTACTGAACTCGCTCGATCGTCATAAATCTGGAGCTCTTGTGTGTTCTTTGTACTGTCGTGGCCGACTCGTGACAAACATCCACGTGGTTGCAATAAAAGGAACTTATTGTCGCTGTTCCAGCTAAATTCACTTTAAAACAGGTTTATCGACTTTTTCCAAATCCTAATTTTTCCAGTTTTATTTACTAAATAAACCCCTGTAACCCGCCTTACAGATTACAAAAAAAGCACACTTTGCTAAACATTCCCTTTTCCAAATTTTTTTTTCCATTTCTACCCGGTCTCCTTCAGCAACCACGTGGATGGAAAGATGTCCCAAAATGCAAAAATATGGATTCCTCGCCTTCGGCCATCAATGATGTATAAACCTAATCCCGCTCCGGGTCGGGGCTAGAAATGGACTTCCCGGCGTGGGTTACAGGGACACCATGTGGCTGCTTTGCATATATTTTATTAGAAGAAAATATATAGATATTAATGATTTATTTATTTTAAATATACGGATGAATATTTGTATGATAGATTCCAGTTATTTCAATTAAGAAGAAGAAAAAAAATATGCTCAGGTTATTCTCAAAGATCTAGAGGATTCCTTATGCAAAATCTACAGCAGATGTTACTTTTGCCCGTTGACAACGCTACGGTTCAAAGGTTTGGGGTCACTGAGCTGTTTTCATGGAAAACAATGAAATTTCTGTTTGTAACATAATTTGCGTGATGGGAGTGATAAATGGCCGTTGGAACACAGGAGTGATGGGAGTGATAAATGGCCGTTGGAACACAGGAGTGATGGGAGTGATAAAGGGCCATTGGAACACAGGAGTGATGGGAGTGATAAAAGGGCCGTTGGAACACAGGAGAAGAGATTCCATTTTCAATCAGCTACAATAGTCATTTACAACATTAACCCTGTCTGCGCTGGATTTCTGATCCATTTCATGTGATTTTAATGGACAAAATGTACCTTTTTATTTAAACAAAAAACAACAAGGGAATTTCCAGGTGACCCCAAACTTTTGAATGATAGTGTACAAACATAATCTGTGAAGTAACACAGACCGTTCAGTCGCTGGCTACACTGCGGGATAATGAACATTGCGAGGTCTAGACCGTACCAGCGAGTTTCTACCCTCCACGGTGCCAGGAGGTAACCTGCCCTTATTTTCTCCCCTTGAGTTTGATGACGTCACGCCTGCTCGAGCATCGCAAATGCGTAACCTTGCGTTTATATGCTTAAATCTACCGTCCCCAGCTCG
Source organism: Spea hammondii (assembly GCA_029215755.1). Lineage (NCBI taxonomy): Eukaryota > Metazoa > Chordata > Amphibia > Anura > Pelobatidae > Spea > Spea hammondii. The sequence continues at coordinate 33,269,607 of JARDYJ010000010.1, forward strand.
CAGCTCATTCATGCGCCGTCGCTCGTACATCATTCACAATCCATCTGATGAGACTTAGATGAGTCGTATCGAAAAAGCTTGGTGAACCTTAAAAACATTCCCGTCTCTGATTAATCCCGAAAACATGATTTTCTCACATATTAAAACTTGCAAAACCTACACAGCCGGCCGCTTCCAAGTGTTTTTGCCTTAAATGCCGACGTTCTCATACACAGCGGGTCTGTAAAGAATGAATGCTTTAAGCGCCAGCGTGATTCCAGCGCCGAAACGCTACCTTCCCCAGAAACCCATTCCTTACAATTTTAAGGGAAAGCGGTGCCCTCTGGGTGTGCGGTTTCCACCTTAAACAGAAATGATTCCGCCCCAAAACGTAAGTGAGACTTAATTGCCTTCTTACACAAAATGTTCTGTCTGAGCGTTAGCAGGAAGTATTATTTTTATATATAACGTTTAGCGTTAATTTGTATCCAAACTGTTGCTCTTTTTTTTGTTTGTATTAATTTTTTGTATTTTTATTTCTTTTTCCTGGTTTGACAGAAAACGCTATAATATACAATTTTTATAAAATAAGAAAATAACATAAAATACTATTCATAGTAAAGGTTAGGTTTGAAAATGTATTTAGGAATTTTTTGTGTTTTCCACCCCGTTACAATTTAACATTTTAACCCTTTTTTATTTATTTTATTTATAGGTGCAGATGTTATTTGGGGTGAGATACGGCATAATGAGATAAGTAGAAACTTTACCTTTTCACCATAACAATGTAAATGCAGGAAATACTATCATCATTTTTCCCGGAGGGTACAGCATCCCGACCGGGGCCAAATGGAACCGTCCAATCAGAGCATTCCGTTGGTTGCTCAGATGATGAGACCGCTAAATGAGACCACCAGGGTCGCTGTTTATGCTAATTCCCCATTGTATGCCCGTGAATAAAGCTCAAACCTCTTCGTCTCGAGTTGAGACTTGCCTGCTTGCGATACCCTGGAGCCGATCCCTGTCTCCATCCACATTAAGTTACTTTTCATAATTGCCATGTTAATATCAATAAAGGGTTCGCTATGGCTGAGCTGATTCCCCCCCCCCCTTAACATTTGTAAACGGGACCCAGGTGGCGCGAGAATCGCTTTAATTTCTGCTAGACGATCTAGCTCCTTCTCCCGCGCCTCTTGAATGTTAGATAAAGGTCAGATCGGAGGGGTAATAAATGAAATAACTCTGCAGGTTGTATCGGTTCGGTCTCTATGGAAAGTAAGCATATTACTTGATATAAACATTCATTTCTTCCTGCCCCCAGGCGTACGCTCTGGTTTACCAAAGAAATGCCTCTCGCAGCTGCACAAATGCAAAGGCTCGGCCCCTACAGGGGTTCTTCTCCTTATCTGCATCATATCTGACTCAGGTAACCGGCCCGCCAGGCAATATTCTATCTGCGCTGTAAGGCTTTTACAAATGCATGTACTGAGAGGGTGGTAGATAAGTGGAACAGCCTCCCAGCAGAAGTGGTAGAGGGTAATACAGTGAGGGGATTAAACATGCATGGGATAGACATACGACTCCTGAATCTAAGACGAGACCAACGACGGGTTGAGTCGTTACAGCAAGAGAAACGGGCGACTAGTCGGGGGCCCGATGGGTCTGGTCTGTTTCTATGGTCCTTTATAATGAAGTTGGGGGGGGCTAAATGTTTCAACTCACAGTTTAGTGAATAAACAACCAACAATTTATTTATTTTTAATAACAAAAGTGAAGCCGCTTATCGCCCATCCGACAGAACCTGGCGCTTTTCGCTCCTCCGTTCTGAAAAGATTGACTTTTCTCGAGAGCACTTTGCAGATTTTTAAAAAAAAAAATGTCTCCATTTTTTTAAGCCTTTTAGCACTTTAACTCCAGATGGTTGAACGACATCGAGAGAGAAAAAAAAAAAGAGTAGTGAAGAGCCGGGTAAACAGATTTAGCGATGGCTGCGATGCTATAGGAAGGCTCCAGGGGGGCCGCAGAGGCATTGCGACGATCGGGGGCTTGCTTATTGCCGATGCGTAGCCCCCCTAAATCTAGCTTCAGCTACAACACTAATCACAATGCCGAGCCCCCCCCCCTTTCAGATACACAGGGCTCATATTTTATGTATGGCCCCTCCAGAGCCCGGGGCCCTGATACACGGACCGCCGTAAGGTATAACAGATGCCGAGGACACAGATCCTCAGCATGAGGATAATTACGGCGTTCCATCAAACATGTTTATTAAAGCCCAAATTTTCACGTGCCCCCCCCCGATTTTGTTGCAGCGTCGACAGTAATGAGAAGACATTTGCTACCCAATTCCTAGAAAAATTTCCTATTCCCGGCTGTATTATTGGAAGAAGCGAAACGCGTTGCCGCAATCCACCCTGGAATTTTATTTTATTATTATTTTTTTTTAGGTAACGTTATTAGATACAATTTCGAAAGCACTTTTGTTTTTCGGTTATTATGTTCTTGTCTTGACTGCCCCTCTGAGAGGATCCGATCCACAAACAGAATTTAAGAATCTGCTTTCATCGTCCTACGGAGACAGAGAGCTCCGTGGGGAATACAGACTCTTCCCCCCGAGCAATTAAACGATCCGTTCTATAATAACGAAGCTTTCTCGGTCAGAAGTAGCGATATTCTTATAAAGGCATCTTTAAGGGGTCTTTCCTCTTTAGTTCAGCACGAATAAGATGTGATATAAGGATGTCCTGCTATACTAATTGGGGTGGTAGATAAGTGGAACAGCCTCCCAGCAGAAGCGAGGGAATGTAACCATGCATGGGATAGGCATATGGCTCCTGAATCTAAGGCTGATTCAGGTTTGAGTCTTCACGGAAAGAGAAACGGGCCGGATGGGGCCGATCTGTTGGCAAATTCTGTGTTTCTATATAATTAGGAAAAAAAAATGTGGCATAAAAGTTACCCCCCCCACCCCAATGGGGGGGCAAAAACACACAATTCTGACCGACCCTTCATCACTACCTCTTAAGGTCCTTGCTTGGTCACTGCTATTTTTTCCCATATATTTTTGTTTGAATTATTTATTGATTATTGATGTATATGGCACCATCCTATTCTGTAGCGCAGTACAATAGGTAAACCAGACATGACAAGTCAAACATCACGTTGCAAGTCGAACATTGATTGAGGAGCGGCTCAGCCTAGAAGCTTTAGAGAATCGTTGTGTCTCGCTGCGTTCTATTTTATTCTATATTCATATCATTTATTATATATTTATATTTTATAATAATTATGTTGTGCCTGCGTTGCGTGTAATTATACATCGATTATTGTTTTCCTTTTCTTTTTCTAGAAGCTCCTGCGATAACAGAAGGTCTCCCGCGGATTATGTTTTCACCGTTACCCAGAAGTTAAATGGTGGCTATATTGCGTTTTTTTTACCCGGGAGCGGGGTAGGGGCAAGATCTACATCCCAGTGCGCCTCGGAAACCAAGGACAGCAGGTACCTCCAGTGATTATTATATATATATAACAGTATATAATGTATATATTATGTCAGGATTCCTCCCCCGGGGGTAATGTGTCTCTTGTGCCCTCTAGTGGCAGCACAGTGCATGTCGCTGCTACGGGACATCGCTGCTCTCTCGCTGGTGGCATCTGAAGTCAATCTTCTGCTCCCGAGCCGACCCCCTTTCTGAAGTCTGTGGGGGCTCACTTTGGGGACAAATGGGAAAGCTTTAATCTTTCCAGCCCAAGCCGTCACCGGTTAAAGCACAAGAACTGATCCTTTAACGATAGCCGCCGTTATTTTAATCAGGGAACGTAGACGCGTTGGCTTCTTGGGGCAGTCGTTCTGGTCTACTTAAATCTGTTTTTTTCACTTGTGTAAAGGATCTAGAATAACAATGACTTTAGGTAGTGTTTATACCTTGACTGGATCCTCTTTGTGCTCTTTATTAGCTTTTTTTTGGGGGGGGGGCAATCCTTTATGGTGAGATTGCCACGTTGGGCCGGGGCTGGGTGGTCCAAACTGATCTTGTAGTCTGACAAAGGTGTTTTGTGTCCTGGTTCTTGTGCCAGTGGGGACCATCTATGAGGGGACTTGGGGTCAGGTCTCCTATCCATGTTCTAGCTCAGATTAAAATACTCCTGGTCATATACTGATCGTTATCGCGGCGTGTTTACCCCAGGGCTCCGGGTGTAATATGTCGTGTTACGCGCAGGCACGGCACTGGTTAAGGCGCCCCGGGTCTGTCAATGTCTGAGTCTCTACAAAAACATGAAGCTTGACTTTTCCCCAAACGCTGGAAAGCGTAAGAAGCCCGCGTCCTCGGCGAGTCCCTCGTTACGACCGATCACCTCCGCAGATTGGGCGTGTAATGAATCTGGATTAATCTGGAATTAGATCTGGAAAAGGCTGAGCTTATTTTGTACTTGATGAGCTGTTCAAAGTGTGATAAGTTCACCCCGCCGAGACTGCAAATCGAGGGCGATAATTACGCCGGTTGAGTTAAATGCTCAGAGTTTCAGCTTGCTCTGTAAGCTAATCGAGGTGGAATCCTGTATACAGATCCTAACAATTACTTGGCGCGAGAGGGTGGTAGATAAGCGGAACGGCCTCCCAGCAGAAGTGGTAAAGAGTAATGCAGTGAGGGGATTTCAACACGCATGGGATAGACATACGGCTCCTGAATCTAAGACGAGACCAACGACTGATTAAGGTTTGAGGTCTATGTTTTTAATACACAATATTTTCCATTTATTTAATGAAAAAGAATAAACAAGCAGAAGGTCAAATGTTTAAAAGGACACAAAAAAACTAAAAACTAAAATAAAACCGGCACATTTGCTTAAAACAAACAAGAACGAAAGGCATGTTTATCGCACAAATCCCCGCCGGTCCCCGGCGCTCTAAAACGCTAAAAGTAAAGCCCTGATGTATTTAAAAGCACGGAATAATCAGACGTTGTAGAACTACTATGTCAAAACACTAGCTAGATATGTCTGCTGCTTAATAATAGGGTTGTTCACTAAATAAAATAAATTGCTTCTGTAGCCGGCATGCTCCAGTCCCTCGGGTGAAAATAAAGCACCAATAAAATACATAATTTAAGCTAAATGCATTAGTGAAATGATTTAGACGTTTAGAAGTAAAATACATGTACGCAGCCGACGTGCCCATGGAGTGGGATCTCTGAAACTTCCAGGCTGGAGAAAGACGGTATAAATATAGTTTACGGTCCTCATGACGTTACTCGCGCGGATCACGTCTTCTTCGGAATAATAAGAGCAGAACGACGCGCGGGGGTCGAGAACGTTAGTACAGCGGAATATTCTTGGGCGAAGAACCCCAACGTCGTGATTTGAGTTCTTCCTCTGTGAAGGTTGAGAGCGAGAGCATCCTTGGGTCACACCTTGCACGGGTCATGGACCTGCTGAGTCCTCAATGACGTTGGACTATGACGATGGCCAAGGTCAACACTGCCGCCATTCTATATTTGAATTAACTCGCATTCTAATGCGTTTGGGGGTCACCAGGTTCCCTTGCTTTGATATTAGTTCATTGAAGGAAGGCTCCTTTGCACCACTGAATATTTGATCATGATTTTTAGCACCCATGATGCTCAGGCTTGGCTCTTCAACCAGTTTTGGGTCTTGATGGGAACCCGTGTTACGTTCAGCAGCCCCGAGCGACACTGCCAAGATCCGTTGTGAGATTGCCCAAGAAGTTGAAGATCTAGAGCATGGACTCTAGGACAGGGATAGAGAGGAATATAAGTTGGAATGGAACCTAGAAGTGGCTAACCAGGCCAGGTTGCCATATGTCCAAAGCTACTGGAGGCCACGTACTTTATAAAATTACTTTGCCTGGCCAAGATGGCATCACTGGGATCCGTGTGAGCGGGCTATGGATGAATTACTGTAACATTCCACGTTCCGTGTTTCGTTGGAAGAGGTTCTAGAATCAACATGTTTCTATTGGGAACCACCAGCTAAATTAACGTTGAGTACACAGAACAATTGCTGTCCAACCCCCCTGTTGGGACATAAAGATACTGCCCAGGAATGAGATGCTATGCAGGATAATTGTCCCCTATGTATATCAGAGCTAAGCAATAATAGAACTAAGAAGACCTCAGCTTGATAAGACTTAGTCCACCCCGGCTGTTTTTGGACAATGGTGTCTATCCCTCTCGGCTGGCCATTCCGTCGACAGGGTAAGGAAAGCTTCAGCATTCATCATTTGTAGAATTACAGATTGCCCGTTCCTGGCAAACACGGCAGCTCACATTAAATAATATATTTGCTTCCACGTATCATATTTTTTTTCCCCTTTAAAAAATATAATAAAACAAGCCAAATTTCATAAAATGACCCAAGATTAAAGACTTCCAAATGTCTTCAAGGGGTCACGGAGCTTATTTGATGCAAAGCCTCTTACAGACAAAAGAAGCGTCCAGGCCATAGATCTTACCCGGCAAGAGGCCAAACCTCAGCTAGAAAGTCTCAATTTAGTGAAAATACATCAAAATACGACATATAATTTACAGACTTTAAATCACCGCGACATTAAAGGCCAGCAGGAGCCATTTCACATAAAGACACCGTGATTTAGAACGTATTCTATTAAATTTCAGACTAATAATCAGGTGGCTTAAAAAAAAAAAAAAAAGCAATGTCCATTATATCTGCCGCTGGAACAAACGGAGTACGAGAATAAAATATTTCAAAGGATTAATAATAAAATAAAAAAATCCTGCTCGCTCTTGTACGCCATTGATCTGAATGTTGTTTTTTTAGATATATTTACAGAAAAATCCATCGCTCGTCGTGCTGGTCTGGACCTCGCGGAGTTTAAAATGGATTTTATTCCTTATTTCACTTCATTTTAAAGTGAACATTAATAATAATGTCCTACCTCCCATCATACCAAGTGGGCCGAGAGGGGAACTTTTTATTTAAGGGGGTGACATTAGAGACAGGGTGGGTGGGGGGGGGGGAGGCTTTACGAAATATGACTCGTGATAATTCATATAACTATGGAGTTTAGATGAAGAATAATGTATTTATTTGCACAAGTGTGTTTAGCCATTCCCTGCTGTTTCTATAGACATTATCGGGGCTTTTAGGGCTGTAGAACCCTGTGATCCCCTCATACCCAGCAAACATTCTGACCTCCTAGAAAAGAGGGGCATCGGGAGAAGGGACAGGGGTTTGGGTCCCAATAAGGGACTAGTCTTCCTGAATAGGGACACTTGGGATGTATCCCATAGGCGCTGATGCTGTAGGATTAGAATATGGCCAAACCAGACAGTTGGACGCTAGGTATGGCTGTCGGAAAGAACTATTCTGCGTGTAGGGCAAGGTTTGCCCCGGAGTCTCCGGCTGAAGTCCTGCGTTCCCGGAGTCTCTGGATGACTTTTGTCTTTTTCCAGGAAACGGATTCCATTCCACCGGGAGACTTTTATTCACAGACCCCATCGTTACAAAACAAGTTTTAAAAAAAAATATATATATTTTATTTTGCTATTTTTTTCCATGTAATTTACAAATGCATTATTTGCCCCATTGAGATACCTAAAATCTCGATAGATCTGGAGGTGAATAGCTGGTTGCAACAGCTCCTCGCTATTAAATGCTTTTAATTTATTTTTTTCAAACCTTTGGATTGCGGTACAGACAGCGGGTTCCCAGGGAAGGATTAGCTTGTCAAATATATCATAAAAAAAAACCATCCCTAAGAACCAATAAATGCGACTTTAAGCCTAAGGAAGGGCCTATCATTTCACAAAGAGATTTTGTGGATCAGCCGTTATCCCGGCGCGCAGGCCACTTTCAATGGATTTTGGCTAAACTGTTAAAGGTTTTGTGAAGGACTTTTGCTTTTTTTCCCCGCGTATTACTTCTTTTCTTCCTTTCTACTTTTTGTGTGCTCTTTGACACCTTTTTTTTCTATGTTATACCGAGCAAGAAATTAAAGTGGAGGTGGATGAGAAGAATGAATTCTCCATGTGGGGCCATCCTGTTTCTCGTTGGGGTATCGGGCACCATGTAAATGTTGACTTAATCCCTTTGTTTAAATACTAAGATCAAAGAAGCTTACAGATCATTACGGGTTTTATTTCTAGCCACCATTTATGTTCTCTACTACAGCTGAGATCAGAGAATATGGAGTAGAATGTCCGTGCCGAGGACTCCTTTTAGAGTAGATGAGGCACTTGACCACGAATTTCTTGGAAGGTGGGTAGATGAACCTTCATGGCATTTCCAACCGTATCTGCCCACTCTCCACTCATGTTTGACCTTAGTCTCAGCATTTTTGGCCATGTTTCCCTATCCCAGGCCAATGACCCATCTACAAACCATTTTGTCCCTTAAGGGCATACTAAGGCCACATCTGTCTACCGTTACCAGGTGGTATGGAGAGGTGGATTGTATGATCTATCCAACAGGTATGGAGGAACATGAGTAAGGGCTTAGGTGGTGCTAGTGGTTGTAGAACATGGAAGAAGCCTGAATTTGATCTTCTCTCCCTCCCAGAATACTGCCTTATTTACCCCATACCCCCACATCAGAATAATGGAGGGTTTCCATGCAACATCATAACATCTGGCCCTATTGGCGAAAGTATTCTTTTAGAAGAACTCCATGTTATAAAGCAAGTGGCCACTTGTTGAGAACCTCGTCATTCTTTGGGACAAACTTCGAAAAATGTAGACCTGAAAAAATGTGTGACGTACGCCTCAAAAACATCCCACTTAGAAAAGGAGCTTTAGATATTTTGTCTAAATGCCTCTTATTTTCGGTGGAAAGGTTCAAAAAAACTCTTCTTCCTCATCCACGTGCTAAAAAACATAAAATATATCCAATGAAAAGCAATAGGCAAAGTTCTGGATTATGGTCCCTTTGAACGTTACTTGCTTAGTGAGGTCACTGCACCAGGCAGGTCGGAGGACAGAGGTCCGTCGGTGGCGGTGAAACAGAGGTTAACGGCAAGTGGCCGGCTGTAACGCAGTCGTGTCTTAGCACGCGGGCTGCCTGCCTGCCCGGTAATTAAGCCATTCATCATCTCCAGATAGAAAGTCATTCAATCTTCTGGCTTAGTCATGAGACCTGTTGGATGGATACAGTAACGATTAACTCTGTTCCGAGAACCGCTCCATCTTCATTGAGCGATAAAACAAGTGTCATCCTGAAGAACCGTAATATACCTCCTGTTTATGTTATCTCTTTAAAAAAAAAAAAAGAGTTCCCTACAAACATGAACATGCGCGCTCACAATACGGAGCAGTCCATTTAGAACCCATTTCCTGTGTTTCTATACACATTATTGTGGCTTTTAGGGCTGTAGAACCCTGCGATCCCCTCATACCCAGCAAACATTGTGACCTCCTAGAAAAGAGGGGCATCAGGGGAGGAGAGAGGCACTTGGGAATTATACTTTATTCTGGAGTGTCTTCCCATCCCGGAGCAATCTAATTTATTGCCTGCTTCGCACATCTTTCTCTTTCGCTTTATTTTGAAAGTGATCCAGGAGTTCAATGAGAAGAGGACTTTCCATTGAGGAGAAGGGTCAGTAAGACCTGGTCCTCTTATCATTATTGTTACCAGTAAAGAGGACCAAGAACTGTCCACATGGAATAACTACGGAACTCAAAATGTCTCAGCCTGATAGAACTCTGAGGCAGCGTCCATGTTGGCCAGGTCTTCGTGGTTCTACTTTCTTTCTTAGATGGTGGACCTTGAACGATTTACCGCGTTACCCCGAGTAACAATGTTTCCTCTCTCCCCGCATTACTTCCTCGGAGCCTTATCTCGATCCTGTTGGTATGCAGTTTGCGCGCCCGCCTTCAGATTGCTTTTTCATACCTGGCTTGTTCTCCTTCAGAGTTCATTTACCTTTATTGGATCTCTCGCTCTGCCTGGACTTTTGTCCCTTGGAAGCAGGAAGACTCTCGTCTGTCTCAGAGCTTTCCTTTTGATTAAAGATTACTTTAACATTTTTATTATGAATTTTTGCCTGAAAGGATATGAGCATTCTTTTTGTTTGTTTTTGTAGATTTCCCATGTTTTAAGTGTATAGTATAATGTATTTAGATGCATTTAAAGGGACAATATCATGTCCATGGCAGCCTCGCTCTGTGAATGCTTCCATTTTCATTCTTTAAAATATTAAACAAAAAAACCTCAAAAGAAGCTTCAGCTCCAGAGCTGCAGCAGAACATCTGCCACGGTTCACAGCACTGATTGGCTGTTTAAGGCAGCCAATAGGCAGAAAGAAAGTGATTCCGTTGAAATAAATTGTAGAGATTTACGTACATGCGTATAGGATGGTGTGTGTGTGTGGGGGGTCTCATTAGACACCCCAAGGCCCCCGCCCCCACAGGGTGCGATGGGACAGTGCTGGACTTGCCTAATAAACTTGGGACAATAGGTGCGGCCCCTGGAATCCCCCAAATTCCCCGGGACAGGTGATTATCATTGACTTCTTTCTCAATAAGCTAATGTTTTGTACAGTACTTTCCCATGGACTCCAATTCCCATCATCCCCCTGCTCTAGACAATGGCTGTTGCAGTTGAGGATGCATAAGATTCCTTAGACGATCCGCTAATTACCTTTCTTTTTGTCTTCTGCGCGTTTTTCCTTATAAATCATCTTTTATTCCCCGGGAATGCGCGTCGCCGCGTCCTTTCTCTCGTTAATTACTCTCCAGCTCGTCTTCTCTCCTTTTGGATTATGCGCTTTGAGTCGTTAGATGAAGTTCATTTATAACCCGGCCTTTATGCCGCCTACAAAGCATTAAGAAGAAGCGGTTTCGGCTCTTCCGCATCCATCAGAGGTGAGTTATAAGGGGCGGCCGGGAAAAAAAAGGCACAGGAGTGACGGGTGAAAAAGGATAATGGATCCCGGCCGTGGGTAATAACGGAGAAAAAGAACCCATTAACCATCTCCTGTCCCCCCCCCCCCCCCGCTCCAACTGCCTCGCAGTACGTGAAAAAAGAAGGTCCTCAAACACATTTAGTTTTAGTTCATTGAACTAAATTTTACTACATTTTATAATTATTTTTTTTACAATGTATAAATCTTATATTTTATACGCTATACCGTTCTACACGCTGTCACTCAAAGGTTTGGGGGTCACTGTTTTCATGGAAATTTACGGCTGTAACACAATTACAAAAGGGTTTTCTAACCATCAATTAGCCTTTTAAACTTAAACTTGGATCAGGGAACACAACGTGCCATTGGTAAACAGGAGTGATGGGAGTGATAAAGGGCCATTGGTAAACAGGAGTGATGGGAGTGATAAAGGGCCATTGGAACACAGGAGTGATGGGAGTGATAAAGGGCCATTGGAACACAGGAGTGATGGGAGTGATAAAGGGCCATTGGAACATAGGAGTGATGGGAGAGATAAAGGGCCATTGGAGCACAGGAATGATGGGAGTGATAAAGGGCCATTGGAGCACAGTAGTGATGGGAGTGATAAAGGGCCATTGGAAAACAGGAGTGATGGGAGTGATAAAGGGCCATTGGAACACAGGAGTGATGGGAGTGAAAAAGGGCCATTGGAACACAGGAGTGATGGGAGTGATAAAGGGCCATTGGAACACAGGAGTGATGGGAGTGATAAAGGGCCATTGGAACACAGGTGTGATGGGAGTGATAAAGGGCCATTGGAAAACAGGAGTGATGGGAGTGATAAAGAGTGATGTGCGCCTATGAAGATATTCCATTAAAAATCAGCCGTTTCCAGCAATAATAGTCATTTACAACACTTACAGACTCAAACCTTAATGAGTCGTTGGTCTCGTCTTAGATTCAGGAGCCGTATGTCTATCCCATGCATGTTTAATACCCTCACTGTATTAACTGCTACCACTTCTACTGGGAGGATGTTCCACTTATCTACCACCCTCTCAGTAAATTAATTCTAAGGACTCTGTAAGTTATTTCTCAAATCCCTCGCCGTTTACTATGGCCGTTCTTATAAAGAATACTCGTCGTGTGCATCTTAAAAACCCCCTCTGGCTGTGAGAGTCGCCGTTGCTGTTATTTCTCTGCTAATTTCCTGTTTCATTTCATGATAATTTACGAAATGTTTTCTTAGACATAAAGTTCCGTATAAGAAAAAAAAAACCCCGTGAATTTCACGGCCGCAGAATCTCCCGATAGCTGACTGTGTCACTCGAGGGGCCAAAACGACATCCGTGGCTGTCTTAAGTCTGGAACAGAGCATTAGATTTAGATCTGGTCCCGTCTTAGATTCAGGAGCCGTATGTCTATCCCATGCATGTTTAATCCCCTCACGGTATTACCCTCTACCACCTCAGCTGGGAGGCCGGATGCTTCATAGAACATCGTTATTAGTGGCTGGATAAAGAGTTGGCGGAGGGGCCGGAAACCATTCTTATCCAATTGGCGTCTCCGCGCTCCGTCCGCCGCGCTTGGTGTCGGGAGGTCTGATGACCAGCAATGTTTGAATCGCGCTGACATCATAGAGATCGCGCTTGGCTGTCGGACAGCGTTCCCCGCGTTCCAACCTCTTCTCGATCTAGCGATTAAACTCGGCAAGATTCCTCCGTCGATGGAACAAAAATCAATATGGAGTCAGAGGTCTCCGTTTCCAGCTTTTCTGCGGAGTGCGGCCAAAACCCCATCGTTCAAACCGACGCCGCGGGACGTCTGAGCGGGAAGTGGCGGTTTCATCCACTTGATGCACTATGGAGAGACCACTGAGACCTCCTATCTGTCGTGCTTGATTCCAACAGACTCTGCTGTCCCTGACGCTCCACTAAATAAGGATTCATATTAGGAACTGCAGCTCTGCAGCTTCAGCTGGCATCCTCCTCCGTGGTTTGTGCCCGCCCCACACTGACCCAGGGCTGAAGCTGATTGGTGGCGAGTATATCATACTGATGAGGCGTGCTCGGCCAAACACGACTCCTGCACAGAAAATAACTGGGGGGGGGCAGAAATGCAGAGGGGGGGCACCATGGTTAGTGAAAGTGGCCCCCCAGCATTAAAGTGCCTTCTGAGTGGCCATTTAATGCGGGGAGAAAAAAAATATTTTATTAGTATTGGACTCGCTGGTTAACGAGCTTCATGTCGATCCGTCTTTCGTACAGAAACTAAGAAATGTATTTAAAAACCGGGGGGAAAAAACATAATTGTGTAAAAAGAACCCAATCCATTCACAGCCAGGCTGCGAACACTCCGATAAAATCAACACGCGCATTCTAATTCCGGGAATAAACCTTCTGTATCGTAACGAAAACTTTTCCCGTCTACAAACATTCCAGGCTGTGTTTGTTTAGCCGTCTGAGCGTTTTCGATGCGCTGCGGTGCCCCCCCCTGTTGTGCAGCGCCGCGGAATACGATGGCGCTACAGAAATCAACAAGTGATACAAAGTGATACAAAGAAACCAAACAAAGGCAAGTTATACTTGGGAAGCAAACATATTTTTTTTGATCTGCCTAGAGACAGGTGACACACCGGTGACGAGGCCCTCCTATTGGCCGACGGGGGAAGAGAAGCCAAACTTTGTAACCTCCTGCGACAACAGGAATTAACCCTGTTGTCCCCTCCTCCGTCACGTGCTGTTGTGTGAGTGTGCGTGTGTTTCAGTGTCTGTCTTATTGTTCGTTCCAGGAAGCTGGGAATTATACAAACAAGAGGAAGCCAGCAAGCGCCATCAAAATGAAGAACGCTGTGACCTTACTTCTGCTATCGGCTTGTTTCGCCGTCTCGACAGGTGAGTTACCCGTGAGCCGGGTTTTGTTACTTTAATGAATATTTTTGACTATTTATCATGGTTTTAATTTGATTAAAAGGGATCAGACTTCCTCTTTATACAAAACAGCCAGCGAGAAACCCCTCCGGGGAGGAAGCTCTCTCCCTGTATTCATTTTGCGCATTGCTACAAAGTTCCCAGGGTTAACACTTTGCGCGCTAGGCGGGTAAGCAATGATTGGCTCACTGCCTTGGCTTTCAAAGGGTTAAAGCAGAAGACCTTAAAGAACGGCGCATGCCGAGGCCTTCTCGTATCTGTCATTGCGTGTGCAATGAGAGGTGCTCGCAGGGTTAATAAATAGTATTAGATTTACCAAGATGTTTGATATTTAACCCTTTTTCCAGCTGTTTCTTTACAACTAACAGGGTGCATCTGTGTCTTTACTGTTGTTACCAATAGAGCAGATCCTGCCTCTCCTCCTCTACCTGTGTGTCTCGACGGGTCGTAAACGTATCGTCACTTTGTATATTGTCGATCGAAATGATGTAACTTTTCACCGTCCCCCCCCCCCTATTGTAAGTGCGAGACACGAGATCAGTGCTTGTAATGACATCATAAGTTCTTCCCGTCTCCTCCTGACATCTGCTGCATTAAAGCCGACGGCTTTTCGGTTACAAAGTCACGTCCTTATTCACTAAGACAACAAAGCAGAGTAAAGAACTCCATGCCTGGGGAGACACAGCTCTTCTATTTCCTCCCCGTCGGCACCAGGGACCACCGGACAGGGGCCAATCCAACAAATGCATATGCCGTACTCCTAAAGAACAAATATAAGTGGGACTGTCACTTTAAAGAAATCCCTACATTCTACATTACATTATTTTTTCACTATTTAGGGGTGGAATAAATGATCCAAAATACGTCAGAATTTCAATGTATATATATGTTTATGGAACGGCCATCTTTACTTCCTGTTCCGGGGATCTACGCGATTAGTCCTCCCCATTAGATTATTAACTTTGAGACAGGTCACTACTTGTTTTTCTAGCTCCCTGAAGGTGATCCGGTCCGTTGCTCTTAAACGAAAGTGTTTCGGTTTTAGTCGGGGTTGGAATCGGTGCCAAAAGCTGCGAAACGGACATTAAAACCGATATCTACGAATTAAAAGTGAAAGAAAGGATTTCGGAGTAAAGAAAAAACTAGAACTTCGTGGCTCGGGCTCCCTGGAGCCTTTCTTGTTCCGAGGGGCGGGGCTCGTCGGCTATAAGGGCGGAGATAGCCCCAGGTAACTTAAATGAGTCTAGGAGTGGGAGGAGAAATGGGCAGAGAGTGGGCGTGTCTAAATGCTTCCAAAACCGGGAGACCGAGCACCGTGACCCGGAGAGCCGAGGAAGCAGGAGACTCCGGGTGAAACCTGGAGAGTTCCAAGGTGGACTGATGGACGATGGCGCCCCCGTACCCCGTAGCTGATGAGATGGTTTTAAGAAGGTATTACATGTTCCTTCAGAATTCCGAGAGTGTAAATGAGCCTTCAGGGATTTGCAAGGAAACCTTTGTCTTCCTGCCTTCAAAGCATGGCGAGGAGAGGCTCGGGTGCGGGGGGGGGGGGGGATCGGGTAGCGTTTTTTACCAAAAATGTTGAATTTAAGACAGTGAGGGGACACCGTACGGGTCTCATGAATGTTCAACAAGACCAAGGACCAAGTAAAGTTTGAGCTTTGGGAAGGCCAATGTTCTAAAGTTGTCCTTGGCGTCGGAAGGCTGCTGGATGAAGACATTGGCTCTCTCGCACCCTTTAATTCCCGTATATTTCTTCTTCTTCAGGTGACCCCTCGATAAAGATCTCTGGACCCGACTTTCCTGTCCTGGAGGGAGAGGACGTCGTCCTGGAATGTTACGGAGAGGATGTCTCAGACTTGGAGGGATTTGCCTTCCAGAAATACATGCGGGTGAGTCGCCCTCTGTGTTATTTAGGCGTTTGCTAACAGGATCCAGGCTGGCCCTTGAAATATTAACCCTTTAATAGCCCCCTCATGCAGATTCTGTGTAGTCACCCTGAGATTGGGACACAAAAAACAGATTCTGAGTCAAATTCTGAGAGTCCCCAGGCATGACCACAACTCCCATAATCCTTTGCCAACCAACACAGCACATGACCGGTAGCGGCTTAAGTAAGATCTGGCCCCAGAACAGCTGGACAGTTTGTATTTTACCTCCTCTGATATACAATGTATTAGTTTACCGATTCACAGAAATCTGTAGATGTTTAAGATGTAGAGGTGACTAAAAATTCAGCTCCTTATTTAAATGACTTCAGTCCCCATCATCCTCAGCCAGCCCATGGTCTCAGGGAACAACTCGTTTTCTGAATATATATACATTTTTATTTATTTATTTATTTATTTAGCCTTTCCTGTGCCTTTAATTGGCTGCGCACATACATCGTCTTACCCCCCCAACCTGAGATACATCGCGGTAATCAGTGGACATCTTAGCTGCGCGGCTCATCATTTCTCGTTCTGAAAAACCATTTTCCCCCAAAAAAGGCACTTTTTTAATCAGAATTGTTTGTTTTAAACTAAACAGAGAGAGATAGTACAAACTTTTACTTGTAAAATGAAAAGCAAATACGATTATGCGCGTGTAATTCCGTCTCCCTCCGCGGATCCGGCGGTCGGCCGTCTGATTTGACTTGCGAATTTATTTTTGGGGTATTTGTTTACTATTCTACGATTGATGTTAATCTTGGTGAACTCCTTGTAGGGAAAAAAAATACAGATTTTTGGCTTTTAGCAAGAAGCCAGCTGATTATTTTTGGAGTGTCGAAGAATCCTTTAATTTATGAAAGGGTTAAATCTTGAAACGGGAACCATAACTTTCAGCAACAGAAGATTGTGAACGATGTTCTAGAACGTTAAAGAGTTAATCTTTTTAACTGTAGGGTCTTCAAATAAAATTAGAAAACCTATACAATCCCATTACTTTGTGACCATATATGGACATTTTATATTGGAGGTTTGGTTAGGGGTGGGGCTTTGCTTTTTTTTTCAAATTTTAAAATTTTATGCAGTTGATTTGGTGTTTAAAAAGACTAATTTATTTCATTTAAACATTTTACGTTCTAAACGCGCTTTCCGCTGGGACTTTTAGGGTCGTAGATACGGTCTGGGTTTATATTGAAAGCATGCAGTAGTCATGGTAACGCCCGCCAACATAAAATCTCCCTTTTCTTTCCACGTTGGTCCCCACCGGTTAGAACTGAACAGAAACCATATATTTATGGAACTGCGTTTACAAAATGATGTGGTTTTGCTTTTTTTCCTCTCCTTATGGATGACAGACCAGGAGAAGGTCCTAGTGGACATCTGACGCATGTTGGCCAAGTGTCCTAATTCGATCATATAGTTGGGCTCTGTTCTCTAGGTTCAGGTTTGTATCTAAGGGGTAGCAGGAAATACTTAATTCAAATTATGGTTTTCAGTAGGATTAACAGTCCGGATATCTGTCCTTTTAAATGATTTTTGGTTGGCTTGCTTTGTAGACCCATCTCCGGAGTGTTGCTCCGTACAGCTGGTGTCCAGTGGGGTCAGACCAGTTTGAAAATCCAGTACACTCTGGTAGGAATCCGAGTTGCAGGTCACCACCGTCTTTCCATGAGCTGCCCATCCTTTGTGACCTCGTGAAGCTTGGGGACAAAAGAGAGGACCATCTACCATCTCTTTATAAATGATATTGTGGTCAGATTCCATAACCCACTCGATAGCTAGGCTAGGTGGGGGTCCAATGCACATGTGTTGCATACCCCAACATTGCAGGTGCACAAATTGCCCCAAAACCTGTTGTTGGGGATGTGACAAGGAGGTGGACCATCCCTAAATACGGGCAAAGTTGCAAGCGTAGATCTCCGTTGATTTTTCACCTTCAGAGGATCTTCTCAACTGGCCAACGGGCCCTTACTGCCCACAAAAGCAGACAGTCACCCCGGACAGTGAGACAGTTCCTGCAAATCAGGACTGTTGGGCGGTATGATACTGTCCTAATTAAGTCTTGAGATTAGTGCAGAGAAGATGGGCACCCGAGGAGATTTGGAGCCAAACGCAAAGAAGAAAAAAGGCACGGTACATTATAAAATTCTTTTACAAGGCTAAGCTTTCCTAAAAATAAAGTGGTCTATGCAATAAAGCAGCTTATATTTAGCCTTTACAGCTCTTTTAAAGCTACATTGGTTTTAGTAGATCTCATCATGAGAATGACTACCGCAGCAGTAAATTCCGCTCTCCAGAATAAATCTCCGCCGTAATGTACAAAATCCCAGGGGCTAATCTGCTGCCGCAACAAATACATCACCAAAACGAGAGAAAAAAGGAAACGCACGCCTTTCTCGGTGATGTTTTTCAAAGTGACCAAAGCCCCCTCCCCCCGCCGTAACTTCTCTCTGTGCCCAAAATACCCGCGGGGGCCACCTACGGCAAAGCTTTCATTCCAACGTTCTTTTTGGCATTTTTCTTCCTTTAAAAAAAATGTTACTAGATCTACAGGGTTTATGCGATGGGTGAAAGCCGAAACTCGTTACTTCTGTTGCTTTGCTCTCCAAGGGGTTCCTCTCTCCTCCCATGATGGGTATGAGGGTCTTGCGGGGTTCTACAGCCCTAAAAGCTCCAATGATGTAGAAGTGCCGGTCCCGCATTGGCAGATGCCACACAGTGATGTACCCTTGCCTTGGATGATTGGCACAGGCCTAGGGGCAACAGGTCAGGGGGGTGCTGCAAAACCAGGACCTGATCCGCCTCTTTGTGATCAACATACCTGGTCACCTTTAGACTACCATCACCCAGAGCCCCTCCCCTTTCAAGATGCATGTGGGCGGTCCCGCTGAGGTCAGTGGGTGGTCCTGGCTGGAAGAGGCTGTGGTTGGAGGCACAGACTCCGTATGACGCATTGATGCTATATTGACGCTCGGTGTTTAATGTAGTCTTGTTACGGCTCTGCCCCCAGCCACGCCTCTAACCACTCCCCCAAAACAAAAACCTCCCCTTTTTGACTATTTTTAAATGCTTGGAGAGGAACAATATATATATATATATATAATAAAATAAAATGCATTATTGACTTAAAAGAACCCTTCCAAGTACGTTATTTTAATACGTAAAAAGTTTGACCCTCATAGGCATCTTAAAATCCGCGGCCACCGTTTCATTTTTATACGATCTCTTCTGAATGTTAGTTTATCCACTTAAAATAAAAAAGAAAGTGGGTTATTCTGCGAGCCTCCGACGTTCGCCTTTGTTTTATATGACCCTGCGTCGTTTAATGCCAGGTTTATTCCCCAAGTGGGTCTGGCGCCCCTTTAAGCTTCGGCGTTGGCCACGTACGCCGCTTTCTAATAGGGGGGGGGGCACAGAAAAAATAAATAAAAATGAAATTTTGTTCTCTCAGCATAGTGCAGGTTCAACTACTACTGGGATAAAAGCGAAAATGCCATCGGCTATAAAAATAATCACTTGTAGGGTCATAAAAAACAAGAACAATGCACCATAACATGCCTGGCTCGTGAAAGTCTCAGCAATTTATATGGGGGGAGGTGTACACTTTGTATTTTGTATATAATGTACTGGAGAAATGTCTGTTTAAAGGGACAGGAGGCCAGGAGAGGCTTAGATGGAATGTAAGGAAGTTTTGAGAGGGTAGTAGGTAAGTGGAACAGTCTCCCAGCAGAAGTGGTAGAGGGTAATACAGTGAGGGGGTATTAAACAGTCATGGGATAGGCATACGGCTCCTGAATCTAAGACGAGACCAACGACTGATTAAGGTTCTCCCATCAGGTGAGATGAATGAATTTCCATTCTTGTGATCTGTTTGCTCTGTTCTTAGAGCTGTTTACTTTCCACGAGTCGATAGAATTACTAAGAAAGGCGTCACGCGTTTCGCAAATAAACATGTTTTTCCCAAACGCGATATAACGGGCAGCTGAGCGAACTATATGACATTTATTACACAATCTGATAGAGTCTCGGTCCTTCCAGACCATCTGTAGACTAGAAGGACCTCATCTGGCCCACGTGACTCTAGTTGGACAGCCCTAAATGGGTTCTGTCTCTAACTAAAGGATTTATATTTTCTTTTCTATGAGTTACTAGAAGATAAAAAGGACTTGTATCTTTCCGTGAGAATAGTCCACTTTGGGGGGTTTTCCGGTGTTTTAGAACCTTGACGATCTCCTGGAGCTCCTGGACGTTGTGTAGAGTAGAGGGCTGAAATCTTCTTAAGGCTTCCTGATAAAGAATGTAGATAGAATGACATTTTTAGGGTTGCCTTTAGAGGTGAAATGGAATGACCCCAAACCCCGGATGCCCCTCTTTTCTAGGAGGTCAGAATGTTTGCTGGGTATGAGGGGATCGCAGGGTTCTACAGCCCTAAAAGCCCCGATAATGTGTATAGAAACAGCAGGGAACGGCTTTATAAATGAAATATAATATTCTAAATGTCTTGCTCAGCGAGCAGCACCATAGAAAGTGTTTGTGGAACCCTAGCCGTCTCTCTGACCGCACTCCCCACATCAAAAGTTGTCCGTCTTTGGCCCTTTGAGACGTTGGAAGGTATCAGGGGCTTAATGATAATACGCCCTACTTTATACTCTGTCTGACTCGCTTCTAATTTTGGGAACTCTACTCATTTCTCATGTACGTTCTACCAGCAAAGCAGTGAAGGAGACATTGGAGCAGGTGTATGGGGACCCCCCCAGGTGATCTGCTATACAGGTGCCAGGAGTTCCGATAAGAGACATCGTTAAAATTAAAGATGGCGGCAGATGTTTTTACTGCCATCCTTTTCCAAGAAATAAGCCGGTTTCCTCATAACTGTAAGGGGTAGAAACCGGTTTAAAGCCGGTTTAAAGATTAAGATTTAGGGTTTTTCTACCCGTTGTCTACAGAAATGATGTCCATGCCTACGATCTTTAACCCTTTGATTGATAGATGTTTCTTTGCCTGCCTCTGAAACACAATTTTACCACCATGTCCATGTACCAGCGATGATGGCATTTTGGGGTACACCTTTTGTTATGATGAATACTTTTCCGCTTTTATATATATATATAATATACACCCCTATAGAAAGTGTTGGTGGATCGGTTAGAATTCTAAGCATTTGTCTTGCGTTGTGAAACCAGAATGCTCAGCTATGTGACGTCTCGCCCGCCTAACTAACGAGTCAGAACATGTGGTAGAAGTTTCGTGTTTATGTAAATGAGACTTGTTACATGTTACAATTTGGCCTTATCTGGTAAAGCTTCCATAATTTGCTTTATATTCAGACCAAAAAGGCCAGGGTTGAGTATCAACCTCAGCATAATGAGCCCTTGGGCAGGTAGACCTAAACATGGCCTATGGAGGTATTTTATCGAGTGTGTTAACACCGGTATTAATCCTAATTAAATTTCCCACCCCGTCATGCAACCCCATTCAAATATTTTCCTTCTCTAATCTAGAAACGTATTGAGGGACGTCCCACATTTTGGGTACTTTCAGCCAATACCGGTTTCTTGGTTTCTATCCAGAATTTAACGGCGAAATGTTTTTGTTTTTACCTCTTTTTCTTCTGACCGTTACGCTCCGTGCCGGTTGACAGTGGATGAATACGTGGATGGATCTAGACGCCGGGCGTTATTTGAGATGCTGGTATTACAACCTGAACGTGACTCGTTCCGAAGACCGGCTGCTCCTTCAGATCAACTACGTCTCGGACTGGCAGAGCGGGCCGTACCGCTGCGTGAAATACGGCAACCAGAGCAACGAAACGCTTGTGTCTGAAAACATCACCATCCCGGTGTATTGTAAGTTATTGTATATTTATACACATAAGCCAAACGCAGAGGGTTCTAGCATTGCATTCCAATCTAGAACATGGTGGTGGAACCAAAAGCCAATGGGCAATGTTAAAGTAGAACTGTGTCATATAGTATATGTCCATTTTTGGTAATGCTCCACCCACATCCTGCCTATGCTCCACCCATGGAGCAGTACATTTCCTTACTTCTTATGGGGGTGGGGATGTTGCCAGCAGAAATGTATTATTGACGGTTGACGATATATGTTGGCCACCAAGATGGAGATCAGGCGCTGATGACCTGTGCTTGGGTAACCATAACTCTGCAACAATAGTTCTCACAATCCTTCTTATCTATAGAGGATGATCAACGTTGTGACTTTAGAGATCTGATGTAGGGTTGACGACTTCTGACGCTGTGTTGCGGACCAAGTGTCTTCAAGCATTATGGGAATTGTAGTCCATGGCAAGTTGGTGACCCAAGGTCACCAATTCATAGACTCCAAGTGTCTCATCCAAAATGTGTGCGGTCCTCTGATTGGCTGAGAACTCAATACCCTCTGTTCCTTATTCGATGTTATCCATACAGACATTATCTAAATGATGTAAGACTTTTAATCCAGTTTACACCACTGGGGCGAAAAAAACCCTGTTTTCAGATTTTTTGAGTTTTTTGTTCTCATTTCGCCATTAGCTTATGTTTTAATATTTATTGTACGTGTCATTCCCCGCATAAACACAAACTATCCATTTGCGAATTCGTTCTGACCGGCATATAAATATATTCCGTATATCTAGATACGAACGTATTTATGCAATCAGAGCGTTTGGAAGTTAAATGTGTTTATTGGACCAAATCCACGGATAAATATCATCCGCCTGATTTATCCTGGCAGCTACAATGTCCTCCAATCTCTCTAATTGAGGATTATAGGAAGTATCCGGCGGGGCGGCTCGTTCTCAGCTCCTCATTGCGTAGCCGATATATCATCGGGGTTAATCTAGAGGACCGGATCATCAACCGCAACGTCGTGCATGGAATCAGGACAGAGACACGGACACAGTGACACTTGGCCTTGAAGACCCTACAATGTCTTTTTAGACTGACAGAAGTAACGGTCCCTGTTTTTAACCCTTTATGTGAACCATTCGTGCCTTTTGCCACCATTAGTAGTGTTTTGGCTCCCAACCAAGTGCCTGTTTTGCCTCCTGGTAACCAGAACGGTTAATCCGCATACGTAGAGGGATTTAACAAAGAACCGGAAGGAAGTTTATTTCAAAGGAACGAGAGATCATAATCTAAAACTTGAGAGTTAGATGGAATGGAAGGAAGTTTTGCTTTACTGACTGGGTGGTGAATAAGTGGAACAGCCTCCCAGCAGAAGTGGTAGAGGGTAATACAGTGAGGGTATTAAACATGCATGGGATAGGCATACGGCTCCTGAATCTAAGACGAGACCAACGACTGATTAAGGTTTCAGTCTTTGCCAAAGTCACGGTACGCTCAAAGCTTCCTATTTGTGAAAAAAACATCTGTAACAATAATTGGTGTACTAATAATATAGACCGCTAATAATAATAATATTAATAAATATTATAATATATATAATAATGAATATTCCAGCCTTTTCTCCTCGCATGTGATTCGTAGACAGACACTGCTTTATATAATGGGTTCCCGCTATGTCTCCCCCATAGACCTGCGTGACGTGTATCTCCAGAGATCCAAGGCTTGGAACCCAACGGTTCCCGATGTTCTGCTGGTGGAGGAAGGTTCCGACGTGGACATTAAGTGTTCAGCCTCATCCTCGCAAGAGCCGGTGTATGAGTGGGGGGTAAGGGACGATGGTATTTAGTTGTCTTTGGAAACACCTGCCATCTGTATGAACAATGTTCTTCTTCATTTCCCCGCGACGGTCACTGGAGAACCTGGCGTGCTTTGAACCCCGAGGTCCTTTTGGCCTTTGGTCCCGTAGGATTTCATAACGAAACATTAAATACATTTGGGTGACGGAAAATTGTATGAAAAATATTTCAACGCTAAAAGCGAGGTTCCAGCCAAAATCACCATTTGCATTTCATTGGCTGTTGACCGCCGGGGTTCGCCTTATAACAATCAAGACTCCTCCGTGGAACCTCCGATGGCCGAGATCCAGTGAAATACAAATAGTAATTTTTCCCAAAGTCTGGCGTTTGTTTCCTTTTTTAAAAATAAATTTTTGGGGTGCGGCTCCCGTTTTTGTTATTTTGGGCCACGTACCGGATGTCTCTTTACCTTCATCATTCGTTACCTTGAGTACGAAGCCTTACATGTAAGACAAGAACCGACAGATATGACTTTTTTGACCCGTTTTCTTTCCATAGTTCAGTGACTATATGATCCCGTCGGACACCCTCAGTCTCACAAACGTGGGGCTGGAGGATTCTGGGAGGTACACTTGCGTGGCTCGACATCCAGAGATGTTTGACCTGATGAGTACCAAAAGCTTCCAACTACAAGTGGTGACCAAGAGTCAGGAATATTCAGCATTAAGTGAGTACGAGTTTGCTTTGTACTCCATATTCGTTGGTCTTGGCTTTCTAACAGGCTATAGGCACATACCTAGGGGCTCCTTTCAGGGCCACTTAGCTGTCAGATGCCTTATTATCGTCATTTGACACTCATGGAGACCTATGGTTCTGTTTTCTGTATTACTTTACAAAATAATAATTGCGGTTTAACATCCCCCACCCTTTAAAAGTTTGGGGTCGCTTAGAAATGTCCTTGTTTTTGAAAGGAAAGCAGATTTCCCCCATTAAAATAACATGAAATGGATCAGAATTCCAGCGCAGACGGGGTTAATGTTATAAATGACTATTGTAGCTGAAAACAGATGGTTTTTAAAGGAATCTCTTCATAGACGTGCAGAGGCCCTTTATAACTCCCATCACTCCTGTGTTCCAATGGCAGTTTTATCACTACCATCACATCTGTGTCCCAATGGCCTTTATCACTCCCATCACTCCTGTGTCCCAGTGGCCCTTTATCACTCCCATCACTCCTGTGTCCCAATGGCCCTTTATCACTCCCATCACTCCTGTGTTCCAATGGCCCTCTATCACTCCCATCACTCCTGTGTCCCAATGGCCCTTTATCACTCCCATCAATCCTGTGTCCCAATGGCCCTTTATCACTCCCATCACTCCTGTGTTCCAATGGCAGTTTTATCACTACCATCACATCTGTGTCCCAATGGCCTTTATCACTCCCATCACTCCTGTGTTCCAATGGCCCTCTATCACTCCCATCACTCCTGTGTCCCAATGGCCCTTTATCACTCCCATCACTCCTGTGTCCCAATGGCCCTTTATCACTCCCATCACTCCTGTGTTCCAATGGCCCTTTATCACTCCCATCACTCCTGTGTCCCAATGGCCCTTTATCACTCCCATCACTCCTGTGTTCCAATGGCCCTCTATCACTCCCATCACTCCTGTGTCCCAATGGCCCTTTATCACTCCCATCACTCCTGTGTCCCAATGGCCCTTTATCACTCCCATCACTCCTGTGTTCCAATGGCAGTTTTATCACTACCATCACATCTGTGTCCCAATGGCCTTTATCACTCCCATCACTCCTGTGTTCCAATGGCCCTCTATCACTCCCATCACTCCTGTGTCCCAATGGCCCTTTATCACTCCCATCACTCCTGTGTCCCAATGGCCCTTTATCACTCCCATCACTCCTGTGTTCCAATGGCCCTTTATCACTCCCATCACTCCTGTGTCCCAATGGCCCTTTATCACTCCCATCACTCCTGTGTTCCAATGGCCCTCTATCACTCCCATCACTCCTGTGTTCCAATGGCCCTTTATCACTCCTGTGTTCCAATGGCAGTTTTATCACTACCATCACATCTGTGTCCCAATGGCCTTTATCACTCCCATCACTCCTGTGTCCCAATGGCCCTTTATCACTCCCATCACTCCTGTGTTCCAATGGCCCTCTATCACTCCCATCACTCCTGTGTTCCAATGGCCCTTTATCACTCCTGTGTCCCAATGGCCTTTATCACTCCCATCACTCCTGTGTCCCAGTGGCCCTTTATCACTCCCATCACTCCTGTGTCCCAATGGCCTTTATCACTCCTGTGTTCCAATGGCCTTTATCACTCCCATCACTCCTGTGTTCCAGTGGCCCTCTATCACTCCCATCACTCCTGTGTCCCAATGGCCCTTTATCACTCCCATCACTCCTGTGTCCCAATGGCCTTTATCACTCCCATCACTCCTGTGTCCCAATGGCCCTTTATCACCCCCATCACTCCTGTGTCCCAATGGCCCTTTATCACTCCCATCACTCCTGTGCCCCAATGGCCCTTTATCACTCCCATCACTCCTGTGTCCCAATGGCCTTTATCACTCCCATCACTCCTGTGTCCCAATGGCCCTTTATCACCCCCATCACTCCTGTGTCCCAATGGCCCTTTATCACTCCCATCACTCCTGTGTCCCAATGGCCCTTTATCACCCCCATCACTCCTGTGTTCCAATGGCCCTTTATCACTCCTGTGTTCCAATGGCAGTTTTATCACTACCATCACATCTGTGTCCCAATGGCCTTTATCACTCCCATCACTCCTGTGTCCCAGTGGCCCTTTATCACTCCCATCACTCCTGTGTCCCAATGGCCCTTTATCACTCCCATCACTCCTGTGTCCCAATGGCCCTTTATCACTCCCATCACTCCTGTGTCCCAATGGCCCTTTATCACTCCTGTGTCCCAATGGCCCTTTATCACTGCCATCACTCCTGTGTTCCAATGGAGGAACTGTTCCTAGGGGTGCCTAAGGTAGTTAGGCGACGAACAGGCAACAGAAATACAGAACTATTGCCTGTATTCGGAAACAATGTCTTTTTGTGGGAATGCAAGGTGTTCCTCATCTGTATCGATAGTTTAGAGCGCACGGAATCTATAATTATGGGTTCCGCATGTTGGCGTCACCTCTGATCTCTGCCCTTGAAAGTCAGCTTGAACTTTATCTTCTTACCCATCTAGGGGACTACGGATTTAATGACATCCTGCTGTACGTCACCGTTCCTGCCGTGGCGCTGATAATCTTCGTGTTGACCGTTATCATACTCACCATGAGACACCGAAGACAGCAGAGAAAACCCAAGATCAGCCTGTGAGTGTCCTTTCTACTCGTTCTCCTGGGCTGGTGGTGCCTTTTCTGCAGACCCTCTATACACCTAATGGTTAAACCCCCCAAATGAAAAAGTATTTTTTTACAGGGCTCAATTCTTGAGCAGTTGCCTATATTCCCATTATTATAAGGGCGCCATAAGGGCCCTGCATGTCCTGTCCCCCTACTTCACACCCTTATCCCAATTGTGTTAACACTCCATTCTTGAGATGGGAACCGCCCCACCGTTGGGGGTATCTTGGGTTTAAATTTAGCCACTTTACACTTTCTGTGTACTTATTTGCTCTCTTTCTCTGTCTTGGTTTCAGGGTGGATGTTGAGAAGAGACCCCCAATCTATAAGGGTAGCTCTCAATCTATATGCACCAATTCATCAGACACGCAGCCCCTCGTCATGTAAATGCGACCCGGAAAGAAGGTGAGTGACGTGTTTACAGGCATTAGCCATTTCCGCTCCTTTTCGAACCCTAGCGTTGTATGTAATAATAAAAAAGGGACATGGTGATTTCATTTAGCCAGGTAGGCTTTCTAACAAAGGAAACTGTCAGATTCGGGGTCAAAACAGGGGTTTCACCAAGAGTAGGTAAAAACAAAAAGCACTTTTACTAACCCAAATAAATAAAAAATTAATAATTTTATAGGGTTTTTTGTTAATTAATGTGAGGTTCCATCTAGGTTAGAGAGAGATCTCAGGGTTCTAGGTACATCTAACAAGATTAGTTAATGAAAATGATTTAAAAAATGATTAAAAAAAATAAATAAAAAGGATTATTCTGTGGGAAGAGGGCATCTAAAGTCCTAAGGCCGACCCTGATCGGCGTGAGATGGTAGGGTTGATAAGGTAAAGGGGTAACTTCCATACACAGTTTCCCAGAGGGTGGGGTATGAAGGGAGGGGGCCCTAGAGTTGAACGATGTTGGCATTGGGGTAATTTGGTTCTAAATGAGTTTTATTCTGATGGCTTCAGGTCTTTGGGTGCTGGACGAGGTTATTCTAACACAGACTGCGCTTTCTCTTCGTCCAGGGCTGCCTTGGACACGAGGTCCGCTCAGCTGGGACACGGCTTTCTGTCCTTATAACGAAACATAAAACTTTATGTGCCTATCCGGTGAAAGAAATTCACATACCGCGACATCACCAAAGCTGCGAGCTTTTAAGTAAATATTAATGCTTTAATAATTAACTTTCTTGTTAAGGGGAAGTTCTGTGCGCGGAAAACCGATTGTCGTTAATTGCTTTTGGTGTCATTTGGGGCTGTCAGTTGGATCGCTTAAACAAAAAATAACCCAGTAGCCGATCGCGGACTCGGCTGCGGATTAAATGTATCCGTTTGTTTCTTCGCGGCTGTTTGCAAACATCTTTGGAGGTTTATACCTGAAACAGCGAGTTATGGCTGAACCACGTCATCCCGCCAGCTTAATTATACATTATGAAAGACTAACCCTGGGGATTATCTCCGGCAAGATGGGCCACGTCGTTCTTGTATAAATGTTAATTTACTGCGGCGAGATGAAATGTTTCCGTTCACCTACAACTCGCTGTCTAATGAACAGACCTCGGTGTCTGCTTTCTCGGAGACGTCGGACGTCTCGCGGAAACGCCAGACAAAAGAGGCAAACCCAAACAAAAAAAATATTAGCGGTGTCCTAAAGAGAGAGATCTCCAAAATTCTAATTTTCTCTGTTTCAAGTTAAACTATAAAAATGTAACATTTTCTCTCCGAAGAAGAAAATTTAGGCTTTCCAGCGCCAACGCGGGATACCAAAGACTTACTTTGGGTCACCAGCCTTCAATGACTCTCAAAGGCATGTCGTTTCGAGTTTAATTGTGCAATATGTATACAAATATATGCCTGGAGGTTTATAATCCGTACCTTTCCACCAAAATGATCTGTAGAGTTCAGATTTTTTTTTTTAAAAACTACTTTTTTTTGCACGAGACTCTAACATTTGAGCTTCCCGACTTCCCCATCCATGATGAAGCGCCAAACCCATTGAGCGTCTACTACAAGAAGGGCTGACCTTGTATAGTAAATACAGGAAGGTGCCTTGAATTATTATTATTCCACCAGTTTAACTATGCATCATACAGGGCCAGCTCACACCTTTCCTAATGCAGAGGGAAGTCAGTGAGTCGAAATGTTCCACTCTTTACCAAAAACCCGAGCCGTATCAATAAGCAAGGATCGCTTTCGATCACCTACAGCTGGGCTAAAGTCGACATGATGGATAAATAATACAGCAGAATAGAGAAAAGCTAGAAATGCATTTTATTCCCATTTTTTCTATATGTTGATTAAGTTTTGCTATCTGTTCATGTTCTGATTTGGAATGTTTTGGAGAGTATGTTTCTTACACTGGTTTCCAGCAACTTCACTCCAACAATGGTCACCGTGTATCTTCATACAACCCAACTCCACCTGTATCTAGGAATCACTGTTTAGTAAGATACATTTTGTGTTCTAAAAGATTTTATTTGGGGTTTTGGTGTCCTGAGAAAATTTAGTTGTGTGATGTGATGTTTTCTTCTAAATAAACCAAACGTTAAAACACCTGGCGTCTGATGCATAACCTCAGTGCTTTCCACAGAGCGTGACTCAGACTAGGAGACCTACAGAGAGTGATTCACGTTTCTCTGAAATGATCAGTGTGGTTGATAATGAAGGATGATAAACATGGCGTGAGGTGGCTCGGGCTGGAGAGAGAACCTTGTAGAAAGAGAAATGGGGAAGGGTGTCTTCGAAAGAGAGGGACTGGTGACAGTCTTACAGAGAGAGTAACAGATTTATGAGAGGTACCCATAGAGCAAGAGATTAGGGAGAGAGAGAGAGAGAGGACCATAGAGAAATTGAAGGTCTTAGGGAGTAAGAGACAGGGAATAAGATCTCAGAGCAGGAGACTAAGGAAGAGGATCTTTTACAGCGAGAGCCTAGGGAAAGGATCCTAGAGAGAGTGAGAAGATCTTAGGGAGCAAGAGACCTCAGAAAAAAAGATGAGGAAAGAGGATATTCTAGAGCAGAAGATCGGGAGAGGATCTTTGTGAGTAGGGGGGAAAAAGGAGGGATTTTGAAGGAACCTCACAGAAAAATACCAGTTGCGCTCTGCGATTGCCTTCCTAGTGTGAGAGACATACTGGTGAGAACCTTAGACAGTGAGCGACAAGCTAGGATGAGAACAGCAGAAGCGTACAAGTACAGACTGAGAAGAAGACTGGGTTGGCCTACTCACCAAAGCACATCATCGCATCCATGAGACCGTTATTCCTCAGAGAAGGTCCTTCATCAGGATCTTTGATGGCCGGTCTGGGTAAGTAAGAGGTCCTTTTGGAAACCATTCTTCGGTTGTATTGTCTCAGTGAGATGCGTCAGATCTGTGATGCGTCAACCATTCATAATTTTGCCCCAAACACCCAAAGTCTTAAATCAGCCGCTACCTCCAGTCTCCCAAGACCATACCTGCACGTTACATTCAATAAATACACAGGACAACAACTTAACTAAACATGAACTTTTATTATTTTTTTGCGGTTTTCTTATTAGTGTTTTTTTTCAATCAGTCTTTTCTTCTTGTCTGTTGTGGTATTTTTTATTATTATTATTATTATTTTTGGTACATTCTGTACAAAATGGGTGCTCCAGACAGGCTGTGACATGACAGATAGGACAATGGAGGGGACCCAAACCAGGTGGAGAGAGGGAAAGGGGGACACTGTTTAAAGATACACAAAGCCCCTCTCCATCTCATTAAGCCAGGGGTGGCCAATCATAGGCTTTCTACATGCTGGTAAACCCCCACTATCCTCCTCCAGCCAACCACATAGGGATAGTAGATTAGAAACTGCTGTTGGAGGAACATGGGCGTTGCGTTTGGCGAGAGTTAACGACCCCTAGATTGGTCCCTCCTGCCCCTAAAACACTAGGGGAGGTAGATCCCCTTATCTCCCTCTCCACAAGACCAGCATCTACATGTCTCAAAACAGGGGGCACTCTCTTAATTTACTGCCAAAAAGACAAATTTTGTGTTAGTAATATATATTTTTTAGGAATGATGTCGGGCAGAGTCCTAGACTCTCTGATATTTTTCAGCCCGGGGTTTAGATATTGGCAGAATTTTCTTGGCCTTGCACCCCTGCCGCCATCTTGTTCTATGGAGTTTGGACATTGTGCTGTTTAAATATGGCTTTCAGGGTGATATCTGAAATGCTTAACCCTTTTGCTGACACATGGGCGGCAGCGAAAGAGTTAAAGCAAAAAGAAAACATAACATATCACGTTACACATTGCATGAGTCAACACCTTCATTTCTCATGGAATGGATTTTTGTAATTTTTTTTTTTCTTCCGCCTGTCTCGATTTTCCGGATTTCGCTTTCAATGCTTATAGTTTTATTTACATATATATATTTATATATTAATTTTCCCCCTAGGTTCATGGCTTTTTTGTTTTTTAAAGGTTTACAGAGAACAATAAACAACAAGAAAGACGCTTGGGCATAAAAACAATTAAAAAAAAAAATAAAATACAAGAATCCCCGACCCCACAAAAACCCAAAAACAAAGAATTAACACGGCACAGGAAAGAGAAAAAAAAAACATCCAGCCCCTCCCCCACAACTTCCCTTGGAAAAACAGACAGCTATACACAGCCCCACTGATGACTTCCTGTCAGACAAGAAGTGATGATTCAACAGAGTCCGATGTCACTAAACTCTCTCTTACAAGTATAATGAATCATAAAAGAATGTTCGTGATCTACCGTCACCCTTTCATTAAGACCCCTCATCAATGCTAACGATCTGTATAATTATTAAACATGACCTTTTGTTTCGGGAGACACGACAACATGGCGTATTTAGCATACGAGAAGTTAAAATAGGTTCCTCTCCAAAGGTCACGTTCGGCCGCAAAGGCTACTCTCGAAAGCGAGGTGCGCAGGAACGTGGGAAAAGAGGAACACGAAGGTTAGGCAGATGCTGCCATCCTAGGTCTTAAACATATAAGGTTTAGGTTAAGTTCAAGATTCAAGAAAGAAAATAGAAAATATTAGCACAAATAAACCAGTAACCTCCCTTTTTTTTCGTCATACAGTTTAACCAATTTGTCTTCTTTCTCGTTGGTAGTTGGTATCTCCAAGCCTTTTGGACCACAAACAGGCCACATTTTTCAAGATATCATCTTAAGCATGGGTATCTCAATTGAACAATCATTAAACTACTTGTTTTCAGGTAAGGATACACCAGATTACTGGCCTGTTTGTGGCCCTCGAGGACTGGAGATGAAACTTAAAGCCTTGTCATTTACAATAACCCTACCTTCTTCCCGTAACTGCTCCAATTACCCTCTTTATTATTATCTATCTTCCCCGTTCCATATCCCTATCTCTTTTCATCATAGAACCTCATCCTATAACTCAAGTCATCGATTCCTGTAGCCAAGTCCAACTACCCCCGCTCAACGTTTCCTGGAACACGTCCTCATAACTCACCCCACCTCACTCCGCAATGCCACCAAATGGCTTTGTTAGACCTCACGCTTGACCTTCAATAAAACAATTTGCGTGAAAGAGCTTTGCCGGGTTATTGATAGAACGACTACATTTATTGTCATTTTAGTAGCGGGACTAGTTACAGAGTGGTCTAGCCCTGCTGGAAAATATCTGTTTTATCTGCATGCCTGACAGGACGGCTATTACTGTGTTTAGTGAACCGAGGCCTTTTGGAGTAGGTTGGATTGATTGTGGGGCAAAATAAATCCCTGTGCAGATCAGTGTTGACCAACTTAATCCCCCCCTATATAGACAGACACTCACATTCAGAGAGTCATACTGAATTATTTAATAGAGTAGGACATGAGACATAATAACCTGGCTGGGGGCCACCAGTTGGACAACAATGTTCTAGAACAGTAAGGCTGAAGGTCACCTTCAACTTCCAGAGTATCTAAACTTGCAATGCAACCAACCACATTGTATCTGCCCCATGTGAAATAGGTTGGTATCTCTAGATAAAGGGATAACGTAAATAATGGATATAGGCAGATAGCGTATATGTGCTGCGGGGCTGGTACTATAGGCATATGGCGGTGATATGGCTGCGTTCTACAACCGGTGCCGTAAGCGTTAGAGGGTCGTAGGCTTGGGCTTGGGGTATGTGTGGATGGTAACTGGTTATGAGGCTTGGGGTATGTGTGGATGGTAACTGGTTACGAGTCCTAGACCTTTAGTCTTGCAGGACTGGTACAGGGGTAAAAACTGGGCACTGCCGGTAGCTGCCAGCGCATTGGATCAGATTCCTGAATATAGATGTAGAGAGGGAGGCTTGTGCCCTCTTACTGGCTCTAAAGTCTTATTCTCTCTCTAAATTGCCCTCGTTCTCCCTTTTAAACCCGTGACTTATGGCTTTGCTCTCGTTCCCTGCAGCACTCTCAGCCCTCACTGGGGACTCTCAGCCGTGCCGGTTTCTGCCTAATTAAGGTGATTAAACAAACGTCACACTCTTAATACCGAGCCTATACTGGCACAAATCACACGGCGTCCGGCATGCCCAGATCGCTTCGCTTCCAAGCCATTACTGCTCGCTCCGCTCTCTC
Source organism: Spea hammondii (assembly GCA_029215755.1). NCBI lineage: Eukaryota > Metazoa > Chordata > Amphibia > Anura > Pelobatidae > Spea > Spea hammondii. The sequence goes on from JARDYJ010000010.1 coordinate 33,302,914, forward strand.
TATCTAGACCGGTCCTCTGAGCGGCACAGTCCTAGAGGTGCCAAGTTTTCTAGCTCTATCCAACCCAAGAAGAGGTGCCAGGGCATTTGTTTTTGTCTTTTTGGTGCCAGTTGGTGTATTATTAGGTATATTAGATGTCATATTAAAGACAATGCAAAAGGGTATCCAAAATGTTTCAGACGGAACACAGACCCGATTAAGACCTACAATTTATGATCCCCGTTCCTACTTCGGCTGAGCTATAGCCCCCTGCACCACCAAGCCCCCTACAGAACCCCCACAACAGCTCTACTTATAAAACACAGGAAAAAAAAAAAAATACACATAATTCTCCGCATCTCACAAAATTCTGAGATCCGTCATTATCCTTCTCTTGAAAGGTTATACCCCCTAAACATGTACTTTTTACACACCCCCCCCAACCAGCCCTGTTTTCTCCATTGTCTGTTCCTCCGTCTATATATTCTATCATTATTAACCCTTTCACTGAAAGGGGGTCGGCAAAACATTGTATTGCTGATCCCCTTGAAGTGAAGGGGTTGATCGCTATTCTTTTATAACCCGGTTCTTTCAGAACATCCCCGTCACCCACCCTCCATAAGGTAAAATAAAATTAAAAAAAAAAATTCAGATTATTAATACTGTGTTGCGACTTGTGACTTCTGAGTCTTTTTAAATAAAAAACTCCTCCTTCCGCTTGTGGTTTTCGCCTCCGTTTAGAAACGCCTCTCGGGCCTCGCCGTGTTCATCTAGTCCGCTGGCTTCGTGGGTCAGGTACGAGCCTGTGATAAAAGGCACAGAGATAGGCTAAGCTTAAGCATTGCCGACGGTAATCAGGCCGTTATGTATCCTAACCCCAAGTATTATTATGATAATCATGTATAACAAGTACCTTTTTCACTTTATGTATAAGAAAAGACAGATGCATAACCTTAATTTTGTTGTTGTTAAACTTAAGCCATTATAATAATTTTTTTGATAACCCAAACGGCACAGAGCAGGGAAGTGGGCGAATGTGCCCCGTTGTCATGTAAAAATGTCCCCCAAACACAAAACCAATTATTTTAAAATATTGTTTGCCCCGCCGTGGACCACTTTTTTTATATAAAATATAATACTTTAATATATAGAGGACTTTCTTTAACCTGGAACCCAAAGAGGTCCCTTCAATCATCAGTCTATGTCCCCAGGACTGTTCTCCTCACCTTTCTGCCGCACAGAGCACCAGACCATAACGGTAAGGACGCAGATGACAAGGAAGACGAGGAGTGCCAGGATTCCACCAATGATGGCGTATGGGACTTGAGTCTGGGCCTCGATGATCGCTCCTGGGTCTGTAAGGCGTGACGACAAATTCATAGACATGTCCCATACCTCAGAGATGTTGTGTGCCTCATACGCTCCTCACCCCTTTATGGTGACACTAAAGTCAGCTGTTTTCGTGGCATGTGGATGAAATACCCGTTCCCAGAATGCTTGGGAGGTACAAGTATGTTAAACCCTTATTTCATTAAAATTAAATAGTCTGAAATGCAATTCGGAACTCTGCGTCTCAAGGATCAATCTCCGACAATTGAGTTAATTCGAGGGTTTACCTCGCCATCCCTTTTAGGTCCAGTGCCTTAACAAGTCATATCTAGCTACATATGCCTCCAACATACTCTTTATTAAGAATTAAGCCTCCATGTCCCGTGTACTCACCATAAACCACCAGGACATACTGGTCAGAAGAACGGCCATGTTTGTTGGACACCTGGCAGGTGTAGGTTCCATTGTCCTGTAGACTGAGCGTGCTAAAAGTCAGGAGATCACCTTGGATCTGAGCCCGTTCCGGTAACGAGTCGTTAAGGCGGCTCCAGATGATCTCAGCCGGTCTGGAGAATGGAAATTCGTTATTTTTCAATATGATTTTACCTTTTCTAGAGTAAAAAGCCCAAAGAATGAGTATCATGCAAGGCTGAAGCCTGACAAAAAGTCATAACATAAACTTATGTGCTGTTTGTCCCAGTTTTACCAACTTATAGCAAAATTACCCTTGAAATGTGATAAGCTTTGAAGAAATGAAAAGAACCCTCATAGGGTAAATTTCCTGACCGTCAAATGGTTAAATCAACCGTATCTCGAACTCGGTGCTGCTTCCGAACACTTAAATATATAAACCTCCACTGACTGCCGCAAAATAGAGTATCAACAAAGATAAAGCACCCCCCCCTTAAAAAAAACCAAAACAAGACATATCCCGCGCAGGATCTGATGTGAGCGACCCTTTGGTTTCGAACCAGCATCATTTACTTGTAATGCCCCTTCCCAAACTCCAGGGGGAAGCACACATTCCTCATATTGACCACTGTGTGTTCTGGCGTCCATACAATAAGCGACCGTATTCTAAGAACGATTAATATCCTTTAGGGCTAAGGCCACTTAATTGTTCTTTGACTCATTTACCAACATCAACAACTTCTCAAGTGTTTTGAGAAGGTGGTGGATACGTGGAACAGGCTCCCAGCAGAGGTTGAGATTAATACAGTGAGGGAATTTCAACATGCATGGGCTCCTGAATCTAAGACGAGACCAACGACTGATTAAGGTTTGAGTCTTTACAGCAGGAGAAACGGGCGACTAGACGGGGGCCGAATGGGGCTGAGTCTAAATTCATGCCTCCAGAGTTTCCATATTTAGGAGAAGAGGTTCCTCTTTGGTTCCCAAACCCCGGATGCCCCTCTTTTCTAGGAGGTCAGAATGTTTGCTGGGTATGAGGGGATCGCAGGGTTCTACAGCCCTAAAAGCCCGGATAATGTGTATAGAAACAGCAGGGAATGGCTTTATGAACTGAACCGTTAAATCAAAAACAAATTACTCGTTTCTAATTGCCTTACTTAACTACTTAATTAGTGATTAAGAGGTCAGAAAATGCTTTAAAACATCCTTGTAATGCCCTTCCGCTAACCACCCCTCTTTAAACAAAAACGTCCCTCCCTGGATCCTTTCGGGGAGTGTTGGCCGTAAATAGAAATTCCTCTTTAAGGAAGGAAGAGATCGGTATGTGCGAATATTTAAAACCCCGAGGCTCAGGCAACAGAAAACCACTTCAGAATTACTGTCGAACTGAACAGACTGGAACGGTTACAGCTCTACTGGTGAGAAAACGTCTAGAACTCCACAAAACCTTCACGTTCAGCAAATTAGAGGTCCGTGCTAAGTACAAATAAAACAGGACTTAACTCCGAAATCTGGTGTTTACCGCTTCAGCGGGGATATGCAAGCAACGTGTGAACTTCCTTCAGAAAGTCTGCCGCTGAAGCTTACACCGATTCCATCAACGCTCTGTTTCATCACGCCACGTTCAAAAGACCGACACGAACATGTGCTTTCTCCAGGAGAAGGCTCAACGTCTGCTAAAGACCAGATGCCACAAGCAAAGTAGTATCGATTCCATCTTACAACATAGTCTGGTAGGACCAAACAAGCTTCTGCAATGTGGCTTGCATTCTAAAGACCGGTAATAAAGTAACCGTTTAGAACCCAGTGTTTCATTTGGACGGATGACTCCAAACGAAAGATGACGATTGGGTCACGGTTAAGACGTCGTACCTCTTGTTTGAGAGGGACCCACCAAACAGTTGAGGACTCGCGGATTGGACGCCACACTTTCGTGGGTTACAGGGACCAAGATGGAATTGGTTGACTCTAGAGTCTGATTCCTCATCTTGATGATCATAGAGAGGACGTCGGTGGACTCCACATTTCCATATCATGGTTCAATGAGTAGAAAAGAGCCCACAATGCATTTGTAGACTTTCCACGGCATGTCATTGTGATAAAGAAAAGTCCGAAAGACTAGGGCAAGACTCTAGATTTTGAAAGCGGCCATTGTTGGACTGTGCATATGGACGTCACATCTCTAATAACCCGGAAGAACCCACACGGCCAGCGGCAACCATCTACGTCCTAACAACATAACTCAATTTGTCACCTTTTCTCCTGCCACATCTCCCCTCCATAAAGCATTATCAGTCCATCCCTGCCTCATTCCCCACTTAACCCGGATAACCCGAGCATTGATTGTAGAGACGCAACATTGTTCAAGCTGAATAAAAACATGAAAATGATAATTATCACGCACCTTTTTATCCACGGCGGGAGTTAATTACAATACCTATTTTATACTTTTTATTTTTTTTAAAGCTGGAACTCTTACGATGATTATTTCCTTTGGCTAGAAGTTAAAGTTTATTCAAGAGATCAAGCAGGGCTCATCCAAACCCAAGATAAGAAACGCTGCTGTAGACGTGACAAGGAGCTATTGTTATGAGAAAAGAACGCGCGGGGACCACGCTGACCGAGGCAAGCGCAGCAACTATTAGTGTAGAAAGGAAACAGCTGGCTTGAATTAGGGCTTTAAAAAGAGACAGTTTAGGAATTATTGGGCATTTTTGTTCTTTTCTCCTGTTTCCAGGACGAAACCTAATTTACTTTTAACAGAGTGAACCAAAAAGGTTTAACTCAAGACCCAGCTGGAGAGAGGAGATCCATAAAGGTATAGCGGGAACGTCCTATTTAGTTTTCGCTTCTTTGAGTTCTAGGTGAACTGCAGTCAATTTTATGAAAAAAAGCAAGACATTGGGGGCTTGCCAGAGACGTTTGGGTCAAGCATGGAGACCACCGAAAGCATGGAGAGATCTGTAGGTCAAAAAATGAAGTGGCTACGGAGGAAGAGTCTTGGTTGGCAACAAATCACCTCTATCCAAAAAAACCCAACATATTTTGGGAAGGAAAAAATTTTTAAAGATCAGGACCACATCACCCACCACGTGGCGCATGGTGATAATCGTGGTCTCCTGCGGCTAGGAGCTCTCCAAGCCATTTCTTCTGAGCTTTCAAATTTACAGTTCCGTGCTCCCAAGGGACAGATCCGCTGATTAATCGTGGGATAAATGTATCGAGATTAAACCCTGATCAATGACGATGCATAACCCCTCCTATTACATCACATTACCACCTGTAATAAATCCGCTGATTTCTCTCTATATATCCCCTCCGTTACATTAGCTCTCCTAATAAATCCGCTGATTGCCTCTCATAACGTTTCCCGATAACTCTTCGTAGTTTATGTGCCATATAACTTCTGTTTTCCCGTGTAGCTTCCCCACCTAACGCTCTCAATCGCTCCCAATAATTCCTCCCCTGTCTCTGTATAATCTTCCTCGATCATTCCTCTTGTTGCTTCATATAACCACCTTCTATCGCTCCATATATCGTTCCCCCGTAACGACTACACGCCGCTCTCTGGAAAGGGCTCCCTAATACTTCTCCTATAGGCTGTATGATTACTGTGAATTATTTACCGACCGCCAACAGGCGATGCCGCTGAGAGATGACGATAAAGAGGGGGAATTGTATATCCGGAGCAAACATTGTAATCTAAGGAAGACTAACAGTAGGTCTTCCTGGAAGCTCCTCAGCTGTTCTCCAGAACTTCTCCTACTGATCCTACTGGTATATGGATACCCCTCTCCTCCTAGTACTCCTCTACCCCGTCACAGAACCTTATAACTCCTTTAGATGCTCCATACTCATACGGTATACTCGCTAAACTAGAAGTCTACTCGAGTCCACAAGAGTGCTGACAATTTAAATTCCAGGACTCCACCGCGCAGCATGAAGAGCCAACTTCAAAGAGCTTCTCCTACAAGGACTGAGGTGGCCCTGCCTAATGTATCATTAAATGGGGAGATAGTCATGGTTATGATTTAAGTATTCATCATGCAGGGACATCTCAGCTCTTCTTTCAGGAGAAGCTCAGAAGCTACCAAAACATTCTACTCTTCCGCAACCCACCTGATACATTAAAATACTAATTCTAAAGGCTCTAAGCATCAGATTCTAATGTTGTTACAAACAGATCCGGAATACGACTACAATGAATTAGAATGCAAGCAAATCTTAAGCCCAACGACTTTTACGATGGCGTTGCGTTGACCAGCAAAGACTGAGATACGGAATCACATCAGCTTTCTTACCTCTGAAGAGGAGCCCCTCTAAGATCTTATTTACTGCCTCCCAGCAGAGGTGGTAGAGGGTAATACAGTAAGGGAATATAAACATGCATGGGGTAGGCATACGGCTCCGGAATCGAGACCAGAAACGTTTAATGTTGGGAATATTGGTCCACTAAAAAGTTATTTCCCCGATTTCACGGTGAAACGCGCTCCGAACGGCTTATCGTCACGGTGACCAATTTCCACCGGCCCCAATTAGCGTAGATAAAGAACAGGAGGTCTCGTTAAGCGTCCTCCTGCCGCTGATCTCTAGATCAGATCTCACGGTGGCTTTTTTTCTGGAGAACTACCCTGATTAGGATTCCTGGTGGTGTTCGGGGCTGTAGAGGGAGGCCGTTTCTCTGCCGCCGCCGCAGAGCGAGATATATGGGGTGTGCAGGTCGTATTAAAACGCGCTTTATGTTCTGCCGGAGCGTCCCCGGGATGTCTGTGGGCTTTATGTATCCGCGCGGAGGCTGCAGGGACGATTTATAAGAACCGAACGGGTACAAATGTATTTATTTCCATTTTTTTTTTCCTTCCTGCGAGGCTGTGCCGTTCCGAACGTATTTCACCGCAAAGTCTTCCTATGGTTTCTGGACAGAGAGAGGATTAAATGTATAGTTTCCTCCTCTTTAAAATTCTCAGCACGGAGGGCCGGGAATACTTACTGTAGTTTCAGAAAAAAAGCCCACGCGTTCCGCCCGAAATAAATAAATATTTGACTTTTACCTTGGGTTCCCGGTGACATCGCATCTCAGCTGGAGCTGATCTCCTTCTCTGACCACAGCTTGTGAAGCCTGAATTCGAGCCGTCGGGGAAACTGGGCGGAAAAAAAAAAAAAAAGAGGAAAAAAACATCGTTATTATTATTATTTCTTGGTTTATATAGCGCCATCATGTTCCGCAGCGCTGTACAGCAAAGAAAGAAAAGGAACCAGGTCCTTTTGTTGCCGTGACATCTGGTTGCTATGGCTACACCATCACTGGTGACGCCCATCCTGCTAATTAAGGAGCCTGCTAAGTGTGAAATGTTAATTTAATTAGCGGTGTATGATGGAGCCGCGCTGGATGGCGTCCACGACAAACATCAATAGAAATATTACGGCGGATCGCTCGGAACAAAGCGGAGCCCGACGGGAGACAAAGTAACACGACGGAACATCGACGTTTGTCAACGTTTGTCACATACGTCTTAGATGTAATGTAGGGAACTTATACTTAAAAAGGGTGACAGATAAATGGAATGGCTTCCCAGCAGAAGTGGTAGAGGGTAATACAGTGAGGGTATTAAACATGCATGGGACAGACATACGGCTCCTGAATCTAAGACGAGACCAACGACTGATTAAGGGTCGAGTCTTTACAGCAGGAGAAACGGGCGATAGATATATAAACATGGTGGACATGCTCCTATCAAGCTCATCCAGCTATTGACTTACTGGGGGGGGGGGGGGTAATTGGTGGTTTTACAACAGCCCTGCTTCTAATATGTAATCAAGATAGAGACGTGAGAAGCAGATCATTAAGCAGCGACCGGTTGATGACGGGATGACGTGCCGCTCCGAGGGAAGGGGTCATTTGGATAAAATTGAGCAGTTTTCCCTCCGCATTCAATAAGAATTAAACCCGCAAATGAATGTAATTAAGAAACACTAATTGTGTGTGAAGCTCGGCGTCTCAGGAAATGTCAGTTACCGGCGAAAGGCATTTATTTCGGCAATCGGGAGTCACGGCGGAAAATCACGGAGAATTATCGTCAGGGTGTTAATGGGAGCGCGCGGGGGTCAATGGGATTTGTGGAGCATTAGTGGGGATTACTGGGAGGCATTGGGATGCAGTGGGAGCCAATGGGAACCAAGAAGGTTCAGAACAGTAGAGCATTATCTGGTCAGTAGAAGTTAGCCAGATGTCTCAACGCATTTGCTTTTGGTCGATGGGACTGGCAATCAATATCAGGGATGTCAAAACATATTGTGCTCTCAACGCGACAGTGAACCAATTATATATATATTTCCAGAAAGAGAGGAGACTGAGACAGAGTTAACCTCTTCAGCCCAACAAGTGCAGGATGACCTACTGATTGAGAGCTCCAGGGTTTGCTAACCTGGTTTTCTCCAGACCACTAGTGATCCCACGAGTGGCCCTTCTAAAGTGGTCCCTCAAGGTGACATGAAGTTTGTGAAAGGAACGGTGTTTGTTATGAAAGAGATCCATCAAGAACTTAAGGTTCTTAATTCTATGCTTCTCTGAAATGTTCTACAGGCACAGGAAGACCGAGAGCTTTCCGTCTAGACGTTCATTAAGACAATCAAGAGAAAGGCAGAAAAGATGGAATATCCACAGAAAAACCTATCCGTTCCGGGTTCGGGAAGAATACTTTTTCCTCCCATAACCTGCATCGCTGAGGGCTCTCCATCAGTCAAGTGCTTTCGAAAACATTTTATCAACGTCCTTCAAATCTATTTAGGAAGCGGTTTCGTTTGGCCAGCAGATTTCAATTAATCAAATCTGTTGTGAAAATCAGTTTTAGATGTTATATAACAAAAAAAGAACATTTAAAAATCACGAACCTAAGACGGGACCGACGACGGATTAAGGTTTGAGTCTTTACAGCCCTTTACAGACTAGACGGGGGCTGAATGGGGCCGATCTGCCGGCAGGTTCAATGTTTAAGCGAGTCTATAACCCCCCTGGTGCTGACCTAAGCACAAATTAGTGTAGAGATAGACTACTTTGGTATTGTCACGTTGTAACTCAACACAAAGACTACAAGGTATCCGTGGCAGGGTCCACCAAAAGTTGGTCAACCGTAGAGAATCAAGGAGACATCACACAAATACCAAAAGTTCTCGCTTACACTGAACATCCAACACATATTGGGTCTGCTTCTTCTGGCCCTTTAGAGCCGGGTGTGATGCTTCGCAGGTGACTATCTCCCCGTTGTCTCGTCTCTCCACAGGAAAGCGGATGGTGTTGGTCAGGCTGAAGGTTTTCCCGTTCTCCTGCTTACTGGTGAACCCTAAGAAGACATTAAAATAAAAAGTGAGAAGGAAGCCTCGAGCATGAATAACCATCTAACACATTAGTCCTTGAGAACGCGGACAGGTCTCATAAGGAATATTACGAGTCAACCAGTCCTTGAAGTGACGCCGGTATGCAAATTTCCTCCAACTAGCATAAGCGGCCAAATGTATTTTGTCAAAGATAATAACTTTTCATGAGCTTGGACTCCCGCCATGAGATTTTCCGTCCTGGAAGGACTGTGTAAGCTGGAGCCTGCCAAAGTCTACTTTACTGAACATGTACAGGATTTCCTGAGACAGACTGAAAATTTTATACAGCAAGAAATAACGCTTCACGTAGAATCCACAGCCATATTGCTATCGTATTCATGTCTGCCATTCCCGAGAGCCAACAACAAGACCGACCCCGGACGGCAACATCTAGAGAACCCAAGTGATTTCGTAGCCCATCTTACATACCCTTAACATATGCCGCGGATTCAAATTAGAGGCAAATCTGTACATTTCATTAAAAAAAACCTTTTCTAGTAGTAGACCACCCTCTATCATTCTATCTAAAAGATTCAGATCCTTTGGGGAAGAATCCATCGATCGAAGTAAAACATTTTTATTTTATTTTTTTAATTCTTCTTTACATTTTGCTAGGAGGGATACGCATTGTGAATAACAAGATGAATATTATATATATTACATATATTATATATATATATATATATACATACATACATACACGCAAACACATTCATTCCTACAGAAGAAAGTCTTACTCTTGTATACGTACCAATTATTTTATAGAAGTACATATTGAAAAAAAGGCTGAGAATTAGCGTAATGAATGAAATGTGCTTTAACTAGCTGCTGACTGGTAGGAATTAACACCCCTGCGCGGAGGAGAGGAGAGAGAGGAGGGCCGACTGTATCGTCCACACAATTATTTAAGCGGCAGGCGCAATTAAGCCTCGTATCCCGCCACTCTCTTCTCTTTAACGTGACTTTTTATACACGCTTCCTCCATGCGTTAATCAGCTAGAGGAGCAGAAGGCACCGGTCCCAAGCTGCTCATCCAACCGTGTTTCATTTTTATTGCCGCGTACACAACTGATGGCGTCGGGAAGCGGCAACGCACAAAGAATGCGGGCCGCGATAATTAAAGCACGGCCCGGCCGCGGTGCCAGCGTCCCATACTGTGTCGCCCGCACCAAATCATCCCTCGACTTCTGATAATCTACAGATTGTGGCGCGAGCGTCTATCTGCCCGCTCCATCATCCCTTTATTATCTTTCTTTCCTATCTCGGAAGCACAGACGGTCTCCATATATCCTTATTTATATCCACATTTAGCAGCTCTCTGCTCATCACTGCCTTTCCCCCTTATCTGCTGTAATTCAGTATCTTTCTGTCTTCATCTCTCCGCCGTTTCAATCACCCTCCAGCCAGGATGAGTCCTGGAACGAATCCTTATCATAAGCACAGACCTTTTAGTTTGTCTCCAGAAATGCAACGCACTTCTACAGTACCCGGGGGGGACAAAATACCCATTAGAAACACAACATTTCCTCGCACCGAGTTCCTTCTCAACAGAAAAGCAAGTTCTCCTCGCAATATGATATTTTCTTTACCCCAAGGGTGCCCAGTCCTATGTACGGTGTGGGGGGTAGAAATCTACAGTAACGTATTGTGCTCAGGGCTGGGCAAACCCTGTCGCTGTCCAGGAAGGCTCCTAGGGCACTAAATTTCAGGGGTTTCTGCCAAAAGGACCACCATGCAGCCTCAGCTTCTTTTTTGTGGTCCAGTAACACTTAGGTCCAAAACTCAAAGGGTAACATTTTCTTGGGGTAATCAAGATGAAATACTGAATATTTTGGGAAGCCCCGTTTGGGTACAGCGCCACACATGGGGAGCTACGCTTACCTCTCAGCTCCCGGCGATCCCGATACCAGCTCAGCGTGCCCGCAGGTTTTGTCCGGGGCGAAACACACGTCAGCTCCACTTCTCCTCCCTCCACTGCTTGTTCGCTTATTTCCACCAGAGGGTTTTCGGGAGGAACTGTTAGAGACCATAAAACAACAAAGGAATGAAAAAAAGACCAAGCCATACAAATACAAGACACTAAATGGAACACGGATAACGCAATAGTGCTCCCCAACCCACATTTAATTTTTATTAAGTATGAAACTCTAATGACGATCTAATTATCAGTAGGTATGCAGGGCAGTTTATGATCAATCATTTATTTCTGTGGATCATTCGTATGATTGCTAGGCGGAAACTTTGTAACATGTTGATGAGTATTAGGATGGCGTGGTATATGGCTGGATGAGTGTTAGGATGGTGTGATGTGTTGGCTGGATGAGTGTTAGGATGGTGTGATGTGTTGGCTGGATGAGTGTTAGGATGGTGTGATGTGTTGGCTGGATGAGTGTTAGGATGGTGTAATGTGTTGGCTGGATGAGTGTTAGGATGGGTGTAATGTGTTGGCTGGATGAGTGTTAGGATGGTGTAGTATATGGGCTGGAGGAGTGTTAGGATGGTGTAGTATATGGGCTGGAGGAGTGTTAGGATGGTGTAGTATATGGGATGGATGAGTGTTGGGATGGCGTGGTATATGGGCTGGATGAGTGTTGGGATGGCGTGGTATATGGGCTGGATGAGTGTTAGGATGGTGTAGTATATGGGATGGATGAGTGTTGGGATGGCGTGGTATATGGGCTGGATGAGTGTTGGGATGGCGTGGTATATGGGCTGGATGAGTGTTGGGATAGTGTAGTATATGGGCTGCAGGAGTGTTGGGATGGCGTGGTATATGGGCTGGATGAGTATTAGGATGGCGTGGTATATCGGCTGGATGAGTATTATGATGGCGTGGTATATCGGCTGGATGAGTATTAGGATGGCGTGGTATATCAGCTGGATGAGTATTAGGATGGCGTGGTATATGGCTGGATGAGTGTTGGGATGGTGTAGTATATGGGCTGGATGAGTGTTAGGATGGCGTGGTATATCGGCTGGATGAGTATTAGGATGGCGTGGTATATCGGCTGGATGAGTGTTAGGATGGCGTGGTATATCGGCTGGATGAGTATTAGGATGGCGTGGTATATCGGCTGGATGAGTATTAGGATGGCGTGGTATATCGGCTGGATGAGTATTAGGATGGCGTGGTATATGGCTGGATGAGTGTTGGGATGGTGTAGTATATGGGCTGGATGAGTGTTAGGATGGCGTGGTATATCGGCTGGATGAGTATTAGGATGGCGTGGTATATCGGCTGGATGAGTGTTAGGATGGCGTGGTATATCGGCTGGATGAGTATTAGGATGGCGTGGTATATCGGCTGGATGAGTATTAGGATGGCGTGGTATATCGGCTGGATGAGTATTAGGATGGCGTGGTATATGGCTGGATGAGTGTTGGGATGGTGTGATGTGTTGGACGGATGAGTGTTGGGATGGTGTAGTATATCGGCTGGATGAGTATTAGGATGGCGTGGTATATCAGCTGGATGAGTATTAGGTGGACATGCATGGACAACAGGTGTAACAAAAGGGGATGCATTGCTTTCACTGGGTGTCTAACCCTAAAGGACCCATTGTCTCTGCACCCCTTTTGCCCCTGCTCCTAGTAGTATAATTGATGGAAGGGGGCAGATCTGAACCCTTAATGCTTCTGCACACAAGAAAACCAAGGAGCGAAAGATCTGCGATCAGAGACACGGATAGCTGCCCTCCATTCCACAAGACCATTAAAGATTGCGCTCCCGTACTTTTAAATCATCTCAATAGGAGTTCAAGAGGTGGGTGACAAATTGTTCTGACGTTCAATAACATTTACTAAATGTGTTAAATGGTGCATGATTATGGCTTTCAGCGTAGAACACCGCGATAAACTCATACCCAGCAAACATTCTAAGCTCCTAGAAACCCGGGGCATCAGGGGAGGAAAGAGAGGGGCATCAGGGGAGGAAAGAGAGGAGCATCAGGGGAGGAAAGAGAGGAGCATCAGGGGATTTGGGTACCAACGATGGAGGCTTGGGAGACACGTTACTCATTGGGCGAGTATTTACGTGGATATAGCGTGGAGACTGAGTGAGATTTAACTAGGCGTTTGTCCCGCGTTAGCTGATGGATAGACGGCTGGAACGCTCACCAAGGACGGTGAGGGTAGCAATCTGATGATGTGTGTCCTCTGTATACAACTGGCAGAAGTATCCACCTTCATCCTCCAGCTTGGCATTTACAAGATGAATCTTCACCAATTTCTGGTTAAACTCGATCAGCTGAAAACGCTCGTCCTTCAGAGCTGTCGGAGAACAATAAAACAGACAATGAAAACAGCAAAGCAGGGGAGAAATTATAGAGAGAAGGGAAAACCTTATAGGCGAGGGACGAAGAAGCACAACGAGCTGTTTCTGGAAGGTCGAGAGACAGTCGGTAAATAATCCGAGCAAACACATTCATTAAAAAAAATGTACGTTCAACCATGTGTTTAACGATTCTGGGTAATCTATAGGCATTAAAAAAAAAAAAGAAATGTATTATTATAATTTCAGAGTATTATGCGAATCCTTGCTGCAGTTCAACTGAAATTCTCAGTATCCTCAGCCGGCCGAATGGTGTCAAAAAGCGACCCTACCCTATAGGGACCAGGATAACGGATAAACAAGAATAAATGATAAAAACAAACAAAAAAATAATAAAATAACAAAAACTAGCAATTTATAAAAGAAATAGATTTTTCGAAAAGGTACAATTTTTCCAATCTATATCGAGCCGCAAATTATTTGACTGCAATGAAAACGGTGCTTAAACTAGAATAAAATAGTTTGATCGGACTGTTCTTTTAATAAAAAAAAACAACCCACTTTTAGAGTAAAAAATGTTCCTTGCCAGAGAAAACCAATTTCCCGGGGTAGTTACTTTTAACACATTGTGTGCCAGAACCACAAGGCAAACTTGACGGCAATATTTTTGAGCGCAATCTTTTTTTGTTATTTGTCATTCAGAAAAGAAATCCGAGAAAGCGTCTGCTTTACTGAAGAGATGTACAGATCAACCACCCCGGACACTGTATCATGTTATAAGGAGCATTGTCATAACCGCCTGTTAATAAAACACATTCTTCATTCTAGAATCCTGAAGGGAGATGCTTTATGGGCATCTGTTAAAGAAGAAGAATGGGTTTTTTTTTTACTCTAGTATTGGAGATGCCCTTTGCTAGGGTGGGGTTGGACAGCGCACCCTACTGCCCGTTATGGATACATTAATGCTCTGTTTTGGTTTTTTTACCCTAGGGTCCACACTAGCTACCCCGGTTACCCCGCCTTCAGGCTACCCATTTATCTGCCCTATAGCTACTCCTCAGTTGGCGCATTCCCCCATCATTTGAGTTCTCTTCACCCTACTCAACCTCCATCTTGTCTGGCTAGAATGCCCTCTGGGTATTTATTGAGCCCTAGCCAACTGCCCCTTTCGCCCCGTCTTAAGAGGGTCCTAATTCTGGGTATTCAGGAAGCCTGGACACACTTGTTCACATTTAGTATTGAAGGACGCAAAAGAGTCCAAGGAGAAAAACACAAAGTAATACAGAAGGGGAGCTACTAATACCCCAATACAGAAGGGGAGCTCCTAATACCTCAATACAGAAGGGGAGCGTCTAATACCCCAATACAGAAGGGGGCTTCTAATATCCCAATACAGAAGGGGAGCTTCTAATACCCCAATACAGAAGGGTAGCTTCTAATACCCCAATACAGAAGGGGAGCTTCTAATACCCCAATACAGAAGGGGAGCTTCTAATACCCAATACAGAAGGCGAGCTTCTAATACCCCAATACAGAAGGGTAGCTCCTAATACCCCAATACAGAAGGGGAGCTCCTAACACCCAATACAGAAGGGGAGCTCCTAATACCTCAATACAGAAGGGGAGCGTCTAATACCCCAATACAGAAGGGGGCTTCTAATATCCCAATACAGAAGGGGAGCTTCTAATACCCCAATACAGAAGGGTAGCTTCTAATACCCCAATACAGAAGGGGAGCTTCTAATACCCCAATACAGAAGGGGAGCTTCTAATACCCAATACAGAAGGCGAGCTTCTAATACCCCAATACAGAAGGGGAGCTCCTAATACCCCAATACAGAAGGGGAGCTCCTAATACCCCAATACAGAAGGGGGCTTCTAATATCCCAATACAGAAGGGGAGCTTCTAATACCCAATACAGAAGGGGAGCTTCTAATACCCCAATACAGAAGGGGAGCTCCTAATACCCCAATACAGAAGGGGAGCTCCTAATACCCCAATACAGAAGGGGAGCTCCTAATACCCCAATACAGAAGGGGGCTTCTAATATCCCAATACAGAAGGGGAGCTTCTAATACCCAATACAGAAGGGGAGCTTCTAATACCCCAATACAGAAGGGGAGCTCCTAATACCCCAATACAGAAGGGGAGCTCCTAATACCCCAATACAGAAGGGGAGCTTCTAATACCCCAATACAGAAGGCGAGCTTCTAATACCCCAATACAGAAGGGGAGCTCCTAATACCCCAATACAGAAGGGGAGCTCCTAATACCCCAATACAGAAGGGGAGCTTCTAATACCCCAATACAGAAGGGGAGCTTCTAATACCCAATACAGAAGGGGAGCTTCTAATACCCCAATACAGAAGGGGAGCTCCTAATACCCCAATACAGAAGGGGAGCTCCTAATACCCCAATACAGAAGGGGAGCTTCTAATACCCCGGTTTTCTACACCCCTGACGGTCCCTTTAAGTGAATCGGCTTAGACTAGAAATAATATGTGGAATTGAGGATGCATTTCCACAAAACTAAGATGTGCCCTCTTTTTGCTCCACTTCTCCCTCCCGTCCTCCTCTCGTTTTTTTGCTGAAGTTACAGCTATTGAAGTCAGACTGCAGATGTTTGGATAAATTTAGAAGTAGGATAGAATTAGCTTGGATCATTGAAGGGAGGGGGTGTCATTATGGGTAAACGGCAACGTTTAGATACCCCCCCCCGCCTTCTCATCACCCAACTTCCAACCCCCCCCCTTCCCATCCACTGATGACGGTTCACATCTGATCACAGATACTTAGCATAGTTGCGACACAATGAATTAGAAACGCTGCGCTAGAGAAAATCGTCTAAAAAGAAACAAAAGTTACACAGCGAGGTATCCTAGTTTTTTCGGATATCTCTTAAATACTTGGGCCACCAAAACTGATCGGCGTGGGATGGAGAGGTGTTATCCTGACAAAAAAACAATCGAAATAAAGACAACAAAAGATGAAGAACAAGCTTAGAAATACCAGTAGACCACAGCAAACAAAGTTCACGTATTAAAAAAAAAAAAAAAAAATGTTGAAAAACTTATACAAAAGTAAGGAGGTTTATTTGGAAGACCCGCAATAATTTGTACTTTATTAGTTGTGTTAGTCGAGTGCCTTGAGTTTGGAAACTTTCTTTTATATCAAACTATATTCTGTACTTTTACAAGTACAATGATGGTCCCCTCGAGGCCGGCACATTGTAAAGCTGCCCATGGAGCCGAAGTGTTTTTTCTAGAAGGTTTTACTGGTTTAGACAACCATTACTAAATGGTTTAAATCATCAGGAATTAAAGACTGCAATGTCTTTGTTAGATACGGTTGGTAACAGCCACTTCGATATGGTTGGTTTCTTGCTTACCTCGTGTTCCATTGAAGAAAAGCGTCTGCCGGGCAGGATTTTGGATGACCACGATGGACCCATCGTACTGGTGGAGTTGGCAGCTAATCTCGGCAGTCCCTCCTTCTTCGACTGTGACATTCTCGGCCTGCACTTCCTGGGTGAGCGCTGCAAAACATGGAAAGGAGACGCAAACGTGAACAGGGAAGCTAGAAAAAGCAATGGTGAGAGAGAAGCCGTAGGGTTCTAATAGGATTTAAACTAGTCAATAGGGCAAAAACATCCAAAAAACATCTCTGTAGCTTGCTGTAGAAAGAGGTCCAAAACCCTTGGCACCCTTTGGTCAGCCATAGACCCCCAGAACATCTAGGAGGTCAGAAGGCAGCCATGGGACAAGACAAGTTAAGCCCAAACTCATCTCCTCAATGAGCATGTACTTCTGCATAGAAGGAGAGAAATCATTTCAAACCATCTCAGCTCCAACTTGCACTCCTCCAGGCAGATCAAACACCACACCGTCTCTCTCAGATGATCAAATCAAAGGTCAACCACATCAGAGGAGCTACCTTTTGGGTTGCAACTATTCTGTATGTTGTGTAGACAGATGATAAAACGATTGTAGAGTTTTTAAAAGGTATTTGAAGAGTGAATTACCAACAATGTCTTTGTGTCTTATCAAAACGAAAGAGTAACACAGTAACCGATGATGATACAAGGCAACAGGAAGAGGCAGTCAGACGATAGGAAACGTTACATCGGAAGAATGTTAGACACAAGACCATAAAGAGGTCCATGGGTGGTAAGCGGAGACAACAATGTAACAGACAAAGACTCTATTCTGGTTTCCGTGTGCGTCTCTCCACCTTAATCGTTGTGTCTTCCAGCCACACGTATCTATAAAGCATTTATCGACTTCTTTTCTATGGTATCCATAGGCTGATGGGGGCTGAAAGTCTATTCAACGTATACACCACCCACCGTGCAAAATGACTACAGAGGTGAGATGAGCGTTTCGAGAGTGAAAAGAGAGATATTTCTACAGAGAAGAGGACACCGTGATTCAGAACTCTGTTTATAACTAGCATCAATGCGAAGAGTTTTCCTTGACATTTTTGACGATTTTGTGAGGGAGCCATGTCAGACAGAAGAAGCTTGTTAACCAAGGTCTTTACACCGACACAGATCATTAACCATGAGATTTAGGCAAAAGTTTTATTCTACCCTATGAAAAAAGAGAAGACGGAATGACAGCCAAAGCAGAGTTCTACACATCCTATTAAAAGCTAAGTGTCATATAAACCCCAAAGGGAGACGTACCCTTAGAAGGCAACTTGAGATGATCCCTCAAGGGGTTAATAATGGAATGTAAGAAAGAAGATCCGCAAGAGAGACTCGTTCCACGTATTAAAACACCACGATGTATTAGACCTGAAGGTCTTCTCAAGTAGAATATCACTAATTGGAGGATCCTTGCGCTCTCTCACTGGAGGGACAAAGCTGCCAAGACTAGAGAATTGAGGAAGCCGGTACAGCGTTCCCCGTCTGTAAATGAAGTCTAGCGTGATCTGGCCAGGGATTATGGGAATTTCCTCTCAGCAATGGGTGGAGAGCTACAAGACGGTTATCAGGGACTGGTGCAATGTTTAGTCGCCTCGGTTGGGGGCAGCTTCTTTGGAAATCTATGATTTTAGTGTTTTGGGCAAATATTCTCGGGGCTAGAATTATGTTATCTAGATAGACTCAAACCATGAGGTACATACACCATTACCCTGTATAAAAAGGCATTACGGAATCTTGTAAAGTGCTTCTACCTATCTATAAACCCACCGGAAATAAACAGATCCTCCAAAGTAATTTGAACATCGAGTAATCTGACCAAACACGCGTATTCTAGAAGAAAAATCCCAAGTCTCGGACGGTACCCGAGACAGACCTTGAATAAGGTATTAGGTTTCTCATCCGAGTCTTTGTTGGGTACCAATTGGAACAGCCAATTAAGCAACGCTTACTATGCTATCTCATTGTGTTCCCAACGTCTCGCTGTTGACCCGCCGATGCAAAATAATTATTTTGGATCTAGACAAAAAAACAAGTTAAAATCCTCAACAAATGCCTTGCTGGTTGGCAGAAAGGAAACTGCTTACCCCATCAATGTTCTCTATTGTTCCATAAAATATACCCTCCTCGTCACCATCAGAGCATTAAACTCTTTCTTGAAGGATCACAAACCCTTATTTTTTCAGAGATCAGCCATTTTTGGTGACAGTGCTTGCCTTATTCCAGCAGCCTTGGGTGGAGGCATCATGAATGGTTTGAAGCTATGGACTATGAAGCTTTTTCTAAATAATTACCGCGTAGTCCCTGAAAGTCATGAAAAATCTCTCTATAGAGTTTTCCATAAAGGTCAACAGATCCTTAGTTATTCCTGCATCGGAAAAGACGTTATTTGAAGTACGGAATTCCACATCTTTCAAGCCCTTACCGATGATTGAATTCTTTGTTGTTGGCCATTCCTGCTTTCTTCTGATCTCAAAGAGCTACAAAAGGCTGAAAAAGAAGTTTGCGTCGACCTAGAATCTATTTGAATGAAGCATTTGTATGATGGGCGGATGTTGCCGAGGCAGGGGTACGTAAGGCGTTTCCATGCGCCGTAGTTGGCTTAGACTGGAGCATATGGTTAAACCAGCTAAACATGGATTATAGGCATTGTAGTCCAACCTCAACTGGGGATCTAGGAGTAACTAGTTTGTATTTGTAGAAGTTATACCTCTGGGGTCTCCTGGCATTAACTATCTCAGTGAAGACGGGTGGTCCTTGTCATCGGTCTACGCGTCTTCATATCATCAGTATCCTAAGGACCCGTAAGGGAGTAGAACACTAGCGTCTTTTGGAAATATGGGAAATTAGTCATTTTTCCTCTAGTATTTTTTTCTCTATCCTTTCTGCCTCTCTTTCTGTCCCCGAACAGCCTATACCCCCCTCTCTCTATTAGTTTCCCATCCAATTTATTTCCTTGAATTATTTCTTCTCTTTTACTTCGTGGTCGCCCTCCTGCTACAGCCGCATTAATACGCAGACCTCGGAAATCTCTGGGTCGTTCTGCGTTCCAACATAATCTGATGACAGTATCGGCTGCTAAATGCTTTTAAAGTGCTGCATGTGGCGGGATAGAAATTAAGGTTCGGTAGGAGTTTAACTATCAGTGACCAATTGCTCTTGGAGTGAAAGACGGGAACCGGTACTAATGGCCCCCATTTAACCATTCGATATAACTCCCCATGTAGCCCCCCCCGTTTAATCCCCCTATTGAACTAAACAGGCTTCTTGTCTTCCTATTACTAACGTAGCCTCCTCTAGAACGTCTGCTGTGGCTATTCACAAACATATATTGTAAATAACCTGCAGCCATTGGGTGCCCCGACCGCGGTCCACATCCTTCCTCGAAATTCCCATCATCTAGAAGACACTATTTTTCTAAATAAGGTTTACGGTTCCACATAACCAGTTACTCCACAACCATGAATCCACCACACGTGTGGCCCTATAGATGTACCCCTTATCCCATATACCAGGGAACTGCCAGGGTTTGCCCCCCCCCCCCGTCTCTGGGTTTTTATACCCCAGTCTCCAGGCGAATGGGTAGATTCTCAGGGTTTGGATTTGCTGAAATCTGAGCTCCTTGTATCGCAGCTGAAATCTCTGCTTGAACACAGGTGACTTCATTCTGAAACTCTTCTGGCTGACAAGCAACGGCTGTTGTAATGACAACTATTAGAAGCATTGGGTGTCTCGATGAAAGCCACTACAACCGAGTCTATAGAATGGGGTAATTTTGGAGGTCCTAAGGGTCAGGCCTTTTAGAAAGCCCCTTGGTAAGCCCACCACACCAAATTAACCCTTTACCATCTCCTATTACCCCAATGTTACCTGTTCCTATGATCTCTATTATACATATTCTTTATCGGCGTTATATTCCGTGTTTCGTGCGGAATTAGGTATCTTAAACAATTCAGCCCCTTCTCCGTGTCACCCACCAGGCGATGCTTCTGTGTAGTCCGAATTATACTATAGATAAAAATCTACACCACCCGGGGCGGAATAATGTCACATTGTGCATGTTCTCAGCTCTGCTGCCTAGAAGAGGTTACCCAACGCCGTAGGGCAGCCCCGCGGCCCTCTAGCACACGGCAGACATCATTGACCCCTCGCCGTATGTAACACGCAGGAAAGTGCAAATAAGGCAATTAAGGCCCGGTATAAAGATAAAAACCGGGGAGGACTGAGAGCCCCCCACCCGTTCCTTTATCAAACGTCTCCACTTGCATCATAATTCAGCAGACCCTTCCTGGGTGTTACAAGCCGGATTTGAAAGCCTAAAAGCCCAGCCCTGTGGATTTACTGGAAACATCGCACGCCGAGCGCACCATTGATTTTCAACAGCAGACCGCAACATATTTTATCGTAAAGCACTTTATAAACAATCCTAAAGAGCGTTACCGTATGGGGTAACTTCAAGAGCGCCGGTGTTTCTCTGAATTACGCCGTCGTGATTATGCCTCGGATTGTTAGGTAAAAGAAACGAGGCTTAATCTTACTGCAGCGTGGTTTGTTGCAGATAACGGGACTGAATAAAACCTGCCTTTTAGGATGAGGTTTGGTCAAGCTGGGGGAAGCAATTTACTTTTGCACTTTATTGAGATCTTCCTGAGAAAGAGGTTGAACAGGAAGTGAAGTGTGCGTTGGTAATTTGGCTCCCCCGTCAGATTTTTCTTATTATCCATTCCAGTTGATTTGATGAATCACAAAGTGAAGAGGGGATAAAGGAAAGAATTAAATGATCCACATAAATTAATTATTCACATGTGGCCTTGAGATCGGATCTTAAGGTCGTTCAGTTGTATTCCATGAAATTAGACTGCAGCTTTAATGAAGAAAATGAGACATAAAGGTTTTAAGGAGATAGTGTTCCTGACCTTTTGAGAGGCAGGTGGCATTCCAGATGGAAATGACAATAGTAGCCGGCGCATGGGCGGATAGAGCGCTAAGGTGACCAGCTCGGCAATGGGGGAAGCGAGGGAGTGACAGGTGGGGGACACGGAGCTGCCACTTAAAAAGGTCACTGAAAAATGTCACAAGATTTATCGCTTCTCTGCAGCCTGCAAGCTCGGGGAAGATAGGGAGGCTGGAGGGAGAGGAGGAAAAATACGCAACAGGAGGGGAGGGCAAGAACTGGGGAGGGAACTAGAAGGGGGAGAGGCGAGAGGGAAAAGAAAAAGAAAGGCTCAGACTAAAAATGCTCAGAGGAATAGGAGCGATATGGGGGTGAAATAGTAACACTATACGGCCATATATCACTTCACCCCCCCGCTGGTGACATCAAAGTACCCCAAGGGTGATAGTCCTAACTATATATGGTCATGAAAAATTAGACAGGAATCGCTAAACTTGGGGTACTCTGGCGTAGCGGCAGGATAAGCGCTATACGGCCCCCAATATTTATGCTGCGGATAGATGTTTTTTGAATATTTTCGGTATTCGCTGGGCATGCACTGATCTCTGGCTCCGTTTGCTGTAAATCTATACATATGTATAGGCGCGCGTGAACATGCGTGATCTAAACATACAACATTCATACAGACAGCGGCTATCAGACCCGGCGTTTGGAGATTTATCAGCCCAATGATTTAGAATGCGCGAGGAGCGTATGGAGTACGGATACGGAATATCATCCGGCACACATCGCGGTCACGCAAAGCAGAATAATGCAGCGGCGCACAATGACACGCAGAAAACACGGACACGGGAAAACCGAAATCCATAGAAACACGCGTCGGGCTCCTCAGGAACACGTCGCACCTGGCCTGCATCCAAACACTTTCAAGAAATAGGAAAATCAGACCAAATCTAAGTGAAGAGCCGAGTGATTGTAACTTTACCCACAGTAAATTATATGCCAGAGAGCACTCAGCACGCCAAGCACAGCTGGCACGATACAGAATGAGCGAGAGAGGGGAGAGAGGGGGGGGAGGGAGAAGGCGAGAAAAAAGAGAGAGGGGGGGGAGAAAAGGGAGAGGAAGTGAGAGAGAGAGAAAGAGCAAGAGAGAAAGAAAGTGAGAGAGAGAGAGAGAGGGGGGGGAGAGAAGGCGAGAAAAAGAGAGAGAGGGGGGGAGAAAAGGGAGAGGAAGAGAGAGAAAGAGAGAAAGAGCAAGAGAGAAAGAGCAAGAGAGAAAGAGAGAGAGAGAAAGAGAGAGAGAGAAAGTTGGAACGATGAAGAGCAAAAGGAGAAATGCAGTAAAGAGTAAAGTAAATAAGGGAGGAAAGGGAGGTTATTATAAGGAAAGGATGCGTTGATGGGAATAGGGAGAGATGTGGGTCAAAGGAATTACAGAGAGGGTGGTAGATAAGTGCAACAGCCTCCCAGCAGAAGTGGTAGGGGGTAATACAGTGAGGGGACGGCATCGTGCTGCTGCATGGACAGGTAACGTACGGAAGGGGCAGCCACCGATACGCAGAAGATGAATGCCTTTCAGCACCGCAGCCCTGGACAGCTCCTCTCATTACTGCGTCCGGCTCCATTAAATCGCTCACAAGCTTCCCTTAAATAATCGTTTAACTCTTCGCATTGATCCGTAAAGCCACAAACCATAAGTCATCCCACAACACTATTTAACCCCTTATTCCCTAACCTGGCTAAACTCTCCTCTTGCTCCATATAACCCATCTCTTTAAACCCCCTACTCACTCGCCCCAATATAAAAATGTTACTTCCCGGGGGCCCCTGCCTAGAACTACGATGCCATAAAGGGTTAAAAATGTGACTGCATTGTCATCGCCCGTGGTATCTCATGCGTTGGGTATGAGAATTCATATTCAAACTCCATCAGAGTCCCGAGCTTATCTGCGGAGTGAAGGAGTAATAGCCGCCTCGTGACAGCTAATGATGGATTGGGCTCGGGTGGAGAGGGAATCCCCAGACCTCCCATACATAATGAAAAGACAATGTAATTATCAATATGTGTCCGGGGAGCAGAGGAGGGAGCGCTGCCAACGAAACTGCCCTCGTCATTTACAATATATAATAAAAAAAAAAAAAAACGCTCCCCGAGGACTGCAGCTTTAACAGAACGGCCCCCCCAGCAGCAGGGCAAAAAGAAACCTCGTCTCCAGAAAACACCCAACTCTTTCCATAATTCACGGGGGGGGGGGGTCAGCTGATGACCCATAAGAGAGAAGAAATATTAGGGTAAAGCTATAGACTGAGATCCAACAAACATCCGCGGAATTATAGACAGTCATTGGATGGCAAGCAGCAGAAAAATACTTATTTACATTTTTATTTTGTTATACTTTTTATTTTTTTGTTATATATTTTGTAAAGACGGACCTTTTGTTGTAGCAATCAACAGAATGTTCATGCGGATTGTAACTATCGGTTACCACGGAACCCTTTACACTAGAACAACTTTTTTTTCCCCAGAATAAGTCCAATTGTCTTGAGATTCCTCAAAAGAGATTTGATACATTTAAAATCCAAATACTAAAGCCTCCAACAGTCCAAGGACTTTTAATGGGGTAAATATGGGACCCCCCCTCCCCCCATCCAATGGGGTTTTGCCCCAAGATGAGCGCAGGGTTTGCCCTGCGGGACACGGCACAGCCAGCGGCACAATGTGCTTCCAACCAATAGTTTGAAGTCACGAGACAAAGAAATATAGAAAAAAGCCCGCTCCTTGTTATCAAACAATGAGATTGGATTCCCGATTTCTCCGCCAACCGCAGAACTACATCGTAGATTGAATTTTTTTTTTCTAAAGCTTTGTGTTATTCACCGACAAAAGAGAGTTATCATCGCGGGGCACCCAAAATCCCGAGCTGTCGAATGCCGATCAAGAAAGCCACGCAGAACGAAAGGCCTGGCTGTTATCTGCGTGACAATGATTTGTGAATCTGTAACCCACGGATGAGCGGAGCGCGGCAGTCTAAAGGGCGGAATGGAGAAAGAAACATAGCAGAGAACATCCAGGGGCAGCTCTTTGGTGGTTAAAAACCTAGAACCCTCAGGCAGATCGGCCCCATTCGGCCCATCTAGTCGCCCGTTTCTCCTGCTGTAAACACTCAAACCTTAGTCATTGGTCCCACCACGAGTCATATGCATGTTTCAATCCCCTTACTTGATTGGTTTCTATTACTGCTGAGAGGCTGTTCCACTTATCTACTACCATCTCTGTAAAGTAAAACTTCCGTAACATTATATCCAAGCCTCCGGCCCTCCGGTTTTAGAATATTTCCTCTTGTTCTAACATTTCTTCTTTGAAATAAAAGCGGAGCCTCAGATGTCCTTGCCTGCATTGATTTGAAGCCACCTACACTCGGCTCTTAAGAAGACGGAATATCCCAGGCTTTACAGAAAGAAACTTTTCCCCCTGCAGGTAAAAACCACTTGACCCACATAATAAGCGCTCATTTCTACCTGCTATATCACGCACTATTGCATTACGAGCACTCTCTTACAACAGTTATCAGGCCAAACGGGTTTTTGGCACCACCGCTGAAGGACATCCTGCATTGATCTTATTCCCCACTAATAAAAACTCTTACTTGAGTTATGTAGGAAGGTGCGATCCAACTTTTAAGGCCAGACCTGAAAAGACTTGCATTCATCTAAAGATTTATAGGGATCGTAGTGTTGGATTTCACTTATCGGGGAGGCAGACCCATGTATCCACTGCCCTCTACCCATAGGCAATTCATCCTAAATAGTCTTCGACTCTCAACATAACGGCCATTATTCAAAGTTGGGAAGCCATGGACTTCCAACGCTTGATGAGAAGATCATCGTGCGTCTCCAGTTGAGTTGCAGCAAAGACAGTGGTTGTCCTTCAGATGGACGCCATGCCGCGTGGTCCATAGAAGAACCCTGGCTGTCAACCCTCATTTGATAGACCTCAAGTCATATCAATGTAACCCGGCTAGGAGTCAGAGGAATAACACTGGCCACCAACGACTGGAAGACATTAAGAACGTTAAGTTGTTGCCCAACTTCATAAGTTGGATTTCCGTGGGGGGGGGGGGTGCAGAGCCGTCTCCAGTCCGTCCGAGCCTGTGCGGTATGTAACGTCAGCACAAACTTTAGGTTATTAAGAGGAATTGATGCCTCACAGATTTTCTGTGTACTCATAGATCAATTACACGAAAACCATGGCAATTTACGAGTTTGGCAGGAGACGATAGCCATGCCAAGGTGACAAATTCCGCAGGTTATGTGTAGCCAAGTGAGGAGGAGGGGGGAGCATGTGTATCCAGAGATGATATAGAGCTGGTACAAGCTGTGCTGACAGCGACCGATTCACTGCACACTGCCCTATGACCAATACTCTCTGCTGGAGGTCTCTGCAGAACATCGCGCCTCCTTTGCGGACTAACACAGAGGAATAAGGTAGATTGAGAAAATAAGGAGAATTAGGGGGAATTAAGTTAATTATGGAAACCATGAATACATGAAGATGTAAGGGAAGATAATAGTCAAGATAATTATGGTACTTAGATCTTCTTGCTGGAGAAGCTCACTGAGCTCCGTGATATCGAGGAGTCAGAATGTTCAACTTTCCTGCCAACTTCTTTTTTAAGTGAATAGAACCCTCAGTTTATAGTTGAAATTCTCTGGAGAGAAGCTTTAGGTTGTATGGGTAGTCTATTGTTCTGTACGGTTCTGTCTTAGAACATACGGCAGAACGAAGAAACAGCATCTTCACCAGCCTTGTAGAGCAGAAGACCATGACCAAGAACAACTTTGGTTCCACTCAAGAGGATATAAAACTTGGACCGACTATTCCACCAACGATGAGAGTCCAAGTATCTCTTCCCTCGGTTTAGCTGATCTGTTGACCATGTTTAAAAAGACCAGGAAGAAAGAATATTTAAAATAACGGAAAAAAAACATTAAAAATGACATAGACGATGTAGGTTCTTTTGGTGATAACGGGGTTAAACAGAGGGTCCTGGTCCGGAAAGCCTAAAGATCTCAATTTCTGTCGAACTACTAAATCAAATCATCCAACAGCCACCAGAGACTTGGTAGACCATCAAGAGTTGTGTGGCTACTGATGGTGCCTACATTTTGTACAAATGTTCTGCGCATGCTTAGCAGCCACAAGCAAGTTTCTGAAATGGTTACAAACTCTACTTTTATAATGATATTCATCAAAGCCACCTTCTGCGTGAACCAGACTGATGTGCACATAACATCGTGATAAATATTTATCGGCACGTGGAACGCACATGTCGGATGCTCAGCCAAGTGTAGGCTCTGCTCTCCACGTGGCTTCTCATCCGTGACCTCTTTGATAAGTCACACTCAAGCTCAAGGTCGTTTGAGGTCATGGGACGTAATGGGGCGATGGACCAATTTCTTTCAGCTACAGTCTTATGTCTCCTTGGAGGAAAATCAGTCCCGGTAAAACATATACACTGGTTCTGCCCATCGGCGAAGAAAGAAAACAGAATCCAGGGACCATTATCTCTCCGCAGGTTTCACGGCTTAAACTTCAGGTTCTTCCCAGCAGATTCGAGCTGCGTTCAAAAATTCAATTTATATGTATATGATGACAGATAAGATCCTCCGGCCCAACCACTGAACTATTTATCTAAAAGGTAATAATTATCTCTCTCCGTCCATGGAAGTCATCTTTGAAGACCATGAACATCTACCTCTTCTCCTGGCCATCTTAGTTATCTTCCACCCAACAACTAAAATTGACACTTAAGGATTTATTTTTTAAAATTTTATTCTACTTTGTATTTTCCATTTTTTTTATAATTCCATCTTGTATTTGATTAAACCCCTCAATATATTTGAAAGTATAAGTCAGAACCCTGTCCTCTGTATGGCGGACGTAGCAGTACCCGCTCCTATACATACGAGGTTTATTTAAATCTTATTATGTAAAGTCATGTCCCGTATATCAACAAATCTCTTCCTATTTTCCTTTTTCTGCTTTAAATTCAAGCCGTCTCCTGCTTATATTCTCTTTTATGCTCATCGGTTAACCCTGCGCGTTCCAAAATGCCAAAACCTGCATTGCACCACTTAACGCGGCGTATGTCCCCTGTGCTCGAAAGGGTTAACCCCATTTTCTATTCATATCAATGTCCCCATCTTTCTCTTTCATCCTCCGGATTTCTTTCTTTCTTTCTCTCTCTCTTTTTTTCCATTCTTCTTCTTCTTCTTTCTGCAAACCAATTACTCCTCCACACGTAACTATTTTCTGAGCTGTCAGCGCTTCCTATTACCAGAGAATTTAGTGAGTCCTTGAATATATCCCAGCGCCCATCGCTGTGAAAATATGAGGGTCACGCGCCCACCCTCGGTCTACGCTCTATTCCCAGAATGCTTCACTGCTTCTACTGCCCACTTAGCACATCATACAGATTCAGCCAAGCAATAATACAGTAGAGTGCAAGCTCTTTGGGCAGCCTGGGATTGCATTAAATACAAAGGCTATATATTACTGTATCCTTAAATACCAAGCAAAACATAAAAAGAATATAAAAGAATATAATAAAACATCAGCCCCTTTATATAAACCTTTACGCTTCGCTCAAAAAACTACCAAACAAGGATATTTTCGCCTCTATGACATTAAGAAAGATAATTGGGTTGAAATAATTATACTTATATAAAAATATAGTTAAAATATTGTTAAATTTTGGGGGATTTTCAACAATGTTACATGAAATCTATATAATCTACGGAAGACTTGACAGAAGACAGTTTTAGTTATTTTTGTAAAAATAAAATCACAAGTTTTATTTATAAAATATATATATATATATATAAATATGTTGATGTATAAAATATATCATTTTAAATGTTCTGTGCCCCAGTGCATTCAAACAGCATTAAAATATCCACCAATAAATATAAACCCGTGAGTGCTTCGAATTATTGGCTGATACCCACATGCCGTACCCACAGCCAATTTTCTAATATAAAAATGTATGAGGGGCATCACCCCGCGTCGCACAGGATCGCTTTTCTTGCTTGCTTACCAATGCCCCATATGAACTAAGGTGTGATGCACGCAAAAAAGGAGGTCATGAGAACCTCAAGCTGTGCTGGGGATGAAGACATCGCTGTCCTTCACCTGAAGCTTCTTCTAGGTTTTTGTTATTCTCCTGGTGCGAACCTACAGAAAATCAGCATTAGCCACATCTAACCCTCTCAATCTTCGTTCCATCGTCTCTTTAGTAACACCGGAGCCCTACCATGGCTCCATGTCATTGTTATTCCTGATTACCATCTGTTGTTTCGACATTAGAGCTCTCAGTCACACCTGCCATTTGTGTATAACCCTTCCAGCAGACAGTTTCTTCAGGTCACTAGTCTGTAAGAAGATCTCTGCTGCCTCGTGTCCCCGTACTCAGACAGTCACGGGGCTGTCAGCTCATCTTTTTTGCATCTGTTCTTTCAGACAAGCATCAAAGTCTGAGCTTTGACCCCAGAGCCCTGGATTACCAGGATCACAGAGTGGGACATTTGAGGTCTCCTGAACTTGTGTAAGAAGCGAAGACCTTGTAAAAGGAATGTTTATGTGATACGCATCGCCTCAAAAGTAACGCGGCTTCTATCACAGAATGCTTGGTCTCAGCCTCCTGTCCAAGGAAATACAGCTCATGGCGCTGTGGACTACAGCTCTTACAACTCTTAGCCACCCCCGTAGTGGTTCTCCTGATTTTGCCAACACCTGTTTATCTCAACCTACAGTTTCCTACTGTAGTTTCCCAAGATTGGGACGCCCACTTTTTTTTGTGAAATTTATAAATTACGTTGTAGCCAACTTATAACATCCAAGAGAATGTATTCCTGCTTTAGATATAATAATTAATGTTTATCTTCGTGCAAACATTCTGGCATCTAGAGAATCCACAACCAAAGCAAATTCCACCTGGAGGTTACATACCTCGGCTAATTTTTTGGATGTTCTAAGTTTTCAGTTTAATAATTCAAAACAAATCATCTAAAAATGAAATGACTGCTTGAGTGGACCATCAAAAATCCATTCATTATCTATAATTCATCATCTAAAGTCATCGGTAGCCAGGATGGACCACGTAGGAGATAAGCCGAGCAGGGCCAACAAGGAACGCTGAAGGCATCTCAAGATATGAGTAGATATCTTCCATTACTAGAAGAACCTGTCATTCCTGGAAATAGAGTAACCTTTTTAACTTGGAAAGTTCTATCCAAGAACGAGTTTTAGTAAAAAAAATCTAAATAAATATATTTTATTTTATTCTTTTTACATAAAAAAAAATCCCAAATTGAAACTTTATGTTTTTTTTGGCTATAAATGAAGACGACGGTCTATTGTTCTGCAATAAATTATCCGAAGGGCCCATATTATTTCAAAAAGTTGTTACAAGGTACGGGTTAAGAGGACCAGTGAGAGAAGACAATAGAGGAGTGAGGTCTAGCAGGAAGATGAGAAAGAAGGGCTATAAAAATTCCACGTGTTCGCCCCAATAAAAGATATCTCGGGCTGCCAAAAATCTATTATCCTCATAAATATTCTCAACATTCCTTTGCATTTACGAACTGAATATTTTCTACCGCCAGATTACGATCTGCTGGCGTCGGGGTCTTAACTTGCTTCCGAACGTCTTAAAAGAATCACTGAATTCCAAAATGGGACTAGACTTGGCTCGAGGGACTCTGTTAACTGAACTTTGGCACAAATCATCACTCCAAAAGAACATCATCAGGAATATAGTTACTTGAGTGGTTCATGATGATGATAGCCAAGGCCATATTGGTTTCAGCAGGTTGACCCTGTACTGGTGGGTTGTTGTAATGGGCGAAGACGCCTTAAAATGCAGAAGAATGGGTAACCATAGGTGATAAATAGTTGAGAAAAGCCTGGAGTGACAATAAGTAACACTAAGGTATAGGAAATTCAAGATAATTTATAAATGGGAGATTAAGAAAGTATCTTCTCTGCAAACAACTCACCGCCAAAAAGCTTGCGCTGAAACCCCCTTCAAATACTCATGACTTGCCCTACATAGCCACCCCACCTCATGCAGATGATTGCACCGCTTACTACCCCCACCCTCCGCAGAGCTTCACCGCTTTCTGATGCCCCGTCTACCAAATACATCTGTACTGAGGTATGGAGATGGGTCTGAGAATTGATTCTAGTACATAGAACATAAACGGTATTATTACACAGTGATTTACATATAATAATACTGTGCCGAAACCAAGTGAGAAAGGAATTCTACTTATATACGCGCGTTAATTGTAGAGCGTAATATAAAACCTCTTTATGGAACTGCTGCAATAATGTCTATTGTACTGCAGGGCAAGATTTACTAAGGCGTGATGTCTAACAGTGGTTTACTCCAAAGACCTTACAACATTTAACACGTAGGGCCTACTAAATTATACAGCAATACGTACGAGATCTTTCCTACTGACCAAGGTCCTGGCAAGTTGTGAAGGTGGAAAAAAAGTAAGTGAGGTTGAGTTAGCGGATTATGGCACGGCTACTGTAATGGAGGTGAACTTACTTGGTGTATTGAACATGTATTACCATGATTTAATGTTGGGTTATTGGACTGAGCTTAGTTTGGAGACTGTGGTTGAGTAACCGGACTGAGCATAGTTTGGTGAAGAGGCTGTCATTGAATTGAAGGAGTACTTTTGTAGAAGAGGTTGTGTTAATTGATTTTTGGTAGAAGACATTGCATTATTAGATTAAATGGTATGTGGAAGACATTGAGTTATTGGATTGAAGGGTGTGTTGGTGGAAGACATTGTGTAATTGGATTGAAGGGTATGTTGAGGGGATGACACTGAATTGGATTGTTTTGGTGGAAGAGGTTGAGTTAATGGATTAAATGGAGTTTTGGTAGAAGATATTGCATTATTGGATTAAAGGGTGTGTTGGTGGAAGATACAGAGTTATTGGAGTGAAGGGTATCTTGGTGGAAGACATTGTTATTGGATTAAAGGGAGTTATTGGAGTGAAGGGTATCTTGGTGGAAGACATTGTTATTGGATTAAAGGGTGTGTTGGTGGAAGAGGCTGAGTTATTGGATTAAAGGGTATGTTTGGAAGGCGTTAATTTATTGGATTGAGGATACACTGCATTATTGATCAATTACACGTTTCAGTAAGTATGTTTGAGCTATTGGATTGAGGACATTTTAAGGCGACGTTGAGTAATTGAATTAACGGTAGATGGGGTTACGGAACATACGCTGGAGCGAGGTTTATGGTGTGGACCAAGAATAGGTTGCAATGAGTGAAGTTGCATTACCATATAAACAAGCCATAGTGATTAAAGTTCAATTAATGGATACAAGATATATTGTGATAAAGCAGTCAAAAAAATGCGATTGTAATTTAGTATCACTCCCGAGATGGTACCCAACTTTCCTGTTCAAAGAGGAGCCAAGAGGTTAAAGTCTTCATGTCACATGATCCTGCTCATTTGCATGTGTAACGAGAGGTAGGACTACAAGGGTTCCGGGCCCTGATTACATACATATTTAAAGGGTTCCCAAAATTAACCTCCAGCCTGAAGATCCGCGCGCATTTCTGAAAGAGATTAACATAATGGTGCTATTAAGAAGCCTGGCTCTGCCCCGAAGCCCCTCTGCTATTCCAACAAGAGCACTGGCTGCCCTCAACATCTCCAGCCTGCCATGGAAAGAGGAGGAGGTGGAGACAACACTCAACCGATCATTGATTAAAACCTCACCTTAAGCAATGCCACGAAGAATATAAAATCCACTCCCCCCCCCCTCGAAACAAGAAGGACGCTGGGGGGGCTTTAATTGTACATCTGATATAATAAATTATTACTACAGACCATCAGACACCAAGACACGCATGCAGAAATGGTGCATAAATCTAAATTCAGAGTACGCGTTTGCTTATCTGCATGGAGTCACAAGTGTTGATCGTAAATGTATTTCCACATTGCTTTCACACAGAAGATATTATAGAGCTGAAAAATGTTGAATGTACGCCCTCCAAAACACCACTGCAAAAAAGAGACATTTATTGTAGGATAAGATCAGTGACTCGCTTCTCGCAGGAAATCACATTATTTTGGAGCTACAGTAAAATAAAACATCGATGCCGACATAAATGTATACATGTCTGCTCTGTCCATACTGCTTCCTATACAGTATGTCAAATGTGAGCAATCTTTGTCTATCCTACCATTAATCCACTACGATTCCCAGAATCCTTTTTATACAAGACGGCGTCTTGGTGACGCTTCTTTGCTAACTTTACTTCCTGATGCTGCAAAGTCTGTTCTGCCTCCAGACATCCAGTTCCCATTGCCCAGGAAAGAACAATGCGCAAGTTCAGACATTTATAATGGGATCTCAGCTTGGGAAGCCGGCCGTTGGGATAGAGGTCCTGCTGACCCAAGAGACCTCAGAGATATCTGGCTATCTAAGGAACCATACTTTGTTGACTGGCTAAAGCTCTTGGGTTGACGGGAGCGCTCACCAGTGAATTTTATGAGATGCAGTTGGGTACTTTCTATTTGGAAGTCAAGTTAACCTTGGAATGGAGAAGTTCAACGCTCCTCCATCTCTGCGTGCGGAAAATCGGTGGATTCCATTTATTGGGTTATTTGTTAAAGTTCCAAGTCATCTCTTCTTGAGTTCCACCTTGAATTTACCACTCAACTTCACCTTTCCAGCAACGAGGGGCCTAACAAATCAGCTACATTTTAATTAGACTCAACCCGGCCATGCTGCAATTAAATTAATTTGAGTTGTCGTTGAGCGTACAGTGCATTGGACTTTAGTAAACGTACAAGACAGACGTTTGTTATTGCAAACTCAACATGGCTACACTCGACCATAAATGAACAGAGGCAAATGAAAAACCGCAACTGCCACCGGGAGGTAGATAAAAGGGGTTCTGGTAATCAATGAATCAGACCCCTAATCTCTATTTCCAACGATACACTCTCACAAGCAAGATTCTATTGTTCTTTCCTTCCGGAATGTTTGGCCGCTTAAGTATTTGTGCTGTGGAACTTGTCGGACCTTATTAATAAATGTGAGATCATCAATGGTAGGACCTCATTTCGCAAACGTGTATTTGCATACAAAGTTACAGCGCGTCCGTGGCTACCGATTTAAGCACTTTGCTATTAACATCAGGTCACGGCAACCTAAGTGTTTGTGAGGCTCGGTGGATGGCAAGCCCCAGACTGCCCCGATATCACAATGCGTGCGAGAACCAGACTCATCGCCCCGTTGTGATATCCTTAAAAAAGCCCATAGATTCAAGGACTAAGTTTTTGAGGAGCCAGGGCCCCCTTTTGGGTTATTGTGAGAAAAACAATGAACCAGCTACCCCTCCGGACCAAGAAAATCGTTAGAATCGAATACGTTTCTCAAAGACTGGCTGGTCCCTGCGCTCTCTCATACATTCACTCCTTCAGACAAGTGAGAGGACCAAGACATATAAATAGGAGTGAGTGTTATCTCACCCTGCAGGAGAGGACAGGGTGTGAGATACAGGGAGAGGAGAGAAGAGAGGAGGGAGGACTTGAAGAAAAATAGATATATAGACAGGGTGGAATGACTGGAGGGAAAGCGTTGGGAGAAGCGAGAGATGGATAATTACAGAGAGCGAGACAATATTAAAGAAGAACAAGAGGAGGAGCGTCTAAGGCCAAACGGAACAATGTGAAGAGCGTACAAGCCGAGAGAGACAAGGATTCAGGAGAAGGGAGATTGGGGGACGCAAGGTTAGAGGTGCTCTGCATTTGTCCTGAATGAATCGGATTGACACTTCCCTCTCGGTACTGGGGTCACCTCCAACCCGACCTCCCATCATAGGGTCACACCACCAGAATTCCCTGTTCTGCATGTTTCCATGGCTACAGTAGACATTAATTTGCGAACATTCCATCAGGGTTTTTGTAAAGCCTTTGAGACTATTATAACTCA
Source organism: Spea hammondii (assembly GCA_029215755.1). Lineage (NCBI taxonomy): Eukaryota > Metazoa > Chordata > Amphibia > Anura > Pelobatidae > Spea > Spea hammondii. The sequence continues at coordinate 33,337,633 of JARDYJ010000010.1, forward strand.
AAAAAAGGCGAGAAGGGGGGATGCTGATTATAATTTGGTTCGAGGCGCAGTTTGTGGAATCTTAAACAATGAAGGAGTTAAGAAACAAGACCTTTTGAACGGTTCTTCAGTTTAATATAAGGCTCTGATATTGGCGGGGGATGCTGATCCTCCCTACACACAGTTTTGGGCCCTTGTTGCAGCTGACGGGATAGTCTGTACATCGTGGATGTGTTGTGGTCTATGTAAAAGCGATCTCAATTATTGCTAATGGTGGGTTGGCCATTTAGTACCTGGGGTCAGGTCAGAAGTCATCAGATGACCTCTTTTTTGGCCCGTACCTACCACCAACAGCCACAAAACTGCGCTTGCTGAAACTCGGCCTGATTGATAGAGGCCTCCTTAGAAAAGAGCAGCAGGCATGTGTTTGTCTGGGAGTATCGCATACACAGAGAACCGAGCCATCTGTTTGCGAGCTAGAGAGAAAAGGGAAAGGAGAGAAGGAAAGGGGTGTAGAAGTGATTCCAGGGGGTCTTGTTGGAGCCTGGCCCCTACACCTAGGACCCCCGGAGAGCCCTGCTCCTTGTTTTGCTCTAGTGAGGAGCAGGGAGAGCTCTTTTTTCATGACCCCCTAGTCATGGAGATCAGCCTTACTGCTCCAACTGTGTTGGTTATGGAACAGAAGAGACTTACATTCTGGCCAGGGGATCAGCGCTGGGCAATCCGCAGCCTACGACGGGTAATTGCAATGGCGTCGAGTAGATCTTCAGAGCAAAAGTGGGTAAAGGAAGAGAGATCGGTGAAGAGAAAAGTATTTGGGAGAATCCAGAATGAAACATAAGAAAAATGGATGATGATAAAATTAGACAATGAAATAGACAGATATATGAACCAAACGGGAACATGATAAAATTATCTGATTGCAGGTCATTACAGAAACATTTATAAATCACAAGAAAGGAGCACCATTACAGGGGAGTGCAGTGCGAAAAACGATCATAAATCCCAGCGCTGTATACAGTAATATAACCCCCAGCGCTGTATACAATAATATAACCCCCAGCGCTGTATACAGTAATATAACCCCCAGCGCTGTATACAGTAATATAACCCCCAGCGCTGTATACAGTAATATAACCCCCCAGAGCTGTATACAGTAATATAACCCCCCAGAGCTGTATACAGTAATATAACCCCCAGCGCTGTATACAGTAATATAACCCCCCCAGCGCTGTATACAGTAATATAACCCCCCCAGCGCTGTATACAGTAATATAACCCCCCCAGCGCTGTATACAGTAATATAACCCCCAGCGCTGTATACAGTAATATAACCCCCCCAGCGCTGTATACAGTAATAACCCCCCCGCGCTGTATACAGTAATAACCCCCCCAGCGCTGTATACAGTAATAAAACCCCCCCAGCGCTGTATACAGTTATATAACCCCCCAGCGCTGTATACAGTTATATAACCCCCCAGCGCTGTATACAGTAATATAACCCCCCAGCGCTGTATACAGTAATATAACCCCCAGCGCTGTATACAGTAATATAACCCCCCAGCGCTGTATACAGTAATATAACCCCCAGCACTGTATACAGTAATATAACCCCCCAGCGCTGTATACAGTAATAACCCCCCAGTGCTGTATACAGTAATAACCCCCCAGCGCTGTATACAGTAATATAACCCCCCAGCACTGTATACAGTAATAACCCCCATGGCTGTATACAGTAATATAACCCCAGCGCTGTATACAGTAATATAACCCCAGCGCTGTATACAGTAATAACCCCCAGCGCTGTATACAGTAATATAACCCCCCAGTGCTGTATACAGTAATAACCCCCCAGCGCTGTATACAGTTATCTAATTTTGTTCTAATAAACTCCTTTTATCTGCAGACGTGGAGGCCGCCATTGCTGACTTTCCCGGCTCAAACACCACACTGAACTGATGCTTTATGGCAATGCTAATGAAGTCCATTCCTCCATAGACTTTATCAGTCAGGTTGTCTGGCCGAGTGGTTAAGACTGAGTCATTCTATTGTTTCCTGCAGACAGTATGGGAGTCATGGTGTTTGTCTAGTGGATTGGGGCTCATCATACAAATGGCTGATATGCAACTGCCTGAAAACATTATATTATGGGGCAAAAAACTAAAACTGCTCTAAAACGAGAACAACCGATATTTTTAAAAGCTTGTTTTTAATCAGAGATGTTTACTTACTGAAACAGGTTTAATCAGAGTTGTAGGAATGGAAAGGGTTGAAGATAAATAGGAAACCGCTAACGTTTAGCTCTCGGTATTAAAAATGTTGATGCCACAGGAAAGGTTATTTGGCAAACAACTCTGCTAATGATGCACAAAACGCACGCGGGGCGGCGTCAGCATCTGTATCTATATATGAAAGAATGAATCTCATTCACATTCACTACGGATACAACATTGGGAGAGGACACCCGCAGGTAAGCTAGCCAGAGATTGTAAGCTTCAGGGCCAAAACATATGGATTTAGATCAGCTTTGTAGCCCAAGTGACACCTACCCCAGAGTGTATATAACAACAAACGTCACGGCCCCCAAGCGACCGTCCTTGCTGTTTGATGGGAGACATCCCATGTACTAAACGCTCCTAGTCTTTACAGAAAGAGCCAGCGCGTCGAGGTGCTCCTGGCTACCCGATGTTCAAAGAACGTCTCTGCCATATAATGATCGCCCTTGATGTTTGAAGAATGTCTTTGCCTCCTAACGACAACCCTTATTGTATAAAGAGCGCGATAATTATCCTTTGTCTGCAGTGTTTCAACATCCAGGCTGCCCTAGCTATCTAAAGAGGGTCATTCCATCTGACTGCTGCCCCCGCTGTCTAAAGACAAGTACATCATTAAATCTACTCGTAGGGGGACAGTCCCCGTCACTATCGCCCTCCTGTCAGACTGTCACGGCCTTTTGTAACGTCTTCCCCTTATTCCTGAATTGTTAACATGACCTAACCAATGCCCCTGCTGTATGTATCTGTGCATCCAATGTTTGCCCCTGCCACCAAATTTATAACTACTACCCAACTGCCCCTAATCCTGCCTTTAGGACCATCAGATGCTTGGTGTTTTTATGGTTGTACGTTCTCCATTGGTTGACAAAGCTGCCAAATCACAAACAATGTCTTGGACACCCGTGATTATGCCCCTGTAAGAGCGACACTCAACACTGAGTATGCGTCAGTGATAGACACCCTCGCTGTTTAATGAGTGTCACGACCGAATGATGTCTCTGGTGCGATCTCTGCCATCTTCTGATGGGTATCGCTCCCGTCTGGTGAGTGACATCACTGTCTGATAACTTAATAAGTAAAACCAAATGTGATTAAACCGTGTTGACATTTCCAATTAGGCAGATATGGCCCTACAGATAAGGCAGCTTCGTCAAAAACCGAAACCAGGGGATTAGCGTTAGGACCTGAATGATAAACGACCACCATCACAGGCAGGCACGAGTTCAGAAACTATGGAACCAAACGCCGCGGAAGGTCTTGCTCAAACACAGTTTAGACAATGTGAGGTCATTGATACACAAGACCTATATAAGCGGCCATCTACCTGGGGATGATCTTGAAGATTGGAAAGTCTCATGATATTTAGAACCATAGGGGTCCGGCTGTAACACCCGGTGCCTGCAATGCAGATGTAGGGACATGGGAGTATAGAACGAGAGGAGCCCGGTGGGGTGTAGATGGTGAGCACGTAAAGAAATGGCCTGCTGGGTATGGAATATGGTCGACCTGGGGATGCTTATGGAACATGAATGGCGGAGGTGGGTAAAGAATGCGAGGAACCTGGTGATGTGTGGAAGATAAGTATGTAGCACAAGAACCTGAAGGATGCTTATGAAATATAAGAGCTGAGGGAGAGTGGAACATTCAGAGAAGGAGGAAAAATTCTCAACTCAAGTGTCCTTCCTCTCCTCTATCTATCTGATCAAGAACAGGGAAGCGATATGCAGAATGAGCAGCTGGTCAGGAGAGGGATGGGGAGGAATGCTGGAGATTTATTTTATTTGGAAATGGGTGCAAAAATACAAGCCCAAAAACAGTGGCGTAAATGGATTAGAAAGTACGTGTCTTAAGACAAACACAAAGCATAACCGGTTTTCCGCTGATTGAAGGTCTGATTTAATGCCTTCGCACAATCGACTGGTTTCGGTAACGAGTGACAATTCCTCGTAACGGGCGCCATGGCTTTCCTGCATAGCACCAACACCTGATAAATACGACTTCTGTGCAACTCGCAGCCTTCGCACCACAGCTCATCCATGCTAAAAGGTGACACTTTAAATGATTGAGGTGGTTTTGTGCCGAGTGGCGGTGGCCTGGCGTTAGGAGGTGAAGGGTCAGGACACGCGGGGGGGGGGGGGGTCTGCCGCAGTGAGTTATAGAACAATCTCTAATTGAGTCCCTGCCGGGAGCCTCCGGATTCTCTGTCTGCCTCTAAACACTCAGGGACTATTGATTAAAACCTCAAAGAAGCCGTACTGCTGTCTGTTATTGTGCTTTGTAGCTCTTCATCTCCCTCTCTGTCCGTCGCTTTATTCCAAGTCAATGACTGCTCTCTGCCCATTATTTTCTGCTTTCTCTCCTTTCTCCATTTCACTCTCCCTCTATCATCCTTCCTCTTCATGTCCCCCACCCCCATCTCTCACTCCTTATTCACTCCCTCATTCCCTGTATCCATTCTCGCTGCAATTTACATTTATTCACTCCTTATGTCCTCTTTTTTGCTCTCATCCATCTAAATTCTCTGTTTCTCCTACATCTTCTCTCATCTCCTAATTCCCTCACCCTAAAATAACCCATGTTCCCATTCCTTAACACTTGCCCTATCCCTCTTATCCCCCAAATCTCTTGCCCCATCTCACAATGCATTTTTACCCCCTCCCATATTCCTTAATCCATTCTGCCCCCCCTCCTCATTTTACCCTCTCTGACCTTTTCCCTCAATCCCTAATCCTCTCTGCCACCCCTTTAATCCCATAAATCTCTGCCCCTTAATCTCAGTCCTCCTCCTTCATCCCTAAATCTTTTCTACCCCTCACTCTTATGTGCCCCACTCTTCTATTTTATTCTTCCAATCATCAGTCCATCTTCAGGTCTCCAACCCTTGCCATTTTCCCTGCTCTCCTTGTCATTGTCTCCATACCTACTCCCTTCTCTCGTTCAATGCTCTCTCTCCATCCCCCCATCTCTATTCACTTCCATCTCCCTCTTCTGTCCACCTCCTTCCATCCCTCCCTCTCCTATCTTTCTCTCCTTCCTAGCTTGCTCCTCGCTCTTCTCTCCAAGGTTGCTGTCTTTACTCTCTCTCTCTCTCTCTCTCTCTCTCCTGTCCTTTTTGTCCCTGGCTGATAAAAGTTGATGACTTCACATTTTGCCAATCTCTTCACTCGGTGGTTGTGACAGTGGCCGCTCTTGGTACACAATGAACCCCTCTGCTCCTGGAGAAAGCCAGCGCTATTCCATCGAGCACACATTCACGCTACTCAGCAACTTCCTTCAAGGCTCAAAAACGGTTAAGGAGCTGGCATTGAAACCAGCCGGTATTAGGACAGAATTTCCTCCCCGGAGACTTTCTGCTCCATCTCATCTCAAAAAACACATTTCACTATTACATTAACATGATAGTGTGTACATAATACCGCGTCTGTATTTTCTGCACCTATCCCAGGAGATGTCCGGATCTCCCCTCCGCCAGCCCCGGCATGTCGCCGTTCACCCGCGCTCGCAGCGCCACAGAGGTGGAATTAATTTGCCGCGGAATTGAATCAAGCAAAAGCTGATGTTTTGCAATTAGCAATTAATCAAAATTTCGTCAAAACGCAGCAAAATAATCTATGAAAAACTTTTTTTTTTTTCTTTCCTGGAGAAAACCAACAGGCGAAATGACATCGCTTCCAACACACAAATGATAACACAATTTAAAGGTGCAGTTCCGCTTGAACAACAACACAAAAAAAGAAACCACAGCACATCCATCATTTTATTCTTTACTCTAAAGGTTGACTCCATGAAAACGCGCAACGCTTTAAGAAGCTTTTCCTGTTTCTATGGCAACAACCTATCAGTGCCTGCTCTTGTGTAACATGACAATTAAGTGTTCCCAGCAAAATTATGAACGAGGGAACATTTTATGGGATTAAAGAATTACTTCTTGGAAGGGTTTGGGCAGATACTGTTCATGACATCATAGCCAAAGAAAGAAAGGTGAATTGGAGAGAGAACAGACGGCATGTGGGGGGGTCACGTAGTCCGAGGGGGTTTAAAACTGAAGAGAAGGGGGGTTTAATTCAGGGGCAAAAGTAAGACTGGGAATAAAACGCGGGGCGCTGTGAGATCAGAAGAGGGTAGGAACACGGAACAGTTTTTACTAATTCGAAGGAATGTAGACATCCGATGAGTATTTTTCGGATGAGAAATAACAATGATTGATTAACGATCACTGTGAGATAGTATCAAAGACGGATAATTACCGGCAGGGAAAGATACAATAAGGGAAAAGAAAAGAGGGAAAGAGAGTACGTCATCAAAGGAAGCCCACCCAGTGCCGCGGGACGATAACACTCGCCATTCTCAAGAACCCCCAAAGACAGGGAGCTATTTCTACCTTGCTGGGCTGTTGTTACAGGGGGCGCATGGTGGGGGGCGCGTTAGGCCGATGGAGTGAAACACATCGGTACACAGTATAGAGAAAACCCAAGGAACAAAAGAAAAAATGATAATAATGGTACAGAGTAATGAAACCTGGTCTCCCCCAAATATGGTATCTGCTTTCATCATCAATCTGATGTCATAGAATGACATAGCAGTGCCTGCTCCTGAAATGGGAATAAATAACACAATAATAGTAATAATAATAATACATAATAATAATACATAATAATAGTAATAATAATAATAAATAATAATACTAATGCAACCTCATAGTCAAGAATTAATATACTATTATATAATAATATATTAGCCAAACATGGCACTGAGCTTTACGCCGGGCCCTACTGGGCAAGTGCAACCATTTATATGCCTTCTGGGGCCATCTCAATCAGCCTGGGGCCCCTAGGCATTCATTTTCATTGTGGATGACCAGCCTATGCTGAACCCAACCACTCATACAACTAAAACCATGATATCAGCAGCTAAGGAAGCTAATTCTGTTCCAAGTACCCCATGTAAGGGTCACCCCCTCTTACAGAATGAACCCACCTTAGCAACAAAAACAAAACGGAAAAAGTTAACCAAACTTCAGGGAGCTTTCTTTCTTTCTCTCTCTCTCCCCCCCCCTCCGGGGAGGAAGGGGTTAAGTCGAAGGATCCCTGCGGATTTTATAACAAGTACCGCAGGAAGTGACATTAGTCACCGTCCGCCATCAGCGTGTGACAGAGGAGGGCAGGAGTGCATGATAATTACACAGCAAAGGGAGTTTTAGACAGAAATTGCACCCGGTGAACACGGCGGCCCGGCGTTCAAGGCTTTGATGATATAGAATTTAGTAAACAGAATCAGAAGCACCGAGATTTCAAGGGCTTTACTTTGTCAAAAGGTGAATTTTAATGGAAAAATGCTGGTTATCAAAGAATAAACGTCCTGGTGTTTGAGAGCTGCCGGCGCTGGAAGAAAATCCTAGGGGTCTAATAACGTTACAGACGTGTTTTATGTCCACACACAGATATATAAAACGTACTTAAGGACCCCCAAGACATTTTATCGAGGGGCCAACGCTCAATATCCGCACGTGGCGGAAATCTCTACTTCGTTATGACCTCATAAGCGCGATGAGACACTTTTTTGCCACAAAGTTAGGTAATCGATATGAGTGAAAGTCATAAGTTACAGAACCTGCAGTCTAAGAGCGAGGGTCTACCGGAGGGTCGACATCTAGTGACGTATTTTCCAGCCGTCTCTCTGCTGATCATCCTGGATATGATGTCATATCCCGGCGCTCCATGCACAGCGCGCTATAGTGCAACCTTACGGAGGCTGACCCGACTCAACACAACCTTCCATGGTGTAAATGGACCATTTGGGGTCAATGGAGATCTCCCTTGTAACGGCGGAACAGGGGAGGGGCAGATGGCTCAAGAGTGCGATCTGCCCCCTAGTTTTGAAGCAAAGGAACTGCTGCCGCCCCTGGACCTGCATCCAGACTACATCGCTGGTTATCTACAGACAGATCTACAGCTGCCACCAAAGCCAAAAATGTAGAGTATCAACAAGTTCACGGGGTTTATTTTGGAATTGTATCTTATTAAAAAGGTGCAACATTTTCTAAATGACTTCACAGTTCCGGAATTATCTCCCCTTCCTGGTGTTATCTGTGTTTTATGCAGAAAAGTTGTTTTTTTGTACACATTTCCAAAAAAAGCCATTTAGATGTCTTTATACGTATTATCAAGCGCAGATACAAAAATTAGACTTTGGGGGCTCGTATTTACTGCTAGGAATGACATTTCTCACCCTACGGCAGTTTGATCTTCAATAAGCATACGTTTGGGATCTGCTGGGTTAAGAGAGGAAGGGGGGAAAAAACAAGATGGAGAGGGACTTGTATTAAATGCCTGTCACTCTGTGAGATCTCTGTTTTTAGCCCGAGGCCACCGGGTCTGGTCTAGAAGAATAAACCTTTTTTCCTACAAGCACATCGTGTTAAAGCTCAAGGGAGAAATATTTGTTACAAGAACGTCTCTCGCCTGCCTTCTCCAATAAGGAGCAAAAAAAGGGCAGAATCTGCCCCGCAGGAGGGTCCCCAAGCTTTGCTTAATGTACATACAGTGTCGGCAACGAGCCTGCCAGAATCTCACTCATATTTCTATAAATCATAAAGAAGAACGACTTATCTGAACAGATACATCCTGACAACTCCATGGTGCCACCAACTATCTCCTTAAGTCCACCCTGACTATCCCAACTCTAGATGGTATGGCTCTAGAAAGATTGGGGGGGGGGCAGGAATATTGGTATCAAAAGGACATGTTATTCCTCACCTCCCCTTTTACTCCATCTTTCATCCATCTCATTTTCTCTTCCATTTCACCATTGGTTTATGACCACTTTAAATGCCCTTCCAGTGCCTCTGCCCAAGGACAAACACCAGAGGTCTTCTCTCATGGAAGTTCTATTATTATGCAACAACAGGGCTACTATCATGGCGGGTAAAGGGCCCAGGCAAGCAGGGGGTATATTCTTTGGCCCCCGCATTGACCCTCCATCCCGCTACACAGGACTGGGGTCATTGTGGCTGGCTACCTGTGTCTGGGCCCTTGTGGGCTCTGGGGTTCAGATGACCCCTTTCCAGGGATTGAGTCCCAGTGACAATTTTCCAGACATTGGGGCTCTCTGGGCTCCTTGGGTGGCCAGTCTTTAGTTCTGTACTGGGCCCCAAGATTTCTAATGGTGGCCCAGTGCTACAGGACGAGGTGGGGATTCATATGGAAAGATATGGACAATGTGGTGGGATTTATGGACACAAACACTCGCCTACTGCCTGCTGATCAGAAATTCGGGAAACATTTATTTACTCCCATTTTTGTTGAGAATATGTTAGATTCAATCTTTTTATCGGGAATTTCAATGCACAAAAGGTTAAGAAAACGCATATCAGATAACGGAAAAATCGAATGTACAGAAATAAAAAAAAGCTAGCAAAAGACAGATGAAACGGGACTAACGAGATCTTAAATTTGCCGTGGACACTTATAGCGTTCGAGCACAAGGAGAACAATAATAATAACGCAGCGAAACCAACTTGTTGTAGAAATAATACAGTCTGCAAATTGAGGGGTTGATACAAACAGGTGTTGATTCAGATTACAGTAAATTGATACATTAAGTATGTGAGAGATACAACGGGGGCGGATTTCCGAGCCTTTTAAAAGGTCGCCAATACGTAACTGCAGCATCGACTTGATATCTACAAAACCTTCTAGGCATTCCAAAAACTGCTAAAAAAAATGCCTTATTTCATTGTAACTTTTTTTTTTTAAACATACAATATTATGATTTTCATGAGCTTTATGATCTCATCACACTAGGACAGTTGGATCCCTAGGACAGCTGGGTTGGATCTGAGAATGTCTGACAAGCGAATGTCTACAGTGGGTCTTAGTCGGCCTTCGGTCTGTCAAAGACGGCACCTCCAAAGCAAGAAAAAAGTTCAGGTAGTTCCCAGACACACCAGTAGCTCACAGTCTAAATAAAATCATTATGGAAGGACTTTAAATTCTTTGGGACCATAGATGATCCATTAAGAGGAAGTCTACACAAAGTATTTAATATTATTATTTCCTACCAACCATCTTGTTCGTATCATAAACTCTATTACCAAATGGGGAAAACCCTTAAGACACAGTTACAGTTTAAGATGTTTCTTGAAATGTTACAAGGTCAAGGTAAATTTAGCCTTGTGTTGCTTTGGAGGAGATCAATCAAATCGCGCATCTTGTGTTCTGCTTCTCAAAGCCGGTGGGGGATCAAAGTTCGGTCATCGAGAGGACCATCGCTCCTCCACCATGGGCCTTTTTAGTACAGGAACATCAATTATTCTGCAAGCTTGGAGTTAAAATTCACATCGAAGGAAACTCTGAAGACGAACGTCCATTGATGACTACACCAGGCTATTTCTGTAGCACCGTCTCCAGTAGATAATGCAGAATGTATTGTGTTACCTGGGGACACTTGTGATCCCAGTGGGATGTGTGCTTATCCAGCAAGGACTGTGTGTACCGCATGTTACATTATTTCTAACAGCTCTCTGTAATGTCAATTAGAAGCTCTTCTATTCTTCACTGTGTACACAGATGAAAGTACCTCTCTCCTAACCCTCTTACCCCAGAGATTAAAGCAGGAGGCTCTTCCTGGAGATTAACCTCATCGCTGCTACGGGGAACGCTAAAATTCAGAGCTCTCTCATGTGTCCCAATCTCCCGATATTACAAACGGCCAAAGAGAGACTTATTACGGGAGTGACTGGAGGGTGAGGCTTTATGAGACTTTTTAATGTTACTTTGTGACCTATTTGTAGCTATTTATACAACCAAGACATTTAGAAGAAGAAGAAGAATATATTTTATTTACATACTTTAATTTATGAATTCATTATAGACTTGTAGAACCCTGCGATACCCTCATACCCAGCAAACATTCTGAGCTCATAGAAAAGAGGGGGCACCAGGGGAGAAAAGAGGGGGCACCAGGGGAGGAAAAATGGTCATCAGGGATTTGGGTCTTAGAGAAGCGCCGTCCTTCTTTAGAAGGCTACATACCAACAGGGCGACTGGTAACCACTTTTATTTGTACGTAGTGATCCGATCTACAAGAATGGCTGACCTTTTGAGTTAGATAGGATAACAGAAGCTAGATATATACCCAAATATAAGAGGGGGGAGAATTATTGTGACTCAAACCTTCTGCCGGACGCCGCATATTAAACAAAAAGGAATATTACATATTTTGCCGCTGCTGTCAAGCAGTCGTCATGACATAATTAGTAGGCGGCATCGTCGGTTCGGTCTCATTAGCACGTAGCGAGAAATGGTTTTTACACAACCCACCGAAAATAAAGGGCTTTTAGCAAAGTGCTATTTCACATTAAATCGAACTTCACGATGTATTTTCCTCCTCGGCTGCCTTCAGCGCTTTTCTACTGAGATCATTTACTATTTTCAGCAGGAAGTAGGAAAATATTTCAGTATCCGCAGATCTGGCAGATTATGACCAGGGTCGTAACTTTTTGGTGGGTTGCGTGATAAATAATTCGGGGCCTTTCACCTTTAACTGTCTGTTATGCATGGGTTTGGGGGGGGGGGTCTAATGGGCCGGTACCCATGTTGGTCTGGTAAAAATGGTTTGCTTTTGTCAACGTGCTGGGTTATGACATCATAGGTCAGCACATTGAGAGAACACAAAGCAATTTAGTATGGTTATCTAAGTGTCTTCCAACAAAAACTTTGACCGGTCACCGTAGATACTCCAACTCCTAACCTCCGTTGGGATAAAGGATCTTAAACCTCCGTCTGCCTTCCATATTACTCCACCTCTTATACGGGGAATCCCGGCTTGGAGGGTTTAGCTCCAGACGGAGTCAGAGGATTAAATCCTCCGCTAATACCCTCCTCCGTGTCTAATTCCCCTCTGCCATCAAAGATATCGCTGGCCGGCTTCGTCTACGCACCAGGAACGCTATTGTTTCTTGAAATAGGTTCCGGAATTCTTCTTCCCCACTTCTCTGAAAATTAGCGCCGCTCCTTGACGGCCTTGGGCGTAATTAGGTAGAACATTTTAAAGCGACGTGTTTGAATCTCCGGACTATCTACGTGTAGCGTGTCCCGTGTTCTGCACGCTATCAGGCAGCAGAAAGCCGTGTAGGTAGGCGCCTGTCCGGGTCTCGCACTCTCTTGGCGCATTCTGTTCATGTCGCCATCTACTCAAAAAGCCTTATCTTTATTTTCCATGAATTCCCTCCACCACTACAGGCTTCTCTCTCCTCCGACTCCTTATTTTTGCAGCAGCACAGCCATCTCTATCCGACCCTCCTATTTCACGTCCATTCCATTTCAGTCTTTTATAATCTAATTTTCTCACAGAGGGAGCTTTCATCTTGCCGTCTGATTTCTGATCATCACTCTCCTTCTCTCTGTATCAAAGCTTTAATCTCTCCTTCCATTCCACACTCCTCACCCCCTCTCGCGGTCCTTCTCCTCCCTCCCTCTCGGCATGGTACACCTGTTGCTTAGAATCATTATTATTGCAGTTGCCGGTTAAGCTAGACTTCCCGATGTACTACGGGCCCTTCTGGAGCGAGAAGTGTCATGACTCCAATGTGCCTGCGCACCCCAGGTGCCACCACGATAGGAGGGGGACTAGTAGACATCAGAGCGGCTCGAGATTAACACTTCACTGCCATAACACTAGGAGATCACGTAGAAGGACATTTTTAAATGGATGCTTTTAGGAGCTACGTAGGAGAAGTTCTGGGGATGGATGAATAGAAAAATAAGTCAAATTCTCTTCCTTTTCGTCAGAGTCCATAGCATCATCTAGACAAGAAGGACAATGAGTCTTGTGTTCATAGAGACCCAATAAGCCAGAAGACCACCAAGCAGAGCATCCTATGATATCGTCATCCACCACGCAAGTGATTGAGGACACATGGAGTCAAGAAGCATCAAAACCCCAACATCTTTAGAGCATGGACCCCCTGCCCACTAGTTAACTGTTTGTTTATAATAAAGAATTGTATCCAGATAAGATTCCACCGGTCAGTAACCTTCTCTCTCAATTTAAGTTTCCTACCCCGGAGAACTTTTGCATTGTGCATACAAGGGGGGCTTTAAACTCTGCACATGTGTCTCACGTGCCTCCAAGTGCCCCGTATTCAAGTAAAAATATCGAGCAACTGGGAGAAGTTATTAAGATTGAGGTCACTGGAAGAGTATGATGTCTCACACACACACACACTATATATATAATAATAAATTAGATAGATAGGGGTTTGCAGGGGTTTGTGAGGGGGTCATATAAGCATTGTATATTGTGATACTTTCATTTATGATGGAAAAATTTAATTATATTCCACAATTGGACAGAATCACAAATTGCGTAAAAGGTGGAATCCCAACAAACATTACAGGGTGTTAAATGGTTAATTAACTGATGCCGTTGACCTGGGTCGCAGGTACTAATAAGTCGCGTGGAGCCGTTAACTAAAGCCTGCTTGATGTCTCACTACGGCTTCTTTTGAACACCGACTCGGTATTAGCCTGGGTCCGACCATCAAACCCTTCGAATGCCCCCCTGGAGTCATATTCGAGGCAGTCGACGGAAGACAGAATGGGAGATTTCCACCCCCCCCCCGGACGCTTTAATGCAGTCTGTTTGATACGTATTGTACCCAGCGTGTCACCTTTACCCCCGCGCCGGGTATAATCTCACATCAAACCTGGCCCGTCGGGTCTAAAGCAAGTCGTCTGATGAAGACGGGTCGGCCGCACTGTACATGTACTGAAAAGGGGGGGGTTCATGGGGGGGGAGCTCATTACTTTTAATTATGATTGGATTACTGCAGGGGGTAGACGGGATGTACAACTCCCATCATGCTGCTTGTGGCGCGCCGCATGATAAGCGATACATGCGTATTTCATAAAAAGGGAGTTTTAACCGTTAAAGCGCTGGGCCGCTTGTCAGCTTTTAAGAACACCGTAGGCATATTCCTCTGCTGGTCTCAGAGTCATGGGAGTGTTTAACTCTTGGGTACTCAGTGGAGTATGCGGTGTAGAGCACAGAGTACTACGCAGGCGCTGACAGTATTACCGCGCTCTGTATTAGGGATACATAATATTCTTGTTGCTTTGCGGATTCCAAGCGGATCGTAGAACCCTAACAATGTGCTCTGTGCTCTGCATCGCTGCAAGGACATGCTGCGAATGCTAATCAAGTGTCATTGCCCAAGGTCACATGGAGTTGGAAGGAGGAAATCTGGAGAAGACGAGGCCGCGGCTCAGGTAGAGCTCCCTCGAAAACGCGCAACTCCCTAACCATCGGGCGCCAGGCACCCGGTCCATGGCGCTGCCCCCTGCCGGCACGGAGACGGTTAATTGGGGGGACATCTGGGCCTGACACAGACCCCTCCACCCACCCTACGCTGCCACTCGCTGCTGTCACCAAAACTGCAGCTGCATCCTATTACCATGGCAACCACCACCCCCCTCCGGCGTTGCTAGGAGACGGCAGCATCCGCCATCCCTCAAAAGCTGCAGGCAGGAGGGGGTGGCTGTTAACCTGTAAACTGCTGAGTCGGTGTGAATTGCCTTATATATGCGTATATGTCAGAGACATGTTTGATATTTATATATTATCGTAATTTTTCTCTGAATATTTACATGGGCCGAGTACCGAGTTACAATTTTATATCTAAATAGGTTTTTTTAATTGTATTTATGAAAGATTAAAGTTATTTTACCTTAAAACCGGCATGCTCCCTGTATCATAATGCATCTAGACAACCGTAGTGAAATTTTAATTCATACTTCAAAAAAGGAGCCCGATGTGGCGTGCCTGACAGAAACGCAGGAAGATAAACCTTTGAAACAAGAAGCCATGAGACGCACGCACAAAAGGGTTCAGATGTCATCTGACCTCCACACCACCATTTTCTCTAGAGGTCTAATGTTGTAGAGTCCGTCTCTTATGCCTTGATCAGTCTACTGTAATAGTGAATACATGTTCCAGGGTATGACATCATACTACAGCCTCCCCCCAATCACCATAAAAACGAGAGGAGGTGCGGATATACGAGGATCCTCAAGCCCTCTCAGTATTTCTCAAGTGTGGAGCCACCTCCATTCTACACTTATACCATCACCAGTCTGCTGCAATAGTGAATGAAGGTTTCAGGGTATGACATCATACCCCAGCCACTCCCCCTGTCACTGTGAAAATGAGAGAGGGTAAGGATGGACGAGGATCCTCCTCCCCTCTCTGTAATTGCCAAGTACTGCGCCATCTCCATTCTAGACTTATGCCTTCATCAGTCTACTGCAATAGTGAATACAAGCTCCGGGGTATGACATCATACTCCAGCCTCCCCCAACCACCATGATAATAAGAGGAGATGTGAATGTACGGCGATCTCAATACTAGACTCCAAGGGTGTCTGTCAGGTATTGTTTTGCGGTTCCCATATGTTTGATCACTGCGGTTTACATATTCATTGTATGCGTGCGCGTGCCAGATTTCCATATGTCTCGTGCGATTATGTATATTTAAATGCTGACTTCATAAATGCACAGTTATGTTTATCTAAACGTCTCCAGACATGTGTGCATTAAACACGGTATTAACGGCAGTTTATCCCAAGTGCGTCTCCAGCTATCGATCCAACACAAGTATCGCATGCTTGTAGAAGGGATTTCCTGTCCTTCACACGCGCCGTTATCTCGCGCTCTCCTTGGTGAAAAGGCTTCTGTGGGCCGCATTACAATGCGCCGTGGAGTCCGTGATCTAGATTATTCCGGTATACTTTAGATGGTGATGTCTAAAGGTAAACGAGAATTCTGGGGTGGGGGGAAAAAAAAAACGTAAGGCTGGTCCTGGATTTCGGACAGCCTCGAAGGAATAGCCTGAAAAATCCTAGTCTGGCATTAAGGTGCCAGTTAACGACTTTGAAACGTTTTCACTGTTGACGTCATACCCAACCTAGTATGGTCAAGGGCCACTTGTAGCTACGTTTAATTAGAATTTACGAAGTTGGCTTTTTCTTAGTACATAGGGATACAATCCAACCACTAGAGTCATGGGCAAGGTGGTCGGGATGTCCTAGGTAGAGCTGAGACACGGCTAATTGTTACTTTGGGAACGACCGATAAAAGACCCAACTCAAGATCTTCCAAGCAATGCTGGATAACATAAGTAAACCATGAGTTAATATTAAGCATGGCGGTTTAGCATTATACATAAAACTGGATTTGGGCAATTTGGGTTGAAATCTTGAGGTCTATCACCTGCTATCCTTGAGTCATCTTCTTCACATCTGACCAAGATCAAGTCCTACTCTCCCTTGGGGTTAGATAAGACCAGGTCTGGACTGGCCATTCAGCTGGATATGCCCAATCACACAATACACAAGCATAAAAAATGGCGGCCGCTGGCCTTAAAGTACCAGGGTTCCCCCCCCCCGACACTGGATAGGACCCATAAGGTATAATTATCTTCAATATTCTACACAGTTCACACGCATTCAACCCGCGCCCTGATATAAAAGCAGGTTATGATCACAAATGACATCGAAATCTAGAGTTAGTTAATATCCGCACCTCGTCCAAATATTAATTAATCTTTTGCAGCCTCGGATAATATTGCGTGTCAGAAAGAGAGAATTACTGTCAGACAAGATATCGCGGCATGCACAATCTACCACGCTGGCCTTGTAATTCCGTTCTGTTCTACGGGGCTGTGAAATGAGTTGGCGCTTAAAAACATATACGAGTGAATATACATCGATAAAGGTTCTCCGCTTTAAAGTGCCTCTGATATATGGCTAAGGGCATCCTGCCGATAGGGGCAAAATGGTCAAACTGTGACGAATTGGCTTGTAAGAAAAGGAAAAAAAAAAAAAAAAAAGAAAAGGGCAAAAGTGTCAGGACCCCAATTACTGGTTTCTGAAGTGTGCAAAGCTCCCAGTCCTCATCAACACTTGGGTTCCTGACCGCATGAAAAGGTAGCACGAAGAACTGAACCGACTCCCTCTAGTAAAGCCCAGGTGTTCTTGGATATTAGCACGGCGCCCCCTCGGCATCTCATGCCACCAGTTTTACCATTACCATATTACCTGTTGAACATTTTAATAATGACATTATATCGTTTTAGAGTTCTACAGATCTAGAAGATATTGGCCAAGCCAACTGCTCATCGTCCTAGCAGTCGTGCCCATGCATTGCTGCAGAGACACGTTCTTGCCTGGTCTTGTTCGCACATGTACAACGATAGAAGATATGATACGCACAGAACCATCTCCTCTTCTGTTTGTGCTGCATAGATCACCATGAAACACATGAATCTGTCTCTTTCTCTCTCTATATATATATGCCGGGGTCAGAGCTAGATGATCCTACAAGAAATAAGGATTCCTGGGGCGAGGCTGCGGCAGAGAGGGAGAGGAGGGAGGGAAGGAGCTTTGAAAAAAGATGGTTTGCTTAGGGGAAATCAAATCCACGCTGTGATAATGGGAGAGATTAGAGGGAGGCTTGGAGGGAGTGGACTCCGCTCGCAGCAATAAGTGGGAGTTATGTTCTGCGAAAGACAAATACATCATCTGGAGACAGTGGGGAGACAGTGGGGTGCTCCGAGCGAGACCACAGAATGGAAGAACAGCGAGAGTTATAATGTACAACGTGCAAGGAAAAGCCAGTTAGACATCGGTTCGTGGCATTCCACGGGTCATGCGTATGTTGGTGCACTGGTTTACGCATGTCACATACCTCTCTATTGTGTCCCGAAAGGTCGCAGGTCAGAATTTATTATATTTTTAATAATATTAGATGTTATTGCTTGGGAATGCCAAGCTATTTTTCATCAGGTATATGCGTTAGGTGCAAAAATAAACAAATAAAAGATTAAATTATGTAAGAGATTAACTGCTGGAAAGGAGAGGAGTAGGTATAACATTTTTTTTTAATGAATATGGGGGGAAACAAGGACTAGAAAGAGGTGATTTGGGTAAATTCTGTTTGCAGAGGCTTAAAAGCATGCCTATGGACGTTCTCAAGCGAGCCTCAAGTACCAAGACAAGCAGTCAGCTTCTATGAAATCTCCGACTACGAGCCTAACGAGGATCCTAGTTTCTTTACTCATTATTCCGATACGTCTAGACCGGAAGGTGTTGTAACGTCTGTGGGGTCATCTACATGGGTGCAGAGAGGGACATCAGAAGAGGATCACCAAGCCACAATGGACACCATCCACTAACCAAGACCATCACCATGGTGTATTAGTGACCTCAAAGAAACCTGGAGACCCCTTCATTCCAGAGAGTGTTTGACACCCATAAATTGCTAATTCGAGACACCTTCCTCATTACATATCAGCCAGCTTTTGTGAATCGATTACTAGTATCTTCAATGTTTGGAAAGACATCTTAAAGAATAAAGCCCTTAAACTATATTCCCCACTTTGCTTCCGAATCGGTGCACAGACCGGGTGCGCCGATAAAATATTTAATAGCAGACACACACAGCCATTGTACCTCCATTTCATTATCTCTGCTA
Organism: Spea hammondii; assembly: GCA_029215755.1. Lineage (NCBI taxonomy): Eukaryota > Metazoa > Chordata > Amphibia > Anura > Pelobatidae > Spea > Spea hammondii. Next base: position 33,356,417 of record JARDYJ010000010.1, read on the forward strand.
GAGGGGCTACAATATGTTTCCGTTATCCCAACCCTCCCACTCCTACCGCCCCAACTCAGTTTAACTCAGATCTTTAGGGAGTATTTGCAGGCTTTATCTAATGTCTTCTAGTGACTGTTTGTCAGGGCTTTAAACACTGGCGTTCCTTGGCAAAGCAATTATGATGCCATCATTAGTCAAACAGATAAACATAATTAGCCGATGTTTGGACGCATTTGCTCCCAGTGAAATGACATATTTTTATAACCCCCCCAGACACCAACACAGAAAAGCAATTGAAGATTCCCAAAGGGGCCAAAGCAACACCGACGCGGCATTCTCCGACGGACTGCCTCACACTGAACATTGACTGCTCTAGTTTAACCCTGTTCATGATTCAGAAAGCAGAAAACGAAGGAAGGGGTAGAAGGACCAGAGTTTCCTTCACAAAGGATGGACAAAGTGGATAAAATAGTGTCAAATAACACCGAACTAGCATTGGCTTGACCAAATTTCTCAACCTTCGTAGGGACAAATGTCCGAGGCAATATGATTGGTGGATGGAGCTGTGATGTCATTTCACACAATAGTCACTTTAAGCAGTAGAGTCGTGATATCACCCAAAGCTAGTCCTCCACTATTGGCGCCATCTTTGTATCTAGAAACTCCCACCACCACTGAGAAAAAAAATCCAAAACAGTACTTTAGAAACAACGTTAAGCTAGAACTGTCCATCAATCAACCACGATTCTAGGTGTATTATTCCTATACTCAAGACTTTCCAAACTGGTCCTTTCAACTCTCTATCGATGAAGAGAATTAACCTACCAAGCAGGTCAACCCACTTCAAGGTCAAGAAAATGGCACCAAGAACACGTTGTTCTTTCTTGTTGTGCGGTTGAAGATTTGGGTGCGATCTATTCTGGTTTAAACCTTAGCTGCTGGCTATACATTCCTTCACCCTGCTGGTGCGTGTACGGCCTTGACTATTATATCATTCATATTTCTAAACACATTTGTTGGCAGGAAAACCTCAGAAAAAAGCAAGCTGGCGGTTTCAAACCGGCTAAGAAATTGGGACCGGATAGGGACTTAGAACCTGGATTTCCAATAGACACGCAGAAAGCTCGAGATGACATCTGCTTAACGCCGAGAATCCAGAACAGCATCTGCTTCGAGGAAGATAAGGAAACCCCTTCAGTATGTCAGAAGCGGGCGTCAAACCTCTTTCTCGGTTTAGGCTATAAAATAAAAAATGCACAAAGGCCGGGAGACATCGGTAAAAAAAAATAAAAATGAAAACCCATGTTTTTTAGTGGTGAAAGTAGCAGAAACTCAAAAAAAGTGTCTGTAATCCTTATAAATTACATCAAAGATTTTCCTAACAAAATGTCACGGACTGGGTCCAGACAGATGACTGAAAGGACCCAGCGCGCCCAAAGATTGTGTGCAGGAGTCACAGTGCAGTAGTGGAGTTGGACAGGGCCTGGTTGCAGGGCGACCACACTCACTCAGGTGTTGAGCACCTAGGGTTGTGCAGCCAAACACCAGCGCCCTGATATAGCAGCGGATGAAGTCCAGAATGAAACAAAGTGATATCCTGCAGGCACCCTGGAGCAGGTATGAAACATATCACTGGAATCACGTGCAGGATGCTGCAGGCTGGGAGTATGGAAGCTAAGCAAAGGATATAGCAGAAACATAACAAGCAAGGGACAGGGAGACCAGGCACGAAACATAACCAGACAAGATATACATGTTACAGGGCACTACAGTGAACCAGACAAGGAATAAACATTACTAGACAAGATATACATGATACAGGGCACAACAAAGGACAGGGAACAAGGCAAGGAACACAGGGGAAGGAGTGAGGAGCCGGAATCCTCGGACGCTTCTCCTTTAAGCAAGGATAGGCCATATTGACTAGGACATGGGGAGAGGAGAGAGGAACCAGAATCATCAGATGATACAAGGAAGAAGGGCAAAGGTACATAAGAGACAAACAAACATGAATACAGGAACTAGCCTAGAACTATATCATAACAATTGGAGATTCCGTCACATCATATGGCCATAGTATGCTTAGCCCACCACTACGCCAAAGTACTCCAATGATGGTGGGTCCTAACGCTAATTCCTGCTGACAGTGGTACGAAACAAACCAAACATGTAAACCAAACATGTAAACCAAACACATAGCACTCAGACATACCTTAGACTACAGACTGAGACAAACAGAACACACGGGTGGGGCGCACCTTATAAAGGAAACGGAGCTGAAGCAAAGAGCTGAAGCAGAAGCAAGGAATGGAAGATCAGAACGGAGCAAAAGGAAATCCAGGAATGGATCGAAGCAAAACAGGTAAACTGAAGCAAGACAGATATGCAGCTCCGCAGCCTGGGCAGAACGTGACACAAAAAAGAAAACAAAATTCAGATAAAAATACAGACTCAACAGGAGAAGGGGGTATATCTAAAAGTATTGGCTATAGCCTCCTAAGAAAACATTGGGGAGAAATAAAGAGTTTAATAAGTAGCTGATGGATGTGTTGCGGAGACAGGAATGTAAGAACACTATATCAAACCTTGTCAGTATAAGGGTGCCTAGTCCTCTAGAACTAAGAATATTACAATTTAAGATTATATATATATATTCAAATAGGAATAATATTAAGTTCCGTACCAGCTGTTAGGCACCATCCCAAGGAGAAGAATAATTTAAATAATGTACTAAACAAACACCAACATCAATTTGCGAACCCAACAGAATATAGAACTATCTGAAATAAGAGCATTATCAATAAGGGCCGATTCCCATTGCTCGCTCATTGACCCAACATATTCTTTAGAATGATAAAGATCTTGACTCGGGTATAGAAAGGTAACTTAATTCAGTGTCCCGTATACTGGAGCCACCGATCATCAGTGAGTAACATAGTAACATAGTTCATAATGTTGAATTGAGTATTGCTTCACGCTATTGTATCTAACACGGCTAATTCATCAAATGGGGATAGAGGAGGTTTAGCGAATCATTCCAAAAGAATATTGTATGACTGGATAATAAAGGAACGGTGGGACATATCCACCCTATATTTACTATAGACACACACGTCACATGGACAATGGTGCATGGACAAGTAAGAAAATTAGCTCCAAAAATCATCTTGTAGAGGAAACCTTATTCCAATGTTGAAGGTTCCACCAACATGTATTAGGAAAACATTACCGGGTGGAAAGTGGTGGCTTTTCTCCAAGCGTGTGATCATGGTTCCTTCCAAGTTAGCTGGAATTATATGACAGATACTTAACTGAAGTCCTCAAATACTCCTTGGGCCAAATGCCCATTGTGTATGTGTGGATACACACTTTTCAACTATTTAGACAGAAAAGCTCATTACGTAACCCAGCGTGTCCGCCACACTCAAACGTTGGAAGCCAAGCTACACATAAATGGCATAAAAGTTAGAAAAGAACCTCGCTGATAAACAGAAGAACATCTCTCTCTCTAGTGTCTCATCGGCCAAACAGCAGATGGCCAATTTTAGACTTCCGGAATCCCAAACGTGGTAACTGAAAGCCGACCCCGAAACGTATCAACCCATTCCCTTATTCCCAGACACTTGTCTTTGTCCAACTCAAAAATGAAGCGTTGTGATTGACGGTTGACTAAAAAGCCCCAAAATATTCCACAACGTCATATGATAGATCGCCGCGATACTCAATCACTAATAACGTTATATATATGGAAGGAAATGGTATGCGATTCAATAAAGATAAATAAAAGGTTTCTCGAAACATTATTCCTATGCCTGAATTCCACCTAGGGGGGAAAAAAACCCTCATATCTAGGAGAAAAAAAAGTTCTGTAGGATGTACGACACGTCGGAATGCTGATCAGAACTCATATCTAGACACTTTGTAAAAGCGGTTGATAAAAAAGTATAAATATATCATCTGACAGTGAATATAAGAGAGATGAAAGAATTGAGATAACTGCGTGTAAGCGCTCAGTCCTTAGACGGCCGAGACCAATATCTAGAGCTCATATAATCACGTAGACATATATGTAGCGCTCGGCAGCCCGAGTCTATATATATAAAGATAGCTTGTCCTGTACTGTCATTGACGGATTGCACAGTATCCTCGTAGCCCCGGCTGTTCGGAGTGATGTACAGCAGAGCGATGATATATAGGGACAGGGCAGTAAACACCGCTCCAGTTAAATCCACAAGATTTTTGTAATGAAAACCCGGTGACAGCGAGCATAAAGCTGCAGCGGGAAGCAAACGATGGTATATTTTCCCAATTTAACCCCATTGGGCTTTTACATTCATTCCACTTCTGGTTATAAGAAAATGGCAAATGGAGGGGGGGGGGGATCTGGTGGTGTCGCCTGCTTTCAAGTAAACAAAACGCTGGCTAGAGTATATTAGAATAAGGGAGTAGCTCTGGAGGCAACTGTGGTATGGAACCATGGAAGCCGGGTTCATCACAAGTCACATCTTCCTCCATATGAACTGTGTGTTCAGTTAGATTGTAAGTTCTATGGGCATCAGTTTCTATGGGTGCGAATTCCGTTGGTTGGACAGAGATGGAGCCAGTTGTGACGGAACACAATACGTTTAGTAGATATGGCCATCATGTGTAAGTGGGTACCATGGAGGAATATGTAATATCCAAAGACGATCCAATGATTTCATTTCAAATAAGGGATACGGGCAAGAGAAGGGCAAGTCCTACATTAATACACCTATGTCTCAACGAAGCCTTAAAGCGTGGACCTCCACTTCTGATTCCACCAATATTTTATGAATACATACACATGCACACATACAGATACACACGCAGACACCAACACAAACACGCTTACACAGACCACACCGTTTTTTGTCCAGATTCCGAGCAGTTCATTACTATTAAGTTGAATTTTTGTATTGGTGGCCTCCTCTGATGAAGCATCATAGACAAATGTTTCAGTTGCCTCTCGATACGTGTAGATTCACTTCTGACATAGAAGAATTTGCCACGCGTTACCTCTTCCTCCTTAAGACTTTGCATTCTTAAGAAGTATGCGTCTCCAAGACCTCTGGGATTTTGAAAGCTTCTCAACTCAACGTGGTATGATCCACTAAAAGCTAGAGATTTTAGGATTCTACCTTCTCTGTGGTCAAAAATGTCAACGTTTGGGTTAAGAAGTTCCAAAAAAAATTAAAAAGAGCTTTTCGATGGTTGAATTGCCAGCATACGGCTGGTTTGGTCTGTGTAGCGGTTTTAGAGGAGCAGGATCTCCTAATCACCATTTACAGGTTATTAAACAAAGTCTCCAGCTCGGGGATAGAGCAGGCAACGCACCGATACAGAACGCTGCCCAGCCGCCAAGAGCCGGGGAGACCGGGCCAACACTACCTCTAATGGCTCATTTAACTTACTATGTAAATGTTATGCTAATTTTGTCTCCCTTCGCACTGCATTTGCTTGCCATGGGGGGGGGTGGAGCTTCAACTGGGAGGATAAAAAGAGAGAAGCCGGAAAGAAGATTGATCTAGACAGAGAAAAGTGGGAGGAAAAAAAAACATTAAGATAATAAACAATGTTTATATGGATAATAAAACAAAGGGGAAACGACACACTCCAGATTATCCCGGATCCTAATTGAAATATCCGACGGGCCGTGGCCGGTGGCAGATCGAACGCTGCAGTATACGGCCACCGGCGAGATATAACCAGCCATCGGCTGCACTCACGTAATCAGGTGGCCTCTGGCCTTAAAGTGCCAGGACCACCTAATTTATATGTATATAAGGTTTATGTTTTTCTTTTTTATTATTTATGGGTTTTTTTTTTATTTTTTTATTTTTTTTACACAAAATATTAATAATTTTTTGTTTCAATTTCACGTTATTTTTTAGTCGTATTTTGAATATTGGCTGCCATCTTGCCGTCTAAATTGTCGGCTCGCCTTAAAATGTTTATAGCGTTAATAGTGTAACAAATCATGCAACTTTCTGCTTTGGCCGACGTTAATATTCCGATGCAATATTCACTGAGAGATTGTGGGAAACTGGCGCTAATTTGCATGAAATGCCCCAGTTCTGTCATTGCTGGATATCGACGCTCAAAAACATAAATTTTTATAACTTAAAAAAACATAACGTTAAATAAAAATAGTAAACGACAAAAAAGCCGAAATGGTTTCCACGGCTGAATTCAATTATGGTTTTGTCTCGGAGGTGGCCGTTTCCCATTAAGCGCAGGTGAGAGGACGGATATGATTACAGAACGGCGTCATCTGAGCACTGGCGACGGATTTCGTGCATCTTTTTCGAGGTCCTTGATCTTATGTTATAGAATTCCTGATAGGACAGATTATCATCTCACCAGGAAATGGACTCCTCTTGGAATTGGTTGCTTTCTTTGGAAATCATGATATTCGGTCGTTGGTCTCGCCTCAGGAGCCATGTACCTATCCTATGCGTGTTTAAATTGCCTCACTGTATTAGCCCCTACCACTTCTGCTAGCCACGCATCTAACCACACCCCATACAACAAAAATCTCCTTATATGGCAAATGACCATATAAGGCAGTACTGCTGTCCTGAACCGGCAAAACTCTTCTGGTATAAAGCATGCTACTGTCCAAAGCCATCTAAACGGTTAAATGAACAGCTACAGGCATCCGTGTCACACACAATTATCTGTAGCGTATTAACCCTTTGGCCCCGCGTTGGAACCCCCATCCGGAAAACGGGTTCGGACGCTCTATTATTTCCGAGCACAAGTAGCAGGTGTGCGCGTCTTCAAAGTCAGCGTCGAGAAAAGTTAAGTGAACGGCGAGTTTTCCTGGCACGCGCTCTCCGAAATCAAGTCTCGCTCCACGCAAGAGTTATCAAGCAGCAAATGAACAGGCAGCGGCCGCGCGACACGCTGAGAAAAGACGCCGGGCAAATGGAGCGTTTCTGCCTGAAGACGGATCTTTATTTTTTTTTTTCTTCCTCTTTTTTTTTTTTGGGAAGAATTTCAAAAAAACGGTCAATGTCACTTTTGCATTGTGGTGAAGACATAAGAGGCTTACGCGATTCAATGGCCTCGAAATGATGCGCGCATTAAGGTGGCAAAAGAACCCTGGAATCGATTTGTACCCACGGTATTGAAGTAATGTTATTATATGATGTATTAATACCCCGGCAATATCATCTCAGGGCTTCTATGAAGCTTGATTTTTCCACCCCAGAACGGGTTTAATTAATAATTAACGCAGCCGGTTTAATCGGACGCGGGTGAAGGAAGAACGGGTTCTTTGCCAACGTATTCTGACAAATTCTTCATTCCATTATCCTACTAACCAAATATCGATATGTAACCTTCTAGGCTGAACGCCGTTGTCTGCGTCGGCGCATACGATGCCAACGTCGTGCTGAGATCACAGCTGGACCGGGCGTTGTGAAGACCATTTCCGAGTCAGCGACAAGGTGATCCGGACACAAACAGCAGGTACTGAAAGCCGCTCGCGGCGCCCGCTTGCTCTATTCGTACTCGGCTGCCAAGCCTGCCATCTGTACATCGAAAGACGGACGCGCCACCTTGCGCTATACATACAGAGTAATTTTATACCAGGTACTCCCTCACACCCTGGGGATTCGGCTAATTGGAGAGAATGGTAATATTCGCCTAATGTTTACGGGTCTGCGTATTATTATTAACCCTTCTTTACCAGAATCAGAGGCAGGAGCAGTGTCAGGAAGGAGAGGAGAGACAGACAGGAGGAGGTTGATCTATACAGAGAACAAGCAGAGCTCTGTAAGGAGACGCTACTCCCCAGAGAGCCGTATAAAAGGGAGTTAGAATCCGCAGGCTGCCGAGAGAGCGTGAGAGAAATGTAGAGTGTGAGAGGAGACCTGCACAGCCCCCCTGTTCCACACCCATCACTCACAGCCATCCCTGTTCTGGTACACAGCCCTCCCTGCTCCACACACATCACTCACAGCCCTCCCTGCATGGAATGCAGGTCCCACAGGATCCGTAAAAAAAAAATTGCGGGTGCGGGTGGTCAGACAATGTACCTGCGGGTTGAATGAGGGAATGAATGAGTATATGAGTATATGAATTAGTGAATGAATGTTTGTGGGAGCGGGCGGGATTGGACACATATGTTGCAGGAGCGGGCAGGAGTGGAACACACACGTTGCGGGAGCAGGCGGTAACGGTCAGAAATTCAGCGGGAGCAAGGTTTAAGAAAACAGTCCCGCGCAGAGCTCTAGTATGTAGTTACTGAGTAGTGGTTGGGATGCTAAGGGTTATGGGAGTTATAGTTCACGTAGAGGTACTTAACGAATACTATAGATCATTATACAAACATCTTATTAAGCAGACTGAACCGGCATTTTGGGAACAATCAGTTTAATGAGTCCATAAAAACAGAACAGATACTTTCTTATTTAATCAAAAGATCCTTGCCATGTCCGCCATCTTTGTTGGCAAACGTCACCACAAACCCTTCTAATCCTTTTACCTGCAGAGGAAACCCGGAGAGGTAACTGCCCCGAATTCAACAGGTTAATCGTTTTACTATAAAATTACGAGGCGAAACTTCAGCTGAAATAATGAAAATCTATAGCCCTCGAACCGTAAATATTTGTAGACCGCTCGACGCTCGCTTTGCTTTTATGCTATTGAATTATAATAATTTGTAAACACATATTTCAAACGACAGCTCAGACGCTTCCTGCCCGGGCTATTAAGACGTGTTTTTTAATCTCGTAATAAAAAAATACATATTAAAAAAAAAAAATGGTTAACCAGCTTTGCTAGAGAATTCTTTCATCCCAACAACCCCTACCAGGAATACCTCCTCCTACTTCCGACTTGGCCCCCTGCTATAAATATTATTAGATTTAAATCCCTTTAATCTTATCGCAGCCTAAGCATGTCCAATCAATTAAATCCTATTATAAATTCTAATTACACCCCATATAAGCGTGGATAGGAGAGCGGAATTAGCTTTCGCACAATCGCACGCCGGTATGAGGTATTCCTCTTTTTCATTGTAACGAACGGAAAACATAATGTATTTTAACGAGGGACGTGTAAGTGGTCCCAGATCTCGGCCGCTGCCAGAGCTGGAAGCTCGTAATATAAACCAAGTACTGGACGTAACCCATAAATCATGGATGGGGAGGGGGGGCCTTCAATGGCTTGAAAGATGGAAAGGTTTCCTAAGTATATTAAGACATTAAGGTGGTAGCTTGCGGGTTGGCAGCCCTATCATCCATCATAAAGGGCCAACGTCAATCAACCAGAAGACACAATGTATAGTTATAGCAGAAACGCGAGTGTCAGGGTTTGATCTATACATCATGCCGGGTCTGCTCAGCCCTTCTTGTTAGATAGACTGTTAGAGATTTTAAAAATGGTTTTCTCATTCAGCACGTTAGGGGGACGCAAACTACAAGGTGCGACCTTCACTTCCTGCTTTGTGCTCCATCAACTTCCTGCTCGTGGAGGTATTGAATATAAAGGAGGAGGAGGAGGTATACTAAGAATGAAAGGACATCGGCATCTTGAGTTTAACAAACAGTAAACATCTTGGGAAATGTTTGAAACGGTTGGTTTTGCCAAGTATGATGTCCTTGTTTGATAGAACATACAGAACTGTCACGAGGCAACTTCTAACTCCTACCAGAGCTTTTAGATGGTAATAAAACTTTACACCAGTTTGTCCCTTAATTTTTGTTCAGCCTTACATCAGTAATCATACTACCTTACTGGCCTTGGTCTGTCATCCTCTTGCATCATTTCCCCCGACGTTCCATTGGACCCATCGCATTCCGTCGATTGGACCCATCGCCTTCCGCCAGTAGAAGCCAGTTTCAGTAACAGTTGGGTCCATATTGGCTTTAGTGACACTAACCGTTGCTGAACTGAGGGTCCATCGCACCTCCACCAAGGTTGTCCCATTCTAGGTCTTGACTAATGACACTCTTTTTGTGAGGATTGTCATTTTCTGAAGTTACCGATGGTCTTAGGGAATGAGACGTGTTACAATCTGAGGTAGAGCTTTTATGAGCAGTCATGGAAAAGCCACATGGGAACATTCTATTAAAAACCAACATCATTACACATTAGGTCATATTTATAAAAGAGAAATCCAGGGCAACTTTGTTAATGTGGAGGAATCACCATAAAAAAAACCAACAAAACGCTTTTGCTGATTGCTACAAATTTAGTACTTTTTATAAATGCGCCTCAATCATATTTAAAAAGAGCAATTCGGGGGAAAAAAAAAAAAAAGAGTAGAAAATGGTACAATCATGATGGAAGAAAGCAGAACGTTCCTGCTGATTGCTCTGTTTTTAACACTTTGAACCAGAACTACTTTTTTTTTTTATAAATATGGCTAATTCTGTTTAGTAAGAAGGAAAGAATAATGAAAAAAGTTCCTTTCAGGCTCTAAATGTTCTCAGATGTAGACAATCTGTTTGATATGCCTCCGTTACAACGTTCTCATAAGATATCTTAGAAAAGGAGACCCAACCTCAAAAGGTATTCCACCGATTACACGGCCAACGCAAAATACCAAAGGTTATATTTGGTGCTCAGCAATGATCAAGGTTGAAACATTGTCAAGACAGATAAGGATTATTCTGTTGGATACCTACTAGAACTATGATGTAGAGAGACAGTAGGAGAACACTCAAATCTACATTATTTCACTGCAATAGAACACAAGACGACTTAGGAAGTAACAATTTGTTTCCTTTAACGCCAACTCGAGGTAGAATGGTCCTCTTTTGAAGGATACCAGCCAATGGTGCCAAGTCCTTCACCTTGTTAAACCTAACCCACATTATAACTTTCCACGTTTCTTTGGAAAGAGATACAAATGTCATAACCCAATGAAAAAGAACTAAAGAAACACCCACAAAAAAAGAATGAAGAGGAAAATGGGTCACATGGATTTACCCGAGAACATAAGGCCTAATGACCAAAGTCATGGCTCGGTCACAATCAAAAAGACGACTCGTATACAAGAATCTCAGTTCTCCTCTTCGATTAAAGAGTTCTAATATGATGACGTGTGAAAATAGAAGCCGACAGTCCCCTCGACTGCCCTTTCAGTTACAGTCTAATAACCGAATGTGAATTAAACCAAGGAAAACGGTAGAACGTTCGGCCAAACTGACTCCATCGCATGCACCAAGGGAGCTTTCCATTAAGATCTCATTTGTTGTTCCATGGGCGAAGTTGGTCACTTGGAGATTAGTGTCTAACACATGACCACTCCGCAGGTACCGAGAAGGAGATGGTTTCTATAACCTTAATTTACCTGAAGCTAACTCAGCTCCTGATGTTTCTTTCTTTGACATTGTAGCAATCATGTGGAAGGAGCAAATCTCTTTAACTGGAGCACAGACCGTAATCCAGCAATTGAAATCTTCCTCTCGCTCAGAACGGAGAACTCCGCAGGATCCCAGGAGGGAGAAGCAGAATAATCCCACACTCTTCAAAGCATTTCCTTCCCCGGAGCGAGAGATATCTGTGCAAGCTCCACGCTTTCCCTCGCCACTAAAGCAGACAGATCAAACGCAAAAGATGGAATTTGGCTTCAAAAGATGTTCAGGATGGAAGAGAAGGAGGGGGGCGCCTTTTGGGAACCAAACCCACTTCTTCCATCCATCCTGTGGGGCTGTTCCCGTATCAAGGACCAAGTTCTTCTCAAAGTGTGGTGGTGCAACACTAAGTATAATTACTTGTCATGGGTCTCTAACTTCACTTATAATATTTTCTACAAAGCTCCGTACTTTTTAATAAGATTTATATTAAATTAAATTTGGTCGGTCTTAAAGAAAAATAAGCTTTTAACCCTTAGATTATGAGCAATACAGTTACTTAGGATGCCTTGGGATAAGTTGCTCTTTAACGGTTGAAGGCGGACACTGCGCAATCACTTTTTCAGGTCAATATACACATTGATCTTTATAATTATATCTAATTCAGTTTTGAAACACTGTCCTTTATGAAGAAGAAGTGATGGATCTGCACTTCTTTGACGTGCAACTTATGGGAACGGGTCCAATATTGACCCAGCGCTGAAATCATGCAATGCAAGAGACTGGCGTTCCTACTAATCCCACATGGGGGTTTGGGGTCATTCAGTAAGGGCTAAGTGTGGCTAGTTCCAGCTACCAGCCAGTAGATGATGCTGGTGGCCACCATCTAGAAGAGTTTCCAAATACCAGTTCCAACTGTTCTAACATAACAGAGTTTCACACCAACATTCTTTTACTTTCCACCCATTGGGGGGGGGATAATATAAACCATCTCATTGAAACAAACTGGGTCATCTTTGTTATTAAAATATCTGCTCATCTTGCAAAGCCAACACCACACGATACGGAGTTTCAAATCTTTTGATGTAGGTGAGGATTACAGATAAGATAGTCTGATGCGCCCCATGTGGAGCCATCTAATCAATGAACACATGTTACCAACAACCGGTAACATCCTCAACACCCTCGCAAACTGCATTGTGCCCTATTTGGAACCCAAAGCATAAACATTCCAAGAGTGTCTCGTCTTCCTACCTTGACAGCTGGAAACTATGTATCATAATGGAAAATTACTCTTTTGGCATTTAATGAAAGAGCAGATTATGAATTCATCGGAACCCTTTGGAGATGTTTTTTTTCTTTCTCCAGCTGAGAGACGTGTTGCATCCGATTCTATTCATTGCCAAAAACAGATATGTAGACAGGTGTTGGTAAAATTGGTTTCCGCGAATCTCGGCGATGGATAACGCTGCTTGCGGCTTTTCTAATGAAGACGCGAGATAAAAGCGGCGAGGTCTTAGCGTAGCCTAGCTCCTTGTCAATGAAAACGTTCCTACGAGAAACAAATTATCAAAAAAAAGAAATAAAAATACTTTATTATCCCACTTTTTTACCCGCCCTGTATGTACAGACATTCCGCTTGGTTATCAAGATCATATCTTTATGATCAAGGTTAATTAGACTTGGTCTTTAAGGTGAACAAGTATCGTGAATAAGGATGATGGGAATTGTATCTCATGATTTATTTAACTTTTTCGACTGATTCCTTAATAAAGCGAAGTTTCTTGGGAACTGCAGTTGGGTAAAAGCTGTAGGACACCTTTGATGAAGACGAATCCCAATCAGGAACGCGGGATCTTTGCCATTTGTATCGCGAAACAGTCAAGAGATTACTATTTCATGCGAGCACGCATCTGTATCGATCTGAAAACTATTTAGCAAAGTTTAAGTGGTAAAAGATAAAACGGGTAATTTAAAATATGATCGTACCGTCTGCATATTGGCTGCTCGAGATCGGAAAATTATGTAGAAGATGAAAGTTGTTGATCTTAATAATAACCCGTCACCATACGGAGCAGTTTAGTTACACAGAGGAATAGTGAGCGGCGTGGGAATGCGCGACAGCGTCTGTCAATCCTATGGATTTAGGGAAAAAAAACACCCATCTGTCAATCAAAGGGTTACTAACATAGACCACAAAGCGGATTATGTCCTGAAAACCGCCTGGTTACAAATCTGGGAGCACGTCCAGAGCAAAAAGAAACCGAGCCAGTTGATAAAATACACATAACGTTCCGTCCGGAATCCCTTCGCCATTCATAAAATCTGGTGCCGCTTCTGGTAACTGGGGGACCGGGGGAAGCAGATGGGAAAACCGTCAAAACATTGGGCATTGCTGCCGGTATACACGCTAGCCAGCTCCGCTCTGCGTTTGCCAGTGGCTCGCTTTCTCGCTTCCCCGCTAGCACACCCATTTCTTGGAGATATATCAGCTGGCTTGCAGAATCTGGTGGGTCTCTCCAGGGTCAGGTGGACAGCTGGCCACGACGCTCTACCACCAGGGAGTCTCTAAGCTTGGTTGACCGGCATCGTGTTGGCTCACAAAGTTCCCCAAAGCTCCCTTATACCAAGAACACCTCCAGTGCTTTTAAAATCAGGGAATTTTAAGGCTCTGTTTTGCTATCGAGATCCGTGAAGACCATTGTGTGTAAGTGGTTTCACCAGAGCTAAAGTACCTTGCCTGCTGTACAATGGGTCATGGAGTTTGTCTGAGTCCCAGAAGCCACAGATAACCACATTAAGTTAGCAGAGAGCATGTAATCGGGTATAAAGAGATTTCAACGGCTGTGGAATACCACCGTTATAATGCTCAGTGTCCTATCACCACTATGGCTTCCCGAAAGGGCATCAGTGGATGAGCCAACAAGTCTTTCAAAACAACCTGGATCTGGAATCTCTGGCACACCGGCCTTAATGACTTCCATTTCCAGTAAACGAGGCTGGCCGAGCAACTTGGGAGAATTACTCCACTCTAGATGACACAAGGGGTTAAATCTGCAGAGTAGCCGTGTCGAAACAATCAGGATTGTAAACTCTGAAGGTCATGAATTGGATTATACAAAAAAAATATTCTTTTTTTGTTTGCTTCAAGATTAAACGGTAGCCATAATCACTTGCTTAACCACTAAATTGGGTGTCCTGTTAAATTTGCGGAGAGGTGAGCCCCTAGGTGAGCGAGATCTATAAGTGCGGTTACAGCCCGGGCTTCCCACAGAGAGCGCGGCAAGGAGCCGGTAAAAAGAGATGTTTCACCACTAAAAAGCAGCATCAATAATGCAGCGGAGATCTGTAACCGCACATTATGGCTGGCAGCTTATACACTTAACTCAAAAGACCTTGACGCCAGATTCGATGTCCAGGCAAAGCTACGGACTTCAACCCTTTCCGTGCCAAAAAGGAGTTATGCTTCGAGCAAAGAGATCAAAAGGAGGAAGGGTGTAGAGAGCCGAGATACAGAGGGTTTGCTAAGAAGAACAATTATTCCAAATTATTACACGCCGTGCGGGGGGGGACAGATAATCCAGGGTATAGAGGAATTATCAGGATGGATTTAATAAGATGTCGGCTAAAGAAGAACCCAACAGCGGAAGAAGGCTGAAGACATTAAAACACAATGGAGGTCAACCTGGGCAATGGAAGAATCATGGAGATCGATGGCCGGCATGCTGAATAATGAGTATACGATGAGCCGGGAGACTTTACCTCTAGGAAAAATATTAGAGAGCGTCAACACCAACGGACAGAGGAGAGAGATAAGATACCCCCCACTAAGACATGCCAGAAACATGGCACCTGCTGGACAGATGGGCTGAGAAAACTTTCAACTGAGAGATATGGGGATTTCCTACGGCCCAAGGTCAGTAGAGAGGAGGGAGCCCTTATCCAACAGCAACAAGTGAAACAAAATGGAATCCGTGCCCTATTTCTCCCCCCCCCCCCCGACTGTCACTCTGATCACAAAACAAGAAGAAATACTAAAGTCACGACATCCTATTGTCATACACCAGTAGGAAGTAGCGGATTGTGTCTCTGGCTGCGCATGACCCCACAATGTCAGTACGGCAGATCAGCGCTATAAAAAGTGTCTCTCTCTCTCCCGCTGCTCACGGGGATTACTGGGAATAAAGGAAGACAGAGAGGGAACCACGTCTTCCCCCTGCCATCTGATCCATCCTCCACTCTGGGCTTTATGAAGATGTCACTCAGCCCGATTAGCCCCTTGCAAACTCCCGGGTACATAATGTATTCTGCACGCATATAGATGGGGGGATGGGAAACGGAACTCTCTTCCAGATCTCTGCTGAATGTTAGCGCTTTATAAACTCCACAATGGATGCTATCAAGGAATGCAGATACAACACAAGCATTTATCCACAGCCCATCCACACACTCACGCTTACACCATAGAAAAGAACGCATTGCTTCTAGCGTCGGAACATGAAAAGAAACAACCCAATCCCAAAATAGTTAATACTGTTCGTATACATATATTTTTATTTCACAAAATAAATGTACATATTTTGTGAAATAAAATTCTTAAAAAAAAATTATTTCAAAATTGCCACTAATAAAAAAATTTAATTAAAGCGAAATAAATAACGGTCTGTGTATTATAACATGTTAATGGTTTGGTGGTTATTAAGAAGTTTTATTATTATTGGTAAATGCTGTATATTTTTCTCTTTAAACATTTATTTCTCAACATGTGCCGACCCCCCCCCCCCGCTCACCGGCTAAATATTTTGCACCATTTGAATATTTGAAAATAAAATTGTAAATATTGAGATACATCAACATTTCTGACAAGCATTCAATGAATAAATAAAAAAAAAAATATATATATATATATACACATACACACACACATTTTATATATTATATATATACACACACACACACACACACACATTATATATATATATACACACACACACACACACACACACACACTTTCTTATCAAAGTAATATTTTTGGCTGAAACATTTTAGGAAAAAAAATGCAACTTAAAAAGTTATGTTTATGTATTTTGCTACAATTACATTTTAATGTCACAGTTATTTGTTACATTTTTTTTATTGGACTGTAAATAAGATTTTAAGAAAAAACAACCAGCATGAGGTCTTGGAGAAGAAAACGGGGGGGGGGGGGAGTTCTAATGCACAAATAAAATATTCAAGAACATCTCATACAAATCTCAGTTTTAGCGAAGCAATAATCCTTCACCTCCCATGACCGAGCGAAATATCTCATACGAGATCTTTATGCAAAATACAATCCAGGAACCTGTACTCGTTCTCATCGCTTCCCGCGCTAACGGCTTCTGAGCAACCTCTATTATTAATTTGAAGATACTAAAAATACTGTTACGGACTTGAAGGACGTCATTTTCTGCGGCTAATTCTTGTGCATATTGTTTTGTCTAATCCAAATGTCTAATTGTTAATAAGGGTAATCTTGCAGATAGAGAAATCAGCATAACCCCAATACCCCCGCTCTGCCTTAATCTGCATGCGCCGTCCTTTCTCTCCCTCCTCTCTCCACCGTCATTCCCAGAGCCTCGCGCCGGGCCGTTGGGAATACGGACTGATTGATATTCCTCAAGGATTATCCCTCGCCCCAATGAGTTAATTTCATACTAACCAAATGGAGAAGAACCCAAGCATACCGTCCTAACTGAAGGGGTTAAAAGATGTAGCTAATGCAGACGTTTAGAGTGGAGGATAAAGTAATAATTTACTAAAACGGGTGAAATATGGAGCAGAATGGGAAATGGGAAACTGGCTGATACTACAAATGTTGAAAGAATGTGAAAGGCGAAGTCCCGTGGAAATATTTTTCTCCTTGGCCATAACCTCAGCAACAACCCCCCAGGACTGTATACAGTGATAGCCCCCCAGAACTATATACGGTAATACTGATGGCTAGCCATCAAATAGTAAAGCGATCCATGACTCAATGGTGGCCTACCAATCCCAAGAATACAAACCAGATCCTAGTGGATACTTGGTCAAAATTGATTTTCCTTTAATCCTGTTAGCTATAGTTTAAAGGGTCTAAAACGGTTTAAGGTTGAGGACTACGCCATCAAGCCAATGGCCAAGTCTTCATAGCCTTCAGAAGACCCAAGTACCAATTGGCTTCCATTAACATGGAGGTGTCCTCATAATGTTCGATTCTAATACAATGAATTCCGTCATCGTTACAGTTTAGCCAATGGAAAGTGCAGAACAAAGATACCATCTCCTATTGGCTGCGATTCCAACTTAACAAACAACTTTTCCACTCAGTCCCGGCTTGCGACACGCAAGCTGTACACACACCATACAAAGATACGGGAGACGGGTTATTTCTGCTATACTCTGGATGCAAATGCCTTTTAGCATGCTTGGGTTGCGCGAGAATATTAAAGCAAACAATTATGAAAAACTCATAAAAAGATTATAGCTGGAAGCACAGGGGGAAAAATTGAGAAAACAGAATATAAAACTAAGAAAATATCAATGTTGAAAGCAGTTTGGGGGGGGGGACAAAAATTAAGAAATAAAGCACAGAACACTAGAAAAATTCAATACATGGAGATGCACTGACTGAAGAAAAATCAAGGGACACATAGGGTTATGTAGTGAAGATCTACCAGAAATAATGACCATAAATAAAAAAAAACAAAAAAAAAAAAACACATAAAATATTCGGTTATTGGGTAAAAAAAAAAAAAAAAAAAAAAATCCCACAAAAATTATTAAAAATATATATTTCCAAACATATATGGATCCATAATAAAGAGGACAAACCTGTGAAGGGAAGAGCCAGTTGACTTCTACAAAACACTATACAATATTGTAGGCAAGACGAGGAATAATTGAGCAGAGAAGCAAAACGAGAAGATACCAAGGAGACAAAACGTATTGTTCTAGAAGTAACAGCACTAAAATCCATGAAGAATGAAAAGACCCCAGGGGAATCCAGGATAAGAACCGAAAACGTGAAGGAAGCCGAGGAAGTATTAGAAGCTCCTTAGAAGAAACACGCCAACTTCAAAGGCAGGGATCTGTAGGCCAGCGGAGCGAAGATAGTTATATTCATTTATTATGAAAGAGACAAAAGGGATAAAACACAAAAAACAAAACTCGTTTTTCGGTGTTCTACATGATTTTATGATAATGATCATTAATTGGTGGCAACAAAAATCCTTCATGCGCATTATGACGACACATGGCAGCTCTCCGCTCTGCGTTATTTGAAAGACGTTAGAACGGCAGCGAAGGGTTATAATGGCCGGGAGAGCCTTGGGCAAAATCACGATAAGAAGAGCGGATTCTCAAACTGGTTTTGCTAATGAGCCAAGTAGTTAGTAGGCCTATGTGATCCTAAATTAAGAAATAAGGAATATTAAAAGGAAAGGTAGTGGGTAGTCAAGTTCTGGACTATACTTGGTTTTGGTCAGACATTCCCATGCAGAATGTCTGAAGATTTGGGGCATAATTATAAATAAATAGAAGGAAACCAAAAGGAGAAACATGTAGGTGGAAACCACCACATTATAGACTGAAGTCCTTTACTGGTTATGACAGGGATAGGCAATGGTGTCAGAGGCAAGGGTTGTGAAGGTCCATAGAACATCATTAAATTGTCCACCTCAGTCCCCAGTAAGTGTCCACCATGAGCAACGTTGGCACCTACCCTCAGCCATCATGTTTACAGAATCAAAGAATGGGAAGGTGTGTGCTGGTTTTAACCAAAAAAGATCATTCTACAACATAATTTCTCCAAGAAATAGAACGAGAAGGTATGTATGTACGTTACTGGCGCAGCCAAGTGGAAATGGAGACCATAACCAGCATTTTCAGACTGAAGGGAGTCGTCGACAGGTTAAAAACAGAAAGCAAATATGTTATTACGCTCTGTAAACAGGATCCACACAAAAGGTATCTGCATAAACCTTGAACAAATATATTGGAGCCCAACGCATTTCATAATGGATTGCGACACACTCTCTTTGTAAATATAGACGCGTCCATTACATATCAGAAGTTTCTTTGAGTCCTTCAAGAAAGGAATGACGATAAATTCCATTTCTCAAAGATCAGAAAGTGTCAGAATTCGCATTAAATCCCGGTCTCGGGGTCTCGGGCTGTCTGCTATATTACCAAGTGTGTGTTTAGGTGAAGAGATGGACGTGTTCTGCAGTTTGGGACCTTTTCTTTATTGACTGGGATAAAATGGTTGCTTTTATATTTAACCCGGAGCGAAATCCCTTCAATCGAGGAGAACCAGCTATTTTTTATTCCGACTCAAATATAGTCGTGCGCTGAAGTAATCACCCCTACGAGACGTTCATGAAAAATGAATGCTACAATCAAGGATGGAAATGTCTTTTTTTTTTTCTCCAGAGCTTGGTAGACCCCGAAGCCAGGAGAACGGCAAACAGAAACTAGAATGAGAATTATTACCCCGCGGTGTCACAAAAGAGCTACTCTGATTCCTAGGTCTGCCAAACAAATCCTATCGCTTTAACAGGGAAGTCCTGCTATTGTTTTTAATCTTTTTTTATTCCTAGAATCAGATTTTAAAAATATCGCTCCGTTTTCTTTTATTGAAACAGTTCCATAATATTATGTTTTTAGGCAGCTGCATATTAGCCTCACTTATCTGAGACTTCTTATCATACTGGCTGTGGGAAACAATAGAATGGCTCAGTCTTAATCAGCCAGTTGGACTCTGTGACCAATGCAAGTCTATGGGGAAACGGACTTCATTAGCATCGCCATAAAGCATCAGCTCAGTGTGGTGTTTGAGCCGGGGAAGTCACCCAAAAGGTCACATGACCGAATGGTCATTTTATTAGCTTTATCGGAATGACAGCAAGGTAGAAGAGAAATATCAAAATAAATAAAATTCCATGTTTCTGTAATAATAAAAAAAAAAAACAGAACTAGCAAAATGTGTCTAATGCGGCCAATATTAATTTACAATCTGATTTTGGGCTCATAATGAGGTTTCTCTGTTAATTAAAGCTTTTGAGAAAGATCGAAATTGTTGTCTTTTTCACGAAGCATAAAACATCCAGGATTTAGGAATTTAATAATCAGAACATAAAAGGGAAATCGGTCCTCGTAGTCTGATTTAAGGATTGATAACCCTTAGGCTGCCCAGAGAACTGGAAAGCAGTTACAAGCAGGGCCGGCCCTACAATGGAGCCGAGTGGGGCAATTGCCCCAGGCGGCACTTTGCCACCCCAAGCGCTTTTTTTTTTTTTTTAAGCGGAGGAGAGAGAGGTGCGTCTAGTGGTTTTCGCTTACCCGCTCGACACCCCTCTCTCTCTCCTCTGCGCCGGCTTGTAATGCTGAGCGCCGGAAATTGATGTCACTTCCGGCGCTCAGCATTACAAGCCGGCACCGTGGCAGAGCAGGGAGACTCGCCGCAGGACTGTTTAAAGTAAAGGTAAGTACAAAGAGGGGGGGGTGGAGGGGTAGATAATGGCATCGGCAAAGTTTAAAATGCATTTTAAACTTCGCCCCAGGCGGCATTATGTCTTGGGCCGGCGCTGGTTACAAGGGCAGATGGGAGAAAGGTCGGGGGGGGGCAAAAAAAAAAAAAAAATAATTCATATTCATGGGATACCCCCACAAGAAGAAAATTGTACAGCGATGATAGTTGATTCGGTTCTAAAAAGTTTCAAAAGAACATTCGGCATAATAATTATGTGAAGTATGATGAACAGATTGGGGAAAACTAGTTACCGCAAAAAGAAATAAAAACAAAAAACAGATGGCAGAATATAAAAGGCATGCGCTGGGGACTAGTATATATATATATATTAAAAGCATATATACTATATATTAGGAGCTTTATTACACCAGTGATTGTATATGCCTGAGACGTATGTGAAATGTAACATCGAGAAATAACAAAAATGCAGCCTGACGATCTGGCAAGAGAGGGTAGATAAGTGGAACAGTCTCCCAGCAGAGGTGGTAGAGGGTACTACAGTCAGGGGATTTAAACATGGATGGGATAGACATACGGCTCCTGAATCTAAGACGAGACCAACGACTGATTAAGGTTTGAAGCGGGCAGACTGGATGGGGGCCGAAATCTATATAATAATAATAATAATAATATCCATTTAAGATCCGAAACGCGTTGGCACACGTGCAACATTGTATAATTTAAAGAGAACATTTGCAAACTCAAAAGGGTTACGTAGTTTCTGTTTTAATGTAACGCCATTACTGACCCATCCTCCTCCTCTGCAGGCAGCCCGTTACCATCCTCCCTCAATGTCTTCATTTCTCTTATTTCGTCGAAGCCCGAGCACCTGGCAGGAATTACAGAGTCCGCCGTGGAATAAGCAGCTGCAATCAGCTCCAATTGTACCCTGAATTCAGCCCTATTCTCCAGAAATTCAATCGCTCATCCATTGGCGCCGCAGGAGGGGCTGGCAGACTGAGGAGCCTGGTACCTCCAGGGCTGCGGGATAATTGGTATAGACACAAATACCCTGGCATCGCAAGGGATTATGGGTATTAGAAAAAGCAGAAGACACACAAAAAAAAAATTAAAAGATATCAAGGTTTGAGCATGAATCAAAAACAAGTTTGCAACCAACGGAATTTGGAATTGCGGCGGGTACATTTATAAAAACATGTCCATGCTGGTGGCAGCGGTGGGATTTTTTTTTATTATTATTTATTATATTATTTTATTACAATTTTGGCAACAATTTTAGTTTTGAATTCCTTTTTTTCTGCATTTAATTTTTCATAAAATTCCCCTGAAATGTACAATATGCCGATATATGCGTGTGCGATCATAAGCTTTTGGTCTTCTACCAATAAGGTTTCCAAGGTTCCTCATCGTTCTCACGGATTCTTGGAAGCTGTTGTAAAAGGTGACCTCCGTCACACACTTATTTTATATGTATGAAGCCAACCAATCTTTAAGCGGGGTAGGGAGCTGGACAAAACATATATTACGATAAATGTACACGCCGCCGTGTTGTACCATGGAATTATGGGCCAATATTTCCGAAGGGAAACCTTGGATTATTAAGGCGGAACCAATACAACTCAATGATTCCGCCTGAAGGATGCGTCTTACTCCTTAAATCCGTCACAATATATATATTTTTTGGAACATAGTTTAGATATTTTGTTTCTAAGAAGCAGCCAATTAACGCGAGTCCACAAAGAATCTGATACGCACCATTGTGGCATGAAGTGATAGCTGGTTCTGCTCGCCATCTGGCGCACGTAGAGCCTCAAGTTTAAGGTACCGTCTGTCACAGTCAGGAGTTTCATTTCGTTAAGTATCTGTTTGCAAAACCATCCAGAATAACATACGCGCGGCGTTCGGTTTATTCAGCGGTTTCAGAACGTTCAGACCGCAATAGACAGACGCGTGAAAGAGTAGTTGAGAAGGTGTATGTGGATGTGGCCGAATGAGGTCTATGAGCGCGGCACAAACGTTCGCCATCCAGGAGTGGAGTTGAAAGCCTTGAGAGTCACGCCAAGGTCATGGTTTGGTGGAATTACATATGTACATATGGCCGTCATTTAAGTTGGGCCGGATACAGTTCCATCCCATTTTATTTCCAGTCTAGACGTTGATGTGATCATTAATAACGAAAGTGTACAGCTGCGGCGAGCCGGCTAAAGGCTGTTTACTCGAGTCCCGTAGAATGACAGATTGTGTGTCCCGGAGAGAGGAGCGATACACAGCAAGTTACAAAGCGAGGGAGAGACAAAAGAAATGAGGATGGATGTGGAGGGTTCTAGATGGATAGAGTCATGGACACAAGCGCCAGGAAAATAATAGACGAAGCACAAAAGAGACTTGGGTATAGAGAAAGAAAACTAAAGGAAGAGATAGCCAACCGTTGTGCGCAGACTGTAATTCCCACCAGCCCGGAGCATCATGAGACTTGTCATCCACACAAGCCGTAGCAAAGGAAGGTGCAAGATATCGGCATTGACAATGTTCTATTTATAACGAGAACAGCTCTGGGGCAAAACGCGTTATGGCTTTTCTACGGTTCTCGCAACTTCCCACGGCAACGTCAGCCACTTTGGAAGTACGCGGTAGACTGGCAGATGGAAATCTAGAGGAACAAAAAAAAAAAAAAAAAAACTAAAATAGTTTAAAAGGGGTTAGAAAAGCTTTATGGGCACCGGAGGAAATCAAATGAAAATGAGGCGAGAGTATGGATGAGACACTCTCTTGAAGACCCTACTTTTCCATCTGCCCTAGTTGTCGGGGGTATCAAGAATTGGACAAATCCTACTCCCTCCTCTTCGGGAAGGGGGACCAAGAAGATCCAGCCCATTACCAGGGAGGGAAGGGGGCTACATACCCCTTCAAGGAGTATAGTCCCATAAGAAGAAGAAGATTGGGCACCCACTGGCTTTACATGTAGCCCTGGCACATTCCCAACCTCCACCGACGCGGTTGAAGCGCGGCATCCTCGGCTTTTAACTTTAATCAGATCGTCTCCGCTCTACTCTTTAATGCCATCCCAAATCCCTCTCGTTCCTCTCTCCCTCCTTATTTGGTTTGTTTTAATCCCTCCCGCTATTGTACGTG
This sequence comes from Spea hammondii, assembly GCA_029215755.1. NCBI lineage: Eukaryota > Metazoa > Chordata > Amphibia > Anura > Pelobatidae > Spea > Spea hammondii. The sequence continues at coordinate 33,380,372 of JARDYJ010000010.1, forward strand.
ATGAGGGTTATTTTTCAAGGTCCTGCGTTCCTCACCCATCTCCAATATTTTGCATCAAGGTCCATCTGCGAGAGGCTCACACGCAGTACTCCAGCCATCCGCCGCCGTTTCATCAACCTCACCACGCGCCTAATGTTGCAGGACTGAAGGAGGTCAACAAAACAGACTGCGACTTGGAATCCTAAAGGATCAGGTCGATCACCCGATGATGGGTCCACCAGCAAAGGCAACCCAACAAACAAGCCTCCCTGCGCTCCGCATTAATTAATGCATTTCCCGGGTTTGGTGCATTTTGTGCGGCGGGCGGCATGGGTTTTAAGAAAAGAAACATGGTTAATAGTTAGAATAGGCAGAATGTCAATACTCTGCGGGCTCTCGAAAAATCACGGTCGCGGACGATTTCGCGGTTTCAGGCAGAGAGGACAAAGACAGCGTTGACGGGAATATTGCATATTGCAGCATTAACCTCTTCCGAGCCAGGAGCTTGCCATAAGGAACCGCTTTGTCCAAGAGCCTGCGTTTACTGGCCCCGGGCAATGCCTAGAAGAAGGAGCCCAGGAGATGACTGGGACACAAGAGAAGCTACTGGCGATCCACCGGTCATCGTTTCCTTCTTGGTGCTAAAAATGCGATTGGATAAAATAAATAAAGAGGGACGCGCATAAGAAACTAGACCCTTTGTCTTTATTGTACGGTGTTTCGTTATCGAGTTGTTAATCTGTTATTCTGCGTCGGACTCCCTGCGTGTGCGCGACTGCGGAAAGTGGAATAACCTTGTTCCACGGTGACTGGTTTGAGATATACAATACCGTTATTCTGCGCGCATCAGACCCGTGGCGCAATTAGTTCCGGAGAGTTAAAGGGTGAAGGGTATGTGATGTGATTAGTACAGAGGAGCTATACCTCCCAAGTGTCCCTGTTTAGGAAGCACAGTCCTTTAAAAATAGTTCCTTAACACTATTAACGATTGGCGTGCTCACATCAGACGTATAGGTCGGATATAGGATGAGGTTGGCGCGGCCTCCATAGCTAACTTTCGCTCGGCGCCACGTGTCCTTAAAAAGGTGGAGCACCTGGAGAGGGTTAATATTCAAAAATAAGACTTTTTTTTAAATCACTACCCCGAGGCTGGCTGGGGGTAATCGGAGTTGTATTTGCCCAACCCCACTGAATTCGCTAAGAACTGGATCCCTTTGTTAAAAAATGATGGGCGCCGCCGCCGCACCCGGTTTTCCCCCATCAACAAAATCTCTTTTCTTGCTTCTTAATTGGCGAAAATTATCCTCATAAGTGTAAAACAAAGCCCATCTGTTAGCAGCATATGAGATCCCAAAGTATCTGGCATTTCAGCGCAGACGGAGATACGAGGAGGCTAATTAATCGGTCGTGTGATGTTCCGCGATCCAGAAGATATAGAATAGCGGGGTGGGATTCTACGGGTATCCCCGCGGTGTCACTTCGGAACCCCGGTACGGACATAACATGTCTCTCAAGGCAACGCTTTATTGGGAGAGACAGATTCCATGAACTGCACGTCTCTTTAAACCCGTGTCACCACGTCAAGCCATACTCTAAGGGACACGTTCAACGATCCACATCTTGGCCATGCGTGTGTCACATCGCATCGTACGGAACGGGCTTGGAGCTTCCGCCTGTCGCTATGGGAATGGAAGAAAGATTAGATCGGCCGTAGCGGCGTCTGTTTGGCAGGTATCTCATAAGATGTGACCTTCTCCCGTCAGCCTCCCATCTTTCCCTGTCCCGGGGAGAAGAACATTCCTGTCCCGGCCGTATATTAATTCTACAGGACACCGTTGGCCGCTCGACGTACAGTAGACTTTTATAATGGACTGCGCTTCCCTTCGAAATTCAAAGATGGTGCTTCAGGGTAAACAAAAGGTGATGAATCGTCTTCTTCCGGTCCGAGCCCCGACAGCGAGAGCCATTCCGACAACGGGCGGCCGGCAAACGTTAATAAAGTCTCTCTATGCCAAAAAGGTGTGTGAAGCCTCAAGCCAGACCTCACATCGTGCTATCATAACACATTCAAACAGCGGGACGCTCTCGGCTACACCCGTACAGACACGGCACGAGTATGTTCTCCGCGTGGCCGGGATTCCAGAACTGAACCCACACACTCAGCAATGCCGACAATTCATACATTCCCTGGAGAGCAAACATGCGCCGGCCGCCATCACCCCGAAAGACCCAGTCCTTAACCCCGCCGCTTCCGGAAAAAAACAAACCCTCACGAGACCAGCGTAATAATACGATCTGCTGGTATAATCCCGCAAAACAACAATCCAGACCCAACTTGAGTAGCGTGAGATCGAAACAATCCAGTAGCGTCAGGGTTACTATCCATGAACAGCTCAGCGGCCGCCAATGAATAACCTCCATTCAGCTCCGTCCTTTAACTTCATTCCCAGAGAAAGCGCTGACAACAACGTTATGAAAATCCCCCTTCGATACAAATAAAATTATTGCCCTTACAACAACAACAAAAAAAAAAAGTTTTGATCCATCTAAAAAAACCCCACCTATGACATCATATTCGCGAGACGCACTTGGGAAGGCTGCACGGTTTCACTTTACGACTGTGGTAAAATCACGCAACTGCAAATCATTGCATGCCCTACATGCATAGGTGGCCATGTTAAAAAACCCTTTTATGTGTTGTTGTTTTTTTAACCCCAGAAATACAAAGCTAAACTAGGGTTCAATGAACGATGGCAAGTTTATGTAGGACGGCCAGGATTTCCTATTAAATCAGGGATCCGTAAATACATTTTAAAATATATATTATATATATTAAAAAAAATAATTATGCAGGGCAGTGAAGATTTTATGGATTTTCTACATTTCTCCACTTAAAACGAGACACATGGTAACCCTAATTCGGAGCGATCCGTGGCGTTCCATCTCTCTGTATAAATATACGATCGCAATAACAAATCCTGCAGGAGACATGCAGAAAGACCTCAAGGTCGTTACCAAGCAAATATGTGAATTTCCTGCGGCTTCCGACGCTTCTTCATATTAAACCCTGCAGGGTCCTTGAGACGGAGTAATATTCAGGATTTTTCTTGGCTGGTTACACAGGAGCGCGAGGCCTAAATGCCACAATTTCTAAATACCCCATGGTTATCGCGCTCGGGGCGGAATCGCGTCGGCTCCGTTCTTCTCGGATAGACCCAGGGTTTGGTCGAGGTCGAGGGAACCTATGAATTGTGGGTCTTCTTCAACAGAAGGATCAATTTATGAAATCAAATAGCATAGACCAGTCATCCTCATGGTGGCCAAAGTCATCGGGCTATGATGTCATAACTCAATACCTCTATCCACAACCCCGATCCTTGATATCTCTCGATTCTCTTCTACCAGATCATAAGACAACCGGCCAAGAGAAGAGTCAAGGACCAGGGACTGGAGATTTAACCCAAAATAGGTCTTCTTAAGTCACCGGTTACTCAAACCGACAGCATTTAAGGAACTACGCAGAACGGATGAGTTTGTTTTCCTCCGACACCTCGTTAGGAATAATCCGATCTTCGTTAAATTACAGATCCTTCACTCGGATAACCCGCAGGAAGCCGAAAGCACTTGAACAAACCTTTAACGTAGAGTACGGGAATCAAGAGGTAAATAAGCGTGTCACTGCATAGGAGCGTCAGCTGCGGGATAACGAGGCATTTAGCACACCATGGCCACCATAGGCCAGGGTTGGATTTAAAGCAGTCTGGATATTTTACGTGGTCTCGCTAGGAGACGTCGGAGGTTCGAATATCAGGGAGGTCTCTTTTCTCTTATGTTAGAGAAGATAGGGAGCACGGCCATATGTATATACCACAAGAGCAGCCGTCGTTCTGTTATCAGTAACTGCATGATTATTCCTCCCCATTGAGCTATCTCTTCCTCATTAAAGTTGCTGATTGGCTGCCTTTGTAAGGGGTCGAGGAGAAGGGAGAGAGAGCGTCCGGACAGGACATCGATTGGATCATTCTAGTTTTTGCCACAGATCTCACCCTGGGGGTAAAAGGGTCCGTTTACTGTTATACCAAAAATATATAAAAACTTTAATAAATAACATTAAAAAACGGGAAGACCAGTAATAAAAACGGATATATTTTAGATAATAGACCAGGAATTGGATAAAACAAAAATGCTAACTATGCAGAGTTTCTTTGAGGACGCTTTGACTATACAAAGAACACCCACCATCCCCACACCATAAACGCTGCAGTCCATTCCAACACCTTTGCCCTGCGCATGTACGGAATTCCCAACAGCCCGGGATGCCCACTGACGGCACAAAAAAGCCTTTTTTTCCCTTGATGTAGCCACAAAACGCTGGCCTCTGCTTTCCGTTTTGATCCTGGCGTGGGATGCAAGCGCGTTCTTACATTGCGTAGATCCAAAAAGGGGCGCTCCATCCATCACATGGACTTTAATGCACAGGACAGCTGCGCATTGGGGATGCTGCTTCAGCCAGCCAATCAGTGTCAAGAATGATCAAACCACTGCAGAAGAGGGCAGCCTCAGCAGCAAGGCTGCAGCTTCTAAATCAGGTAATGGCTTTATTTTTATTTTTTGGGGATGTATGTAAATTAAAGTATTCAGAGGGATAAGCATTCTTCTACAGCGGAGGTGCCATTAAACCGCCCCTTTAACCCCTTTATGACAAAGCCCCTACATCTACGGGCTCAAAAATGCATTGTTTTCAAGGGGTTTAGGAACCGCCCAAAGGGTTAATAGTTATACCACGCGCACGTACATACACTGAAACCATTACACGCCGAGCAGAAAGGGCCGCTTTTAAAATATTTATTCTGGGTTTTAAAGGTTGCCCTGTGTTTGGGTCTGGCTGGCGAGTCCGCGCGGCGGCTGGGCCGGATGCCCATTAACATTTCCAAACTCACATTAATAATTACAAATATATGGAAAAAACGATAGTAAATAATTAGCTCGCTCCAAAAAACGAAAATGGCTTTGTTCTCAATTACAAAAAAGGAAAGAGAGGAGAACACCGGCGAAGTTACGCATTCTGGGGGGGGGGGGGGGGGGCTCAAAGGGCCGGCCGGAAGGGACGTGGCACGAGATGCGGATTTGTTTAAACTCGATTTTTGGCCGCGATTCCGCAATTACATTTTTAGCTCGGAACGGGAGCTTTCAGCCACGACGGCGAGTCGTTCTCAATAACCGGCATCTGATCAGAAACAATAAACTGGTGGCTTCCCTTCCAGTGGAGAAGGGATCTCAACCTTTGAACGCGGCATTCCTGCAGATCAGAAACGACGTCGGGACATTTGGGAACGCTCTGCTTTGGCCGAGCTCCAAGAGCATCGCCTGGGGGGACATCTACCTCTTACTCGGTCTATTTGGTGTCGAAAACGGTTTAAATCAGCAGGTTTAGTTCAGCACGGTAAGAGAAGGAAGAAAGTGAACTTCTTAACGTCTTCAGTGCTGGGGAGGTTGAGCTGCAAAGACAGTAGAAGGTTTGTGGGGAGAACCCAATAACCAACAGATCTGGACTGCCCATCTGGCCCATCGGCGGACCGCTGACCAACAGTACCCTATACCTAGCTGCTCCAATGGCAGATCAAGTCCAGCCACCAACCGCATTAAAAAAGGTTAAACGTGGCCAGGCGTGTCCAGCCGGTGGCTGGATGTACGTCATTTGGCGGCCATTGGCCTTTTGTTGAGGTCCACCTAGCCTTCTCGGTCTGGCCCTGGCGCTACGCTACCAGCAAAATGCCTAGAATTGTTTAACATTCTGGGGGAAAACGGTCTTTATGGCAGTCCCTGTTTGACACAACGGAGTCGGGACAGTCACGCACTACGTACTCGACAGAAGGAGAAATCCAGAGAACATTCAAAAAAGGACCATCAGGAGGAGGTTTCAAATGTTATAATAGATACAGTCAATTTCGATTCATCGTTAAGTCGGATTCCACCCACCTACAAAAAGTTATTTCACCACAAACACATTATATTTTGGCAATAAGGATCAGTACAAGCTCGAGATCCGGCTGTCGGTGGAAGAGATGAGACTGCAACGAGAGAGCCCGGATAGATATTTCTGTATCGTTGACCTGTTGACAGGTGTACCGCAGACAGGTGCCAGGGTACAGGCAAAGGCGGCTACCCATCTGCTTATTCTGCGCTAGACTGGGACAGGGATTCAATTACAAGAAGGACAAAGAGTGACTTTAAACCGAAAATGGACTGTTATTCATTTCATTTTTGTTATTGTCCAGAGAAATGCCGGATCCCGAGGAGCAGCTGATGAGTCTTGTTGAGAAGTCTTTGTTGGGGGAAGTGGAATGCTAGAATTGGCGGTAGGGTGCGACGGCGCCTGCCCTGCATACCAAAAAACTGGGGAATTCAGCCCTTACGCAGAGTTTATGGCCAAGATCCTCCATTGTGAGCCCACACGCTGGCAGCTCTCAAACTAACTCTGTCAGTGCCAGAGACTCTGAGGGCATCCTGGTGACCAGAAATGACCAGCAGAACTGAGCCTTTCTACAAAAGAGACGTAATATACTAGACATAAAGCGGGACCCTACTCAGAAGAAAACCTCAGCGTTACCGCAAGTTATCCCAAGGACAGAAACTTCTAGCAAGGAACCTTCCGAGAGCCATCTCAAGCGATCCTTCTTCTCCAAGGTCCAAAGACGCATCTCAGTTGGCTCCACACCTCTTCTTCAAGGTTCAAAGGCACATCCAGAATATCAGCCTGGTGGGTTTTGCTAACCATCCAAAGGCAAGAGAGACTACTAGATGGGCCAATTGGTTTTCTTGTGCCGTCCCTATCTATGTATTAACCCTCTAAGTGTCATAAATTGGTAAAAATAATTATACTGGGGGGGGCAGTTTTAATACGTTCTGCTAAATTGTGTTTTTTACGTACCATCAAATTTTTGGTTTCTGCGTTTCTTACAAACAAAAATTTAAATATAAAATGTGAAATTTTTAACCCCCATCATGCGAATCTCTCTGTGTTAACTCCTTCATCGACGCTTTGATATTATTATTATTCCAAACCCGACTAGATCTTCTATCCATAACTTAACGAACCATAGAATGAGCCGGAAAGTGATCTGGGCGGCAGAGGGTTAATTACTATGTAAATGAGACATTACTGAGAGCGGAGGTAGAGGAGCAAGACAAACAGACCTCCTCCTCTCTGTGCTGGGCTGGAGAGTTTTGGGATCACAAGCCAAGCGAATGAAATGAGATACTTAACTCCTCGGCTGCCAGATACACTATAGATCTATGAGCCTGAATTCCGAAAGATAAATAGACAATCACAGAGAGAGACAGAAAGATAGATATACTTCCCAACTGTCCCACTTTAGCTTGGCCAGTCCTTCTCGGGTTCTTAAATCCTTCTCTCTGTCCCTCTTTCCCTTTGTTTCTCGCTCCTCAGAAGGCTGACCGGGTACGAGTGTCGCGCTAAGAACCTCGAAGTCACAATTGCGCGTTTTGTTTATACAAATGCAAAACCTTATTCTTCTAAATGTGTTACTCGGTTGTATTTATAATATTATTAATAATAAATATATATATATCAAAAAGTTACAAAGTTGTTCTTCCATCAAGACAGAGCCCGTGATAATGATTCAAGTCACAACAGGTAGAGAGGGGAGGGATGATGATATAATAAAGGATGTCTCAGGGCATTTAAACATAAATCCGGGTGAGGCTCCATTACTGAGTCTTCCACTTCCAGAAGAAGCCTCCGACTGTTCCCGAAAAGCCGTAACGCACGATAGATACACAACACCCGATATTATTCCTCAATTACATCCGCTTCCATGATAATGGAAACCATTGTCCCAAAAGCACCGGGGGCAACTCCTCCAATTACCCCATTAAATCCCTCCCCGCATTATCTGAAAGGACTACGTAAAACTTTCTGGAGATCGCTGGTGGAGAATCTTCTGTTAAAAGAGCTATAAGGGGCCGAGAAACACAGTTGTGGTTTAGCGGAGGTTGATGAGAGTTGCAGCTCTGTAGATTTGATCTACTGATAAATGTTATACGATGCGACTTATCTTCACCCCGACGACACTCTGGGATGTTCACCCCTTGACTACCCTGCGTTGACTTCCTAAATTCTAAGATTTCTGCTCATTTTTATAGTAGTGGTTTCTGAGCCTGTCACCCCGCGCATGTTCTGGGTGAGCCTATTAATCCTGAGTGTCACAGACAGCCTCAGCTTCCCTTCTTCTTGCGTATCACGAGAGGTCGTCCGGAGGGAAAAGCTCTACCTAGTTGGGCCGGTTGGAAAACGTCCTTTCAAATAACCATCACAGACGAGCCGCATCGCCGGCAGCTCCTGCCCCGAGACGTTAAAGCCTCAGGCTTATCCCGGGCAATCTGTCCTGAACTGCCCAGCAGGGGGTTAAAAGGTCACCGTTCTTTTAGCCCAAGTGTATTTGGCAGATTCTGCGCTGATGGGCCTGGATCTCAAGAAGAAGAAAAAAAGAAGTTCCATTTCTGGAAATTCAGATTAGGGTAACAAGATGTCCTAACTTCCAGGGGACAGTCCTGTTACAAAGACATATTTCCCTATTTCCTAAGACGGTGGGGCTTTATTCAACTCACTTCTTGCTATTTCTATACACATTATCGGGTCTTTTAGGGCAGTAGAACCCTGCGATACCCTTATACCCAGCAAACATTCTGACCTCCTAGAAAAGGAAGGGACGGGGAGGGGGAGAAAGAGGGACAAGGGGGGGAAAGAAAGAGGGACAAGGGGGGGGGGGGAAGAAAGAGGGACAAGGGGGGGAAAGAAAGAGGGACAAGGGGGGGAAAGAAAGAGGGACAAGGGGGGGAAAGAAAGAGGGACAAGGGGGGACTTCAGTCCCACTAGGAAATGGCCAAAGTAAACAGGGACACTTGGGAGGTATGATATGACAATGTTGGCCGACACTTCCACAGAATCATACAACGTAACAAAATAAAATGTAATGTTACGCATCTGTGAGTCTACACTTAATAAGCAGATTTGTATCTTTCTTGCTGCGCAGCTCACAATTCTTATCTCGTTCTTCCTACTCGGGGAAGAAAAACTCCAGCCAGCCTTTTTATCGCAGTAACCAGATTACATTGCAGAGAATTCCTTATTTTATTGATCTATTTCTTTCAGAAAAGAAAGAAAGAAAAAAATAAAAATAAAAAAAAAAGCTGGCAAACTCAATTGGGCCACCGAGGTCCCCGGGCAGCACCTAAGGGTGTTTGCTCTGTGATGGAGAGGCAAAGAGATGGTTCTTACAGAGACAGAATGAGTCCCTACGTACACCGATTTCCGATCAATAAAACCTTTAAAACGAACAAACCCTGCAATTTATTTTGTCTACGACTGCAGACTACATGACACTACCTTGAATTTAAAAAGGTATAAAAAAAACACAAGATGTAACAGGGTTTTTTTTGGGGGGGGGGGGTTCTTATATTTTTACACATTGAAGGTACGCCAGTCAGACAACAAAAGCCGCAGAGGGAAGTACTTTTTGTTTTTTAACGGTGATTCCCAGAATGGGTTTTCTAAAGAGGGGGAAAAAAAGGAAATAAATGGAGTAAAAATAAGATGCCCATACATGCTGCCTTTACACACACACACACACTGCCCTTACACACCCCTACATATGCACATAAACACACATATATACACATACTCTGCCTTTACACACACCAGCCCATTACCACACATATATACACATACACTGCCTTTACACACACCAGCCCATTAACACACATATATACACATACACTGCCTTTACACACACCAGCCCATTACCCCACATATATACACATACACTGCCTTTACACACACACACACGCTGTCTTTACACACCCACACTACCCTTACACACACCTGCCCATTAACATGCATATGCACATACACTGCCCTTACACACTGCCAATAAACACACATACACTGCCTTTACACACACCAGCCCATACGCGCTGCCTTTACACACACCTGCCCATTAACACACATATACACATACAGTGCCCTTACCCACCCCTGCCTTTACACACACACACACACACAAATACCTAAACTGCTCTTACACATACACAAGCTTACAAACGCTCTCTACGGCCCTGCCACCGCGTACAAGGATCTGAGTTTTCCGGGACGGCGCAGGAAAGCGTGTAAATGGATGTAATAAAAACGCAGGCTCTGAGCTCATGGGCGCAGATTAACGGGGATTAACATTTTATGAGCACGGAGCGGGGGAAGGTAAGCTGAAAAAACGTGACTTGTGTCATGTCAGAACCAGGACCGAACCAGCCGAGACGTCTCCAGCTCGTGGGGACACTGAGCAGCCCTGGGGGGGGAGACACTGAGCAGATCTAATGTAAGGAGGTTTTACTTTTCCGAGAGGGCAGTAGATAAGCGGAACAGCCTCCCAGCAGAAGTGGTAGAGGGTAATACAGTGGAGGATATTAAACATGCATGGGATAGGGGTTGAGGAGGTGGGAGATGCAGCAGATAATCTCCCGGGTCTGGTTCTGTAGCACACTTGGCAGGGTCTGTGCCGTGCGCCGTCGCGGTGCTGCGGAGGTATCAGGGATCCGGCTATTGATTTGTGGAAATGTAATTTCACACAAGGCATCTGCTGGCCACGATAAGGCGGCCGGAGCGGCAGAGGTGGGAGCCGCGGAAGGAATTTCACAAGGAAATCCGAACTCAAACAGAAACACCAAAGACGAGGGGCACCGACTCGACGGCCTCGCCGCCGCTTAACCTTCCCCGACAGCTTTGATTCGCTAATTTGAGCCGAGTCAAGCGTCACCGCGGAGATAGAACAAAAATGGGGGGGGGGCATTAGAGATTCAGAGAGAGAGAGAGAGAGCTAGGAAAAGGATGAAAGAGACAGCGGCCGACAGAGACAGGAGAGGAGACACAAGAACCCAGGAGATCGGCCGAGACATTGAGATGCCCTCTGGATGAGCGTGGAATTCGACGTATATGCTGCGTACAGGGGAGGAAAAGCAAACCGCATCTCCTGGAATGGTTATTAATGGTTTAATGCAATGGGGGTGATGGGAGTTATGATCCCAAAACAGCTGGAGTGACAGCAGGATCTTAATTCCATATCAAATAAATCATGGAGAAAATCTGACTTTTGGGGGGGGGGTACTCAGCGAAGGCTGGCTGGTGGTGTTGGGAGTTGGACTCCAACGCTAGATTTCATCCGCCTCCTTATTTTCCTCTCTAATCCGCGGAGAAAAGTCGAGTTTAAAAAAAAATTAGAGAAAAAAATAAATAAAAAAAAAAGCAGAAAGATTGACAATTTGGGAAAACAAACAAACAAGATAAACAAAAGCATCACCATGACGATCAAACGTCCCCAACAGCGGGGGGGGGGGGGCAGTCCACTGATTGAGGCTCATAACTCAATTTAAGCATAAAAAAGGTAAAATTATTACTATTATTACGCATAATAATATGCTATTATTATTAACCATAATTATTATTAAATGCAATAAAAACCATTACAATATTATTATTATAAGCATTTAACACAAAAAATAAATATTAACGCAAAATTATTACAGACACAGGGGAAGAGGACCCTGATCTGGGGAGCTTACAGTCTATCGACTCCTTGAATGCTTTGCATCCCGCCAGCATGTGAAGGGTTAACCTGCAATCCATTAACGCTACACAGCCCGGCTGCGCATGTTCGGCCGCTGCTGGCCGGGGATTAGCGAAAGCCGTCGTCGCCCAGCAGTTGCTCCGCTTTTAAGAAAAAAAGCCACGGGGATGATTGACGCCTTTTAACCCTTTTAAGCATAGCATATATGCCTTAATGGAACGGCCGCCCCGCAGAAGTGGTCGAGCAACATTCTTTATGGTCATCCTGCTGTAAAGCCTCAAACCATAGTCTACCCCTCACTGTATTAGCCTCTACCACTTCTGCTGGGAGGCTGTTCCACTTATCCACCACCCTCTCAGTAAAGCAAAAGGTATAGTAACCTCTTCAGCTTGTATAATGTATAAACCCGAGCCGCTGCAGCGTCAGAGAGAATGTTTTTTTTTTTTCTTTCACATCCCCTCTCTCTGTAAATTTGTAATCACAGTTACAGGACTGTAATTGCTGCGATCGGGAGCCGCGGAGAGACGGTAATTGGCGGCCAATCTCCTCTCGCTTGCTGGAGGGATCTCGGAAAAGAGCAGAAGAAAATAACGCGGAGGGGGAAAAAAAAAAGAAACGAAAAAAAAAAAAAGCCTTTGATGTCCGGGGAGGAATAATTTGTATTTGTAAAGCCCTATTAAAGGAGTTGTAAGTATAATGGAGGGGGTGTCAGAACAGGTACAGAGAGGTGTTAATGGGGGGGGGGGTGATAGGACCCTCGTAAAACCCAAAAGTGTCTTTAAGCGTAGAAAGTAAAGATTTAGAGATCCTTTTAACACTTTAACAGCCAAAGGCCTCAGTGAACCAGGAAAGGGTTAACAGGCAGCGGTGGTACAGCACTATGGCATGTGACAGAGCTATTATATATATATGAATAAATATAACTTCAACTCCCATCATCCGTCCTTCGAGCCGCTGCTACAAACGAGGCATTTATTACAGAACCGTGAATAGTAAATTCATCCATGCGCAGAGCCCCGATCCAAAAACCCCTCGCAGACGGGGCCCTCGATAGCTCGCAGGGGCCGCGCATTCGCTAATCACGCGACCACTTGACGCGCCCCGTGTTTGAGTGCCTTATTGTATATTAATGCAATCAGAGCTCTGTTTGCCGCAAAATAATATTTGACTCTGGACGCCGTCAGCGATAAAGGAACCCGTCGGCAGATCGGCCCCTCTCGGCCCCCGTTAAACGTTAATCAGTCATTGGTCTCGCCTTAGATTCAGGAGCTGTATGCCTATCCCATGCATGTTTAATCCCCTCACTGTATTACCCTCTACTACCTCTGCTGGGAGACTGTTCCACTTATCTACCCCCCTCTCATAATGATAGGTTGCTGCTTTGATCCATACCTCGCCCCCATGGAAGGGGTAGAGGAGCAGAGCGTTTTGCGGGGGGTTAGATGGTTTAGTGCCGCTTGGCTATTAATTGCCCCAGAGCTGGGTCGGGTCTTGGCGTGTCGGCGCGGGAGCGGCGCATGTTCTTACGCAATACCTCCCCACCTGCAAATCAACGCCTTGGAGAGACACTCCAGCCAACACAACTCAGTGTGGCCCCTCAACACGTTCGTGGGGGTGCTTTTGCAAATGCATGCAGACCACCCCCACTCTATATTCTACCCCCCCACCCCGTCAGCTCCTGCGCTGGCTCTGTGAACGACGCAGACCCCCTGTGCGCCGGGGTGGAAAGGGCTCCCATCGAGAGAACTTTCTTTCCAGTGATTGGTTGCTTGAAGCAGCCAATCAGGGGCAGGAATCAGCAGATTGCGGAGGATGGGAGGAGCCACAGAGCTGCAGCTTCTACCTCAGGGACGTTGTTTTTTATGACTTTGTTGCTGAAGAATAGACTAAGTCACTCGCAGAGGGTTGGGGCAGTTCAACACGCATCAGAGACATGAAACTGCCCCTTTCAGGATGTAAAGAGTTAAAATATTTGACATGCCGAGAAAACAAAAGCGACATTTTTGCCACTCTGTTTCAGTATCAGCAGGAGACCGACGTGGCGCGGATTGTTTACAAACTTTTCTCTCGTTTGACGCCTCGGTTCGTGTAATTCCCGATGACATTAAACTGCCGCTCCCAAAACACACAATACGTTGAGGGAGTCGCTGGCCGGCCCCGGCCCGGCCCTCTTACCCACCTTTCCAGAAGGCGCTCCCCGATCATCTACCCCCCCCCGAGGGCTTCAGAACTTCTTACAAAACAAGGCGTGAAAGGAGCAGCTTCAAAGGAGGAGAAGCCGTCCCCGAGCGACTCATTTGTATTTAGGACAAGGAATCCCCGGGACTTTTACTTCACAGAGAGGGTGGTAGATAAGTGGAACGGCCTCCCAGCAGAGGTGGTAGAGGGTAATACAGCGAGGGTATTAAACACGCATGGGACAGGCATACGGCTCCTGAATCTAAGACGAGACCAACGACTGATTAAGGTTTGAGTCTTTACAGCAGGAGAAGCGGGCGACTAGACGGGGGCCGAAAGGGGGCCGATCCGCCGGCCGGTTCCATTGGTTAATCCTCTGCGTGTTCCTACGATTCCTGGAAAGTGAGACCCGGGAGGCGCCGTCGTGTTTCTCTCCCAGCAGTCAGCGAGTGGGTGCAGATTGAGGAATAATGCGGGGTTGCCTGCGTTGTCACACTGAAGAGAACATGATGTCATTGTGTGCCTTCTAAAGCAAACATCCAGAACGGGCTGAGAGGGTGGTGGATAAGCAAAGCCGCCTCCCAGCAGAGGTGGAAGAGGGTAATACAGTGAGGGTATTAAACATGCATGGGATAGACATACGGCTCCTGAATCTAAGACGAGACCAACGACTGATATCAGTCTTTTTTAGTAAACAGGCAGCCATTGGGTAAACAACCGAGTATTGGCTGAGGGTGCTGGGAGTTACAGGACAACAAAAGAGGAGGGGGAAAAAACCCCACCATCCGACCGACTCCAGGAGACCAATAATCATCAGTTGCCAAACTCAGCAAGCAAATACAAACTTGACTATTTCCACAACAATAACTGCTGCCACCTTGGCTGAGCTGCTGCTCTGTGCGTCAACTACCTCATCTGCAAAAATAAAAATCTGGAGAGGCGGCAGCTGGACGGACAGATGTGGCAATAGGTAATAGAATAACAATGGAAGGACTAAGGTGGTCTCATTAGAGGAGCGACACGCGCAGGCAAAGGAGGGAACGCGGCTCACTCAATAAGGACAGGGACATATTGGCAGCGACAGCAAGAGGCCACATCCCCGATCCCCCGGCGTTACGTCTTCATTCACACGCAGAGGAGACGCAGGGGCTACAACCAGACTCCCAAACCCACCAGCGAAAGCCAGGCAGGTCATATCTCCAAACATCTCCTACCACTTCTGCTGGGAGGCTGTTCCGCTTATCTACCACGCATCACAAGTAAACACGGCACCCTTATTATCATCAGGGCGGTCTGAGATAACGCAGCAGCGAGTGGAATGAAACATGGGAATTTTTATTAACCCCTTTCTTGCCACAAGTAGAAACTAGATGCATTTCGCTCTGTTTAAGGGTATTTCAGTGGTGACCCAGAACACTAAAGGGCTGTTATCCCGGGTAATGCCCCCAGGAGAGAGGTTATCAGAGTCAGAGGGCATGGGGGGTGGGTACGGGGTCTTATTGTCCTGAAAAGGGGGAAGCAGAAGGGGGTAGCGCTGCCCTTACAAATAATTAACCCTTACCCTCCCATTTAACGAGAAGAAGAATAAAACGCGTGACGTTACTTTTAATTACAATGAGCAGGAGCGACATCGCAACGGATGGAAGGAGCAGAGGAGTCCATCCCACCGCTGCCACCGAGTCACCTGCAGAGCAGCATCAGAGTGTCAGCTCCAGGGGACAGATTCGGGTCTAGAAATCTCAGCTCCCTCATTTCATGTAGTCATTCCCTGCGACCGCAGTCACACCGGGTGACGGTAACACACACACATACACAGCACGGCTCATTCACACACACACACACACACACACAGCACCGCAAGACACCGCTCATTCACACACCATGGGGAGCTTGTGGGTGACACTGTCTGCCTCGCCGGACAGAGATTGCAGATGGACCCCCCCCCCGTATCATAAAGCCGCGTTTTCTCAACAAGGAGCAGCCTCTCCGGGGAGCTGGCATAGGGGCAACTTCTCCTCAATTACAGAGTTAACTCATTGATTGCCAATGCATCAAATCACAGAACAATAAAAGAGGGGGGGCCGGGGGAGTCATTCTATCAGCGAAAGATTCTTCCCCTTAAACACGCGTCTCTTTGTTTAACATCATCTGTAGGAAAAAGCCATTCCTTACGGATTATCCTCTCTGCCATCTTCCCCGTGGCGCAGCAGCTCGGACCCGACAAGCAGTTCTGGTACCAAAACCATTAACTATTTCAATTCGGGGTGCAAACTGCAGCGCCCCACAGCTACAACCAGGAGGGGGGGGGTTGCAGCAGCAGCACAAGAGGTTGAGGGGAACCTTTTTGCACCCTTAGGGAGAAGACGTATGCAGACACATGGACCTGGGGGGGGCAACAGGGTACATAGACCGGGGGGGGGAGCAACAGGGTACATAGACCGGGGGGGGGGGCAACAGGGTACATAGACTGGGGGGGGGCAACAGGGTACATGGACCTGAAGGGAGGGGGGAAAGGGTACAGAGAGCTGTACCAGGATTTAAGAGCGCTATACCCAGTATACTCTAGGATGCTGTAGAGAGAGAGCATTGTGCTAATACAGAGACACACGCACTGCATAGAGCACACGCTGTGGGAGAATACGAAAGAGACAGATGTCCCGCGCTGGTGACAGGGTGACCTTACCTTTCCCCGCCGTGTAGAGCAGAAATATCCCCAGGACAAAGCAGCCATGCAGTGTGTATAGAGAAGCCATAGCGAGGAACTGCCTTCCTACTGCTGTCTCCTGTCTGCCTCCCTCTGCACCTGCCCTGCTACTAATGTATGCTAATGAGATGCAGAGGGACGGGAGGAGCCCCAGGGACAGCCAGCCAATGGCAACGGTAGCTGGACTCTCTCTATGCAGAAAGGGAGGTGACTGTTTACTAGTCCCATGCGGGTGTTAGGAATTTAACCTCTGACATGCCACAGAGGTGTGCAAAGAATGAATGGGCTGTTACGAAAGCAGCTCTGCATTGTAAGCAAGCGGCGTGGCCATGAATGGGTTAACTTTGTTCAGCGAGAGGATGGTATTAACAATACCAAGTCTATTAATCATTGTATCACACCCCGCACGCCACAGGACCGTATCACCCCCCCCCCCCCCGCCATGCAGAAGTGTGGCACGCAGGATACTATGTATCAATAAATCACGTATCACACACTGCACTAAACACAACGAAGTAACTCATTATCAAACGATATAATATATATTAATATATCACGCGGCGCTACGGCTAATTCTATCCTACATTGTATTACTATTATTTATTGATTTATATAGCGCCATCATATTCCGCAGCACTGTACAACGGGACTATATAATACGTCCAGTTATTACATCACATGTTGTATTATATATAAATAGGGAATCGTATTCTTTACATTCGGGATAATACTAATTTCGGGCTTTGCGTGTTTCTTGTATTTTGACCGATCTATTCGCATAAAAGTGGTAGGAGGTTCCTGGAAGGCAAAGTATTTGAGGACAACTGCTTTTAGACAATATTTCATACAATCGAGTGTAGAAATCACACAATATTACACATAACTCGTCTTAGATTCAGGAGCCGTACGCCTATCCCATGCATGTTTAAATTCCCTCACTGTATTTGCCTCTACAGCTTCTGCCGGGAGGCCGTTCCACTTATCTACCACCCTCCCAGCAAAGTATAGCTTCCTTACATTCCATCTATGCCTCCACCATCTAGTTTCAAAATGTATAAGCATTAGTTGGGTATACAGGGCTACTATGTTGCGGGAAAAAATTACAGAACAGGTATTCTTCTTGGCTTCTGGAACAGCACGGTTTAAACATAACCTTTGAATTTTTAATTTGTTTATAACTTTTTGAGAATTTTGTTAACTAATGTTGTTTTTTAACTGTTTATCAATGGGTTAAAAGTAAGGTATGCCCATACGCCAGCCGCTGTCCTCCTACAGGTGGACGCAGGGTGGTGGGTTGACAGCCGGGGCCGTTCTCCACGGTCACAATAATACGTTTCCTTTGTTCATTGTGCACATCCGAGCATCCTTATGTGAATGGAGGTCCTTAGTGTGACTGTGAGTGTGTGTGGGGGGGACGGCGCCAATGATTCATGTGGGTAAATGGCATGGTCTGGGGCACCATCAGTGTTTCCTAAGCCGTGTGGATGGGTCTGCTTCTTGGACAAGAGCTACCAAGTTAGTGTCCTTGACAAATACCAAAAACCTTCAATATTATCTTCCAATGACCTCCTGCTTCCATCATACAAATCAGGGTTTATATGTCTTAAGTTGAAACTGACGATGTGCCCTAGCTAAGCTGACCACATCAGCCAGGACATGAGGGCTGAAGCCATCACAGCGTTCCTTCTTCAGTTCCTCGGGGGCGTGGCTGAGATAAAAAGCCATGGCTAGTTGGACAAAGGGGTGGGTCTTTCTCAAATCAACTAGACTGTATGCTCCCTTCCTTCTGTGCTAGTGTCTTATGTCATTTTCAACTGTCATTTATGTTCATTACCTCTTATTGTAACAGCGCTACGGAATCTGCTGGCGTTATAAAAATAAATGTACCGTAAACTCACTTTCAAAGGCGTTTGGAGTATGGGGAATGGGTGACGATCCCTCCAAGTACCCTGAAAATAGGGTAAAAACCCAAACATCTAAGGTCAAACCATGAAGGCTCCTGGATATATCATTCCGCATGGTCACAAACAGGGAAAAAACTCAGCACTGCTGGAAAAACTTAACGAAAGTCTGATTATAACGGGATCAAATAAAATAAAAAATCTAGTACTCATGAGATACTTTCAGTTTCTCCGCGTAACAATATAATTCCGAGCGGAATGCATCGACCTGCAAGCCACGTGTGTGTAAGCTCTTTCGCTAATGAAGTTTATTAATCAAACATGACGATTATTCTCATTATCCATCCACACCCTGCTTTAAGAAAGTCGCCCGGCGGATAGTTATTGGTCTTGTCGTCTACTCAGTAAAATATTCCAAACGAATGTATCTGACGGGATAATTAGAAGTCACCGACGCAATCCAGCTGGGGACGCTGCCAGGGCCTTGGCAAACAGCGCCACCTACGGGCCAGAGAGGTAAGCGGCTGAAAGCGTCGATAAGCCCAATGTGCAGGTAATTAAGGCGATGATATCATTAGTGTGTAACTCAATATGCCATTAATTAATAGCAAACTACTTTGGAGAGCAGCAGGGGGAGAGACAAATATTACATAAAATATATTTTTTAACGTAAGCTTATTCTGCCAGCGAGTAACAAATTAACCACGTAATTGCCACTGCGTACTCAAAACCAGGCTATTAATATATTTTGTTGTTTATGTTATTATATTAATTTCCGGGCGAGTACGTAGGATAGATGGGAGTTATTAACAATGGGGATTATGAGATAAAACATACATCAATATACATTATTTCCCTTTTGTAATCACTATCCCTATCCGGTATCCACCACGATCATGTCTTCCCCTCCTAATTACTTATTCTAGATCTCTAAGAGCATTGGTGGATCAAGCTCTTGGACACTCCCCCGCAGTAACACATGGAAGAACTTCGGGGGCGGGCTTAATGCAGCTTCATTCTAATCACATGGCTGCTGCTGACTCAGCAGGGAGATAAAAATGTGTCTAAAGCAGGGAATGATGTTTTCTGATAAAATAATACTTTCTTCTGCCACCTAGATCACTCCAGGTCAAGATGTTCACAGCTACCTGGTGTGAACCAGTTCTGTTTGTGGCCTAAGAACCAAGATCAATCTGGGAGCACACAAAAAATGTTAAAATGTCATTTTTAACATGATTTTAATCAGTTTCATTAAAATTATATATATTTAAAGAGAAACAGTGGAACATTTCAGATACAATCGGATGGACCCAGAATTCAAAGGATCCTTTGGGTATTCTGGCAATATTTTATTTAACGTTTATATGTAGGATTACATTTTAATTTCTAATTTCTCGATTAAAAAAAAGAAATAAATAACGCAATTGCAACATTTAAAATTAGGCATATTAATTATTAATAAACGCTCTTGTGGTTAAATGAAGCTGGTAATGTTATCCGAGAAGCTGTGGAAATAATTGAAAGTGTTACAGAGAGGTGGCAGACGGCTTTACCGCTATATGTGGCTGTTCAGCCGACACGCAGCGGTTTGCCGCGTTTACACTTTTTTTGTCACATCAGGCGATAGCAGGCAGGGTCGGTGCATCAGAAAAAAAGACGTTCCTGTAGGCTTTTTATTTTGTCAAAATGTTTCCAGCAAAATGTTTCATAATTACACTAACAGGGGCCGGTTAGACCAGTGTTTCTCCGCTAACAAGAGGATCAAACATTGTCTGTCTTTCAGAACCATGAGGATTGCAGATATGTTTGTACTCTACGGCAGATTAAAACAATACCAGACCCCAGGAGGGATATCCAATGGTCCTTTACAGTCCCTTACATTCCAGGACTATGGTCACCTTAGAAACATAGAATGTGATGGCAGATAGGAGCCCACCTAATCTGCTCGTTCAATGCTTGGCAAGCCCCTTAGGTGGCCTACAAGGCAATTCTACAATGTTCTAAGGGTATTTATAGAAAAGTAATTTGACATCTTGTTATGGATGTTGTTGGTGGACCCAATCTCCTTTTGTTAAGGTGTCCTCTGCTACCTGAAACGCAAGTCTATTATTAATAAGGTTCCAAGTATGGCTCAAAAATACAGTTGTCCCTCCTAATGATTTAAAAAACTTAACGACAGTATTTTTTGGGGGCAGTAAAGGTCAAAAGCGGTCATTAAAGAATAGCCCAGTCCTACATCTCCTTGACCTATTTCCTCGGTCCTCTCGCATAGACATCTGTGCATCTGTCTGAACCTCAGATGAGTTTTTGGGTGACTCTTCGAGGCTTAACCAGGAAAATTATAGCTTTAAAGCTCAATTTGTTGAGTGTTTTATGAAGAACCGTGGGAAAGTGGGTCCTGTCTGGTTCCTCGTTGGGTTTTTGAGAAGGTCTTATGAATTCTAGAGTGATTTTTCAAGGAATGTTATCTTGTTGGGAGTAATTGATGATAGGAGCTTGCAATTTAAAGCATTTGGAGTTGTTCTCACCATTTTTCGGCATTCTAGACACCCACATAGAAGAACCGTGGGTTTTTTTTTGTTGTTGTTGATTTAGAAACGATACTGAATAGATTAGTTGAAGTCTCACACCACATGCTAATTTCTGCTCTTTCTCTTCTAATCAGAGAGGAGCTGTGAATTGGTGATATCATTTTAGACAGGTTAAGATGTTTATGTTAAGGAAGATACAAAGTTAACTCCTCCCGTGGAATACTGACAAAAACACACGCTAAAGAGGACCACAGCCGTGCATGAGCCAAGTGGACCTCGTCCTGATACATGGATGAGCCAAAAAGGAAGTGATGGTGTTTTACTTGTGGCAAATCAATTAACTACTTGTTTGGTTTTCTTTAAATTTACTAAGAATCAGATCCTATTAACTACAAAATACCAACGTTCTGAATCTCGAGGCGAGATCTTCTGGTAGAAGGTACGGTCACAAAGTGACACAGCTAGAGATGGCCGAGACAGCAGCGAAATAAATCTTGGCACCTCTCGGATATTTCTCTCTGCCTGATGACATCCAAACACGGGAGCCCAATGGCCCATGTAGAGCACACAGCGGGGCGGCGCAGACAGAAGACATTGATGGTCCATTACGTTTTTCCCAATCACTGAGGGGTGACACAAAAGTGGGAACTTTCAAACTGTGTTGTGACATCTATCCTCATCAAAGTCTCATTCTCAAGCCCAGGAATCCATGCTCAAAATATCATTGTGTCTTGCGTTTAACAGCTACAGAGCTTCCGTGGAATTTAACCAGTAACCACCAAAATCCCCCGTTTGAGCCGTAACTTAATATTAATAGGGTGCACGTAGAGCCGCCTTATATTTATGGTCAATTGATTTAAACAACCATTATTTCATTAATTTCAGTGGATTCCTAATACATCCCTCTTTGAGAAGAACCTCGAGATACAGTTTAGAAGACCAGCATTTTAGAGTAAGATGTAGGGTCAAAAAATACCTTAGAGGTCAATTCTTCAGATGGAAGGTCTTCAATGCTTATCTGATGGAGACATCTAAAAGGTGTCGCAAATGTCTTCCACTTTGTTCTGAAGGACCAGCTCCATAATTAACATTTTCGCCCCATTTTCATTATAACGCTATTTTCTGTGCATTCCTCAGATAAGTGTCACCATTCTTCACGGATGTCTTGGCCATTAAGAACCGGTGAACTTGGACAATTTCGGCTAATAGGATACCAATCTTTAGGCCACGTTGCGTAGTCTGGTGCTATCACCCTCTTTAATACCATCTCTTTGAATGTTTCCAGGATTAAGTGAACGATCATACTCTACATTATCCCCAACCGTCTTTCTAACACCCGTATACACATTTAAATTCCAATATTGTCCTTTTCATGGAATAATACAATAATTACCTTTATGTTGTCCACTACAAGGGAGCTGCCACCCATATCTACTGTTATAACGTAACTTTTTAGCATGGTCCTGTGTTGTAAATGTAGCCGTTTGTAACATTTTCAAGCCGGTAGTTCTGGAGTTAAAGTAGGCACGATAATTCGGCTCTGACCAGTAAACATGTCCCATTGTTTGTTGTATCGATCAATATGAGACTTCATATATTCAGCAAAAGTACCGTTTTTTTTTAATAGAATAAAAAAAATGTTTAACGTAACTTGCTATGGAGGATGTGGCTGTATTTCCAAGAGGCTTTGTAAAGCGTTGGGTGGATGTAGAAGAAATGATTTGCTTTTAGAGAGTCTAATGACCGGTTGCCCAGAGAACAAACATTGCTCTTTATTTCGGAGATACAATAAAAGATGATTCAACCTACTGAAGGCAGGATAGTAATGCACCACATTTGTAAGATAGCAGTACATTTCAAATGTCAAATTTGAGCCCTTTCATATATGTCTTTCGTACTGGCGGCCAAGACAAGAAAGCAGGATTTCCAGTATTTCTTTATTTATAATCTATATGCTTTTCTTGTATTTAGACAAGATGATAAGACACATTCGTCGGTCATAAGACAGGTGGTGGAGGCTAACGGATGGATTTGACTGGAGAATTCAAAGCATAGACTCTGCCGGCAGATCGGTCCCATCCGGCCCCCGTCTAATCAGTCGCTGGTCTGGTCTTAGATTCAGGACCCGTATGTCTATCCCATTTCACCTTTTAACAGGTGAAATGTGTGAAAGAAGCAGTCCCTGCCCCACTGGGAATTCCATAAGAACGTCTTAACTTCAATAGCTGTCATAAAAAAGTAAGGAAGAATATAAAAACAGGCACATTATTCTCTTTCCAGCATAATTTCCCTCTAGTGGTACCATACATGGTGTGGAGAATATGGTCAAGACATGAGAAAAACACACACAGGGCCAAACAACCTCACATTTCACCTGTAAATATTTGTATCTCTTGATCTTCACTCATCTCAAGCTAATGACCAAGTCTGCCCCGAAAAACCTACTGGGGACATTTTCTTTCTTCTTGTTCCACTCGGTTCTTCTTGTTTCCAGTCCGTTCCACTTTCCTTCCCATGTCTGTCTCATATAATGTCTCATGCATCTTGAGATCTATTCCATTTTCTCTCTTTCTCCTCCATAAACTCACTTTCTTCCGTATGTTCTTTCCAACCCAACTGCTCTTATCATTGCCTGCGTTCTCTCAAAAAGCCCAGAGGTCATTCCTCCATCTTCCAACCTCACGCACAATCTGTTTAGTTGACTTTGTGCTACAATCTCTGTTGCGAATAGTTTGTTGTGGGTGAAAATACATCCCGTTCTCCAGCATATGAGAATAACAACATGGTCAAGAGATCCATCAAGCCAGTCCAGGCACCATTTTGTCTTTCTAGATCTCTTGTAAGATGTCTCCTCTCTGATTCCCAGAGGATCTCTGCACTCACGTCAACAGTCAATAGTTTATTAGGATAATTCAATAAAATGAACAGTTCCAACTAACAGGTCTGGTTTTAGCCACCATATAACCCGTTGGGATAGTCCAGTGGTGATTGTGGAGCAGCAGGATATGATGTCGTACTGAGCGTCTGACATCATTGTGCTATCTGGAAAAAAAATTCGAGTTGCAATAAAAATGAAAGAAAACTCAAAAACAACTGTTGGTTTTATCAATATTGGCCTTTTCATTTGATCTATGTATTGGTATTCATTGGAGCTGGTAAAGTACTCGCATTGGGGTGATTTTCTTCCAGACAGCCTTTTATTTTAATGATCTTTGACCCGTTAGAGAGTGAGCCATATTTCAGGATTTTAATTAGTGTGTTTTACCTTCTGAAATAGTTTGCTCTTTCTCCGTTTCCCTGCAGTTTTCGACTCTACCCAATTATTGCTTATTTCATGTTGAACAGCATTCCAATAACGTCTATCACTGCAAACAGAGATCTCGCACAGCAACGTTTTTAAGATCATTGCAAGCCCTTCAAAGCAACGTCCTTCTGTAGCATACTTAATGCGTGTGATGAACAGGGTTGGACTGGGGTAGATTAAGTGGCTCTGGCACTTTAAGGCCAGCTGCTGCCAAATGACGTACATGGGTACATGAGTTTTTATACTCACCTGGGCCCCGTTACCATGTTGTGTTACCTGGTGGTTTGGTTGATAACCTTCCCCAGTCTTGGCTATTTACCACCACTTCCCAATAAGAAGCAAGCTCTGAGTTACTATTGTTCTGTTGCCCTTAAAAAACAGATGTTTTACCCCAATGAAGTGCTATTCGGCATGCTACAGATACTATGGATACATTCGATTGGGAAACTTTCCCTGGAGGAGCATTCTTTACTTGGAGAACCAGAGCAGGCTAGCCACTTGTCTTGGACTGCGAAGAAGGCGCCAACGACGGCCAAGGACCTCCCGTAGACCTGGTTTCCACTCCATGCATTTCTGTAGCATGTGAAGCATCTAAACGAGTAACACACTTTATTCGCAAACACGCTGGGTTGTGATCACGTGATGCATTGCTTATCTCAACACAACACAGGAGAAACAGGTATGAAGACCCGTCACGGCTCATAAGCGTGACAAATGACAGGGTGCAGATGGCATGTTCTGCCGTGATAAGGAAATATCAGTCTGTAAGTACCTGGAGACCAGCCAGGCACGGGTTAATATGTGTGATATATTTACTCAGGCAGTATATGGGAAGGGGCAGCTGACACCGCAGGATTTATTGGTACAAGGTTATGGAAATTCCCTACGAGCTCCTACTATGATATGCAGAGGATGCCGGGGCCTGATTTGCATGTACTGGGTACGTGTTGACTTTTCTACGGCTCCGTCTCGCTCCGTTTTTGCTGCTTCCGGTAATACTGAGAATGCCCTATGCACCCTCATACAATTAACCCTTTACAGACATTGCCCCCATTGGAGGGCCGTAAGGTTTATTGGTTTGGGGAACCTCGTAGTCTCTATTTGTGGTCAAAATAACAATGAGCGCTTTGGAATGACGAGATACGATGGATTCATTTCAATATGGAAATTTTCACTTTGATCAAATGGAATGTGGGATTTCTGGTGGAAACACAATATAGTTCCAAGATTCTAAATTTTGCCTGAATTTTGGAACCAGAGTTCCTGGTAGGTAGTAGAACACTTCCGCAATCCTGTGTTCTAGGCTCTCCGCTTTGTGGACGGTCATTTGGAAGGGCAATAGTTTGATGAGGAAGAACAAGGTTAACCACGTTTGGATCTGAAATTTGTAAAGAGGAAACTCCGAGACTTCCTATAAGGCGATGCCCACGGGTTTCCATTTAAGTAAGCTACATGTACACTCATTCTTCGAACTGTTCTATCAATCATAGCCGCGTTCTACAGCTCCTCGTCTTGGTTCACAGCACCATCTAATGGCCCGAGCTCAGAAACGCAATACGCAAGGAGAGAGATATTAACCACCGCCGAGTCTTCTGCTCCTGGAGCATTTGATATTATTATCGAAGCCGGTTATATTCCAGCTGCATGGTTCATAATCGGTGATGGATGACCAAGGCGATCATGTTCCACGTGCCCTCGTACGCAGCTATCCTTTATGCTACGGCTCGCCTTGTTCCGTAGAAGAAACGCTAGAACCCTAAACGCAGAGAATCCTATCTTCGAGGATGCAAAAATCGCCAAGGCTTCTGTTCCAGCCTTCCAACACAGGACACAAAGGGCAACACAATGTCCTAACGGAACGCTTCTACTAATCTACGGAGGAGAAATACTATTCCTATCATTGAATTCGTTTGAGGGCGCTTCTGATCATGCCGTTTGTTTCTTCATCCGTTTAGGTGGAAATTTGCTTGGATGGGATCTTCATAAGCCTAGGTAAAATTTTATATTTTACCTCAGTGTAGATTTTCTTAGTTTCTAAAAGTTTTAGGTTAAAAATCCAGATCACGGCTCATAAAACGAACCATACATACAGACGAGGTCTAATTAGCAAGCACTTTACCTTATCTGTGATATTTAATTTCAATTTGGAGTCCCTTTGCCCTGCAGATAGCTCTGCACAATCGATACCTCTACATTTCGGTTCAAGTACACTGTGGCTGGAGGAACCATTAAGCTCCTCTTGACTGAGCTCTTCATCAGAATCAAATGCTTCTGGAATTGCTTTATTCTGGTGAACTCCATCATTATCTGTAGATACCAACACTCTATGTTCTGCAAATTGACGATTGGGAAGATGTTTTCATACTTTAATCCTATATGCTCGGGGAAATAGATGATTGATTCAAGAATGGTTCCGGAATGACACCACGTGGTCTGTGTCTATATCGATGACTATGGCCTACAAAAGAGCACTTAAAAAAAACTAAAATGGGGACACTGTCAAGCGCCTTAATTAAAACGGCTAAAAGCAATTAATATTGCCCAATATAAAGTCCACAATAGCCTTCAGAATTAGCAAAACAGACTTGAAGGTCAAATGGAGGTTCTTTACTAAAAGGAGATTTTGGTGCAAAATCTAAGGTGGTCCTCATCGCAGAATCCAGGGAAATGGTAATGGTAACTCTGACCCGATTTCTCAATCATGCCTTCTTGATATATTTTCAGAGCCTAATTTTAGAAATACTTTGTATCTCTAATTAGCACTTCAATTAGTTTATTGGTAAGCTTGGTTATTAGGATTACATTTGTGAATGTATCCTCGATGTCTTATGCCAGACCCTTTACCATCTATGATGTCATCACATCCAGCTTTTAACAAGTGGAATCTTTCTGCTGAGTGGATCATTCCATTGGTTGGAATGGTAATAAAACCAATTACCGGTTTCTAGACTGCTGGAGAATCCTTTTACAGACAGCACCAAGCTACATTGCAGGTTATTTTATGTCACAGTTTGGGAGGGCTAACCGGCAGTTCAATGCGGACTATCCTTGTTCATATTTTTGCCCCAGATCTGCATTTTTAGAGGCTTTTATAACCTGCTGTAAAGCCGTCCTGTAACCTGGCAGGCCATCAAGTTCTTACGGCTTGGATGGCCACACCTGTCTGTGGATTCCTGTGGTCCAAAACGCTATGGGAGAAGCTTTAGCCAAAGTTTGTCTGCCATTGAGCAGGATCGGCTCAGGCCAGGCAGTTTGCTGAAAACCCTCAAGTGCAAACTACATCCAGAAAATACCCCTAATGCATATGAGACAGTCTATGAGCTGTCATGGAAGCACCTGAACCTTTCAGCAGATGAGATCTATGCCTACAACTTGGCACCATGTTTTCAATATATTAAGTGGGGGTAGAAAGCCACTTCTTGACTACCCAGAGCTGCTATTTCTTTATTTAGGTTACATTCAGACAGCTTTAACAGCGAGACTTGCTCTATATGTTCCGCACCTGTCTGCCAAGCAACTCTACAGTAATTAAGTTGCAGCGGCATCCAAGTAAAGACTAACTGCAACCCGTCACTGCAGCTTCCATCTCACTCCCCCCCCCCCCCCCCATCACTGGACACTGAAACTTAAAAGGCAGTAACCAACAGCATTTCTACCGAACAGGAGTATCATACAGACACTTGCACCTTATTACCACACAGATGTATTTAAATGCCCCTGAAATGTAAAGACAGAAACCAGAAGGCCGGGTACAGGAAACGTCACGTTTATTGGTTTATTTAGAATGGATTTAATGTTTCTTGCTTGCTGCTGCAACCTGCAAACAGAGAGCGGGGAATTAGCGACGGCGAAGAACCTCTGAAAGCTGATCACGTGTTCTGCATCGTTGCCTATATACGACAAACTGAAACCTTCAAACACTTGGGCATTACAGAAGCCTCAAGTTCCTTCAGGAATAACGGCAGAAGAGATGCATGAGCCGGAGCCGCGCAGGAAAGATTATGCAGCAAGCGGTGGGGTATCTGCCGCGCCACTCAATACTAGTTTTAAGTCTCTCCTAACTCTTAAGCATATCTACGCACTCATCTCAACCGCTACTCGATAGGCTAAATAGTCCAGGTCATTTAATGTTGCAGTTAAGTTTAGACTACATAATAAAATGCCATGACTGCCCGGGTTATCCATGCTTTGCCCAAGGAGCAGCAAACGTTACTCTGAGGGGTTACTACCTACATACATCCCGACAGCCTCTAGTATTCAAACATTGTAGACATTACCTGTCCAGCGATTCTGTCCAAGTCTCTCTGTCCTTGTGGAGTGAGTCTGCGACCTCTGCAAAAGAACATGGCAATATGAAAAATAATGCAGTAGTTGAAGTAGAGAATTCAACAAAGATTTTGTCTACCAGAAACTTTCTAATACATTTAAATAAATGTATCAATGTACCAAGTCACTAAAATCTTTTGCATCTTCTGGTGGAATTGTCCACAAACCCAAGACAGACTGCATTACACTGAACACCAGTAAAGGAGCGGTCAGCTAAGAAAACTCCTTTGGTTTCCATGGAGACTACAACACATTCGCCCCAGAACTGCTGGGAAAGCGGATAACTGGTTTCACAATATTCCAAAGAGTGAAATTTACTTGCTCGCTCTGTTCTGCATCTGCACTCACCCATTGGGGTCTTTCTCCAGCATTTTCAGGCTCTCCAGAGCCTGCAGCACTTTCCTAGCTACGCTTTTTGACCCGCTGCTGAAGTGACTTGGCTTAACACCATTACGCTGACGTCCACCATAGATCTTGGTCATAGAACCGACTCCGGCACCACCTCGGAGGTACAAGTGACGCACGGTGGAGGCTGCGAGGACAGTAAAGAGAAAGATAAGGAAACAGTTGGCCAACACCACAACAGGTGGTCAGATGCGTACAAAGGTCTAGTCATAAATATACCACACTAGACAGTTGTGGCAGTCTTTACCAGTGGAAAGCAACATAACAGATATGCACATAGCATGCCATTTAGCAAGCCTGCCCCTAATCCAAGTCCTCAGTCCTTACCTGCTCTGGTGTAGAACCAGTTTTCATCATATGGGGCCAGTTCCTTGTGTTTTGCCAATTTTACTGTGTCGACCCATTCTGGTACCTTCAGTTTGCCAGATCTAAAAAAAAAAATTAAACAAGAGATCAGTATTTACCAAAACGTTAGCGAGAGGCATCGTGCTTTCACGGACACGGCACACATTACTCACTTCTTGAGGAAGGCAGACAGGGCCCTGACAAACTCCTGCTGGTTAACATCTTTCACGGTTACGCCAGGCATCTGTAAAGCAAAGAAACATTTAATAATGCTGACCTTTCAATCAAACAGTGACATTAATCTATGCCAGAGTAACTGATCAAATCAGGGATCGATTCATCATATTCATTTATCAGTCCTTAGACAGATTCAGCTTTTAACCAATCAGGACTCTACGCGATTATAATAAGCCTGCATTCAAGCATTTTATTCAACGGCCAAATAGAAATGAATTGGGTGCGGTGCCACCCGAGGGTCCCTAAAAATGCTAAGTGTGGAGCTGTGGGTAACATTCCAAGGCCCCCGTTGTAACCGTAGCATCCCGCCCCAGATATCCCCTCGCTAAATGATGGGGGTCTGAGTTATGGGCCCTCACGGTTACACAGCAGTAACAGGGCGGACGGTGCACACGAGGAGCCGGCAGCATGGCGCCTGACACCAGCCAGAAACATGCACTAGAAGCGTAGTTAACGTAACTGATCCAGTAAACCCGTGTATAAAGCACCGGAGAGTGAACATGAGAGGCTCAAAACGAACGAGAGTATAACGGAGAGAGGAATCAGCACAAGGGGCACAACCATAGGAAACGTCGTGGCCTAAGGCCTAGGCCGCTACAACTACCACATTTCCTAACCCAGCTCGAAAACACACACCCGGGCCTCACAGAGAAGCGAACACGCTTCCCCCGCTGTAACGCACCATCCCACCCGCTAACCTACGTCGGCAAAGACCCCGGTTACGAACCCCTCGGGCCCAAACGGGCCTCGCTCACCTTCTCTGTGTGCAGGCGAGAAGGGAAAAGGGACCGACGGGGTCTCCCGCGCGCTGAAGAAGGGGAGCGAGTCACGTCACGCCTATCAGCAGAGGCGGAGGAAATGATTGGATGACGGTGGCTATCCAGTGGGAGGTGTGGTCACTGCGTTCCAGGACTCTCTTCTGTGTGGAGCGCAGAGACTCTGTTTCCTGGTTTCAATGTCCTGAGTTTGAATAATGTAACCCAGTCTGCAGTTACAGCATAGAAACGCTAAATATTACACTATATATTATAATATATCATGAATTAACTATAATTACTTATTGTACATAAAATATAGCCTATTATAGATATAAATATAAAACACTATGGGAATGTAGTGTGCATAGGATATAATTAATTGTACATGGATGACATAGATATACTCCTAGATTGTAAGCTCTTATGAACAGGGCCCTTCGCACCTTATTCGCAAATAATTTTGCGAGGCATGACTTCTTCATGTGCTGTTTAACCATTTTACAGCGCCGCGGCATATGACGGTGCTATATGTCATTAAATAATAATGGTTCATGTAAACATTTAAGTCGCTGTTCCCATTTGACCGACTTACAGAGACATAGACTTTGACCGCAGATAAGACCCATTCGGCCTCACGCATGGGATAGACATACGGCTCTTGAATCTAAGACGAGACCAGCGACTGAGTGTTTACAGCAGGAGAAAGAGGCGACTAGGCGGGGGCCGATCTGGCGGCAGGTTCTATGTTTCCGTCTACGTGAACTTGAATTTTATTTTGAATGGAGTAAGTATTGTAGGTTACGTCTTCACCACTCAACTGCATGCAATATATTTTAGTCCCCACAGAGGGCAGTACGCAGCTTCCAGTGTTACTAAAAATGATTTTTTAAATCAATAAACTATACTTTAGATAATTTACAACTGAGTGTAAGCTCTTTGCATCGGTTTCCGAAAATAAAACCATACATTTTGCAAAATGCTGGACTTGCAATTGTTTACGTGAACTGATCCAATCCATTGTGGACAAGACAACTAGGCTAGTAATAAAGATCAGCCATGACGTTCTGAGCACTGACCGGTGAAGGGAATACCACGGATAATCTTGTTATCGCGGCGCCTGTCAGTGGGTCGGATATATTAGGCAGCGAGTGAATATTTCGTCCTCAAAAGTTGATGTTAGAAGCAGGGAAAAGGATCTGAGGTGAGAGCATCTCGAAAACTGCAGCTCTTGTGGGGGTTTCCCATGGTTAGCACCCATCAAAAGTGGTCCATGGAAGCAAAAACGGCCAACCGGTGACAGGGTCATGGACAGCCAAGGCTCATTGACGTCGAATCCAACAGACCAGCTTCGGTAGCTCAGATTGCTGAGAAGGTTACTGCTGGTTTGGATAGAAAGGCGTCAGAACACGCAGTGTGTGGCAGTTTGTTGCGTATGGGGCTCCGCACACCAGTCAGGGTGCCCATGCTGACCCCAGTCCACTGCTGAAAGCGCCTACAATGGTCTCGTGGGCATAAGAACTGGACCATGGAGGGATGGAAGAAGGTGGCCGGTCTGATGAATCACATTTCTTTTACCTCACGTGGATGGTCGGGTGCGTTGCTTACCTGGGCACCGGCACCGGGATGCACTATGGGAAGAATCAAGCTGGCTTTGGGAAATGTTCTGCTGGGAAACCTTGGGTCCTGCCATTCATGTGGATGTTACTCTGACACGTACCACCTACCTAAGCATTGTTTGCAGACCCTGTACACCCTTTCATGGACACGGTATTCCCTGATGGCATTGGCCTCAGTCAGCAGGATAATGCGCCCGGCCATAAAGAAGAATGGTTCAGGAATGGTTTGAGGAACAACAACGAATTCAAGGTGTTAACTTGGCCTCCAAATTTCTCAGATCTCAGCCAGGAGATAAGCCCATTAGTAGTCTATTTTGGGGTATCTACCCAACCTAACACAATGTCTTGTTTTGCTCCCATTATCCTCAGCCCGTGTGGTTATAGGAAGCCTGTCACCCCTAGACTACGTGCTGCAGACCGCATATCCATTAGTTAGTGGTTCTGCATTGTTCAGTATGTGGCTCCATTGATTCAGTTATCTGTATTTGTACAGTCAATGGCCTGAGTAGTTTGCCATCTGCCTCTAGATTAGGAGTACGTTCTTGTTCTGTTTCACGGTGCATTGACAAAATAATAATCAATCGGTACCACTGGCCGCTCTCCCTCCGCTCTGGATCGTCAGCTCCGCATTGTAAAGCCAGAGAGTGTCCTCACAGCCTGCTAAGAGACTATCTAGAAGTGCTTTGATTTTAGAGAGGAAGCTTCTGCGGCTTCTAGGAGGCTTCTCTCCCATCATTGCAGATTTAAGCACCACTCATATATTATTATATTTTATTTATATGGCGCCAACAATTTCCACAGAGCTTCTCACAGTCCGTACATTCAAAGGGTCGGACAAACCTCGAACTGACCGACTATACATTAGACGATACATTAGGTAAAGACTGTCCGGCCTTGCATTATATATATATATATACGTATATATATATATATATATACATATACAATCCGTTTCACTAATGTCATCGACCGGCCTTCCCCTACATACTATGGTCTTGCAGAAGCAGAAGGGTATTCGGTTATAAAATGGCGCTGCTGAATACGCTATTCAAATAATAATAATAATAAAACACTATATACATATTAGATTGGTTAAATACATTTTTATCTTGCAAACCGTTCACTGTTTTGGCAAAATGTAAATATCCTTCTGGTGGTGGTTCCTCTCATGTGGTTCTTTCACAGGTAACAACGTGAAGGACCATCTGTGTGCCTGTCCTATGATGGTGGGACTATGTTCTTAAAGGTTCTCATTGTGAAGATTTCCAGACATGTAAACATTTCCACTGAAATTAAATATGTATTTAGGATATTGAGGGAACTTCCAGGTTACTGAGCATTTTCTGATCAGAAGAGTAAAAAGGATAAGGAGAATTATTTTTTGTTTTTTTCGAAGGATTACCTTTTAGTTTAGTTATAGGTCTGCATCACAGCCAGCAACTGTTTTACTCTGTTTAAATTTACATTTATGAAATACATACAAAGTAGTGTTCATTGTGTATAGGGGCTGAAGCGTATGGAGGTGACACCATGTCAGCTGGGTTGCGGATGAATCTTCGCTCTGTTGCAGCAAACCTTGGGTGATGGCCAGCAGTTCAAGAAACGTAGAAAAACGGATCTAAGGGCAGTGCCAAAGTCTTTCTTCCTCATGGCATAGACGAGAGGATTAGCAAATGAATTCATATGTGAGAACAGCACAACCAAGAATATAATAGAGTTAGGGACGGTGCAGGATCGACAAAGGAGCCTAAGACTGTTGATGGCATTGAGTGGGATCCAACACAAGCAGAAGATTCCAACCAAGAGGAGAAGGGTCTGCGTCATATGTGTTTCCCACTTCTTCGCAGACCTAAGGTGGTTTCGGGCCACTCTGAAGATATCGGCATAAATGGCCAACATGATGAGCAAGGGCAGCAGAGTACAGCCAAAAAACACAAAGTAGACAAGGTATTCTGGGCTGAACACCGCAGTAAGGGTACAACAACCCAGGTGGTCCCCATGAACCTTGCTGGTGTTTAAGACCTCTTTGTGGCTGAAATAAGCCTTGGAAAGATCTCTTGCTCTGCGTGAAAGAAGGAGACCTCTCAAGGACCTCTCTGAGGCAGATAGAGACCTGTTGCCACCCACATATTGCTGAAACTGGTTCCAACCCATCATCGGAGAGAAGCCAATGAGGCAAGAGAGCAGGAAACAAAGCATCACAGCTAAAGCCAGGCGGCGATTCGTCACGCATGCGGAGTAGCTGAAAAACAATGTCACAAGGTCAATAAATACAAGGGTAGTTTTCATCTGGAAAGTATGTTGCACTTATATATTACAAGCCATGTTATTGTGAAATAAAACAACTGGTATCTTCCTAAGTATGATTCGAAACCCCTCTTTATTCACTTACAAACATCATAAAATTACCAATTCTTCCTAAAAATCAGGTGACCAGTAGAGAAAAGTATACAATATTTTTTTTTTATTATTATTTATTATTTTCAGTATTTCTAATTTCAAATCATATCATTGGTTCATCACCAGATCTATAAATTCTGGACTAGTCATCCCTACTAAGTCATAATGGGAAAATATTTTGTCCCCTCCCCACAAGGAAAGGAAGACACTATCATGGAGGCCCAGCAATGAGGAATGCTCAGAGCCTGTACAAAAACCCATGAGAATTCATAGGCATTACAATGGCTCAACTGATCACTCATACCTAGCAGCTACCTTTTCCTAACTGCAAGGTGTCAGGGTTGAAAGATGTCTTTGTTTTCCCACCTGTTTGGGAGTTTAATCTTCAGATGGGCATTGATTGCGATGAGAAGAAGAAGGAGAATGGAGAATTGCGTGGTGACCAAAGGAAAGCAGGTGATGAAAATGCAGGTATAGAAGCAGAGTGTGTATTCCATACTCAGTACGATGGAGAACGGGATGGCAAGTGCTCCGACACCAATGTCTGCCGCAGCTAAGCTCACAATTAGGAAATTGGTGACTGTCCTCAGCTCCTTGTGTAGGTATACAGTGACACAGACCAAAAGATTCAAGGACACGATACACAGGGCGAGTATAATCTCCAGGAAGACGAAGAGGATGTTATTATCCATATCCTAGAACAAGAATAGAAGAATAAAGAGCGCCGTTCACTATGCTCATGATATACATGGATAATGTGCCATGAGAGATACCAAAGCAATCCAAGAGTCTTAACCCCAAGTAGCTAGGGGACATGATGGACTTCCCAGTTCAGGTATGAAGTCTCCATTCATGAAGTTTGTATTCCTCCCACAGAATGACAAATTATGTTAAGGTCATGAATAGTACAACATGATCATCTGCCACAGTTTTAAGATTTTTATAATATTACAATTAGTTGAGTTTATTAAGTGATATGGTTAAGTCTGGATAGCATGTTATGTTTGCTGTCCCAAAGGTTGACTTGGAGGCATCTGCAATGGCTTTTCATCTAGAAGAAAAAGATACTTACTTTGGATAATTCAAGCAAAATACTGTAAATACACAAATACCCTCTCTCGGCCATTGGACTCTATGGAAAATATCTGCAGATGCAATGCCATAAAATTCTGTATGACATTTAACATTAGAAACAAAAACATTTTAATCCCATTCACTATTTATTATTATTATTATATCTCCATATTCCAACAAGTAAGGTAAACAGGATATTTATTTTTATACTCACCGATTAAAATAAAAAGTACCTCATCTGCATGTGCCT
This sequence comes from Spea hammondii, assembly GCA_029215755.1. Lineage (NCBI taxonomy): Eukaryota > Metazoa > Chordata > Amphibia > Anura > Pelobatidae > Spea > Spea hammondii. The sequence continues at coordinate 33,416,019 of JARDYJ010000010.1, forward strand.
TGAAAAACAACTTTTCTAACGTTCTTTTCAATAGCCATCTTTCGTTTCTCTTACCTTCTTTCAGTTTCCGAGTCTTCCGTCCGTTCCGTCCGTGCCCCTTCTTCTTTCGTCGAGATTGAAGTTGACAAACCTCTTATCTTTATAGCCTCAGAAAACACACTCACCTGGATTACTGAACCTTCTGTCCAAAGATATTGTATTTCAGCAGACATATGACTGCTATTATTTCCCACGTATATATCACTGGTTCTCGACAGTTAACTCTCATTATCTAAGGCTTGCGGGAGAGAAGGGAGAGGGGATGTACATAACGGGATTTAACAGGAGAGGTTTATTTCAAGGTCCCCAACAGCCCCTCTAAAGAAGAATGCATATTAGTCCTCTGGTGTTGTCTCTTACTCAAACAATGCACAGACCAGAATATGACATCATATCCCGGTTTTCTAATTACGTAGGCATCACATAATGTGGAGACCAGAAAATGACATCATATTTCATTTTTTTTAACTAGGTTTGGTCATCCCAAAGTAGGTGTCTGGGAGTCTAGTATAGAGATTAGTAGGCATCCAGTACATAACCAAGCATAAGTGCATGCCATACCTACAGGATGCATGGTCAGACCTGGTCTGATGGTACAGATCCAGGTGGCACGTAGGCATGGCAAACCAATTGAAAAGACAGGGGTACAGGCAAGCATGAAACAAAACCAAAGATACAAAAGAAACCTACAGGCAGCTCTAGGACCTGCCTCTAATGTGAAACTTGTGAAGCTTTAGTTGATGGTATGACCATAAGATGGAAGCTTGCCACCACGTCACGTTACGTCACATTAGGCATGTCCTAACACCAGCCCTGAACACCAAAACTAAACGAAACAGAACCAAGGTGCTTACCTGTAACAGGTAGGAACCAAACAGAGGTACAGGTATTCAGAGAACTGGACGCATACCACTGCGGCAGCCCACAAGACACTGAGGCTGATGACGGTTCTCGGAAGAATCACGTTTAATTCCATCTAACTCCATAGCTTCTTCTTCTTCCTCCCTTTCCGTGAGTTCCATTGAAGCAATTTTCAAATATGCCTTTAGTTTTTCGGCTGCAGACGCACCCCAACCCAAGTCCATTCTGACTGCGTGAAAATCTCAAACAGGAACCCTCCTGAAATATCATGAGAAATGCGATTCCTTTGTCATGAATGGAGGTGGAAGACCAGAGGCTTTTCTACTCTATATATTAGCCTCATGGACCATCTAATTCAATATGGTGTCAGACTACATGCACAACCTCTCTGTCGTTCAACACACTGAGCGAAGATACTTTCTGCATGCAGAGGTGGAATTATAGCAAGTTACAAACCCAATGGTTGTTTTGGGAATCCTCACTGGATCGGAAAGCTACCATAAATGCACACCCCATGCAGAAGGGCAAATTATGAAAACTAGAGATAGAATTAAACTTTCACATCTCTTTAATAAATAATTCATTTTACCCTTTCATTATTATTATCACCTGAGATTTACCCCATCCTAGATTCACTCAAAGCCCTTGATGTCATCGTTCTTAGGAATAACTGCCTTAGGCTGATTAATTTGGAACTAGGGGAATTTTCAGTCATTTGTTTATTGTTTTATATCTTTTTTGCTTTCACTCAAATGATGGCCTCAACCATGTTAGGGAATTGCTTTCCAATCATCACATTGTTGACCAGCCTCTAAACCAGAGATCAAGACAAAATGGTCCCACTAGAAGTGCGAACCTCTTCAGAAGCCTCTAGAGGAAGACTGCCATCTACACCTCATAATACCACCATTGACTGATCAAAGAACTTAGCCCTGGACTGAACTGATCTAAACTGCTTTCCAATGTGATGTGTATTTAAGCGAGATGCCTTTCTCATTTATTTTGTATACTATGCCTGAGGACGTCTTGAAAGCTTGCAATCTAAATCTACCCAGTTAGCCAATAAAGGTATCAACTTGACTCTACTTGTCTCCTGTGTTTCTACGGCTAACCTTATACCAACGCTAACCTTTTGGGAAAATTCTTAATAACTGTGACTTTGTAATGAAGTAATTTTGTTTTAGCCTCATTAATGCCCGAGGACGGGACCTAGCAACTTGGTCTTAAAAGCTTGCAATCCAACTCTCAGCCAAAAAACTGGTATCATTTTAACTCAGAACGTAAACAGAATTTAATGCAGTACTATTCTTTTAACTATTTCCATATGAACGCAGCCAGACCACAAGATGCCACAGAAAAGGCCAAAATAAAGAAAGTAAGAGGTACAGTGTATATCTGACTATTTAATTAGCAAAACTTGTCATTTATTTTACCCTTTATTTGTTACTTTCCAATGACACCTACCCCCTCCTAGATTCACTCACGGGGTTTCATGTGATCTTTCTTAGGAATAATTGCCTTAGGCCGATTTTTGCATAACTGATGAAATTTTTTACTTCATCATTTATGCTTTTAGATTGTTTTCACTTTCACTTTTTTTTAGTATATAGATAGAGGAGAATGCAGCCAGACCACAAGATACCAGAGAAGCACCAAAATAAAGAAGGCAAGAGGTGTGTATCGGACGATTCGATTAGTAAAATAATGCTATAATATAATTCTGTATGATGGTGATTATTTATTATTATTACTAGTATAATAATTAATGTATTATTATTAATAATAATATGTGAGATTCTTGTACTATGTGTCCCATAATTTCAAACAATTCTATCTTGAGTAGGTTTCTGCTTTTTGCATTACATGGTCGAACGATCTAATGAACAATCCTCCTGACGGGTGTCAGACAACAGTTTCCTAGGATAACCCCTGTCAAGGAATTTTTTTGGCCATTTCTTTTATTCGGACATTCTGTAACTCACCATTGGGCTCTATACGTTTCACCCTACTGAGTTGGCTTTTAGGCAAGGATCTCAATAGTTTCTCTGTGCTGAATCGTATCGTAGCAAATCGGCTTAATATATGTCAGTCACTAACCCGTCTCCACTAATTTTAATGGTCGTGTCCAGGAAATTGACCTGGGTGAAGTCGTACGTCATGGGAGGTAAATATCTCTCATAGTCTGCAAATTCTGGGATTTTTTGTTATGATGGATATCAACTGGTGCTTCATTTATTGGGGGGGGGGGGTTAAATGTACTTTTATTGAGTAAACCATAATCTCTCAATTTAAACACCTCCCAATCCAGACACAATAACATTCTTGTTAGATTTTACGAAAACATTTAAATAATTCAATTTAACCTGGAATGGCTTAACATAGTCTGTTGGACAAAAAGAGAGTCCCTTAGATAGGACATTTAGCTCATGTGGATTAAGTTCCTGTTTCGACAAATTGAAGATTAAGTTCTCTTGTAGCTGCAGGTCTTCTTCACCCTTTGGTGAGGAAACTTGCCTGCTTCTTCTCCATCCTTCAATGTTTCCTCCCTCCGCGTCTGCATTTCTTGGAGGTGTGGATGACACCCCTCTCTGTCCTAAAAAAGAAGGATGTTGCGGAGAGAACATCCAAAGTGTCCAGGTTTACTGGATTGCAAGGGGCTCTACGATTCCTTCCTTGTTGGCATCCACCCTGTCGTGTGGATCTGACTCTGCCCCCGTAAGTGATTAACCTAGAAATTTCGGATCCTGGAGCAGGTCACTAAGCCCAGACGTGGTGGTAATCGTCTGCTACAGCAACGCGAGCCATGGTGGATCTATGACCTTGGTAGCTTGGAACCTAAGGGTCTCAATAGGGACTTTGACCTAACTTCATTTCTTTGATTGAGTCTTAAAGAATGATTATCGTGTTGTCTCTTTTCTTTATATAAATAGATACAGCCATACCACCGCCTGATCCCGTCTGATCGGAGAAGCTAAGCAACGTTGGGCTAGGTTAGTACCTAGATAGGAAACCGCCTGGGAATACCAGGTGTTGTAGGTGAAATGATAAAATTGTATAGAAGTATTTATATCTCGTCTTAAATAACATTTGTTTCATGTATACTGACTAATGTTAGTCTGTTTTTCAAAAGAACGCTTTAGTAAGGTTAAAGATTGCGGTAATATATCTTTCTATATTGGTATAATAATTCTCAGGCATTCTTATTTGAAGAGAGCCAGTTTATAAAACAATTTGAATGTAAAAATGAACATTTTTGTTCCAATGTGTTGACAGTTTTAACGAAAAATCCAGAAAATGTCAAATAAATGCATCATCTCAGAATCAAAGAGATATGTGCGATAGATACTCTTGCCAAATTCTTTTTAAATGTAGTTAACTGTTTCATTAATAAACTGTCAGCTCTATTTTTTAATTGGGCATTTCTTTGATTGAGGCATGTATATATATATATATAATTTATACCAGCATTCTACAAACTTTAATAAGTGGTTAGTTTCGCTACTACTGCTAAAATAGACATTTATCGTTAGATTTGCACAAAATGTACAACATTTTCATTAAAATACCAATGCTGTGGATGTTGATATATATGATCACCTTTTTATTTTTGCGAGTCATGTTAATAATTCTTATTCTTGTTTTGTTTTTGTTTTTTTGTGATAAAGCCACAGATTAAAATGTCGTCAATGGAAAGTCTTATGTGTCTGATAGAAAACAGGGCGGGAGAGGGGCTGATAATAAACAATGAGGCGCTGCAGATTCTAACCAACGAAACTCAGCCTCTGGTTGTTGTGGCGATTATTGGAAGATATCGAACCGGAAAATCATACCTTATGAATAATTTAGCAGGACGTAGGAGAGGTGGGTAATAAAACTAATGCTTCAAAGCCTCAAACTTTGAGAAGATCATGTACACATCATACTTTAAGCAGAGATTTATGGGGATCCATGTTTATAACTTAACTAAAGAAGGGCATCCTTCCCAGTCAGGGCTGTAAAGCTCTGGAATGCGCTGCCGGTGGTGGTGGTGATGACAATCACCATGGAGTCTGTTAAGAAGGAACCTGGTTCTTTATGGTTCTGTTTGTAGTTGTAAGTAAAATAAAGATATCGCCACCATTGTGTGACTCCATCTGCTCCTTGAAAGAGATTTATTCGCTCACATTGAACTAGCAGCAGGGACCAGAGGTCAGTTTGTGACATAAATGCCCTTGCGACATTTCTAGACTCTATGATTATGTCCTCAGGATTCGAGTTGGGATCTACCATCCAGTCTAAGACAAAGGGCATCTGGATGTGGTGTCTTCCCCATCCACGTAAACCTGGACATACTTTGCTGCTATTGGATACAGAGGGACTAGGAGATGTGGAGAAGGTATGGGGATGCAAGGCTTTTCCAACAAGTTTCCACTTTACCAATTAAATCAATTCAATGATTCACACGTGTCCCAGCACATCATTTAATTTATTAATTTCATGGATAAAAAAATCAGTGATTAATTACTGTCCCATAAAAGACCAAAAAATTATTTTACAATCAATGTCCTAAAAATAAATAAATCAGTAATTAATGAAAACTATGATAGATCCATTGAAATCATAGATAATCTCTATTTAACATTTTATTTTCAGGGAGACAGTACGAATGACGCCTGGATCTTCTGTCTGACTGTTTTGCTGAGCAGTAATCTTGTGGTGAATAGTATGGGGACTATAGACCAACAAGCTTTGGAACAACTACAGTATCCTTTTATGAAAAAAGATGTCTTCAAGGGATGACAGATAGATGAATTTGTTTCTAATTGTGAACTTTTGAAGGGTTGTCTTGGTAATCTGTTGGCTATTCTGCATCAGAATTTGTTTATACACTATAGGACAACTGCCAAAAAGTTTTAGTAAGTTAGATCATTCATACTTAGTGTTTGCTTCTTCCTTAGCTTGTCTCAGTTATGTAACAGAGCTAACGAAGCGTATTCGTTTGAAATCGTCCTCGTGTGAAGAGGGTTCTTTTGAGTCTTTTGTGGAGGAGTCTATCGAGGAGTCTTTTGAGTTCAAAAGGTTTTTCCCGTCTTTTACGTGGTGCGTCCGAGACTTCTGTCTGAGATTGGAGCACCATGGAAGGGAAATAACAGAAGACGAGTATTTAATGAACTCCTTGAAGTACAAAGAGGGTATGAATGGATTAACGCATGTCAAAAATGGAAGGGTTCCACGTTTTGTTTTTGAGCATGCTGGTAAATACAGTTAAAAAAAAAAATATTAGCAGGGAGAAGAATCCGATGTACAGCACCTCGTGTTAGTGAAGGGTCCTGGATAGTTGGAGCAACCCAACAGTGGTTTGAGTAGGTTGAAGGAAAACCTGTTCAATGAGAGGGACGAGGAATATAAGAACATGACAGCAGTTAAAACACAAGATAATATGAGCGTAAACTAAGGTTTTCACACCAGACTGGGCGAACAAGGCTTTTTATGTGTTCAGTTTTCATGTAGGTGGTAGGATGAGGAATAATGAGGTAACGAGGTAATGGGCAACCCTCACACTACTGATGGGCTCGTTCCAACCCCGTCCGACTTTCCTGATGATATGCACATGCTAGGGGAAAACTTACACTGTGGCTGTTGAGAAAGAGCATGGGTAGCTGCTGTTGGTCCTTAATGTAAGTCGGGGCCTGTGGCAGCTGTACATTTTTGCCCTGCCTTAAAGATGGCCCTGGGCCACAGGTCATATACCTCTTGGGTACAATGACATCGGAAGAATGGTAATAGTTACTGCATCTTTCCTCTCCCTCCATTTTTTATCTTGCGCTTTTCTTTTCTTGCTCAACAAACCATTTATTTTTGTCATTTCTCTGAAGAAATATCTTTTTGATTTTAGGTGACACAAGAACTGATAAGACTGTCAAGGATTACAACCTTCCTCGACAGTGCATCATAGAATACTTTCACTCACATAAATGTTTTGTTTTTGACCGTCCGGCTTCTACAAGATACCTTCATTGTCTGGAAGAGTTGGAGGACCGTCAACTGAATGAAGACTTTGTGATACAGAGTAAAAGGTTCTGTGACTATATGTTAAATGAAGGCAGGGTTAAAACTCTTCCTGGAGGACGTCTGGTCAACGGACGTCGTGAGTAACACTGAAACATCACATAATGTATCTGTTTCATAATTATCACCATTGTTAAAACTATCTTAGTTTTAATCAAGCTTTGTACGGTATCCACTGTAAGCACAAGGGTTATCTTGGGGTCTCCTTTACCTTCAAATACCCCTTTGCCCTTTTTTAAAGATACCCTTTTATAGTCATACTTGAGAAGAACAGACCAATATTAAGACTCGCTTTTTAATTGTGTGATAGTTGGAATTGTGATTGTAACTTGTAGCTAGCCGTCAATTATAACATTCTTCATATATATCATGTATCAGTATTAGGGAATCTTGCAGTCTCGTATGTGGAGGCAATACGGAGTGGCTTGGTGCCATGCATGGAGAATGCGGTGTTCGCTCTGGCACAAATTGAAAATTCTGGAGCCGTGACGGATGCCATGTCCAAGTATGAAACTGAGATGAATAAACGAGTAAAAGAATTCCCAACAGAGACACTGGAACAGTTTCATACTCTTCACTGGGAGTGTGAGAGGAAGGCACTAGAGGTGTTTTTGAAACGTTCCTTTAATGACGAAGATCGGAAATACCAAAATGAGTTTAAGGTCAGTTTTCAGACATAGCTTCCCGCACCCACTATCCTGTTCCCAGTGGGTTGGGAAGTTCTTAGATAAAAAAAATGCTCCTTGGTAGACATCTTTGGGGTGAGGGATATGTGGGGACATGATGCCCCACTGTGGGGTGGGATTACTTAATTTTGAATCCTCTCGTTGCACATGGGATGGGGATGAGGGGAGGCACAGCTGGGGATCTCTGCCTCCCACAGGGTTACTTAGATAATCAAACCCCAATTCCCATTAGCAGGGGGTGAGGGAAAGTGGCTACAAAAAAGCATATACTTCCCTTAGGTTTATTTATTAGTGGAGTAAGAGAATCCCTCTGGGTTAATAGAATCCCTTTATTGTTTTGAATTATTTATTTATTTTCATTATGCTTTAAAAAAAAACATATATAGCAAGGAGTGGGTGTAATTTGTGAGTTATGGTTGAGAACGAGCAAATTTACATTGACCTCTCAGGCCCTCACCTGTAACTTTTGTAAACTTCATAAACCCTGGCAAACAACTTGTAGATTAGTGAGTTTTTGAGTTGATCTGCTACAGTTAACACGGGAGGGCATGCGACTGGAGCTGTGTCTGGTCTTAATTCGACTGACCACTAGAATTCTTAGCAAGTAGACCTAAAGGTCTACTTTAGCCATCCCTAGTAGTGCCTCTAACCCTGCCTCATAAAACATAAATGTTATTTTTGCCGTTTGGACTGTTGAGAGGTACGGACATTGCCTTGAGAATGTCCCCAAAACAGAAATGTTTTGGAGGTCAATATTTTCTGTAACATTGATCCTGGGTGAAGCCACCTCAGGGAATTATTATTATCATTTATTGGTTTATATAGCAACATCGTATTCTAATAACTAAGTACTTTCCCTTTACAGAACCTACTAGATGAGAAAGCCAAGTACTTTTATGAATGCAATGAAAAGGCGTCTGAAGATCTGTGCAAATCCCTGCTTAACCAACTGAGTGTCACTATGGAGAAAAAAATAAAAGACGGCGACTACTTAAAACCAGGTGGACACAAGCAATATATGGATGACAAAGTCAGCATAATGGAAGCATACACTAATAAACCAGGCAAAGGGATAAAGGTAACTCACATATCCTAAAAGTCGCAATGTCTCATAAAAAGCAGGTTTACCCCAAACATACTTTGTAGGCCCTCAACACAAGCAGAATATCACAACCGTGCCCTCAGTTTCTCCCAGTAACTGTACATAGACATCGAATAACATACAAAGTGCCTTCAATAGCTCATGTTGAATATTATGTCCTTGTGAAAAGGTTAGATTAGAGGTTATTAACAATGGCGCTAGTAAGAAGGAGGTTTGATGGAGGAAAGAAAATAATATACGTATTTGTTTTAAAACAAAGACCCTTGAGGTGCTGCAGAAATTTCTGATCGAGAGGGAAAATGTTGAAGCTGCGATATTGATGGCAGATCAAACACTGACCGCGAAAGAAAAGAAAATTGCAGGTAAGCTAAATGATGGAGATTTAAGTAAAGATCATTGAGTTTAATGGGATTCAAGTACTTTCATATGCATTCATTTAACCCTTACCATTAGGGAGGACATCTCCTCTGTGGCTGCTTGAATTGTTGGCAAGAACATGGCAGAGCTTCATGTCCATATGTCTATATATATAGTTTTGTAGAGCACAAAAATGTTGGAGTGCCATGAATACAGAAACTTTCATTATAATGCCAAAATGTCTCAATGTCTTCCTGTGACAGAGGAACAGGCCAGGTCTGAGGCAGCAGAGAGGGAGAGACGGATGCTGGAAGACAACAACAAGCGTCTTGAGGCACAGCTGGAAGATCAGAAAAATAGTCTAGAGCAGCACAAGCAAATGCTAATGCGGAAAATGGAAGAGGATACGGCCCGGATGACCAAGGAGCATGAGTGGATGATTCAACAGAAGCTGAAGGTCTGATCCTTTTTGTAGCTGGTCCATTGAGCAACAGTACCCCAAAATGACAATCTGTCCCCTTGTTTTGCGGCAGGGAGGAGGAAAGCCCCCTGTACCTGCTGGTCTAGGCCTAGGCCAGAATACGTCACTGACCTCTCACCATAGTCATTGTTTGTACCGTAGGCAAACATATACTCTGCTCCTTGTAGAACCCTCAACTCCTACTATTCATACTATTCTTTCTATACGCACTATACATTTCTTTGATATTTTTCAGGAAAAAGAAGATTTAATGAATACAGGATTCCATGTGAAAATTGCAGAACTAGAACGGATTGCAAATCTCCAAAGGTGGCGCAGACAAGCTGTACGATGGAGAGGAAGACGAGGAAGACGAGGAAGACGATAATAAAGTTGGAAAAAATTATCTTGAACCCTGTGTCAATTAAAAATAGCTCATAGTCACATGCTATACAGAGCCGTGGAATATGATGATGATATATAAATCAATAAATAAGAATATTCAAGAGAAGAGGAGTGTTTTCTGACATTATTTAGTAGACTATTATAGTTGGTGTTAACCACATATTTTTACATTTATTTGTGTTTTCCTAAAACATGGGAGTAAGAAAGGTGAAAGAGAGATGTATTAAGAGAAACTAACAAACAGTGATCATCCTCACCTCATCTAGTCTGCACGTTTTTCCTGCTGTAAAAAAGTAATCAGTCGGAACCAGACTGAACTAGACATTGACAATGGCACAACATAACTCCTATCTCTCTCACACATTTACTAATGTTTTCTCACGCACTCTTCCAATATCCCCTACCTTTCCTCTGTCACTGTCCCTGTTTCTGCTCCTTCTCCCTCAAGGCTCTTCTTATTCTGTCGTTTTGGTCAGTTTGAAGGCCTTCTGGTGGGGCTTCAGTGCTGAGCGCTGGGATATGACATCAACTCCCAATGCACAGCATCAGTTGCTGGTGTGTACCTGGGGGAGGCAGTCTACCCCAGGTGCCGCTCATCAGGGGATACCGCCAGGCAGGCATTGCGTGTGCACCCATCCAGAGGTGGACTATACCTCTAACCATCTAAATCTAAAATTAATCAAGGGAGTGGCAGGCTGCTTCTCTGGGTCACTATGAGGAAACTCTGGGTCATAGGAGAAGCATTGCTGCATGCCCCACTCCTCACTCACTTCCCCTCCAACAATCATACCTGGGAACTCTCCGGGTTTGACCTGGAGATCTCCGGGTGAAGCACCTCTTCTCCGTTTCTCCGGGTCAGCACCTAAAACCCCCAGGTCGCGGGAGCGGGGTCTTGACACGCCGCGCTCCCCCCCATTTCCCCTTTAAATGTGGGTGTTTCTCGCGATGTCAGCGGGAACGACCACCGACATCAGCGGGAACGCCCCCCATGTCAGCGGGACCGCCCTGGCCGAGTCCGCAAGGGAAGTCTCCGGGTAGCCAGAGCTCAGAAGTTCTCAGGTATGCCAACAATGTTGCGTGTCCGGAGACATCTGCAGAACAGCCCACCAACTTCAAGGAGACCTCCTACTCGCATTCTTGCTCTAGGATTTTGTTCCCTGGCTGAAGATGTGTAGCTTTTACTTACATAGTTGGTGACCTCTAAAATAAAACAATATAATCCCTGGAACAGGTATGATGTAAGGAGCTGGAATTTCCAGCTTAACCTCCTCACACTACCAATAATTGTATGCTTTTAAATCAGGGAAATCATTTTCAATTAATAAAATTTCCCAAGAGGCTGCATCTAGCATTCCAGTCTTGATTTACTCTTTATATGAGGTTATTTGTCAGTCTTCTACAAGCTACGAGGCCGCTAGCACAAGATAGACGGCTCCAGGTGTAAAAATGGCTTTATTTTATCCAACTCCGGAGGTAAGAATTTTTTCTTGTATCGTATGCAAGTATAAATGGATAAATAGAGAGGGAACCTACTCACCAACCCACAGGGATGATTGTTTGCAAGCAAAATCCTATATATCTAATGAAGTCCTTTCCTCCATAGACTTTCATGAGTCAGATGGTCACACTGGGTGATTGAAACCATGGCTTTCTATTGTTTACAACAGTGCAGTACGATAACTAAATGGTATTTTTGTCTAGCATATTAGGTTAAGATAATAGACCAAAAACACATCCGCACAAGAAACAGGCATCCGTCTAAAATGATTTCATGCGTTGCTAGTGATAAAAATAGTTTAAAATAAATTAATTTAAAAAATGATCCAAGCGCCCTTTTAAATTCGTGTTATATTGTTTCCAGATCCCAGGCGGGTTCCCTACAGCACACGTCTGCCACCCAGCATATCCACCCCCTCTCGGATTTGATAATGTGGTTTGTATATTTCTTTTTCCCCGATATGTTACTCTTGAATTAAGTTTGTATCTGTTAGACAATACACCACGTTTTATTTATATAGCACTAACAGATTCCGTAGCGTTGTTACAATAGTGAGAAAGTGAAATTTAGCGGTGCTATAAAGAGAGGATTTTATAAATTTTTCATGACTGATGTACCATTCCTTGGATTTGTTTTTATTTTCTTTTTGTAATATGCCCAGCTATACCAGCAACTGACCGGCAACCTATAAGATTGTTGCTTTCATGCTAGATGTCCAAAATAAATGAACATACTGATTATATTTCTTTTTTCTCCGAGATGTTATTCTTGAGTTAAGTTTGTATCTGTTAGACAATACACAATAAGAGGTTATTTTCAAGAAAACATTTTTTTTTCTGTTTTACGTCAACAAGTTAGTAGCTGGGCAACCCAACCCAATCTAGAATCAGTCTAGAATCATAAAGAAGTATATTTCCACACTAGAAACAGCCCCAGTCTGCTAAAAAATCGGGCCAGATTAACCGATGGGTATATGGCGCTATTGGTCGGGGCCCTCGGCCTGTAGAGCGGTAGGGAGGCCTGTCCTGTAGTAGACCTAGACCTTAATCTAGAGCTCACTGCCTATTTACCACACAGCGCTCTGCCATTTTCTCCCTGTGACCTGACAGGAGAAGTGGGAGGGCTTTAGGGCACACACTGTGCTCTGATTGGCTGTTCAGCCTATTTCCCTTTCCCAGGCTTCACTATCCTCTCTTTACTTTCCCTCCATTTTGTTTCTGTGCTTGTGTGCCCAGTCACACAAAGAAACTTTATTCTATTACCTCCAGGCTACCTCAGAACAGTTTTAGCCCCTTGTTTTCCCGCCCTGGTGCTGTAGAGTATATGTAATATTATGCTAGATATGCAGAGTCCCTCAGCACCAGGGTGACCACATCAGCCATGTTTTCCAGGACTTCCATAAGTCTACACATCATTAGTATTTATAGGAAAAAAGACCAAATACATGTATTTTATATTGTCTTCAATAAATGAAATTGTTTGCTTCAGTGATGCACTCACATTTGAGTAAAATAGAAGGCGCTTTAGAACGATGCGTCAGCTCTGATATCTCAGGATGATGAGATTTATATTCCCCAAACCTTTTTTAAAATTTTAAGAATCTAAATCTCTTATATTATGCGATTGTCCTCAAATGAATAGGACAGGCTTGACCAGGCCTCATGTGCTAATAGTCCTTGTAATAATAGTAATAATAATAATAGTAAGACAAAATATTATTAAAAATAATAATAATATTCCGTTTTATTTGTAGCGTTCTTAAGATGAGCCTGTTCGCTATTTACTTCTTCCGTTTAGATGGGTTTCATTTAACCAACTACAGTCTAGCCTAAGCTCATCTTAAATTTAGACTTATCAATAATAAATAAAATAATCTGATAATTGAATATAGTTTAATTTGCTTTTTTGAATTTTTTTTTTTGTACCTCTTTGCCTCAAGCAGCTTGGCGATAATAATGCAAAAGACATCACGCTCATTGTCCTTAATCTTTAAAATTGACCGTCAAAACCAAGTTTATATTGTGTTTTTATTGTGTTTCAGCCACCACCGCTTTTACCTCAAAATGGTCCCACAAATTATCCTTTCAAGATGTCGGTGAGTGAGAAGAAGAAAACTGAACTGAACTCTTTCATGATTCGTTATTCATGAACGATTCTCGTTCTTATTTAGCGAATTCAAAGGTTCAATCATTTAAAAATATCAGACTTTTAACTAATTATACAATACTGTCACTGTCAACTAAAATGGGATTGTTGTTACTTTAACAGGTAAATTTTAACTTTGGAGAGGAAACTGATGGAAAATCACAAACAAAAGAAACGCAAACTACTTCATCCGGGACCGATCCGGAAAATGATACAAACAAGAGTAAAATGAAGCAAAGAGTCAAGAAGATTGTACAACGTGTTGCCATTGCGGGACTTTCGATGATTTTTTAATTAACACTAACTAGAAATGTCGCCTAATGTAGATTTATGTGCCAGGTTTTGGGCTTGGAATTCTAGATGTTCAGTGCCGTTTTGTTGGCTTAGACAATTGCCTCTTCTAGAGAACTATACACATCGTTTGTAGGTCCTTTTCTTTGAACAATAACGTTCCTTGTATCCAACAAGAAACAGAAGTCTATCCCGCCATTGGAAACTTCCGCCTCCGTCCCCTCTCTCAAAAAAACGGAAGTCGTAACGGAGAACAAAATCCTCTAAGACCTCACATTGAGACAGCTACGAAAAATGCTCTGAAAGCGCTATGTATAATATGTGGAATAGGCAAAAAAGATCTGAGAACCAACTTAGCTGGTCCTACCACATCTGGACTACAAATTGCCTTTAAGTGGGCATACCACCTGTCCCTCTAACTACATGGAATCCAGAATAAAGCAGTTGGAATCATCTCCGGCGCTGTATATATATATGTGTGAACCATTACATTTAATGGAGATGTCCACCTTCTGCGCTTCCATCCAGAGCTCATCTTAAGTCCTCAAAACGAGGAGGTCGAGATCACCCTCCCTCGACCTTTGACAAGTCATTCCCCTCCTGAACCCCTCTTACCTTATCAAGACATTCCACCCCACTACTCTATTTCTTATTTCGAGTTCCTTTAAGCATATGGAAGCTTGGCCTACCCTGTTTATACACTATATACCATTTATATATATGCTATGTTGTATAGATTGACAATGTTATTAGAGTCATCAGGAAGACCCTATACAATACTGGCTGTGCCTATTATGAATAGAAAGCAAAGGTAATGGATGGGACTCAGAATAACATTAATTTCTAATAAATAAATTGCAATCAATAGTTTCATGGTTTTGGTGTATTTTTTATATTTAGGCAAACATAGAACAGAGACTATTGACCCCCCAAAATATGTAAACTTTCAGTAGCCAAGTAGTAGTAGTAAATACAATATAAACACATTGACCATGCGGTTCTGCTACACAAAAAGTGTGAAAGACTCCAGAAGACATTTAAAACCAATATTTATTAATTATACATTTGCCAATAAAACAAGTGCGTTGAAAAGTAGGACGAAACTCACAAACTGACAAAAAAAGGATCATATGTGTGTTGTATATGAATGATTATATACATGTAAAAATCTCTTAAACCAAAAAATATGCTCTTGTCAAAACACTCAAAAGAAAATAAAACATGAAAATAATTCAGATATTTTGTATTTAATTGATTCTTGGAGCCGAGTTAGTTTAACTATTTGCTGTTTTATGATGTTTTAATATTTAAGGGAACTTTGACCCACTTCGTTTTTAGTAGACTTGTGCAATCGTATTCGGGAGAACATGAAAACGAACACGAACGTTGTGTTTTCCTTGTTTAAACCGAATAAAAAACAAATATGGCGGCGGAGAAAACTTACATGAAGCTGAAGAAGCACAACACGAAGAAACCAATATTCATATATATACTAGGCTAGCCTATTAGTTAAGACAAAATCAGTAAATATCTCCTAGCTAATCTCCCTGGTCCCTTCCTCCCCATAAAGTCACTGCCTTTAGCCTATTTTAAGTATTCCCTTAAGCAGCTGTCCTTCATTGGTTGATGTCAGAGGAGCCCCCTGCCGGCGACCAATAGAGTTGCTTTTACGGACCTTTAAATCCTGGCGCTAAAGCCATTGGTCTCCCCAGGCCAAGTTGTTCCGAGGTGTACCTTGCCCTGCCATTTGCCAGGGGGACTCACATGCCTGTTCCTCCGAGGGCAAGTTGCTCAGAGCGGTTGTCTCTATCTCCCCCCCCCCCGCAGGCCAACAGCAAGTTTAATTTTGTTTTGTCCCCCACTCCCTGCACAAGCCAAACTGCTCAGAACCCTACCTCCCTCCCTCTGCAGGCCGAGTTGCTCGGAACCGGTTGTTGTATCCCTACGAGACAATATCACATGTATGTTGAAGCAGAAAACATGACTATTGTGCCCCAATCACCTTGGTGTAATACAGCATTGTTATTATTATTATTAATATGATTAATATTATTATTATGTTATAGCAGCGATTCATTCCACAGAACAATGATGTATTCTAGAGTGAGACAAATGAGGAGCATTTGGAGAATTCAGAGAAATGACCTATAAACATGATCAACTGGATTAAAACCGGATCTACTGTCTACTTTTGCTTTCACTTTCCATTATAACTGGAAAGTATGGTATTACATGTCAGTGGACAGGGCGAACCCCGTATTACAGCATTAATGAAATCCTGAAACACCTACAGCTACTAATTACATTCATAAACAAATAGGAATCCCCTGTATCAAGAAGCAGATTACAGACGTACTGGCATAACCAAATGCTTCGTGGTTTATGGATACTTTTCATGGATTTAATAGGAGTGACACGACCTACGCATCATATGCAAAACATGTTTACAACACAAGATGATTATGTGACCCCAAAAAGTTGATACATCAAGGAATGGGTGGAAAGATGCCATGGGAAGATACCCCTGGAGCCAGAGGCCCAATGGACTTTGTGACCAGGAACTCGGTGCCCAGCTAGAAGAATATTTTATAGATACATTTAATATATATATATATATTGAGTTACGTCTAACTATGAATCAAGGTTGTGGGTTGAGTGTTTCCCAAATTTTTTAACAGCTTTCCAAATTGAATTGACAAATATACTCTATGTTTTGATTTTGGTAGTTGTTTTGGTATGGAAAGAAAAATATGGAATATTATCTTAGTTTATCCCCAAGACTGAACCTTTTTAGTACAAACTTTAGAAAGGAATTGCTATATCAATTCCACCATAAGCTTATCATACCATATCAACCATAAAATATCATAAATGGCTACACGGCACCCCCCCTATCGGGATACAGGTAGGAGGTCCCGCTCATGTAAGTGGGCGGTCCCGCTGATATAAAGTGTGCGTTACCGTAATATTTTTAATGGGGAGGTGGGCGGGGCGTGATGCAACAGCGCTCCCGCGCCCCTGAGTTTCCCCTTAGTGACCTGGAGAAGCGAGTCTCCCCGAAAACTACTACAATCAATGAACAAAACCCCAATAACAAAACCATAACATAAAAATGCAAGAGTATAACAATGAAAAAAAAGGGAAAAAAATAAAAATGTGAATTAAAAACATTAAATTTAGGATATTTAAACAAAAATGATACAAGAAAACCATAAAAATAATAAAACATAGTTTATTTTAACAAAAAAATAAAGTTAGTTTTCACATGATAAAAAATAAAAATGGACCTGTTCTAAAACCGGCATTTATTTATTTATAACGTTTCCACGAGGACTGGTACTTGAGGCATTTGGGTAACACGTTTGGCGAGTGACTATATAGAATCTTCACGATGGGCCGTTAAAGGGTTAATAATTCAACAGCAGCAGGGTCAGGTCATTTAGAAAGTTCCCGGGTACGCTGCTGTTAACCGTGAGCTCAAGCGATCAAATTATTACCTGCTTAAGTTAATTAGACGCTTGCTAAAGGTATTTTGAAAGTTGCCGGAATGTGAATTGATTATAAGGCTTGACAATCTACCAATTATCAGAATTTCCCAGTGAATTTTATATAAATAGGGTACGGAGGAGCACCAGCGTTATTGGATGCATTATTATATACATCGTCCTCCTACCATGTTCTCTTACACCAATACTTCATATGCGGTAAGAACACCGGTCATCTTTTTTTTGCTCTTTTAGAAATGTTCCTAGACAGTTAAGGTAGACTTATGTTTCAAAATGTGTATTTTTTTTATTACTATTTGTTCTAAATATTTCAGTCCTACCCGTCTTGCCTGTATAAGCGATATGGGGAGTTTCTTGACGTACGTTAAAGGTGCTGTTCCCTCTTGCTCCTACTTCTAATCGTGCTTGCTGAAATTTTCTTTTTGGAAAGTAGAAAATGGCAAATTTGCTTAATATATTAATATTTAGTGAATTAGCACCTTTAATAGTCATATAGGAACCATGTTTAGTGCTGATAGGATCCTATGTGACGTTCAACTTGGAGGTCCACCAAATAGAGTTTCACAAATGTAATATATACAGATACTAATATTTTTAGACAGATTATTACCTCTTTTTGTCCTTTAATACGTCGGCCCCATCTAGTCTGCCGCTTCTCTCCTGATGTAGAGATGTTATTCTTAATTGCGTCTTCACAATTTACTTTCTAACAATACATATTTTATTTTGTTTTCAGATGCCGGGAGGTTATCCTGGTACATATTTCCAAAGTCAGGTTTCTCAACCAATTGCATTCGATATGGTTTGTATTTTTCTTATTCATAATTACATGTTTTCGGAACTTGCCCTCCAAATATTTGTTTTCAAAAAATCTTGAGTTCGAGTACTTTATGTACATAATATATTCATAAATAATATAATAAAATAAAATTATATATATATATATATATATATATATATATATATATGTTTAGTTTGGTTAAGATAAAATATGGAATCCTATAAATGTGGGAGACATAGAGTTTCTTAATTTCTCAAAAAAAAAAGCCTTCTTGGTTATAATTAGACTTAAAAAATGAGTAAAAATTTTAAATAAAGTAGATATAACATAATAAAATATTCATATTAATTTATGTTAAGATTATTTTACGTTTTATTTCTTTAAGATTTTCAACCCTACCTACTCACCGTATCCTTTGACATATGTACCCAGTGGATTGGTTACGGTTAGTATTTCTCCGTCCTACAAACAAAACGTGGCGTGATTGAGCGGGGTTATAATTAATACATGCCTACCTGCCTACTATAGTGAAAGTGTGCTTTCCGTTCAGTGTTCTGGCTTTTATATTATATTTTTTATTATATTATTTTATTATATTATAAAATATATATATAAATATACCAAATAAAAAAAAAAAAATATAAATTATAATAAAAAATAATAAAAAAAACACATATTTGCAGAAAATACAGAAAGTGCCCCTTTCTGGGCAAATACTATATAGAAACAGGATCGGCCCCATTCAGCCCCATCTAGTCACCCGTTTCTCCTGCTGTAAAGCCTTAAACCTCGTTGGTCTTAGAATCAGGAGCCATATGCCTATCCCATGCATGTTTAATCCCCTCAAAGTATCTATTATTTGATCGAAATTTGCAGTGTGCTAAATATGTACTGATTCATAAAAATGTAAGATGTTATATACTAATTTTTTCCCATTTATGTTCTCTATAATTCTGTAGCCCGAAACAATTTCCTATGTACAGTCAACAGGCTTCTCGTATCAGGTGAGTCTCAGAGATCATTCGGACTTTGTGTACAATATGAACAAAGAAGAAGAGATTATTACGACTGGAGCAATACTTTTAAAACAAGATCATATTTACATATTAGATTAACTACCTAAGGAAAAATTAAATTTAATATATATATTTTTTTTCTACAGCCACTTGATTATATTCCGAACCCTGACGCTCTTCCTGTCTATACCCCGGTGAGAAGACTAATTCCTTATGTTACGCGGTTGCTATAATAATTCGAAAACATTGTATATTAATCACAAATTAGCTAATTTCTACAAAATATATGCATCTTACTTTGTTACTATGAGGCTTTTAACCATCTCCTGATTGGAGGTAGTCATTGTAGAGCAGGAGAACCTACTCAACGACGAGGTCTTTTCACAGCTTTACACAACCTTGTAATACGCTACAATCTGATACCTCTTGTTTTCGAAGACTTGCCCACGTTTAGATCCCATTAAAATTAATTAATTCCTGATCTCCCGAACCTAATGTTCCTTCGATGCAAGGGACCGTATCTATAAAATGAAAACAGCCTGGGAGGTAATGCTCTTCCTGCACTTTGTCTTCAACTCTATTCTAGAATTAAATGCAATTGTGTTTAAATTCAGCATCAAGCTCCTTATCCTATGAATGGCTTCATCAATCCTGGAGCACTGCCCAGCGCTACTCAAGTAAGTAAAACATATAATAATATTATTATTATTTTGAGAATGAATAATTAAAAGGTGATTAAAAAATGGCAGACTGGATCAATATCCAGTCTGGAGTCAATATTATACTCTCCACTCCACACAATATTATACTCTCCACTCCACACAATATTATACTCTCCACTCCACACAATATTATACTCTCCACTCCATTTTATGGCCTTCCTATAACTTCCATACCTTCCCATGGACATGACAGATCCATACCTGGGAACTCTCTGGGTTTGACGCAGAGTCTCCGGGTGAGACAAAGCTTTACAGAGTCTTCGAGTCTCTTTCCTTTTTCTCCAAGCAGGATAGTGGAGTTTGGCTATGCCCACTATCACAGCCCATTTATCTGGGGCTCCAGGTAACCTCACCTGGGGAGTTCCAATGTATGGACAAAGCTCATCATTTTCTATATAGATCACCCTTATTCCAGTCATTAAATACCAAACAAACTAGAATTTCACAATTTCATTTTAAAACCTTATTCTTGATCTTCCAAACCCAACTTTCCTTCCATGCAATGGACCATATCTATAAAATGAAAAAGGGAAATGCTCTTCCTGCTCTTTGTCTTCAACTCTATTCTAGAATTAAAATGCAATTGTGTTTAAATTCAGCATCAAGCTCCTTACCCTGTGAATGGCTTCATCGATTCTGGTGCACTGCCCAGTGCTACTCCAGTAAGTAAAACTTATAATAATATTATTAAAAAGTGATTCGAAAAGAATAGATGAGCCAGTTGGTATGTTTGCATCCATGCAGTGTAGGTGAACCCTGTACAATTTGGTTGACCAAAAAAAGTAAATAATATACTCTCCACTCAACAAGAGTTCCCTGTAACATATATACCTCCCCATGGACATGAAGGAGCCTTACCTAGGGGATCTCTGGGGTTTCACCAGGAGTCTCCGGGTGAATCTCTGCTTCCCAGAGTCTCCAAGTTTTGGCCATGCCTTCTCTCACACTGACTCCTTTCCACTACTCCTAGCTGTATTTAAGGCTATCTGGGGGGCTATCCCTAACCCCACATCACTATGAAGCCCCTCCACCAGAGGACGAAGAGCTCCAGGCACCCTCTCCTGGACATATGGATGAGAGTCCCTAGCTCTCCCTTATACCAATTCTGGAAATGACTTAAAAGAGACCAACCAAACCGTCCAGAATGTTATCATTGACAACATAAAACTTTACTTTTAACGGGCTCAATGATTGGCCGATAAAAACTTCTAGAATGTTTGAACCCGTAACATTCTTAGAGATGGGAAGAAAGAGCGTTTTATTCGCTAGATGAGCTTACAGGTATTTCGAAGTAAAACGTATCATCCTACTTAACCAGAAGGTAACTTCATTTGCTTAAAATAAGTTTTGCATTCAAACCCTAAAAAGTATTTTTCCACAAAGATTTTACCTTTTTTAATTCACAGTTGACGTAACATTAATTAACTTTATTTTTATCTCTCTTTTTGGTTTTATTAAGCCCCAGACCCCACAAACAAGCAGGACGACGTCCGCAGGAAAACGATTTTTCAAATGTGCCAAGAAATACTTGCCAGATCTTGCGATATTTGCGACTCGACTCGTTGTAGTTGCCATTACTGGCGATGACTACATCCTCCAGTTCCTGTTTGGATAGAATAATTAAAAAATTATTTTATAACCAGATAGAATCTTTAAGAAATCATTATTATTATAATCAGAATATAATTTTTTAGCCACAATCATTACCTGTTGTAAGGTCTGATCATCTCATGGTACAAATCATTTTTCAGTAAATAAAATTTCTGAGGCATTTTAATTCCTCGTACATTCTCATAATGGGGGTTCGCAATGCATAAAATTCCACATAATCGTGGATAAGTGGAAAAGCCTCCTGGCAGAAGTGGTAGAGGGTAATACAGCGGGGGTATTAAACATGCATGGGATAGACATACAGCTCCTGAATCTAAGACGAAACCAACGACTGATCTTTACAGCAGGAGAAACGGGCGACTAGACGGGGGGGCCGAATGGGTGCCAATCTGCCGGCAGGTTCTATGTTTCTTGGTAAAAATAGCATTCTAGAGCAAGAACACTAGAAAGGGGTATTACGAGTATCCATTCGGATCAAGCGATGTGCTGTGTTGGGGCTAGAAATAGTTTGGCCAAGGTCCATGAGGGGGTCCAGCAAAGGGGTTGACAGAGATAACAATTCATAATAAGGTGATAACCCACCACCAACTCTTTGTCATGCTTTACCCCCCCACAGAGCTATAAAGAGCCATTATTTATAATTAAACAAGGAAAACGGATATAGCCATGGAGTGTTTAGTCCAAGGTGATACCTCTCATTGAGCCAACGTTAAAAAAAGATTGCACCATAAATGCTCTCACCCCCAGACCCCATGAACGAGGCAGACAATTCCTAACGCTTCTTCATCATCAACGTGGCGTTCATGGAGGGTCGCTTATTTAAAACAGACAGGGACGTGGGATGCCCAGTGTTGGTAAACCATGAATATCTACTGAAAAGGGGTTTAAATGAACTGGAACTGAATTGTCGTTAAATGGTTTCATCAATGTATGCAGAACAGGTATTGAGTTTTGAGTTTGTTGAATGATTGGCCACAACGTTTTAAACGGATTCAACTTTCCTGGACCGAAAGATTAATGGGCACATTCAGCAGCACCCTCTAGTGGCCGACTGGTGAATCGCGGCTACCTCAAAAATGTAAGTCCCTTGCTTCATAGACTTTCATTAGTCAGAGTGTCCAGCTGGGTGATTAAGACTGAGCCATTCTATTGTTGCCCATGGGCAGCATGATAAAAAGTCACTGTGTTTTTCTAATAGATAACTGAGCGAGAACTCATACAAATGGCAAGTATCCAAAATATTACGGGGTCAAAAGCGAAATCTACAACTGGTTTGAGGAAACACCTTGATGTTTCTGAAAACCTTTTTAATCTGATTTTTGTATTAAAGTCGGTTCTCATTCCTTATATATCTGTTTTGAATTTCAGTTTTTGGTTAAAATAAAAAATGCAACACGTGAAAAAAAACAAAGAAAAAATGGGGGTTTTTTAAAAAAAATAAAAAAGTGCCATTTTTTGGAAGTCAGTTTCTACTCATGGAATGCGATATTTAATATGAATTAAGAAAAATGTACAGTACAACCTATATGTTGTGTATTGTGCAATTAAAAAAGAGTTTCGAAATAAGAGATATTTTTAATGTTTAATGATTTAAAATTTGTTGTTTTCTTGCACCAATTCTAGAACGAGTTAACATGTCTTGCGTCTGTTGTTCTTGGTTAACAGGTCCCTTTGTCTATGGAAAAAAAAAAGAAAGCTTCTGAATAAAATAAAAAAGGTTATCTAAATCAAAATAAAATCTTGTAAAATTCCAGATAAATTTTAATGTCTTTTCCATATGACTTGGGGGTTGTTAGATTTTTTTAATTTTTTTTCTTAACTCCACACACCCCCACCCAAGAGTTAAGATAATGTCCATTATATAAATATTTATTTCTTAGGGTGATTTTTTTTTGCTTTTGTTACATTTAATAACTAGCAAAACAAAGTAATTAATGATAACCAAACACATCTTACGCTCCAGAAAGATGGTCTATGTATTCCAAAAATGGTTCAACAGAATGGCGGCCCCTTTGGCTACTTTTCCACATACTCCAGGTAACACAAGAGATGCTGCGTTTGCGAGAAGGCTGACTCCATTCATTACTATATCTATCATTCCCGTCTCGGCTTTCTTTTTTTCCAGATCCTCAATCTGCATGTCTAACATGCCCGCCTTGTCCTTGAAACCTTGACTCATCCAAATATCCTTTTCCTAGACACGTAATAGTAAAGAGTAAAGACAGAGATTAAAGGCGCCAACAAAGTCTTAAAGATCAGCGAAGAAAAATAACCGGTAGCCTGATAAAATGTTACAAAGTATTGTCCCATGGTTAGAGAATATGTATGGCTGGATATGTATAAGGTCAACGGGGCCACATTTATTTAACTGGCTCAGGCACAGCTCCACTTACTATAATTCAGACTCGACACTTGGTCAACTTTTGAAGGAACTTGGTGGGGATAACCTGGGATATCATAAAAGTCCCGTTTAGCCCCAGCCATCTTCCCAGTGAAACTCATTGAGTTCAGGGTTCCATAAAACATAATAATTATGGTTAAGAGTTTTCATTCACTTGAAAGTCTTGTTTCTTCTAGTATTGAGTGTCCTTGTTTCAATATACCTTCTGTTTCTGGTCAATCACCCACTCAAATTCTCTTTTCATTTCTGATCTCTCATTCTCCAGTTTTTTCATCAGCATCTGGATTTGAGCCTCAAGATTCTTCTTTTGCTCCTCTTGTATTTGTTGTAAACGCTCTCTTCCCTCAGTTTCCAACTGCAGTTTGTACACGAGAGCCTCATTCCTCATCTTTTCCACTGGAGAGAAAAAAAGACAAACACTCAAGACTGTTGTCACAAACCTTTTGAGGACCTTATGAACACTTGTTCCTCTCTATCACCCCCCCTGTGCATTTACCTTCAGGGGTAGAGCCCCTCACTTGTTCTATTACACATCTTGGAGACTTAAAGCCTTATGTTTTTGGCAAGTTCTCCAATTCTCCACCAAGTGCTTAAACTGATGGGGAACGAGAGCACGTAGACATCTAACCCTCTGGAACTTAGGAGAAGTGACACCTACATTGGAGGTGGAATTCATAGAGTTCCAGTTGACTTACACCTACATCATGTTAACCCGAGTATTATCTATCGGGTTTTGAAATGCAGCTTTACCCCTTGAGTATCTGCTATTGACTCATCAGCTGAATCACTTACTTTCTAATCTCACTTACATTCTCTTTCCTTGTCAATTTTAGACAAACAGCTGTCCGTACTCAGGATATATTTTTCAATGCTGTCCATGTTCTTCAGAAATTCTTCTAAGACCTCTTTGGCCTGCATTTTGGAACACAAAGAACATCTTCGATTCTTTGAAGGAGTCCTTACTCCCTCTTAGCGCTCCTTAGAAGAACCTGGGGAGACCTCCAAAAAGGGCTATGAAATGTTGGAGATACACGACGGCCTTCAGGGCTCTATGGCAGGCCTTAAGTTTAAGGGTGCAGGTTTAAGTTTAAGCATTTGTATGGATTTTAAAAGGGATTCATCTTCACTCTCACATGCATAAATGTATGTTTCTTGTCTTGGGATTTTGAAGTTCTAACCAAGCTGTGTGGATGGCAGCCTTCCCACCACTGTGCCACCACATTAATGGTGTCCAATCAAGGCCATAAAGTGCAGCGGAGTCTCTGTGAATTTAATGTCTTACCGTAACGACTCTATGAGAAGCAATACAACTATGTCAGGACCGGCTGATCCAGGGTGTTAGGATTTGGTGGCAAACAATACAGTGTATGGCCAGTGTACACACCTTTACTCCTTTTGCGGGGATGTTCTCATAGTTGTTCAGTATTCTCTGCTTCTCAGCAACAAACTCTTTATGTCCCCCAGGCTTAGAGAAGTCGCCATTCTTTACTCTTTGCTCTAGACTAGCACCGAGTTCCTCAATAATATCTTTGCACTTTTTGATGGAAGCTTCTTCATTAATACTACGGAATTCATGAAATTTCTGACTTAGGTCAATCTGTTAAGAAAAAAAAACAACAAAACCCCCACAACTTTTAGAGAGGGCCAAGTAAAGTCATAAGAGCACCGTTATCATCAGTCTTTTTCCTAGAAAAACCTTTTTATTGAACAAATACTTGTTATTGTTTACATGCTGTAGATTTGCACAAACATATATACCTTCTATGTAAACATATATGGCTTCTATCCTGTCCAGTCCCGAGAAAAGTTTATATCCCTTTTCACAGCAACTTTTTTCTTAAAAGGGCTAGTTTACAATAAAAATGTGTTCCATGTAAAAATTCTTACCTTGTTGATATGCCATTTTGGCGAAAGCAGACCCAAAAACAAGAGGACATAATGGACAACCTCTCTGGAGCTTAAAGTTTAACTCACCATGAGCTTTTTCTGATATTCTTGCTCATCATCCTTGAAAGACCTCTTTAGGAAGGCTTCCACAGCCATGTTTTCACAATCACTGTGAAGCTTCAAGAAGTCTTTTTGCTCCATGGGAAACACAATGTCTCCCTGGCTCATTTTATCCATGTAGATGGACAGACCTTCCTTAGTAGCTGCTGTATTTTCGACTGTTGCCAGAGACAGAACTGCATTCTCCATGCAGGGAATGGAGCCATTCTTTATGGATTCCACGTAAGAGGTGGCAAGAGACCCCAGCACTAGGACATAAAAGACAGGCAAAAGGGTAGAGTTACCCTAGAGTTACCCTACTGCTATAAAGTGCACATCGGCAGACACTTTATGAGGTCACTCACTCCTTCCTGTAACACTATGTCCTCCTTGCAAGCTTTTGACTTTGCTCGTCTCGTAGACAAATTCACAAAATTGCTTGGCCTTCTGTAGAAAGCTGGGAGATAGCTGAGACTCGGTCAACTCCTCCAGACGTTGCAGGTCTGTTCCATACGCGGGACTCTCAAACACAAAACACTTGTGCGCGTGGAAATAATGGAGGATGCATTCCCGGGGAAGATTGTATTCTGCTATACTTTTTGAAGATCCTGAAAAGTGAATATACATAAAAATATTGATACAGAGATTAATAACTAATTTCTGTTATGAACATCCAGGTAAATTATACGTGACGCGATCACGTGATCTGTAAGCGCAAACTGTTGCACTCCAAGCAATGGAAGAACTTTAAGTAGATGTAAAATTTTAATAATTCCCATTGAACTTTCAGCTTAATGTAAGAAAAAGAACAGCTGGTAACAATTTCAATGCAAACAATGGAGATTTATGGAATGATCTAAAATTCCAGACATTGGCATAGTAGTTAATCAACATAAATTATCCCCAAGCATCAGTACCTTTTTTGAGTCTCAGGGAACGGCGAAGATACTCATCTTCAGTGATTAGTTTGTTATCCTGTTCCAGCTTCAAAGAGAAGTCCCGGACGCACCATATGAAATTAGGGAAGAACGTCTTAAAATCTGCGGATTCGTCTTCCTCTTCATTTGTTGCTGACGATCTCACCTTTATCAGCTCTGTGAGTTCCGTCACATAACTAGGAGAGCTTAAGGAACAGCGAAGAATGCGGCTGACAGATAGACATCAATAGAAATAAAGTTTGCCCACTTTGAGGACCAGTTCCAACGATTCCCACTGAATTTATTAGAAAATATTAAAAAATGCTCTCAAATTCCTAAAGAATTGAGTTTTCTCTAAAGTACAACACGCAGTGTAGTTGCGCAACTGCACACACAGCTACAAGATTAGTAGAAATTCTGCTCCTCTATCTCTATATGAAGGGTTTTCTTGTGCTGTGGAATTGGATACATGGTTACCTTTTATCAGATACTTTAGCTACAATTCCAAAGACAAATATTCTTGATGTTCTACACAATAAATCCGGGGTCATCCCGGGTCATCCCGGAGTTACATTATATAAAGTCAAGTGTGGAAGTGGATTCCCAATGGACAGAAATAGTAACGTAGCATTCTAACCCGTTGCTCTAAAGTAATCGATGAATAGACAAAGTGAAAGATACTGTAGCTTATCCAGACTGTCTTGATCAATCGTGCCAACACTGTTATACACTAGGGTGCTGCTTAAGAGAATGGCAAGAGAGAAGATCCAGGCATCATTCTTACTGTCCCCCTAAAACGAAAGCAGATTTTGTAACACAAGGCAATGTTATTAGGTGACCATACCACCACTAACAAGATGATCGTGTATCAAATTTCCCATTATTCTGGACTTTCAGTATATTCTAATTGTAATAAAATAATTATCTTTATAGGCAATGACGATTACTCGTTACTGAAGGGCGATGGCCATGGTTTGAATACTCAAAGTGAGCAAATGAGTACCTAGATAAGATGATATCAGCGAGGATCCTTGGGATTGTTCACATATATTGGTCTTTGAAGGATCTTTAAAGTCATGTAGGGTGAGACAGAGCCTCACAAAATGAGACAGGGGAACTCGGCACGAGAGGACTGTTACTGGTGAAGGTGGAAACAGGGAAAGGATAAATGGAAGTTGGAGATAGACTGCTTAGAACATGTGGGGCGTGAGCTGGGTTACCTTGGTTAAGCTATCAGCAAAGGATCTTGATCTTTTATTTTAGAACCTGAAAGCTACTTGGAGCCATTGAAGTGGCGCCATATACATAGAGTTCTGAGAAAGAAAAGTCAATGGCATTTAGGTAATGGTGGAACAGCATGGACAACCCATTAGTAAAAATTAAACTTTACTTACCTTTTCCACATCCCCCAATCCCTCTGTATCCAGCAGCACAAGGGTATGGTTGGGTTTTGTTGGGTGAGGAATACACCACATCCAGATGCCTTTAGTCTTGGCCTGAACTGTCGCCCCGAGAGCAAATCCTATAGAGAGTGTTTTAGAAACAAAATAACCGTGTAATGGGAGAAAACCTGTTCGGAAATGAAATTAATTGATTCACAGACCAAAGACACTAACCGCATGCATGGGTGGGGGAAAAGAGGCTAATTATCCAAGAAATGGGCTTCAGAAGGGTTCTCACCCTGTGCATGGCTCTAGGGGAATAATATCGAGAACTTACTTTTTTTATAACATTTCATTAATGTAAATATTTGTAAAAAAATTGAAAACGTACCCCCCCCCAAAAAAAGAATAAGAATAATAATGAAAACTTCTAAAAAGGAACTGAAAAGTCCAGAAATATCTGTTTAATTATCTATATTGAATATCCTTGTTTAGGGTATTACATACTAACCACTACATTTCCCAGCCAATTTATTCATTAGATAGGATTTTCCGGTTCTGTATCTTCCAACAATCGCTACGACGACAACAGGCTGCGAGATGGAATTAAGAATCTGTATAGCTTCGTCATTGATGACTAGAGTGTCTTTATCCTGGTTCTTTATCAGGCACACCGGATCTGGCATGTGGACTTCCCCCATGGTGGACCTAGGAGTTGAGGGAACGGGCTTTGTCAGATTTTGTTGGCATGGCTTAGAAGTTACTGTATGTGAAATAAGCACTTTCCATGATATGGACCTTCCATGACATAAGACATACATATGACAAGGCTCGCAAACAGGTCTCCATGAGGGGCTACTAGGCAAGCCTCCATCTGGTAGCTGTCTGATCCAAACTCACAGCAACCCAGAACAAGTTGGACACAATTTAGCAACACAAGCTCAGCCTATAAGAAGTCAAAGCGACGGAGAACTGGTCAAACTTTCCATAAACTATGCAGACTAGCCCAACTCAACAGGACTCGACAAAACCAAAAATTACTTGATGAGGTGTAAAGAGAAGCAGCGGTAGCTCTCTGAAGGAAACGGAATCTTTACATAAAATGAACAAAGGGTTGGGTGGGGTAGAGCTTGCGGCAAGATGGTGGCTTGCAGAAGCTGGAGATGTTACGGGAAATGCTAGAAGGGGAGATTGTGGTTAGACTGTACCGGCGACTAGATGTGATGTTTCTGGAGTGGATACAAGTTCTAATAATTTATAATTAGGATAAGCTATAGGCTGGTTTAAAAGGAGTATACATGGAGAAACGTGCTATATTATTAATTTCAGCGGAACAAGTAGAGAACACAATAGAAATGCAGATATAGAGAGAAGGAATGGTTTGTATAAATAAATTATACCCCCATAAGGCTATAAAAGTTATTCCCCTACCGTGACTGTTTCTCCTATCCAAGGTCCCCTCCCTGCCGTCCTCCTCTCCCCTCTGTGCTCTCCCTCCTTTCTTCGTCTTGTATTTCGATAGTTACCGTTTAAGCAGCTTCTTAATGCTTGATTTTTATGAGAGCTCTTTCGGGTAGATGTGTTGCCTTTCTGTGTTTCTGACGATTCCTCCCAGTGATGCGGTCCAATAACTCAGAATGAAAGTGAAACTTTTCGTACTTTCACTTTTTCTTTTATTGCACCCAGTACTCTGCTCTGCTATCAAAGTTGTTTACTTAAAGCTACTGTCCCGCTTAGAACATTAATTTCACTCTGTAGCATGTTAACCCCTTAAGGACAATGGGCGCTCCTGTTACAGGGTCACCGTACCCAAGGCTGGGTACCCCTGTTTAAGGACTGAGGAATCACCAGTCAGTCCCTCATATGGATCGCACTCAGCTATCCACGGATCATCCAGACCACCATTCGTAGTAAACCAAGAAGAACTCTCTTTATTACAAACACAGAGAACTTTATACAATCTCAATGCAATGTGTACCGAACCCAACCCCCAATCCCATCAGCCACATCCCATCACAAATCCCATCAGTATACAGGGGATGTATCAGGTGAGGGGATTACGGAATACAATGGGTTCCCCCACCTGTGTTATCCCCCCTGTAGTGCGGGTGCCGTCTGGGCAGACAGGGCTGTGTTGGCTGATTAAGAGCCCCAGCCAGATTATAGGATCGTCTCTTTGAAGGCTGGGGCTGAATCCACATCAGTCTCTGGGCCGGTTACACAATAATACACAATATAATATATTACCGGGTCACAGTATACAGAACCGGACACAAAAGCGCTCCGTGACCCGGCTAAACTTCATATGACACATGAGCCAGCTAGCCTGGCCCTGTCACAGCTCCCTAAACCCATTGAAAACAATGCATTTTGAGCCCATACCTGTACGGGCTTTGTCATTAAGGGGTTAAGCAAATAAACCGTAGCATATCTGTCATTTTATTTGTTAATTTGAAGGTTTAAAGACCTCAAAACAACACAGAATGTCTCCAGAAGCCTTTTTTCCTTTTCAGTTTCTATGTAGCCAATCAGTGAGCAGCTTTGGGGGAGAGAGTGTAACCCATTCAATGCCGGAGTGCAATATGTTTGGGCATGTGTGTGTTTTAACCCCCTTATTGTGAGTGCGTGAGCATCTGTCTGCGCTGTGCGGTGTAAGTATGATGAGTTGTGTTCTTGTTGTGTGTCTGTGGCCGTCACAAAACTCACAAAATAAGAAATGCAGACACGAAATGTTACTATTGCTGGCGTTTATTGTTTTTAAAGGCTTGAAATGAATTTATTACTGAGTAGAATGACAGGAGACATAAAGAACCATCGCCCAACCCCATATTCTGAAATCCCATAAGGAGGGGGGTAATCGCAGGCTGTAAGTGTGACGGTAGCGGTGGAACGGCCGAGCTCTGTCCCCGTCAGTCAGCGCGAAGACAACGTTTGTATGAAGTCTTTTACTCAACACATCTGAAGAGGTCTCCTTCCTGGTTTAGGAGCCACAGTTTCCCTTGGTCATAAGTGACATGCTTAAGAGGTCCATAGATAGGCCCGAGAATCCAGGACGTCTTGAGAGGATTTGTTGCAGAGATCCCCGCTCTGTAAAAATTACAATATTTCAAGTATAACCAACTGTACAAATCTCCCAGCCCTCGGTTCCCCATTAGGTTCAAAAAATGATTGTTCTCCTTCTCCATGACAGGCAATCTCCAAGACTTATGCAACGTTCTTCAAGTTGTCAAATACAAAAAAAAAGAGGACTGTATTTGTAGATTCAACACATAGACTTCGTTATACATTATGAAGGGCCAACCCCACCAAGCCTCGCCTGCAAGGAGGACTGAGCTTGCCTTACGTAGTCAAATCCGAGGCGTGGCGTTAGTGGAATACTTTATGGACTCAATTATTAACGTCACACGACCATACTCTTTGGACAGTCTTATTCCAATTTGCAAGCAGTGGTGAATCCAGAAGCTCTCTCCTAATAACACTATAGACTGTGCCACCGAATCCCACCGATCTGAAGAGCGTTGTAAGGACGGTGCCACCATATCCAAACACTCTGCAGAGCATTGTATGGACCGCAGTAAGGACGGAGCTGCGGAGTGGGTGGCCGGTGGGACTAAAGGTAAATATGGTCTTGGTTACCGTGTTCTATAAGCAATACAGAATGACAAAAGACTTTGGAAATAAAATAATTAATAAGCCAACTAGAAGACCCTTGGAACAATAAAATTCACAGACTTCTGAGATTTACCAATGTAATCATGAATGTTCTTCTTGGCCATCTGGTAAGAGATACATTAGAACCAAGACAAATTTCTGGTGAGGCTGATAAATGAGACATGATTAAGATATTGAGTTAGGTTCATGAAACTCAACGAGGTCAAGACCACCACCAAACGTGAATGGCTCCATCTTCTGCATGTATGGTCAGAAAATTCCATGTTGGATTGGGAGGACAGTTGTGCTAGGATGCGCCTCCATTGATATATGTGGGGGTTCTGTTTGGAAGCTACATTGAAGGGAGACTATTCCAATCCCACATGGAGGCAATTAATTTAAACTTTTACTTTTTTTTAAAAAACATCCATGATTACGAAGCCATTTAGAACCTTGGCGCAACTTCCAACTTCAGATGAGATTACTACTGGGTGACTCCATGAGCTCCCTTTCAATTCAGGGGTAATCATTTAAAAGATCATACTTTAATATCTAATACTTAGATATCCCCCCCCCCCCCGGAAGAGGCAGAATTTGGGAAAGATCAAGCTGCCCAGAACACAGACAGAAGTTGACTTCAAAAGACAAAAAAGATGAACCTCAACATTCTTTTAATAAAAGCATTAGCACTGAGACATTGGCTACACAAGAATTTTATTAAATGCACGCAATTCCTTATGAAAATTCTTCTGAGTTCTTCAGAGTGTTGGAAGCACGGAACCGTCGATGGTACATTTGAAGATGTCCTCTTTTTCAGTGACAAGCCACAAACTCCCCTGATCGTAAGCGACGTGTTTAAACGCGCCACAGAAATCCAGTTGAGTCCACGAGGTCCCAGTCGGTGTTGCTGCAGAAATTCCCTCTCTGCCATAAAAGAAACGACAGTGTTGGGTTATTAACAAAGTCTTCGTGATCTCACAGGTAGGTCAATGCGGCCTACACGCTATACCGGTGTGATATTTAGTGAGCTAATGGTGATGAACACGCGAAGAACCGTTACTCAGACACTGACCTTTTGTATACATTGCCTGCTGAGTTCACCCCGTACACGGAGCCATCTGTGCCGACTTCCACCATGATCAGACTGCCGTCGACCTGTTTCCAGTAGCTGCCACGGCAGGCTGATGGACTGACGCCATAGCGGTAATAAATTTGGTTGATCCTGTTGACGCCCCAGCAGCCCAAAGGACCGCAGCTGTAATATTTCAGACTCCCGTCGATGAAGAGGAAGGGCAAGGAAGCAGACCTGGAAATGGTGTGTTCTTGATTCAAGCAGTAAATCGAATCCAAGCCATTCACGCCGGCCAGGTACTTCTCACCACCGGCGTCTATCTGCTTCAGGAGTCCTGCAAGGGAAGATCGGGATCATGATATCTAAATACTTGTAATCCAAATAATTTATCCTCTGCGGAGTATAACTTCCTCGCTAATAGTGTCATTAGTTAGTGTGTCCTCTTCTAAAGAAAAGGTTGCTTCTTTCCTTGAACCCCCTCCTCTCAAAACAAGACCTAAAGTCAGCATGATTCTTGTTCTCCATACAGACGTTCTTCCCACTAGACAAATATTTTATAATCATTTAAAAAAAAACACCACCCGCGTCTGCACTGGGTGATTACTTATTGAATTTTAGCAACTCATTAAACCCAAACGAATAGAACTCATTAGAAGATTCCACATATTATGGTTAATAAAATACCCATAGTAAAACCTCAAATGAATGCGTCCGGCCACCCCAACACTTCTCTATATCATTTTGGGTATTTTTTTTATCCCAGTTGTAGTCTTTTTACCCATCTTATCTGAGCCCCGATCTACTAAACAAACACCCCGACTCCTTATCATACAGCCTGCGGGGAACAATAGAACGGCTCAGTCATTCTAGAGTGCTGGGGGGGTTATTACTTTATACAGCAAGGGGGGTATATTACTGTATACAGCGCTGGGGGGGTTATTACTTTATACAGCAAGGGGGGTATATTACTGTATACAGCTCTGGGGGTTATATTACTGTATACAGTGCTGGGGGGTTATATTACTGTATACAGCGCTGGGGGTTATTACTGTATACAGCACTGGGGGGTTATATTACTGTATACAGCGCTGGGGGTTATATTACTGTATACAGTGCTGGGGGGTATATTACTGTATACAGCGCTGAGGGTTATATTACTGTATACAGCGCTGGGGGTTATATTACTGTATACAGCGCTGGGGGTTATTACTGTATACAGCGCTGGGGGTTATATTACTGTATACAGCGCTGGGGGGGTTATATTACTGTATACAGCGCTGGGGGTTATATTACTGTATACAGCGCTGGGGGTTATATTACTGTATACAGCGCTGGGGGGTTATATTACTGTATACAGCGCTGGGGGGGTTATATTACTGTATACAGCGCTGGGGGTTATATTACTGTATACAGTGCTGGGGGTTATATTACTGTATACAGCGCTGGGGGTTATATTACTGTATACAGCACTGGGGGGTTATATTACTGTATACAGCGCTGGGGGTTATATTACTGTATACAGCGCTGGGGGTTATATTACTGTATGCAGCACTGGGGGGTTATATTACTGTATACAGCGCTGGGGGTTATATTACTGTATACAGCGGTGGGGGTTATATTACTGTATACAGCGCTGGGGGGTTATATTACTGTATACAGCGCTGGGGGTTATATTACTGTATACAGCGCTGGGGGTTATATTACTGTATGCAGCGCGGGGGGTTATATTACTGTATACAGCGCTGGGGGTTATATTACTGTATACAGCGCTGGGGGTTATATTACTGTATACAGCGCTGGGGGTTATATTACTGTACACAGCGCTGGGGGTTATATTACTGTATACAGCGCTGGGGGTTATATTACTGTATACAGCGCTGGGGGGGTTATATTACTGTATACAGCGCTGGGGGTTATATTACTGTATACAGCGCTGGGGGTTATATTACTGTATACAGCGCTGGGGGGTTATATTACTGTATACAGCGCTGGGGGTTATATTACTGTATACAGTGCTGGGGGGTTATATTACTGTATACAGTGCTGGGGGTTATATTACTGTATACAGCGCTGGGGGTTATATTACTGTATACAGCACTGGGGGGTTATATTACTGTATACAGCGCTGGGGGTTATATTACTGTATACAGCGCTGGGGGTTATTACTGTATACAGCGCTGGGGGGTTATATTACTGTATACAGCGCTGGGGGTTATATTACTGTATACAGCGCTGGGGGTTATATTACTGTATACAGCGCTGGGGGTTATATTACTGTATACAGCGCTGGGGGTTATATTACTGTATACAGCGCTGGGGGGGTTATATTACTGTATACAGCGCTGGGGGTTATATTACTGTATACAGCGCTGGGGGTTATATTACTGTATACAGCGCTGGGGGTTATATTACTGTATACAGCGCTGGGGGGTTATTACTGTATACAGCGCTGGGGGTTATATTACTGTATACAGCGCTGGGGGTTATATTACTGTATACAGCACTGGGGGGTTATATTACTGTATACAGCGCTGGGGGTTATATTACTGTATACAGCGCTGGGGGTTATTACTGTATACAGCGCTGGGGGGTTATATTACTGTATACAGCGCTGGGGGTTATATTACTGTATACAGCGCTGGGGGTTATATTACTGTATACAGTGCTGGGGGGTTATTACTGTATACAGCGCTGGGGGTTATTAGTTACTGTATACAGCGCTGGGGGTTATTCTCAAACAGAATATATATTTGTTTTCCATGGCACTTTCTGGTTAAGAAAGAAGTCACAGATCCTGTAAAGCCCGGTGCCTCCATACATCGGACCCCATAGCGGCTCCTGTTACCTGTTACTTGCACCCAGTTGTTGTCCTGCAGCTTATAGATAAAAGTTTGTCTGTTGACGCCCCAGACGCCGGCGGGTCCCACGCTCACATGAATGAGTTTTCCGGGGATCAGGACCCAGTTATTCCCACTCCAGCGGTAAATGTCATCCTTTTCATTGACGCCATAAACTTCCCCATTACCGGCATCTATCTGCTTCAGCTTCCCAGGCATCACCGTGCACTGCAGTACTGCGGGAATAAATGGCGATAATGGGAGCAACACATATATGAGTAACGGGACAAAGCTATGCACGACACATCATAAGACAGTAAGTTCCTGGGTGCTTGTGCGTTATTGTGATGAGAAGATACAGTAGATAAAAGAAATTGGAGAAAATTAATAAAAACATATACATTTTGGTGCAAAACACAAGAAAATAAGGAAACACTCCACAGACATCTGAATAGTTTCTATGGCTTCAGATGTAAATCTTTGCACCGTGATATCTTAAGTTTCTCCATAACAGATATGGGCAAAAAAACAAAACAAAAAAAAAAAAACAAAGAAAATGAAAGGAGAAAAATTAAGAAAACAACAAAAAAAGATCAAGTTTTTTTGGGGAAAAAGAGTAACACAAGCTTAATAATATATTACGATTTACTTTGAAAGTTACTGTTGCATCAAGGGTTTTTTTTTTTTTTAATAAGAATGGATAAAAGCGATACTAAACATTAATTACATAAAAAATAATTAAATTAATTAAATGAATATCTATATAGATAAATGAAAGATTCTTCCTTATTGAATACCCAGCCGATAAACTGCTCGGTAGCGTTGACTTACCTGCAGAGACTCCTGTGCCCAGGAAGGCCAAACAAAGGAAAAGCTTCATCATCTGGAGGTTAAACAAAAATAATGTGTAAAGGTGGACTGGAACGACTTATATATACAGCAGCTGTCTGGGACGCCTCCTTTCCAGAGATAACATGCCTGGGGCGAGAAGGATTTAACGTACACCCAGTAATGGATAACATATTACGAGAAACCAGAAACCCGCTCGCTGCTACAGTAGGCGTCGTGACAGAAGCATCAAACAAAAGCGATGGAAAACCCCAAAAAAAGTATAATAAACTATTATTTTTTTTTATAAAGTTTCATCCAAATTCCAAAATATTTATGAATTATGTGACAGGGTCACTGGGGGCCGGTTAGTTGAGGGCAGGTATATAAGTCTGCGCATGGAAAGCACACTGTTCATCAGCTTCTAGGGTAAATACCTGATTAACATTGCCCAGCCCTATTTAGTCTAATGAGAGTTTTTCTGCTGACCACCGGTCCTACCATACAGAAGGACTGTTAAGGACAATTAAGTGGGCTACGGAGACCCTGGTCACCGACCATGCCCCCTTGCACTTAATGTCCACCAGTTGGGACAAGAACCCGAGGATCATGAGATGGTTTACTCCATGGCAATGCTGACGCTGATTTTCTCAGTAGGGCTGTTGACCACCGACCCAGAGGGTCTACGTGAAATGTAGCCTAAGGTGGACAAGTATTTGGCTGTTTATACTTGGCTGTTATATAGGTGTATTTTTGTGCGTGTGTGACTGGGAACCGGCCTAGCTGGCCAGTACTGTTAGGTAGGAATTATCCCTGTTTAGTTAGTTTCCTAAAAAATTTTTTCTTTGCGATTGGTTTGGTCTACATCTTTTAAGAGGAAAGAGTAGCCTGAATGTCTGAAGACAACAGACATGATATGAACTTTTGTAAATTCACATACTACAAAGCAGCAACATGGCTGTTCCTCCAATCCCCCAAAAATAGCAAAGAAGCACTTTTTGACATGCAACGTTATGGCTGTTGATGGTTTCATGGTGGCATCCCAACAACTTCTACTGGCCTTTATCGCTCCGTTCCTCCTTGACGAAGTGCAAAAAGTCTATCATGATCTAGATTAGCAGGAGGCAGCGGCAAATTACCCCCGACTAAAGGCTGAAATCCTGGCCCAGATGGGTGTGACAACCAATGTAAGGGCTCAACGCTTCTATAAGTGGCAGTTTACAGAAGAAAAGGCTCCCCGATGTTGATGGTTTCATGACAGCATCTCGACACCTTCTACCAAATGTTATCCGTCGATCGTCATTCATTTTTGATTACAGAGTTTGCTTTAAGTGCCTTTTGTCTCCAGACCACTTACTGGGCTTGGACTTTGGTCTTCAACATTCTTCGTTTGGTGTTCCATCTTATTATTCCTCCTCCGATTTATAATTGTATAATGTAATAATAATAGTATTTCATGACTTTTTTTTAACCTTTTGTATCATGGGTATGCCACCCAACAGGTCTAACACATTTTTGTGCAGTTTGTGTTATCCTAATGAGTCATTGGATAATCTCTTGAGCCAACAACATATACAAACTACAGGGTGAAAGAATGCTTATGCACGCACTTTCTTCATTTATTTCTGTTGGAAAGAAAGATCCTACGTTTTGTACTTTAAGAAACATACTGTATATACAAATAAGCGAAGTTCTTCATTGAGGACCACCAAGAAGACACCCAAACCCGATACATAATATAAAACTTAGATAATATAAGTGGGAGAATTTGGGGTTTAGAATTCCCAAAAGCTTGAATAATTTGATTAGAAGAAAAGAAATAACAAACGGGCAACCAATGGTGAAGGTGAAGTTGTTCTTAAGGCGATCAGTCTGCCACCATAGGCCATCTGATGTTGTAGTCTATTTGCCCCTTGTCCCTTCTTCCCCGTTGTATATAAGAGGGGTATTGCTACAAGATTGAGGACTGGGGCTTCAATAGATTAAACGGTACACACCCTATACAAACACCATACACACACCAAACACACAGTAATCACACCAGTCGCACACCCCTCACACACACTAACCCTCTTGTGCACACAAAATATCAATTCCATGGAGTTTAGTGTTTGATTAGGGTCCTCTCTATAGATGCGTCCATTTTTTTAACTCTTCTAAAACATTAACCCAAACTTGCCTGCTTTGTTTATCACTGTTTACTCGGAATACTCAGAGAGCTAGTAGATAACCACCATAGACAAAATTCTAAACAGGACGCTCCAGGCATCATATAATAGCTTAGAGGTCCCGTTACATTTTCATGTAGTCCCTCCTTAGTCCCCTCTGTAGTCAGCCGAATAAATCTCCTATTTATTTCAAGGGGAGCGCTTTCCTGCCACTGATTGGCTGTTTCAAGCAGCCAATCAGTGGAGCAAAACTCCGTCCCACAGAGGTTGCAGGAAGCTCTGCAGCTGCAGCTTCTCCCTAAGATATTATTTCTCTTTTTTTTTGTGTGAAATGGATGCATTTGGAAGTACTTTCACTAGCATTTATTGTTCAGGCGGGCTGCCTTGGACCCTCGAGTGTCCCTTTAATATATTTATCCGTGTCTTATTAAGTCCCCTTTCATACAACGACTTCATCTTTTATGACAAATTACAACCTGACTATTTTCGCAGAAGTCTTACTCATTGGATTCTCAGGTATGCTCCGTTTCTTTGTAACACCCCGGTGTTTTTCTTTTTCTTGTGTACACAGGAGAACCGTACAAGTCGTACAACAAAAGAAAGAGGGCTTTGGCCGGCTAAACAAACACTATAAAATAACAATAAAAATATGGCACATTACTGAAGGCGTGTGATCTGCATCTTAAGATAAGAAGGTCGGGGGGGTAATGGTGTGTGTGTGTGGGGGGGGTACCACTTGGATTTCATTAACCTGTTTAATGCCAAACGGGGCTTTTAGACTATAAAAAAAATAGACTTTTTGAGAAAACGCAGATAACATCCCCAAATCATACACTATAATAAGGTATTCAACTCCCGTTGCACCAATCCACAAGATGATCACTGATCACTCAAATACATGTAAACGTCATAAAAACGACTAATCCAACTAATAGAATGTCATTATTTAATTTTTAACCCCTTAATGACAAAGCACGTACATGTACGGGCTCAAAATGCATTGTTTTCATTGTCCTTAAGGGGTTAATGACTGCTTAATGGTAAAGCCCTGATATAAAGCACAGCCTTTAAAGCATTTAAATGTATTTTCAGAAATTTTATTATTTTTCTATGAAAAATATATTTGGTATATATAATTTTCATACTAGACAGTTATAAGACAATGCACTGTATTTCTGTTAAAATGTGTTCCTCCTTTTCTGGTGCCAAACATGCTCAAAACGATGATGCTATAAAAAGGGTTAATCTTCTTTTCACTCTCCTCGCAACTAATTCAATAGTTTCGATCCCCCTTTTTTTTATTTGATTTAGCAGATTTTGAGCCTCAGGGCTTCTCTAGCTGAATGTCCGAGACACGCATGGCTCCTACGTCTTCATAAGTGGCCTGAAGACCACGCGAGATGTCCTCGTACATTGAACAGTCCTCCAAATTCAGTCCCTGGAAGTAAGAGAAGAAACACATTGGTAACTTTATAGAAGGATCACAGCAGGGAGCCCCCTATTCTCAGGGTTGTCACTTTGGAGACCCTCACCTCATAGAGATTCTCTCCTTCATCATGCTTCAGAGACAATGCCTTCAAGTTTTCCCACCGCTTCTGTTTTGGGATGAAGTAAGACGATAGTTATGACATCATGACTACAATTAGCAACAATAAACACAAGACGGCATTACGCCTTTTTCCTCAAAATGTCGGGAGAAATCTCGGGGGGAGGAAAAATTCGGGGGGAGGAAAAATTCAGGGAGAGGGAATGAAAAAAAAAGCTTTGGGGAGAAAGGAAATTCTTGCTTACTCTACCACATGCTTCGGGACATTATTTGACCATAATCCACCCAGGTACCTTGTATAACAGAAGCATTCCAGGTATGACGGCACAAAGCAGCAGCATTACACCTTCCGCTGTGATAAGTCTGTTTTTTGTGATTTCATCCATTTTAAAGAAGAAGTAAGAGGTCGGTTCTGAAATAAGAAAAAAAAAATCATTTTGAGTTCAGGGTAAGCCCAACATCTCATACTAAGATACATGAAGAGCAGACGCGGCCAAGCTCATTATCACTTCAATCAAGACTACTACGGAACTTCTGGCAACCTGGCCAAAAAGTGTCCCCTTTTACCCCTCGAGTAACATATTCTCTCCTCCTCTTATTCTCAGCCCTCTCCATTAACCTTCTTACGTTCTTTTTATCTCTCGGGCCCTCTCTCTAAGACCTATATCTCAAACTCTAATGTTCTTTTAATCCTTTTCACCTCATGCAGTCTTCATCATCCTCACAAGCTCTCCCCATTAATCTTTTCTCCTCTCATTCCATTCAGTTCATTCAGCACTCGCCTTCTCTCACACTTTTGCACCGATCTTTCTATTTACCCCGCTATCTTCCTATTTCTCTTTAAACATCCCCACCACCAGATTTCTCTTTTACCCAAGTAATTTTCCCATTTCTGTTTGATTTGCCTTTTTTTTTTAAATATATCTCATCCGGAGAAATGACTAAAGAATGTCGCAACATAGTTGCTCATCATAATACTCAACAGATACTTACAGCTCACCCTACTCGTACATTTTAGTATTGACCAAGAAAGTTTGTACATTACCAAAGCCTTGTGATAATGGATATTTTGTCACATTCTATCAAGAACTTCTAGATTATTTCATACTGGGCTGAAATGCCACTAGATTTGTATTGCTTTAGATTATCAAACTGGCCTAGAAAGTTGCCAGTCTGCCCAGGTCACCTTCAGCCAAGTCAAACCCTCACCAGATACCACCTTCTACTTGATTTCTCCATGATACAGGCTTCGGACTTTTGTACTGTACTCACCTCTCACCCTTAGGTATGTTCCACAGGACCTGTAGGACTTTCCATTGAGAGTCACGGTGCAAACATACAGTCCGCTGTCGTTCTTCTCTGCGTGTTTGACGTGTAATGACAGGGTTCTGCGGTCTATCGTCATTCTGTCCATGTATGTCATGTTGTCGTAAATGTAGACTTCATTATTTGACGCACTTCCATTTTTTTGGATCTGAATCCAGGTGACCGTGAGCTTCTCTGATGGCTTCATTGAAAAGTTACAATGAAGTTCAGCATCTTCTCCAATGATCAGAGAATGAGAAGGATGGACCCACAGCATCTCATAAGCCCAACATAGTTGCCCTGTGGGGGGAGGGGGGGGGATGAGATGGCAGATACAATGTTTAAATAACAACTGTTTGACCAATGTGTGTTTTTGGAGGCCTACAAGGTTTTCATATGACACTAAACCTAAAACTCTGCTGCCGAACCCTGCCAAAGCTACATATGAAATGGTCGGACATGCTAAAAATGAGTGAAAAATCATTGGACTTTAGCAAAGTTATTACTAAACCTCGCTTTTATGGCTACAGAACCCCTATTTAATGTAGTGTCATAGACAAGTATTCTGGAGACCTCTGAGGTCCAGAAAGCTCATGCAATATTACATTTTACATCTTCAAATAAAGACTCCGAGTATAGAAAAGAAAGCAGAAGGTATTATCTATACCTTAGCATTTATGCTAATCCATACTTTGTTAACATTCCTTCAAATTGAACCCTAAGGAACTATTAGATGGCCATAAAGGAATGTGACGGGGGTGGAAAATACATTAATTAAATTATTATAAATACCTGGTAGCTCCTAACATCAAACCAGAGATGTACTTATTGTAGGTATTGTCTGTCTAACAGAATACAAACTCGTTAGAGCCGAAGACAAAATGTTAACGAGATCTGTTATTATTATTCA
Organism: Spea hammondii; assembly: GCA_029215755.1. NCBI lineage: Eukaryota > Metazoa > Chordata > Amphibia > Anura > Pelobatidae > Spea > Spea hammondii. Next base: position 33,458,550 of record JARDYJ010000010.1, read on the forward strand.
TATCTCCCCCATAGAGCTTACAGTCTTTTTAGGAGGGGCAGATACAATGTTTCTTCTGTCTCTCCGTCTGCTTGCAGATGGAAATGGATACTGGGTGGGTAAATGTGGCAGACGAGGACACAAATTGTATTGTCAGTAAGAAGGATACAGCTATCAAACCAGATTATAGTGGAATTAGACCGTTCCGCTTATAATCGGTGTATTTCTTTGTATGAAGCCTCTCTAGGGATTTAGTTTTTGCAAAATATGTCACAGATGGTGCCAGTTCCTCTTTCTGTTACTGAGAATAGAGGCGAAAAAACAACATATACCGATAAATATATCACCTTCCACTTCAAAGGACAGTTACAAAAACCCAGCTAGTCTGATCATCTTGGAGGTAACAAACGACACGAGAGAACAAAATATTAAAGTTCTTGAAGAGCTGTAGGGGAGGAAACAATTGGTAATAGAACATTTTTATTTAACCTACCAGTTACCAAGTACATATTTAGCTTGACCTAGGTTTACATCACATGGGCATTGCAGCGACAAAACCCAGGATCTAGCCTACAATCTACACTAGAAAGTAGGTCCAGGAGAAACATTAAAAAACATTTTCGCCTGGCACAAAGCAAGAACTGGAACTTTATTGTGAACCAACCCATTTAACTTTGAGTTACAAAGTTTCAACCTACCCAATGTTCTTCTTTTAGAAAAGCCACGTTGACCCAGCATAACGCATAGCTGGGAGAAATGTCATCGATGTACCTATATGTACATATATTGCTGGAAATATATAATTAAACATTAACAATCAGCAGGTCCTTCAAAAGCACAGCAAGGGGACAAAAGTAGATGGTGGTCTGCTGGACCACATAATAACTATGACTGGGTCAGTTGAACCACTATAGATGGTAGGAGCCCTCTTCATGTGTCTCTGTTTCCCCTGAGTGTACACTCACCCGAGATAAGCAAGGTTTGGATGACAATGTGAGCCTTTGCAGGAATGAGTTGCATGATACTTCCCAGTTGGGATCTCCACCAGGACCTTTAATTTAGCAGAGCTTCTTCTGGACCCCTGAACCTCTTCTACCGAAAACCATCTGCTGTTTGTCTATATTTATGGCCTGGGTGGGGTGTAGTAGATGTGAAGGGAGATACACATCACTGCTTCGTGGAACAAGTCAAGATCGAAACAAAACATAAAAAAAAAGTACAGTCTCCAACTGGGTGAAGCTGCAATCTGGAAGCTGGTCAGCAGGTGTCAGTCTAGAGTTACGGTGCGGATAACATAAGAGAACCAAGACTTTCCCATCATAGTGTGAATATTTGAAGAATGGCAACAAAGGAGCCAATAGAGAGACCTTTTATTATAACATCATTTGATGAGCAGCAATGTTTCGAGCCAAAGGTCAAGCAAAAACTGTACTTGAAACAGAGCTTGGTTGTATAGCTCCAACTCTAGCTATAAAACGATTAAAACATTATAATCTCCTAGGGAGATCCAGGACGCATCAAGTTATCAATTACACCTAATCGAAGGTAAAATTAGCCAAAAGTTGTAAAAATAAGATGGAAATGTTTTCGTTTCAAAATTAGTTTAACTTTGCTTGTTTAACTCTTTAACTTTAATTACATTAAATACATGTAAACTGGGTCAATGTTTGATCCTGCCAGATGTTGTCATATGTGACATTTAGGGATCAACGTGACCGCATTTCACCCATTATCCAAAAGTGTCCAGATGTTCACAAGAAGGAGCCTTATGTGCCAAGCGTCCGCCTTCCCGGATGATACAAATATGCAAAGCACTTTTGAGGTTCTGCACTGGCCTTCCCTGACCATGGATACTAATCAGCTTATTAGCGGTAGAAAATTATTAAAAATGGTCAAAGTAAGATACATCATTTTAGTGAAAACGTATAAATTGAACGTCTTTTACCAACTATATATATATTTTTTTTAAGGACATGTATGACTACCCCCCTCCATGACTATCCCCCTCGGACTCCTCATCATCAAACATGTTTAAGTACTCTGTACTTTCACGAATATGGTTTCCTCTTCACTCCGGCGCCTATAGCTCCTGAAAGCCAGTAGAGGTCGCAAAACAATCTTGTTTGGAGCGCTCATGCTTTGGAATGCCGCCAGTTGGCAAGGAACTCCTGTTCTGGGTAGAGCACCTCCTTCCAGAAGATGTTCCTAGAGGTGTGAAATGAAGATAGTGTAGATGGAGGTTGTGACGTGTCTTAGACTGGTCAGGGTCACCACATCATGTGTTGATGACTTCCACAAGTGCCGCCATGCTGTATAACCCATTCCCTGCTGTTTCTATACACATTATATGGGCTTTTAGGGCTGTAGAACCCTGCGATCCCCTCATACCCAGCAAACATTCTGACCTCCTAGAATAGATGAGCATCAGGGGGGGAAAGAGGGGCAAAGGGATTTGGGCACCATCAGGAACTGACCAGTTACGGTCTACATCCAGGGAATTCTTTTGAAACGCCGCTGTCCTCGAACCAGTGCTTGTATTATTAATATGAAACGGAATTACAGAAGTTTGCTCGTTGTGTTTTGATAAAGACAAACAAAAGCACGGCCCATTGTATCAGGGGTATTGTCGAATCGGAAGTTAAACAATTGATAGAGGTTATTTGAAGCCTCCTTGCTATGATTCAATTTCCTTTTGTTTCACCGAAGCCGCTGCAGCGTTGGCTTCAAAGCTCCGCGCCGCTCTAAACACAATGATGATATTGTTTAAAGCGACACTCCAGCCGCCGGGCGCGCTTTAATGCATGTGAGCGCTGAGAGGTCCCTTTAAATTTGGGGGTTGTGGTCGACTCCGCGGTTCTATTCATCAGAAGTTCTCTGTATATAAAAGTTACATTTTTATAGATATTTACTATGTTACTCGCCCGCCCATATTCCATTTTTATTACATTTTTGGAATTTCTCAATTCCAAAAGCACCTGGACTCTCGTCTGTCTTCTGGCTGACGGTCCCATCCCTTCTCTCTTAACTTACTCTTCTCCCCGACTCACTTTATTGGGGAATAAAATCTCGGTAGCCTCAGGCCATGCTTATCTCCGTGTTCCTCCGATGCAGTGAGACGGGGGCCATCATCGTGCAGCACCCTGGAGGAGACAAACTGGTTTTAAAGAGATAAAAAAACGCGTCCAAACACGTAGGTTTCCAGACAGAGGAACCTTTCAGGAACATAACCCGTCACACTAAATCATATGGACTCCTATGGCGTTAACCTTTCCAGTGCTAGATGGACCCGCTACAATGATCCTTTTCTTGGAGCCCGATGTGCTTCCTTGTTGTTGTGTGAAGGTAAGGGAGTCTATTCACTAAATGGAGTCTTCCTATGTACCAAGGTAAATAACAAAGTTGTATTTATCATGAAAAAATTTTGGTGGTCTGACCCAGAGCTGTGCCGCAGCCGACCCTCTTTATGGCGGGGCGTTGGGATATCGTCGTGGTGCTCCACTTTTTAAGGATGGGTGGCACAGTCCTCCATTGTGTTAATGGCCGGGTTGGGGAGATAAATATTCTCCAGTTCCCCCCCCCTTGGACCTGCCACCCCAGGCCAGCTAGAGTACGCCATTGGGTAAGATCTCCATAAAACCCCCGCATGAAACGTTTATGCTGATTGGGTACATTGCATCAAAAGGTCAAAGACGCTACAAGAGCAATAGTGTACATTGAACTGGGTGGGGCAATCACTTAGCCACACCCACTCTTCGCTCCCAGTTCTGGCAAAAAAAAATATTGCTTTAGGTAACTGTCATGAATATTGGGAATTCCTTTTATGTCATCAATGTAATAAATGGTGTTTTTTGAAAAAAAATAATAAAAAAAATAAGGTACCTTAACTTTATAACAACAGGTCCAGATTTTTTAATATTTCTGGAAGAATTTAATAAGTGGATTTAAGAGGTGGGGGGGCTCTGAACACATTTATTTTTGTACGTGTTTCAGGTTTTTGGCTTCCCCCCCACCCCATTATGTTGAGATACATTGTATGAAAGATTCCACATTACGGGGCATCTGCGTGAAGATTGTGTTTTGGGTCAATTTAGTATTATTTTTATATTATTTTTTGCTTTGTGTCCAGTGAAAAGGTCCTTACAGCTCATCAGCTCCAGCGCCAGCTCGGGGAACGCTGTTCAGACGTCCATGTGCATGGGTGAATTGATTTCAATGGGAGTGCTTTCCTGCCACTGATTGGCTACATCAAGCAGCCAATCATTGGCTAGAATTTGTACCCCAAAGGATGAAAGCTGCAGTTTCTTTTTTGGAAGAATACATATTAAAGTACTCACAGAGGGTTGGGGTTACTCACAGAGTACTTTAATTTGCATTTTTCTTTAGTGGGGGCGTCAGTGACATTAAACTGTCCCTTTAAATCACACCGTAAGTGAGAAAACTGTGTTTTTATTGTATTTTATTTTTTTCTGTTTTCTAGCTGCTAGCAAGACGCTATCGATACATGTTGCTTTTTTGGTCGGTCGCCCCCAAAAGCGCCAGCATATTCCATGGGACGGTACAAATCACAGACAAAGCACGCGGAGGCAAGTTGAAACACAAAGAAGCGCTGGGTGTTGAAAGCTCCGTTCCTTTATCTTTGGGAATATTTCTGGGAGCAGATTCCTCTGGGTAACACATGAGGTCTTCTATTTTGGCTGACGCTAAAAATAACCATGTGAAATTGTTCTTAAATGAAGCACATACCGCCCCCCCCCCCCCATTCCATACCGACTAAGCCCTGGAGGGGGAAATTCTGGGAGACGTTCTACCTACTCGATAGAACGTCTGTCTGACTTTATTATTATTATAATTATTATTTATATAGTGCCATCGTATTCCGCAGCGCTGCAGGATATAACAAGTAGAGCATTGTATAACAATGTGGACTAATCTACCACTTCTGCCGGGAGGCTGTTCCATTTATCTACCACCCACTCAGTACAATACAACTTCCTTGCGTTCCATCTTAGCCTCTGATTTCTCTCCTGTACTTTGTTAAATCCCTTTCTGTATTTAAATGTTTCTATTCCATCCCCTCTCTCTTTTCTCTCCTCCATGCTGTACATATTGAGATCCCTTGTCCCCAAAATCAAACATATAAAAAAAGAATCGCTCGAAAGTAGGACCTGCATGGCTTCCTTTTGCCCTGTAACTGCCCCCCCACTCCTCTTACCTTCACCTCTACCGTCTCATCACTATTTTGCCCCATCTTCCCATATCTCTCCACACTCTCTCCTTGTCTCATTTTCCTCCCTCGATACATTTGTTGCCGTCCCTTTGTCTTTCCGTCACTCCCCATGTGCCTTTCCCTCTCAGCGTGTTCAGTTGCAGCCTTCGTTTCCGTTTTTCTGTTTTCAGGCTTCGAGGCGTCCCAAGGGGTTCTAGAAATAAACCCTCTTTTTATCAGCAAAGCCTGGGACTAAAGCTAGTCATACGTAACGACGCGCGGACCTCGCCATTCAAACAAAGAGGTCAGGCGTATTCGCTAAGCTGCATGTTACACAGGGGTTTAACTAACGTGCTTACGAATGCAGCAAAAACTAGTTAACCTTTTCAGGTCCAGGGGGGTGAGAAAAAAAACAATAGATGAAGGCGGAACAAAGCTTTCGGAACTTTTCCGAAATATGGAGTCTCATAGCTCAAAGAGCATTAAGATAACTCACCCAACTTTCCTCTAATGTCTCTGCTTTGGGTAGACATGCCAAGTTAGGGTCTACAATGTGGCCTCAGTAGGAACCTCTGATGTCACCAGCCAGCCCATTTCTGGACCCCACCATTACACCCCCCCCAGGTCTGGGGTTCCCTGTTTGCCCCTGGGACCTACGCCCTAACTCATTAACTTAAAGTTGGCTTTGAGTGGCAGGTCCACTTTAGAACATGTTCCTTGCTTGAGGCCAAGCCCTGCGACCTGAAAGGGAGTCAGCAATGCGTGCATGTCCAAAGGTGATTAGTGTGGGTTTCTAGAATAAATCTCTTCCTTCCTTTTACTGGTGTTTTCATTGTGATTTTCTGCAGAGCTGGCAGGACCAGTGGAATTTGCAGTGCCCGTTTATTAAAATCGGCCTGTGTAACATGATATCTGTTGGAAGAATGGACGCAAGTGAACCAGTTCATGTCTGAGGACTGCTAACTACAGCCCATTCCACGTCGCGTATCTACCATAATCACACTTTGGAAGCCTCAACAACAATCACATCAGAAAAATAACCTCATTGATATATATCTTTTCTTAGAATGACTTTTGTGATGCCCCATACCTTGCCACAGATGTGTGTCTAGCTTGGTGGGTCAACCATAGAAACTAAGAAGACTTTACTACCAATCATTCCAAGTTTAGAACTTCCAAAATTGGTTATTTGGAAAATCACTATTCTTTATCTTGTAGACACTCCTAAGCGTCGTCTACAAAGTAAAGTTGCAGAAAAGTAATGTCCTCCTCCTGAAAGCCACAGAATGTCAACCTTTTTGCTATCCACGTGAGTCGAGCCTTGTATATTATTTTTGCTGGCAGAGAGAGTTGTCTAGCGGCTGGGGGTTAGCGAGTAATTGTGTGTCATAGATGTATACATTGGGAGACCGCGTAACTTAGACTATATCCAGACCATGTGGATGATGTAATTAATCATTTTGTTTGGGAAACTGGTCTCATGTATATTTTATGGCACAAACCTAAAGTTCTTAAAGGGTCCTTTGTCTAAGCACCTACAATACAGATGTAGCTAACGCTATCCAGATCTAAGGCTCTTACCTTGACTACAGGACCAACCCTAATGCACTCTAAGCCAACAGTAAGGATCATTCATTCAATACCCTAAGGTTTCTGCCGCGACAGGATAAGATGTTTAGCTTCATCATCTTTCCCTTAGACTATAAAAACAACCAGGCCCTTCATTTTATTTAATATATAAATTATAACTTGTGGCCCATTCTGCAAAAACTATAGAATCTTTAGGGTTTCTGCTCACTATCATGAATAAGTAAAAAATATTTTCCTGCCACTTATCCTCCACAGAGATAGGTGGCGCTGGAGAGCAAGTAGCTTTTTTTAAGGGTTCAAAATTATCTAAGGAGCTTTGTTATAATGTTACATCAATATGTGTTTCCTTAACAAATATTGACATTCCATAGCTGTGCCTAAGCTGTCTACATCCTTACCTTGAAAGGTATCAACCGGCAAAGTTGAAGGACCAAACAGGCCCTCTGATATTTGCACCAACATAGAAAGCACTCTAAAGGTCTTTCTTAAGCATGGTGTCTAATGCTTACACCTAAAATAGGATAAACTTGACAATACTATTGCATTTAATCCTTGTTGTGCATGGTAAAAAAAGAATTGTTGCACGGTCTGAGAAGAGCAGCCATTTGGGTCAACTTGGGTCAAGTTGATATAGACAGGTTGCTCCATTTCAGCCAACTCAATGGAGTTGACAAGAACGATTTAATTCAACTCAACACAGAACCCTAAGAACCAGAGTATCAAGCTGAGGTAAGAAGTGAAAATAAGGCTACTAAAATCCTACGGGATTACTTATAGCTTTATTTTAATGCAATCTGAAGGGTTTTGGAACATTTCGAGTATCTTCTTCATCTAAAGAAGAGACCCTGAGGTCCTGAACGTTTATGAGACTCCACACCTGTTTCTAGATTACCCCAATGAAAGACATAACCTCCGACTAAAGATTCCATATTTCGTCAATTCATTCCATTTCTGGACCAATGAGGTTACGTCTATTGTCCTTAGTAAAATTGTTTATAGCAAGATATTCGAAAAACTACATTTAAGGATTGGAATGCCTCTTTAATGTTTACTGGCATTTCCCGTAGTTGTCTTTTATGAAAGTAAGAGTTTCACCATGTGCAGGTTTCACATACGCTCGCTTGCTGCTAATAATATCACCAACCTTGATGAATAACTGCTCACTGGTAACTGTGGTGGCCATTCCAGATATTTAATAGCCAACTGAATCTAGGATCTAGAACCGTCACTTTACCTAAGATTCTATGATTTTCAATATGTTCAAATCTGGCAGTGGTGAGATCTTTTAGCATTCTGCATAATGACCGTATTGCAGGACCACCATGGTCGCTTTGGGTTTCTTCTTCTTCGCTAAGGTCCTCGTCATGATCATCAACTTCTGCCGGCCTATTCAACTTAGTATACAGCTCAATGGAAGCCTGGAGTGATGCCTGCAGCTCCGTAATAATGGGAATCACCCCCGAACATGCCAAAAATGGCTGCCCCGACAACTTTTCACGCACGGCATTTCATCTTGAAATTCCAATTTCCTGCGCCGTAAGCACCCGTGGAGCGTGCTGAGCTCGTCCTTCGGCACAGAGAACCATAGCAGATAATGCGCTATTAATTGCAATATCTTCTTCTAGAATTCTTCTTCCCATGTCATAGGTGCTGTTCCATCGAGCAGCAACATCAATCTTAGCTTAGCGGACTATGCCTAAAAAAATGACTTATCGATGGACCTAACTTCTTTGAAAGCTTGTGAAACGATGAGCCGGAAACAGCGCCCCACGCATCTATGTTTTTCCGAGAGACCCAGGAGTCGGATTGCTTTAAGAACTTTGGAGCCGTGGTCCGTTGTGAGCGAAGTGACCTTCTCCAATGGAATTCGAAATTCTGCGAGCGTTAAGGAGATCGGCTCGACTAGATCCTCGGCAGAGTGTCTCTCCAGGAAAGATTTGGCGCCCAAGCAGAAGTCTTTTCTAACGTGGTCAGGATGTTGGAGAACATGGCACGTCAACGCCAAATCATTGGCTTGGGATGTCCACGTTTCAAAGCATAAAGAAAGATAAACTGCTTTTTCCAACCCCCAAAAAACCCCACTTTAAATATCTGCATAAATTCCTTACGAACGAACGACGAACGTCTTGAGCTATCATAAGAGCGAGGGCATCATCCAGCTCCTGCTTTTATTTTACCGATATCAACTTCTTCTTCTTAAGACCGTTTAAAGAAGATTTTTGATTGGTTTCCAATTCAGATCTGGTTGCTGTAATAGGTCTTTTGTACGCATGATAAGCCTTCAGGAAATGAACATACGCCAAACGATGAGCACGTTGAATATGCCTCAGCAAATTACTTGTTGTTGACCCTTTGACCTTTATTATGGTCTTTTTGCCGATGCAGCACCTGCACCTGTATTCAAGGCAGGAACCGCGGTAGTCATTTTTGGCACCGCTGCTTTTATTACATTTCTCATAATAATCATAAATGGGGTGCCGGTGAAAATACCCGTGCTCTACGTTATGCAAACTAGAGCCCTGCGCGGGACGCTTTTTTAATCCCGCTCCCGCTGATTTTTCGCCCAATCCTGCCCGCTCCCGCAATGTGGGTGTTCCACTCCCACCCGCTCCCGAAACACATTTGTGGCCAATCCCGCCTGCTCAAGGCCACCTCCTTACCTGAACTACAGATTTCCCGCGCAGTCCCGCAAGGCTGCCCTTGAGTTGTTCCCTCACAGCGTCTCTTCTCTTGCTCCGCCCAGGAACAAGGCGGAGTCACGGGAAGTGACGTCACATCACCTGACTCCGTTTTGTTCCTGGGTGGAACAAGCTAGGAGACACTGTAAGGGAGCAGCGAGAAGGCAGCCTTGCGGGATTGCGCAGGATTACCGGGACCCGCAGGTACAGCGCCTGACCGCCCGCTCCCGCCCGCAGCCCCAGCACGACCACCCGCGCCCGCAAGTTTTTTGGCGGGTCCCGCCTCCCAGTGCAGTCCTCTAATACAAACCACCACTAGAAGTTCTTGGATCCAAGTGTTGGACATCAAGACCTGGGTTACCAACGACTTCCCAATTCCTTTTCGGTGTCACATTGCTGGCTGCAAGTGTACGGCACTTTAATTTGGCCCTCGTTAAGGTTGCACTCTGCCTGGCCGTGCCTTCTCCATTGCTGCTCGATGCCTTCTTTGGAGTCTAATCCTGCAGAATATCCATATCCACTGAACAAATAAAAATGAGAATGAAACAGTGTTACTTAAAGGGGTCCAATGAAAAATATACTTTTCTCGCTGAGTATAACACCCAGCACTGTAAACAGTAATAACCCCAGCGCTGTATACAGTAATATAACCCCCAGCGCTGTATACAGTAATATAACCCCCCAGCACTGTATACAGTAATATAACCCCCAGCGCTGTATACAGTAATATAACCCCCAGCACTGTATACAGTAATATAACCCCCAGCGCTGTATGCAGTAATATAACCCCCAGTGCTGTATACAGTAATATAACCCCCCAGTGCTGTATACAGTAATATAACCCCCCAGCGCTGTATACAGTAATATACCACCCCAGTGCTGTATACAGTAATATAACCCCCCAGCGCTGTATACAGTAATATAACCCCCAGTGCTGTATACAGTAATATACCACCCCAGCGCTGTATACAGTAATAACCCCCATAGCTGTATATAGTAATATAACCCCAGTGTTGTATACAGTAATAACCCCCAGAGCTGTATACAGTAATAACCCCAGTGCTGTATATAGTAATAACCCCCCCAGAGCTGTATACAGTAATAACCCCAGTGCTGTATACAGTAATATAACCCCCCAGTGCTGTATACAGTAAGAACCCCCAGAGCTGTATACAGTAATAACCCCAGTGCTGTATACAGTAATATAACCCCCAGAGCTGTATACAGTAATATAACCCCCAGCGCTGTATACAGTAATATAACCCCAGCGCTGTATACAGTAATATAACCCCCAGAGCTGTATACAGTAATATAACCCCCAGCGCTGTATACAGTAATATAACCCCCAGCGCTGTATACAGTAATAACCCCAGTGCTTGTCTCGCTGATGGAATCCGGTCCCGTGAAGCCCCAGCTTTTTTGGGTAGACGATGTAGATTGTGTTTTTGGGTTCCTACCTCCTTTTGAAGAATCCGTTGGCTCCCCTCTTCAAAGGGGGACCAAGAAGACCTGGCCCAGATTTGGCCAGGGAAGGATGGGGTTGCATTTCCCTTCTGGGAGTGGGGTCAAAAGATGGAGATTTGGGGTTTTTTATGACACTTTCGTCACTTTTGATTCACTGTCCAGTTTACTTGAAAAACTTCCAGGACTAAATGAACATTTGAAGAATATCACGCGTTATTGGACAGTGCTGATAAAATGCAGATAGTCACCCGTTTTGTGAGGTGCCCCCTTACTTTTTAATATAAAACCTGTACCTTTTATGCACTTTCTTCCATAACTTTATGTTTCTCTACCCCACCTCCTCGCCTTGAATTTATTTTCACCCCCTTTCCTCTCTCCGATTGCAAATTTTTTCACCCAAAACTCGTCAGCATGCCCCCTTCTCTTTGGCACTTTGTTTTTATGGTTCAGAGCCAATGGCCGCTACGCCGGGGCAGGTACCAACGGCGATCACCAGAGATCTCTTTGCAGGAGATCAGAGGGAAAACCTTCACCTCATGGAGGCTTCAAACCAACAGGGCGCCGGATCCTGGGCACCCTGCGCGGCACGGCAACGCCAAGAGCCCCAGCAAAGGGACAAAAGCCACGAGGAGCGCGCCCGGCTCTGCGCGTGGATGGCACAATGTCATCGGTGTGGAATTTCAGCAGGGTTGGCACGGGTCGGCAACCTGATCCCTTTTCATGGACAACCTGGCCAGGGTGGTGCTTTATCCGCAGCCCAGCCAGAGGTTGGCGTTTGCTCCTCAGACCCTCGGTGAGAGGAGCAGAGAACCCAAAGTGAGCGAAGGCCCCAAAACTGGGTCACCTGCTACGCTCTGCTTTAATAAACCGACCCGGGGCGGCCGACGCGATTGGCTCGGCTCTGGCTTGTCCCTCCCATCGGGTGATGAGGCAAGCCAAGCTGAGGAGTTGGCTCGAGCCCTTCGCTGGCTTGCCCGGTGGGTAGCTGTTAACCTCTTAAATGCCGTGCTACCCTATAGGGGGATGCGGGGAGGGTTAATTCATTGCGTTCACAAGCTCCAGGCCTATACGGTCCCTCCCTGCGTTTGTCAGGCCTGTCTGGCTGGTTCTTGGAGTCTATATACCTGCCTCCCCCCTCTCTCTCTCTCTCTCTCTCTCTGTCTGCCTGCCTGCCTGCCTCTCTTATCCACCCCTCCCCCCCCATCTCACTTGCTCCCTCCTCTTCTCACTTTCTCACCACTTCCCCTCCCCCAGTCCCACCTCCCAAAACACTCAGCCCTTCCTGTACTACCCCCCTTCTCTTTTTTCTGTTCAAGTCTGGAGTTTAGTGACAACTGCAGTTATAGTCCTGGGTCCCTCCTTACCCCGATCCCCACCATCCACCCCATGCACGGAGGACTGGTGTGAGCTTCTGGGGAGCCCGGTGTGAAGGCAGGAGGTAAGAGGGGTCTTATGGGGGGATGTGGGAGTAATAGGGACACCCTGTATATCCTGCCCTCCTATGCCCCCCCCCTTGCTTTGCTAATTAGTGTAACTTTTTGTTTGTAAATAAAGACCTTGTTGAGGAAAAATATTTTTGTTTGACACAAAGCCTGCCGGCGACGAAAGGACAACTGCAGACTAGCAGCTTTTGTTGGTTCATAACTCTCATCGCCCTTAGCCAATGGCATGGCAGCTGTCGGCTGACAGTGATGGGAGCTGGTGTCTGACAGCAGCTGGGGCCTCACCCCTCTGCGCCTGGCGGACGGGACGTGCCAGCGGCCGGCAGGTGTGGGGTGTGTAATCGCAGGGCCGGATCCTGGACAGGGCAACCTAGGTGTCCGTTTGGGGTCTGCGGCCGCACATATATAAGTTGCATTGTTATGGAAAGTGATTGAGCGGGGGCCCTAAATTGCCTAGGACCCCATTATTATTATTATTGTTTTATATAGCGCTATCATAATCTGTAGCGCCGTACAATGGGTAGACAGGACATAACAAGTATAGAGTGTTATTCCGGCTCTGGTGTATACTTAGTGCTTACCTAGAAGTTATGTTGGGGGCTTTTCTGCCCCGTGCTCTGTGCCCCCAATGAACGATTGCCCCCTGTGGCTTGGCCCTCTGCATTGACACTTTTCTTTTGCCCCTTCTTATTGCCCCACTGTCCCCGCTGTGTCTAGTTTAACCTCCTAACGCTGATACTATCACTGGCCTTTTTGCTTTTAACCCTTGCCAGTGCTGCCTGTCGCCATACTCGGGAACTTACCAAATTAGCTGGCCCTGAGGCTCTTGAAATTTTAACCCTTTAATAGTACATAATAAAGGTTCTATGTAGCAACTCACCAAATGGCTCTGATACCCATCGTCATGGAGGCCTTGACTTGTCATTATTTAAAGATACACTTAATGGAGTCACCTGCATTCAAGCAGGGATATCAACCATAACATACTGGGAGCAAAAGCACCAACTGAGAGTCTTATATATGATCACAGCAGGGAGAATAGGAAGGAGTCGGCTCCAGACTGTGACACCCCGAGAATCTGCCCCTGCACCCAGAGATTGGGGCAAAAACCCAGAGACTCAAGCTAAAACCCTGCCAGTAACCAGTTCTTCATTATCATCTTATTTATTTTGCTGTTATAGACTTTTGCCGCACCAAAACAATCCATGGATCCATCTCTCGCGACGCTACCCTTCTTTCCTGCCCTCTGTCACTGCCCTCATTTCTGTTTCTTCTTGCCCTCCTGATACCACTTCCGACATAACCGCCATCAACTGCCACCAACATCGGTGAGCAAACTGAAAGGGGATCTCCCACCATTTGTGTTCTCGTTCTGTCATCTGTCCCAATCTACCAGACAAACACCCTGACTCCTTATCAGACCGCCTGGTGGGAAACAATGGAATGGCTCAGTCTTAATCACCCAGTCAGGCTCTGACTCATGAAAGTCTGTGGAGGAACGAAAGCAGAATGACCTAAATCAGATGACCTGGTACCTCTTCTTCTAGAAAACCCCTTCTTGCTCTCCACATGCCCCCATTGCTGCTCCTCCAGGGTTACTCTCTTGCCACCTCTTGTTACTGTCTCTCCACGCCACCATTGCCCCAACCTCTGTCTCTCCACACCTCCTCCTGTCTCCTTACAGCCTCTCTCCCTTCTCACCAAGGAGAAGTCTGTGTCCCTTTGACCTTCTGTCCCCGGCCCCCATCCTTTTCCTGTTCCTTGTGTGTCCCTTGGATCCCAGCTGGATCCCATTGTCCTAAACAGACTGCAGCCTCTCATTAACTCTTTCAAACAGTTGCCTGTAAGTGGGGTCAGAAGGTTTACTCTTGAACTTGAATGCTTTCAGACACTCAAGTAAAAAAAAATACCCCCCCCCCCAATGTCACAACTAACGTATGCCTTTATCTAAAGTTATCGTATGTCAACTTATAGCAGAACCAACATTCTGGGGTTTTCCTTTTTTTTTTTGGAGAAAACACTCTGTCTCGCAGAGGTTAAGACCTAATTCCTTATTTTTCGGAATTCTCATCTGCGAGATATTCGTTGTGCCGACTTCGCATCCATAAAGTTGTCTAAAACGGTTTAAAGTGATTACATTGTAGCAATAACAATTTTAGGAGCCCCTTAGGCAGCCCAATCATAACCGAGTGGCCAATAAGAAACATTCTCTATTTGATGGTCCCTCGAAGCAGCCAATCAGTTGTTCCAAAAAGTTGAAACCCATGATGCATTGCAAAACATCTCATGAGATATTTGGGCCAAGACTGGGGCATGGTCCCTCAAAGTTTTCTGGTGGCACCTTACTACTTGGTGGCTTTAGAAGACCTAAGCCTACTGGCTCAAAACACAAACATAGCATTGGCCGGCCCGTCTAGTCACCTGTTTTTGGTCTTGTCTTAGCGTATGGCTGTCCTGAATCTATCTGGATCCTGCTATGACCTTCCTTGCTCCTAAATCATATCTAGACCCTGTGTATGGTGGGTGTTTACGTAGCAGGAACCGTATCTCCCCGTGACGCCCACCTCCAGCTGGTCTGTGGAAGTTGGCTTTTCACGTTCGCATGCCAAGAACTTCGACAAACAATTCCAGAAATGTGCATTCTTACAGCATGGAGACGGCAGACGCTTTATCCCTCTGTTATTAAAAAAAGAAAAAAAATATATATTCAGATTGGTTTCGTGGCGGACAAGTGAACACGTGGCTTGATAAAGAGACTTTGTGTATGTTAGATGGACCTTGTGGTCATCCAACCGTAAGATTAAATTAAAACAAAAGACGAGGTCTGCCTGAAGAGCAATTATGGAAAAAGGCAGAACAGTTGTTTCGTTAGTTGCTATGGTGATGCTTCAAAGTTGATACTTTGTGGAACATTGGTTGCTTGTCGTGTTGGCTTGAATTTTGTTGTTTTTGGTCTCAAGAATAAAAATGCTTGTATGACATAATCTGATGGTCAAGGTTTTTATTTTTATTTTATTAAGATTAAAAGTGGAGTGTAAGCTTATGGGCCGAGCCCTCTTTCCCGAATGTATCGGTTCGTCTTGGTCGGTTCTAGTTTTGTCAGACCCTTTGAATGTGCGGACTGTAAGAAGCGCCATATAAATAATAATAATAATAAAGCTGCCTGGCTAAGCCAACTGGAACGCTCTTCAATTAATGAAAGGCTGAGTTCTGCCAGGTCTCATGGAAGTTGTCCATCAAGTCGGTCATCGAGTCTCTTGGTGGGTGGAGTGGCTTATGCGAGATGAAGCCCATCTGTCACCTGCGTTGGCCATTGAATGTTGGGTTCTCTGTCAACCGGTTGATCGACTAGATTTTGTTCAACTCTACTACCAGCTTGAGTCAGATTTTGGGTTGCCATACTTTTTTATAGAGGTTCTTCCAGTTGGCAGTTGAGTCGACTTAAGTTGAACCAACTTCTACTGTGGTCCTGTTCCCTTTACGAAATAGGTGAAGTTACTCAACTTCAGTATTCTGCACGTTTTTTTTTTCTTTCTTCAGCCCCTGGTGGAGTCGCAGTTAAAATCGTGATTAAACAGAGTCCTCTCTGATCGTCGGCCGTCCTATTTTCCACATTCAGGGAGGAATTATTTTTCCTCCGGGACGCGGACAGCAGAGGCAGTGACCGCTAATGCATGGAGGAGGTGGTATGGGAACCTGTCCGCGTGCTGCGCATGTCGTGGTGCACACCTACACTGCTGTTCTCATTTGTGTGTTTTGCACAGCTGTATCTGACATGAATGGGCACAGTTTCTTGGTGCATTTGCCCGACACCCACTCTTTTCTTCTGGACATTTGCCGTTTAACCACTTAATTCCCACGATGTCTATCACGGAAGCTGTGATGAACATATAGATTCTCTCTTTGGATTTTTTCAAGTGACCCCCACTCAGTGCTGAATGGTTTCATTCATTTACAATTTTTTTTTTGTTATTTCAAAAAAATTATATATAAAAAAATATATATATTTTATATATATAAATATGTTTTTTTTTCTGGTCCATTTGTAAGTAGATATGTAAGGGCTTTGTGTCAAAACTTGACATGATTGAAATTGTCTTTTGTGCTTTTGAACTTAAACATGAAGATCTATCACATAAATTAGAGGGAAGCCGTACACCGAAAGAATAAAACAAACACCCTTTAATTACCCGTTCGCATTTATAGCCTAATATTTAACCTCTCGTTATTTGTGACCCTGCCCAACCATTTCCTGCTTGTTGTTAGTCGATCTGACACTGTATCTGTCATCTTATTTAAGCATTAAATCAGCAAATGTCTTTTTTTTCGGGGGGGGGGGGGTAACCTTGTTTGAAAGTTTGCATAAAGCAACAATGAGACTATCTAACAGGAAATGTGATCGTGATCAAGATTAAGTCATCTACTTAGTATGCTTGCATTTCGCTGAGTGGTAGAAGTAAATTGGTTAAAAAAGGCTTGTAATTTTTTTTTAGGGCTTTTTACCAAAAAAAAAAATTGGTTAAAACCTGATTAGTTAAATCTACCTTTTTTAAATAAAAATAAAAAAAATGTTTTTGTTTTTTTTTTCATTTAAAGAATATTACTAAAAGTATGTGAACCCCTCTGGGTTCCAACCTTGTGCTCAACGCTATGTATAAAGTCTCAGCCGGATGTCTATGGGACATTGGAGGACATTGGACATTCCTTGTGTCCTTGTCTACCTAGAGTTCCTAAAGTTCATGGGAAAACTTTGCGCTTGAGTCCAGAGCATGATCTTTGAGAGATGCCCGTTGGTACCTAATTTTGTTTGTTTTTGAATTTTGCTTGTTAATCCCTATAAAAAAAAGGATTTTTACAAAAAAAAGAGTTGCTCCGCGTGATGGCGCAGAGGTCTGCTTCTAGGTCTTCTCGTTGGACCGAAGATGCCAAAGAGGCTGTGATAAGACGAGAGAGACCTCCAATTATTATAACCATTGTTATTATTTTTTATTGTTTTATATAGCGCCGTCATATGTAGCGCTGTACAATGGGTAGACAGGACATAGCAACTTGACTTACTGAAACAACAGGCAGGGAGGGCCCGGCTCAAACAAGCTTACAATCAATAAATAAGTGGCTACTTTCGTAAACGTAAAACGCGTCGGAACCCAAGTCCGTTCCAGCCTGATCCCACATTGGGCATCTCCTGACATGACCCTGACATGCAACATAAGTGGATATTGAGGTAGAGACCAGGAGAGGAGAAGGGGTTAAATAAATAACAGAAAGTGAAAGTTTGTTATCTCTGTTTACCCATTCAGTGTATTGTTATCTCATTTTGTTATACTGTTGGTGTTTAAAACACGGACTCCAAATTGTTTTGGGTCTTCCTCAAAGTTGGGTTGGCTGCCATTTTAATTGATGGCCCGTTCTTTGTTTTGGGGGACTCATCTCTCCTAACCTGTTCTCACCTATTCGGGTCTTTATCTTGCTATTTGGCTGTAAACAATCCATTGTCCGCATCTATTGGGAAACAGATAAGTGATACGTTGTATATTTTTATCACAACGAGAACTTTGACCTCCTATGAAAAAGCCCTCAAGACGTTCTTCAGAAAGGAGCAGACTTTGTGGAATGTGTTTTCGGAACGATGCAGACACCGGGCTGGATATCTGTAGATAAAGATTATTACATAAGAAAATATTTTAACGCTTCTGTACCCTACGCAGCATCTACGTTCTCAAAACATTTTGACGCGTTGGGAACTCCTACAAAATTTGTGGTTGTTTTTGTAACATTTTTGAAAAACCTGATGATTATAAACTTTTTTTGCCCCCTTACATTCTATTGGTTTTCTTTCGACACAGCTCTTTGTATCGATGAGGCTGGGCCGTAATCCCCTAATAATATGGGGTCTGAGGACGAGACCCCTGAGGTCCTGAGAGCTTATGTGACTTCAGATCGTCTTGTATGTTGGTCCCCCAAAAAAAGTATTGGGCTAAAAAAAACATGAATATTGATAGAAATCTATGGGGTAAAGCAATCAACTCAGGACTTGCAAAGTTCTGCTGTAAAGCAATCAACTCAGGAACATTTCCGAGGAGGAGGTGGCACCTAAATATTAAATGGTGGGGATCTCCACGGATACAAATAAATCGGAAAGGAAAGCTTTCTCACGGTTACCCGTTTTAATTGTGCTCTGAGCTCTCACATGGTCTCAAGTGACCTTAAATGAAAATGCACATGATGTCATATGTGTCTTGGGTTCATTGTTCCTGTTAGTGTTTGTTCGTTGAAGGTCCCAGGACCAATGAACCAATGTAGACACCGTGTTTGGAATTGTGATTATCAGGGAAGATTCATAAAATACATCGTCTAAGTTACATAAACACAGTAAGTAGCTGATGGGAAGAAAGTCATCTTCTTCATCATGACCACTGGGCAGAGATCCTGCTCATTAAGGATAACGCTCTGGAGATGTTCTTCAAGCCTTGAAGTTCTTCAAGATAGGAGAGACATTCTCTCCTATCAACACCAAACACTGAAAAGTAGCCATTTCAGTATGAGGTATGTTCTTGGGGTAAGCTGAGGTTACGTCCTGCCTGGATGGTAGGAAGAAGTCATAATAATGGACAGCGCTAGTGTTATTATTTTGAAGAACGTCAATGTTGTTGTGGTAAGACGCTTGAGGAGATGTCTGTCTCATTGCGTTAGTTTGTGATGTCTTATAGACGGTTATTTATAAGAGGTAGAATCTCGTAAACTTTCAAGACCCCACTCTTTGACTCGCTCTTTGACTTTAATAATCCTTGAGTGACCTCTAAGTCCTGAAGAGCTTATGTGGCTGTAGATCTTACATGAAGAGTATAGGCCCACTAAGTAGGTATCGCAAATGTATTCGGACAACGTTCTCTGGGGCCAATATGGTAATACCAAATCCCACCTCAATACGTTGAGGATTCCATGGATTTGCTGTGTGTTCCGAAGGCTGCTAATGAACCCAGAGCTTGTTGATGTATAGCCTGATCCTGAAGCATAGCTGGGTCTTTGTCCAGGAGACGAGGCAGACTGGTGTTGGGTTTCCTCCAGACCATGCGCTCACTCCTCTACCTCGGGAACAGTGGCGGTCTGTGGCGTGGAGCTTCTGTGGGACACAGAATGGTTGTTTTGTGAGCTGGCTGCTTGTCGGCTATGATGCAAGGCTGGGTGTTCCTCTTTCCAGCAGTCGCGGGTGGGTTGGCAGTTTGAGAATCTTAAATTACCTTTTTCCCTTTCCTCCCCAGCCACTGAGAGGGTTTTGTGCTCCTACAGACTGTGTATTCATGATGGGGGTAAGACCAGGAGGGGCCCTTGGGCTGTAAAATAACATACACAGAGGTGAGGGTGCTCCCGTGCGACTCGCTGTCCCTGTGTGCTAACAAAATAGCAGTCTGTATAGACATTTGTGTCTGCAAGGCCACCCTGCTCTAGATGTATGTACCTGTTCATCTACGAGTGGCCCTTCCGGACTGTATCTATGGGTCTGGGTATCTTTTAAAGAGCAGAATCGATAGATCATGAGGCCCTGTAGTTTTAGATGTCATGTAAGGATGTTTTACTTTAGTGAGAGGGTGGTGGATAAGTTGAGCCGCCTCCCAGCAGAGGTGGTAGAGGGTAATACAGTGAGGGTATTAAACATGCATGGGATAGACATACGGCTCCTGAATCTGAGACGACACCAACGACCGATTAAGGTTTGAGTCTTCACAGCAGGAGAAACGGGCGACTAGACGGGGGCCGTGTTTCTATGAGTGCAGCTGTGTCGGTTTAATCTGGACTGTGCATATAATGTACTCCCCGCTTTATTAGTGTCTCTTTTGTAGTGGTATGTGCACCAGTATGTCTATGCACCCCCCACTCTATGCATATACATGGGGACGGAAAAAGTAGCCCGTCCCGCTCCTGTGTGCATGCGGTTAATTGCGTGTGTGCGTATGTAAATGAAGGTCACAAACACACATTCATTAGCTGAAGGAGGAACTTACCACCAAATATCTGTGTGCTTTTACACATGCCAGGGCACATGTTTCCAGTGCATGGATTCGCGCGTGTGGGTGGAATGTGTACATTATATCCCTGCCTTTCCCTTTGGTATGTTCTGTATACCAACTGGTGAGGGGGGGGGGGGGGTCTCTCATACCAAAGTCATAGTAGAGCTTTGTGCTATAAAATGGGATTCCCTGAAGTCTTTAGCTTTAGTAATTACCTCTCTTTACTGAGTGGGTAGTACATAAGTGGAACAGCCTCCCAGCAGAAGTGGTAGGGGGGGTAATACAGCGAGGGAATGTAAACATGCCCCTGAATCTATGATGAGACCAACGACTATTTGTACAGTATAAATGTCTTACTATTATTTTGTTATTTATTGTTAGAAGTGATCATGGGCTTAGGTTTCTGTTTAGTTTATTATTATTGTTATTTATTATTATTATTGTTATTTTATTATTATTATTGTTATTTTATTATTATTATTATTGTTATTTATTATTATTATTGTTATTTTATTATTGTTATAGTATTCTAATAATTCTACTAATAAAATTATAAAAATGATATATAATTCTAAAAATAAAAAAATAATTCTAATAAGTAACAACAGTTACAATGTTTCCATTTTGTATACGGATAAGAACAATAAGAAAATAAATATATGATGTTTAAAAACAAAGTAGCGAAGTTAAGTTTCTGAGTTTTTTTACTCGATGATCCGCCACTGGGCTGTGAGGCTCGGGGGCGGGGGGGGGGGCTTGTACTCGCTGTGTCTTCAGATACCACCAAGAACAGCTCTGAGGATGTGTCTGCGGTACAGATACCGATATATATATATATATATATATATATATATATATATATATATATAATATATTGTGTATATATAATATAGATATATATATAGCGCCTGCTTATCTCCCCCGCACAGCAGCGCTTCTATCTGTAGCCGCCATGACTTCCTTTTAAAGGAACGCAGCCTTTTCTTAGTAAAAGTTCAAATCTATTTAATAATAGGGTTGATAAATTCATTGTACTGCGCTGCGGAATATGCTGGCGTCATATAAAACCATAAATAATATTCATAACAATAACCCAAAAAAATTAAATATTTTATTTTCTATTTTAACCAGGACGGAGTTTTTTTATTGGCTGTCTTCAAGTTCCCTGCCCGGAAAGAATAACTTTTTTTTATGTTAAAACCCGTTTCTGCCTATTTCTAAGTTTGTTATATTTCTGGACGTCACTTTTCTGTAAATTTCAGTAGCCGGGGGAGGGGTTGTTATGTTTTTAAAGTTATTCCGGTGCAACCCGAAAAGGAACATTCCGTTGGTTGCCATGGTAATTGCAGAGTTTTTATTTACCAAAATTCTTTTAACCCTGCAACATCCAGAAGCTGGCATGCTGGGAATTGAAGTCGGCAGCCAAGTGATTGCTTTGTAGAGTGCAAGCTCTTGAGCCAAAGTAATCTCCCCCTGTGTATGTGAGGTTGGCACTACTGTATTAATGATGGGAGTGAGTCAGTCATGGGGGGGTTCCGGCAGGGCAAATATCTGCCCCGCAGCTGCTCCCCTCTCAGCAGGAAATTGAGCTTTCGTAAGGCTGATGTAAGTGTTTTCGCATATTTTTAATTCTCACTCCCTAAAACATGATGAATTTCTTTTGACGTAAGCCTCGTGCAATATAATCAGGCGTTATAGCAAAATATTTCATGTTACCCAGTAAATCGGGCAAAGAAAAGACCGCCGAGTCCTTTGCTTATTTTTCTGCGGGATTACGTAAGGAATGTACAATTCTAATTTTAGTCCCACATTATCCCCAGCAAGCAGCAAATACATTTCACACCTTGTGTGTTTCCTGGTTACTATCTGGTGTCTCCATTCTGTTTTCACCATATAGGAAATTTTACTGCCAGCAGTAGCATTTATTTACTCAGAGGGGGTAGATAAGTGGAACACCCTCCCAGCAGAGGTGGTAGAGGGTAATATAGTGAGGGTATTAAACATGCATGGGACAGACATACGGCTCCTGAATCTAAGACGAGACCAACGACTGATTAAGGTTTGAGTCTTTACAGCAGGAGAAAAGGGCAGGGTAGATATGGGGCCGAATGGGGCCGATCTGCCGGAAGGTTCTATTGTTTTTCTATGTTTTCTAAACAAACCTTGGCTTTTGTTTCCAGTGGCTTCTCAAGGCTTCTTTAGGCCACTTACTGAACCTCGAGTGCACGTTTGTGTTGAGATAAAAAAAAATCTGGTATTTTGTTTTCTTTTCTTTTTGAAAAACTCTTAATCACCCAACCGGACTCTCAGATTTATGAAAGGCTATGGAGGAACTGACTTCATTAGCATCGCCGTAAAGCATCAGCTCCGTGTGGTGTCACCCAAAATATCACATGACTGACAGCAACGGCAGCTCCAGGTCTGCAAATAAAGGGAGTTTTATTGGAACAAAATGACATTAAACCAGGTTTTTGTCACCGACCGACATTACTGTATACAGCGCTGGGGGGGTTATATTACTGTATACAGCGCTGGGGGGTTATATTACTGTATACAGTGCTGGGGGTTATATTACTGTATACAGCGCTGGGGGGTTATATTACTGTATACAGCGCTGGGGGTTATATTACTGTATACAGTGCTGGGGGTTATTACTGTATACAGCGCTGGGGGTTATATTACTGTATACAGCGCTGGGGGTTATTACTGTATACAGCGCTGGGGGTTATATTACTGTATACAGCGCGGGGGGTTATATTACTGTATACAGCGCTGGGGGTTATATTACTGTATACAGTGCTGGGGGGTTATATTACTGTATACAGCGCTGGGGGTTATATTACTGTATACAGCGCTGGGGGTTATATTACTGTATACAGTGCTGGGGGTTATATTACTGTATACAGCGCTGGGGGTTATATTACTGTATACAGCTCTGGGGGGTTATATTACTGTATACAGCTCTGGGGGGTTATATTACTGTATACAGCTCTGGGGGGTTATATTACTGTATACAGTGCTGGGGGTTATATTACTGTATACAGTGCTGGGGGTTATATTACTGTATACAGCGCTGGGGGTTATATTACTGTATACAGCACTGGGGGGTTATATTACTGTATACAGTGCTGGGGGTTATATTACTGTATACATCGCTGGGGGTTATATTACTGTATACAGCGCTGGGGGTTATATTACTGTATACAGCGCTGGGGGGTTATATTACTGTATACAGAAAGTCAGTAAGTTTATTGTTAAATACGATTTACGCTAAAGTAAAGTCGGAGCGCGGGGGTAACATGTTCCGCTTTCCAGAAGGGGTTGTGGATACGTGGACCAGCTTAGCGGTAAAGGCAGACGGTGTTTTTTTCTCGGACTGTAACAGAAGCAGATAAGAGAAGTGCCCGCATTTCTTTATAATGCCTCATGCGCGATTTCTTACGCTTGGTGCTGCAGCTGTGATGATTAAACAAATCCATCAAACCCGGAACGTTTCACTGCCTTGGCTAATCGTTCAGCGCTGCCCATCCAGCTGGTTTCCCGACTCCAACTCCCATCATGCATCCAGCTTTATAGCATCTGCTTCCAAACCCCACACTGACGCGTTGCGCAGCCCCGTCGACGTCGCCTGGTGCCTGTATGATACACGCGTGATGGTCCGGCGCTGTAAGGGTTAACAGCCATGGTATGAGAGGGCACGGGGCCGGGAACCATCCCCCCTCACCTCCGGACCAGGACACAACAGCTGGTATTAAGCAGTGTGTCTGTGGGGATAATGTGCCCCCTGCCCCCACCACCCCCTCTGGGTAGAGAGAGCTGAATTAACCAGGGGAGGTAGTTGGAAGGGGAGAGTGTGTAGGGTGGGGGTGGTTTTGTCCTCCCGCATACCTGGGATTCCTCTCCACCCCCTGCCCAGCTCTCCCTCCTCCAGTCCAATGTCTCTCCCTTCGTTTACTCATCGCTCCCCCTCCTCCCAGCCTGATCTCTGCCACCTGAAACTGTAGCCACCAAAGTCACTCTTTGGACCCCTGCGATGTTCGATGACCTCAGTGTCGGCCATGACATCACACATCCTGACGACGTTTGTAGTCACTGCCTGCTGAATATTAATGATCACAGTGCCGACGAACTCTAAACACAAGTGCAAGGCGTCCCTGCTTATTATTATTATTATTATTATTGTTATTGTTATTATTATTGTTTATTATTATTATTGTTATTGTTATTATTATTTATTATTATTGTTGTTGTTTTATATAGCGCCATCAAATCCCGCTTATAAAAGCAAATATCACAGACTAGAAACGAGTAAGGTTTGAGGATTCGTGGCCCCTACATACGTGTAATTCTTACTTGCGTTGCTTGTAATGATCTCTGTGCTATCCGCACGTGATCACGCGTGTAAGAACGGCAGAGCTCGGGTACGATGTTTATGCTTTCGTTAAAAGAAGACCCGACACGCTGGTTGTTCTCCCCAGCACTTCTCGTGCGTTGATCCCGTAAAGCGCTCGATTCATTGTCTCTGACGACTCTTATTTCTCTTCCCAGGTCTTTGCCAGGTTACCCTCCGCCAGCAAACATGGACCCGGATGAAGCGCATTTTGGGGTGAGTAACACCCTGCTTCACGTGGAGACCTCGATGCCAGCCTGTGCCACTCGGCCTGAGCGTCCTGCTTGTGTATTCACCTCGTATATGTGACTCTTAGTTAATTTTTAATGGAATCTCACCACTCTTTATCACTCCCATCACTCCTGTGTTCCAATGGCCCTTTATCACTCCCATCACTCCTGTGTTCCAATGGCCCTTTATCACTCCCATCACTCCTGTGTTCCAATGGCCCTTTATCACTCCTGTTCACTCCCATCACTCCTGTGTTCCAATGGCCCTTTATCACTCCCATCACTCCTGTGTTCCAATGGCCCTTTATCACTCCCATCACTCCTGTGTTCCAATGGCCCTTTATCACTCCCATCACTCCTGTGTTCCAATGGCCCTTTATCACTCCCATCACTCCTGTGTTCCAATGGCCCTTTATCACTCCCATCACTCCTGTTCACTCCCATCACTCCTGTGTTCCAATGGCCCTTTATCACTCCCTTCACTCCTGTGCTCCAATGGCCCTTTATCACTGCCTTCACTCCTGTGCTCCAACGGCCCTTTATCGCTCTCATCACTCCTGTTCACTCCCATCACTCCCATGTTCCAATGGCACGTTGTGTTCGCTGATCCAAGTTTAAGTTTAAAAGGCTAATTGGTCGTTGGATAACCCCTTTTGCGAGTATGTTAGTTTTTCCATGGAAACAGCTCAGTGACCCCAAAAGTTTGGGCGGTAGCGTGTATATGTGTGTCTTGGAGGGTAATACAGTGAGGGTATTAAACATGCATGGGATAGACATACGGCTCCTGAATCTAAACGGGCCAAACGGGGCCGATCTGCTGGCAGATTCTATGCTTCTGAAACTTCACCGGTTCTAGTGATGTTGGAGAACTTCCTAAATACCCCCTTAAGCTATTGGGTTACAGGAAGCCAGATCAAAGTTCTGCTCAGCGTCGTATATCTGCCCCGTGGTCACTGTCATCATAACGGCTTTCAGCAAGGCAGGAGCTCACAGAGATAACAGGAGCTATTTCCAGAAGATCTGCTTCAACCACGCCAGAGACGGCCGGCCCGAGACCACCCTGACCCCTTGGGTGTCGGAAACTAAATGAATCCACCGAGACGGTGCCCGCAGCAGATGGATGTAAATGATGTCTTCAGCTCGTACGGCCATCTACAAAGCCTGCCTCAGAAGAGCCTTCAAAGATTTGGTCTACAGAACCAGAGATACTCGTAGACCTAAGTAAAGTCCTAACTACACTGGAGTTCTCTGGCGAGACGAGCTGATACATTAGGGAAAGAGGACCTGGCTCGCAAGCTTAGTCAAGTCGATCAAAATATATTGGGGGGAATAATTCATCTTAAGGGGTGACCAGACGCTCGAGGTGGTCACAGTTCATATAGGCAACAAGGGGGTAGCAATCGGCGGAGAATTCCAGGAGCTGGAATCCTCGATCGGAGTCAAAGAATGGAGTCAGTGTTCTGAGGGCGAGCTTCACCTCTTTGCCCAAAGCGGGAGTGCGGAGAGTCCGTCGGCACAGATGATCATTGTAGTCGTATTGTTTAAAAGGGGTGGAGAGGCAAAAGGGAATTGTTGAGTAATCCAGACCGTGTCCCCGGCGGAGAACCGCGTGTTAGGAAAAGTTGATTGAGCAAGGTTAGGGTGTCCCACCGAGGAGGTGCACAAAGAAATGTGTTGTTTCGTGGAGCCGGAGGAGGTGTCGGGAGACCAGGAGAGGTGTAAGTACAAGGTACAGGGGAGGAAGAAGCTTACGCTGTTCTTTTTTTTTTTTTTATCCATTGGAGGAAAAAAATTAGCGAGGGTACAGGGAGTATTGAGGAGGACTTTTACCTGCAACTAAAATAAGGACCTTTATGAGCCGGTAAAGATTTAATATATATTTTTTTTTTTTTCTAAAATCAATCACTGATTTTAAGCTCCCTTTTGAAATTGTTTTGGGAACAAACCTCAACGATCAGGTATTCACGACTCGCGCAGTTTAAGACGTAGTTGACCAATGATCTCGACGGCTCCGTTAACGTGTGCTACGTATACCGGCTACAATGTTATTCTTAGAGGTTCCTCAAACAGTCGATGTGAATGGCTTGTCCAAAAGCTCTACTCAAATCCAACATGCCTTATCATACTGATAATGTCCGTCGGCCCCCCCACCGGATGCTGTCCAGGCCTGAATAAAGTGAGCACCGGGGTGGGATATATTGGGTGGTTTCTAGGGAAATACAGACGCATTAAGATATAAGTTTTTAGTTTGATCTTCAGCCAGAAATTGAATGTTTGAGCGTTAGGAGAGATTCTGCCCGGCAGCAGCCAGACCTTCCCATTTTGGCCCATAAAGCGGGGCGTTCGGGGAACAAAGGTGAACAAAAATGAACATTTTTTTGTTGAGCGTTCCAAGTTCACGGCTCCAGCTGTTTGCGCAGATAAGTGTTTCCCTCTTACAAAACCAATTCACATTTAGCCTGGTTTTCTCTATATTAAAAAATCCTTGAACCAGAACATCACCCCCCCATCACGGGTGTCCAATAATTTGTGGATTTGGTTCCCATGATGCATTGCAAAGTCTGGCTTGGAACCATCTGAGTAGTTTTTTTGCCTGTACTGTGTTACCTTGTTAGTGTCATCTGGATTACTTCTATAAAATAATAATTAAAAAAAAAAATGATAATAAAAATAATTTAACAAAGCAAGGTACTTTTATTGAATTTTAGATTTTATTTAAAGTTGGCTGATTTGGTAATTTTTGGGGGCTACGTATAGAAAATGAACTCTGGTCAAAGTTCTAAGTGTGGAACATTCATCATGGAAACCATTGGATGATGCCTGCTGATGGCGCCATGTTTAGAACCTTGACTTGAAACTTCTCCTTGAATGTAACCCCTTTTGTGTTAAGACTTAAGACTTCGCTTTTGACCATAACTCCTCTCGCAGGGTCTCCACTCATTGGGCGCAACGTCTATCATCGGAGCAGAGGACGAGGACTTTGAGAATGACATTGAGCCGGTCAGTGGTTCTAGGGGATCGGTGGGTCGTTTTTGGGGTGTGTAGGCTGAAGAACGTCTTTATTTTGTGCCGGGCAGCCATACGGCTTTAAATCCCGTTCCTTCTTCCCAGATTCGTCTTTGATGCGGCCGCGTTACCTACAAAGTTAAATAATGTCCGGAAAAAAAAATTAGAAATCATCAAATTCCTATTGATTTTAACGTTTGCTGTTTATCTTTTATTCCATGGTTGTCCTCAATCTGTCTCCAGAGCGTAGAAGACCAGAGCAGCCCGTTCCAGAGTATCGAGCACGTGAAGGCGCACCCGGCCTACATCATGGTGTTCCTTCAGCATGTGGTGCTTCAGTTTGATCCCAGCCCTTTGGTAAGACGAGAACAAAGTCGGGTCACCACCATGCATCTTGATACACCCATTAAATGCCACACTAACATCTCCGAGCTTATTAGGGCTTTGTGAGGGACTGCTGGCATGGATGGTCCCAAACTACACCTTGTGGGAAGGACCGCCGTGCCACCAGTGCTCTGCGGTGGCTGTGACCATCCTATGTGCATGAAATGTCCCAAAAAGCAGGGTGGGATTCCATGTTTACCAGACTTCACTTAGTACTTTAGCCAACATCTCCCCAACATTGGGGCTATTCATGATGCACTTCGTAAGGTAGGAGTCCATGGCAGTTGGGTAACTGCACCCCCCCTCCCTTATTGTCAGAATGTAGCTCCCAGTTTAATGTCTATTACCCAACCATTAAATACAAGCCTCTGGCTTTGTGTCTCACGTCTTTCTCTCTCTTCCATGTTGCTCTCAGATGGTCAACTCCTTGAGAACAGGTGTGTGTGTGCGCAATCTGATTCTTTTTAGCCCAAAACAATACTTGGTTATTTAGATTTAATTATCTTTGCGGTCTTAGCTGGCAAAGTTGGGTCATTGGCAGGCGTTCCTGGGTCTTGCAGGACGTCGAGTCTTCTCCTTTCACGAAGGCTCCAGAAAGGTCTCGCAACCCACATGGTCATCCAAGGGTTGAAAGCGCTCTGTTGTTAAGAGCGTGGAGTACTGTTGCGCAATACATCGGGACAGGGAGTTTTCTTAACTTTTTTCCACTTGCCAAAGTGCCATTGACTTTATTCCGACGGACAGAGTGTGTCTTTTATTATATTGGATGTTTGTGTGATGAGCCACAACCAGGTTGCCTTCAACTTAAAGGGCTTGTAGGGGCAGGGGCACCTACTTGTGGTGTATTAGGAGGCCGGGGTGGAATAAGATGCATGTTCCCTGTCCGTGGCATGAAATGCTTGCTTTCTTTGATAACACGGTGTATCCTTCTGCGCATGAGATGCTGGTGGCTTTAAGGTCCATCGTCTACGTGGTTTTCCGTGATCGATGGGTGGGAAGCTGTCGCCCTGCTGGGTTTTACTCTTTAAACGATCTTTGTGAATATCCACCCCCAGCTCTGTTACCTGCATGCGGACATCCTGAAGAGCCTTTCGGCCAAAGAGGGGAAGAAGTTTTTCCTGGACTTCCACTATACCTTTCTGATGAAAGGAGCGGTGAGTACCCACCTTCCTCCAAATATTCTGCAAGCACTGTTTGAAGGAGGCCATAATCTAAAAGTAGAGGGTCAGAGGCTTAGATGTTGTATAAGGAAATTTTACTTTACTGAGAGGATAGATAAGTGGAACAGCCTCCCAGCAGAAGTGGTAGAGGGTAATACAGTGAGGGAATTTAAACACGCATGGGATAGACATACGGCTCCTGAATCGAAGACGAGACCAACGACTGATTAAGGTTTGAGTCTTTACAGCAGGAGAAACGGGCAGACTAGACGGGGGCCGAATGGGGGCCGAACTGCCTCAGTTCCTCATTCTGCCCCGCACCGAGTGAGTAGACATGTAGCAACTTCTGCTCTGTATTGTTCATTTCCTTGATGAGGAATGGCTGCTGATTTCCACGCGGCGGCGGCGGGTTAGAGATGAGCCGTACATCCTGTAGCGACGGCTCTGGTGGTAACGCAGGCGTCTTCTCTTGGCAGGTCCTACGCGTTTCGGTGCCCAGCAACATTTCCTTTGATCTAGGTGAGTTTTTACCAGCCTTCTACGAGGTGACATGTGACGCCGGCCGCCGGCACCGACGCTCAATGCAACAAAGAATGTATTAACCCCTTAAGGACAACGGGCGCTCCCTAAACCCACTGAAAACAATGCATGTACGGGCTTTGTCATTAAGGGGTTAATATTACGGGCTTTACGCCGGCCAGACGCGTTTTGACGTCCAGGCGCCCTCTGCTGGTCAGGGAGCGACACTGCAGCCTGTAAAAAGCAACAAATGCAGAACCCCCCCCCCCCCAAAAAAAACATAATTCCATTTCAAACGTCAAAAAAAAAGATGACTTTCGTTAAGATGTCTCATTCGCCAAATTCCTTCTAATAAGTCTGAATTTTTTGATGACTTTTATTTAGGACTTTAGGGCTCTACGCAGAGGTCCTTGCTATTTAAACCCAGCACTTCTATTAACAGCAGGACATGGAAGCAAGAATAAGATGTTTAGATAAACGGGTCGGGTGTTTTGTAAATAAAGCAATACATTTTATAAATGATTGGTTTATAATTTCAATGTTTTTTTTTTTATTGCACCCAGATCGCACGCGACCCGACCTCATCCCAGAAGAGACGCAGAAAAAGTACGTCCGGGAGATTCAGAGTTATCAGGTTCCGGAGATCTGCAGGCAGCTGGAAGACTTCAGGTACCCACCGCCACGCGCCTGTCCCACCGGCAGCCTCCGGCGCCTTCTGCTCCTTCTCTCTGTCTATCGTTAAAAAATAATAATAATAATAATTCACTTTTCTTTTTAAATATAGGCTTTAGATTTAATGTTGTTCTAAAAATTAGAACCTTAAGAGCCTGAAAGTAGATTTTGCTTTTTTAAACAATAAATTAATGAATTCTCTATATAAAACAATAAATTATAAATATATTTATTATTATCTGGCCCCTCTGGTATTTTATTTTTACATTATTATTTATTATTATTATTTATTTATTATTACTTTTTTTCATGGTAACTATTACATTCTTTTCACCGGGATATAATTTATTATTTTTTTTATACTTTAAAATGAATTTCCCTCGTTTTCGGAGCCTTTTGCCCCCCCCCCCACGGGTTTATGCCAGGAAGTCTAGCGTCTGTGTTCTCTTTTTGGTCCGCGCAGGTCCAAGCGGGTACTGGGAATGACCCCCGGGGAGCTTGAACTGAGCGAGCTGGAATCCTATCGGACCAGCGACCGACACATCCTGGAATCCAAAGAGAAGCAGGTAGCCGAGCAGCTGCTGGCTCGGCTCGATGAGATGCAGTGAGTATCCTCGAAGCGGACAGGGTGGGCAAACCGGTTCTGATGCGAAGAGCGTCCAGAACCGTGATGAGAATGGGGTCCTTTGGGCTTAAAGTACTAGAGGAACCTACTGGCAGCCCCCCGAAGAACTAAGATGTGGCGTGTGTCCAAATGGCGTTTAAAGGGACCCTGCAGCATGCATATGAAATGAGAGATCCCTTTAAATCCTCACGGTGTCCCGTATGGGACTCCGCAGAATCCCCCCATATGCATTTGCCCGCCCGGGGGTCTATTGAGACCCCCGTGTACATGCTTTCACTGATCTCTTGGATTGGGTTGATAATATATATAAAAAAAAAAAAAACTTGTATCCAGGTTTAGATTCACAGTTTTGTATTATTTATTTATAAAAATATAATTTGGTTATTTTATTCTTTTTGACAAATTTCCAACAAATACGTAGATTTTATATAAAAAAAAAAAAAAAAAAAGTATTTCTGCAATTTAATTTGTGCTTATTATACGATTCGGACACGTTTTATACGTGGCGGATAGTTCTTAGCCGGTAACTCGCCCCACGTTGAGCTGTTCGCAGAGGGCTTGGCAGTGAAGGGGTGCGGACCGAATCGCGAATGTCTGAGCGCTGTAACAGAGTTCGGGACTGAGGGTCGGTTTCCAAAAAGATCTTTATTGAGCGGGTGGGGGTGACCCAGACAGGATGTGGGGGACGGGGCGGAGGGCCGAGTTGGGAGGGTATAGCAGAGCGATTCATGAGATGGGGGATGGGGGACTCTGCCACAATTATACGTTTTCATATTTCAATTAATAGGTTTGGGTCTATTTCTGCTGAAATGGGAACTTTAGTTTTTTTTTGCCATTTTTTTGCCTGAAATCCTAAACTTGCAATTTTTGAAAACTTTTTGAGTGATTTCATTAACGTTGATCACATTTTTATTCACAAAGATCCAAACATTTTGTCGTTGCTCCCCAGTTTAGATATAGGTGATAACCGGATGCGGTGGTATTAGGACTCCGGGGGTTATTAGGCTGACTTTATTTAGGGGTCGATTCACTAAAGCAGGTGTTGGAGTTATACATTTTGAAGAGCCAACCGTTGATGGGCCCTGTAAGATGCGTGGGTCCAGAGCCGGCCTTAGGCGTTGTGGCGCCCTGTGCGGACTACTCCTCTGGCGCCCCCCTCACTGCCCCTTCAAACTACCCCCCCATGCCCCTCAAACTACCCCTCCCCTCTGCCCCTTCAAACTACCCCCCCTGTCCATTCAAACTACACCCCCCCTGTCCCTTCAAACTACACCCCCCCTGCCCCTTCAAACTACACCCCCCCCTCTGCCCCTTCAAACTACACCCCCCCGCTCTGCCCCTTCAAACTACACCCCCCCCTCTGCCCCTTCAAACTACACCCTTCAAACTACACACCCCCCCCCCCACTTACCTTGTTGCCGGAGTCCTGCGGTGAGAGCGGGAGGCATCCGTCTTCTCTCTCTGCCGCGGTGCCGGCATTTCATGTTGAGAGCCGGAATAGTCCGGCGCTCAACATGAGATGCCGGCACAGCGACGGAGTCACGGAGAGTAAGGGGCGCCGAGCGGTTGCCGAGAACTTCACGAGCAACCGCTCGGCGCCCCTGACCGGGACTTAGATTTAAGCATCATTTTTTTTTAAACTTTATTTAACATGAATGATGTTAAATAAAGTTTTAAAAAAAACACAAAAAAAAACAAAACGATGCTTTAATCTAAGTCCCAGTCAGGCGCCCCTGCAACCATGGCGCCCTGTGCGGTCGCACAGGTCGCACACCCCTAAGGCCGGCCCTGCGTGGGTCCTAAGGATTTTATGCATTATACAGGGCCAATTGCTTCTTATAATACGCAGTAAGTTGAAACTGCAGCTTCCCTGCAGCCCCTTAGTTCCACACTTAGAGCCGGCTGTCCGGGGGAAACACATCTGGTGTGAAATCTCTTCCTAACGTTTCAGGTTACAGTCTCGCTCCTAACGCGGCGCTCTCTCCCATTTCATGCGGGGTCTTTTGTCCTGCGAGCTTTCCCATGTCCCGTCGGCCCTCCAGATGTGCAGCTATTTTTGGCTCTGGGAACGCCGAGACCCCTTTTTAACCCCTCGCGGCCATCTGGGAATTAAAATTGCGTCGGCCGTGGGTGTACCCCTAACACCAGGCGGCCATTTTTAACTCATTGGCCGCCAGCTGGCGCGGAACGCGTTGCTAATCCCTAGAATGCCGACGTAGAGTGCACCCGAGGGGTTAACTTGCAGGAAGTGGTCTATGGAACTGTCTTCTGTCTGTCCTTAATATAAAACATCTGTCCTCTCCGCTCCACCTCCCTACCGTGCCGGCTTGCAGCGGGTTGCATCACCCTGCTTCGTGGCGGGGTATATAAGACGGCCGCCGTAGCTTTTGTCTCCACTCACTGTCCGGAGACTTCGAGAAACTTGTGCCGTCTCTTGTACCATGATCAGCGGGAAGCCCTGTGCCTCACTCACACTCAACAAACATGATATTCTGTGGGTGAGTGCGTTGGGCGGGGGTAAGCGTTGGGCTAGCATGAAATCACAATTTCAACCAGGGGTCCGAACACCTTGTTTCAAGGATCCTCCGAAGCATCAGAAGAATACAAAGCAGCCGATTCTGTTCATGCGTTAGTTGGGTACCGGTTATTGCTTGAAGTATCTGCAGTTTTGGTGTGTAAGGGTACAGCAGATGAGGAGTGTGTGTGTGTGCGTGCAGATGCCGATGCCAGTGAGTGTGAGTATAAGTGGGGTGCATTTTTTCAAGGGCTGGAAGGATAAGGGAGATAAGCGAGTGTCTTATGGATGGAAATATAGAGGTGTGTGGGTCCCCAGCGCAGAGACGGTGGGTGTGTGCGCTCGTACGGGTGTGTGAACCACTGGCGTGTAGGCATGGATGTTAAAGCACTGATCTAGGAGTACGGGATATCTATATATGTGCAGATATTCCTCTTCCAGTTATCAAAAGGCTTTGTTGCAAGTAGGATTATGACAGATTTAGAGTTCATATGAATGTAAGACTGAATCTGACCTGATATCAGAATTCTCTCCTTTTGTTCTTACAGCCCTACCATCTCCACCGACGAGGAGAAGAGGTAACTCTTTTTACTTGTTACGTGTACATTGTATCTGCATGACCGAGTTCTAGAGTGTCTTCCATCTCCTCTCTCCAAAGACCATCCACACTGTGATAGATCCAGATGTTTTTATGCACAAGCCTTTCGGTATTCCCTTTCATCATTGCGCATGACACAATTCCTTATAGTATATGTACGGTTCCTATAAGAAGAGCAGGGTTTGGCTTTTAGAATGAGATGTCTCTTAATGGTTCCGGTGTTGGAATTGTAATTGTTTGTTGTCTTGTGGTAAATGATGGAACCCTGATGTTTTGTCCCTTTCCCCTGCAGCTCTGTTATATTTTGCGCTGTTGTCACCTATATGAAGCACATTGGCGTGAAGACCAAGGCGGCGGATAGCAAAAAATCCAAGGGTATCTTTTTCAGGAAGAAGGTGAGAAGCAGCGATCTCGAGGAGGACTCTGTCCAGAGATAGGCAGACTCTGTGCAGCTTGGATGGTCTAGACTACAACTCCCATGAAGAACCTGGGGATGTCCATGCTTTGTCCTTCATCCTCAGCAGCTTGGAGTATAGACAGCCCTGGGAGTTATTGTCCTTGACTAATGAAGTGCAAGAGGCTCCATATTCATCATATTGCCAATCCTCCATTACCGCTCCGTGTGCCGAAGGATCTCTGCCTTCTCTTCATTGATGGTTTTTTCTCTTCATGTCTCCTTCAGGTATCTGCAAAGAAACAAGACGAGCCGATAAAACCAAAGAAAACATTTGGCATCTTGGATCCTAACCGCTGGAAATCTGCCGAGTCTCACAGTGAGTTGAAATGTGGCTCCGACGCCAAGCGGTTCCCTCTGTCCTTCTCGATCTCCATTGTTCTGGAATTATCACCATGGGCCACCATTTCTTCCACATTCTACTCCATTAACTGTATCACGCGGAAAATGAGACTCTTCTCTGTCGCGATCCCCTTGGCTTATACTTCCTATTCTTTCTTCATTGTTGGTACTTTGGTTATCTTCATGCTTCTGTCCGATGCATTTTTGCTTCTCGCTCTCTAAATCATCCTTCTTATTCCCTCCATTGCCTCCGCTTTGTCTCCTCTCTTTCACATCGCACCATTTCTCCTCCTCTCTATCTGAAGTCAGAGGGCTCGTCTTTCTGTACGTTCTTCTGCCCCCTGTTGTTTGGGGGTCTGCGTGTCGAGTGGGTGGCTTCCTCCTGTCCTGGCTTGTCTTCATGGCAATTTTTTCTTTTTCCCTCTTCGCTATTCCCCTGTATTTTTCACAGATGTTGACAGCAGAGCGTCAAAGCTTGAGCCCGAAGGTACATTCCATATCAGACCCGCTAATCTTTCTCCGACCTCTTCACACACCGCAAATATTTTCTCACTCGGCCAAACCGCATGATGGAATGCAACATGGTCCACCACCTTGTGGGGGTTGGGGGCAGCATGGGGAACCGCCAAAGTTTGATAACTAATTCACTACCCTTTCTGGCTGCTGATGGAAGCTGCAGTAAAGTGCAGACGTCTGTCCCAGCCAAGAGGCTGGAAGCCTCAGTCCCACCAAACTAATGTTTTTATGGGGATAAATATGCCCCTTTTTCAAAGAAATAGTGACAATAATGTGTTAGAATCAGCGTAAAAATGGAAGTTCCATTTTTCTTCATTTGATGGTTGAAAACTGGAAGATTTGGTTAAATTGTAGCCGGGAAACTTCAATGGGACCGAGGCTTCTCGAGACACAACTTTGTTCTAATAATCCTTTTCTTCTCGTTCTCAAGAGTGCGCGTGGAACTTAACTCCGTAACTACCCTGTTCACCTACTAATCATTAATGATGGTTATTGTTCCAGATATCCTCAAGTAGAGAAACAAAGAGCTCTGACCGTGGGATTTGACATAGAGGGTAGTAGTCATGATAAGGTCTTCGTTGAACATGGTTGGGGGGGGAGGACTACTTGTGTGTGTTGGGGTCAGAATGTAGTTTACTAATCCCTGAATCTAATATTATTTGCATTTAATTACAGAGAGGTTCTGGATGTATTTTTTTGTGATCGTCTTTTTTTTTTTTTTGTTGTTGTTGTTCTTTCCTGCCCCTCCAGCAGCTGAGAAGCCGGTGGTCCACGAGAGAAAAATCAGCCATGGACAGAGGACGTTCGATAGGAATGAGAGCAACGCAGTTAAATCAAAAGGCACTGGGGGTGGAGGGGCAGATCTTCCAGACCCTGGGGTATCTGTAACCATACACCCTCCACCTAGTGATCCCAGCGACAGCGACACAGGTCAGTCACTAACGACTTACGGCATCAAAGCCAGTTGTTGGGACGCAGAATACCCCCTGAAATGGTATGATAGTTTCACAGCAGTGAACCGGCAGGTGGAAAGTAATTGCCCTCTCTTTCTCTCCGTTCACCCTGCAGCAATAACTGATGGATCGAGCTCTGTAGACATTTCTGATGTCTCGAAAGGATCCCCTACGACCGAGCTGTGTCCGGGCGACCACCAGCAGGACGAGGGCGCTGAGAATGAAAGGCAAGAGAGATAC
Source organism: Spea hammondii (assembly GCA_029215755.1). Classification (NCBI taxonomy): domain Eukaryota; kingdom Metazoa; phylum Chordata; class Amphibia; order Anura; family Pelobatidae; genus Spea; species Spea hammondii. The sequence goes on from JARDYJ010000010.1 coordinate 33,495,522, forward strand.
AGGCTTTGGGGGGGTTGATTCGCTTGAATACTGCCATGATACCAACCTGTGCTTGTCTCCGTTCCCTTCCTCGTATAAATATGGTGCTGCTGTTTGCCGCAGAGTCGACTTCTGCCTCCTGCCAGGCTAATGCTAAATTGCTTTCTTTGTGTTGCTAAGACCTCCCTTCCCTCAAATGTCCCTCAACCCAGGAGGCCCTGAATTTGCCCATCCTCTCTAAGGCGCTCCGCACCTGACGTTGTATGGCTTTTATAACAAAGAGAATACCTTGCGCATTCAAGCTTCATCGTTCCACCGCGTTATAAAGTGTTGTGTTTTTCATGTAAAGACCTGGCAAAAAAATGTCCTGTTCTCATTCACCTCATTCGCGTTTTTCCATTCCTTCGCTGCGTAGCTGCCCAAACTTTGCGTTCCCCTCGGTGCATCCCGCAGGCTTTTGTCTACCCCATGTAATCCTCGTCCTCCATCATGTCTTGACCATTGGTCTTCCATGTCTCTCTGATTGCTTGCCTTGAAAATACCTTTTCTCTTCATTCATTCGCTCTGTCTAACTGGTTTATCTCTGTTCTCTTACCCCCTGACTCTTGTTGGACCATTTCTGCTGCCCACTGATTAATGTATAGACTGTTCTTTTGGCTTCCTTGTATACCTGTTCTCCCGCTCATCTGGTTGTTCCTTGTGGCGTGTACGTTTTTCTTTTATTTAACTAATTTTTTTTGCGACAAAAGCTTGCTTGCCGTTGATATACGTGTCGCTATGCGGTGTCGAGCTACAAATAACATCAAGCAGGTGCCTGCGTTAAGCTTTATGTCGCTGTCTGTGTTGGTACTGGCAGAATTGTTGATGAATAGGACTCGGGAGTCCTTGCCCACAGAGCTTTTGATCCATGGGTGGGAGAGGGTGCAATCTGTAGATGAATTAATCCATCCCTGCTCTGTTTACAGACGAAAGAAAAGGTCAGTGCATGTTTGTGACCTGTCGCCCCGGGACATTTTTTATAGACTGATATTGAATCAGTTCACACCCTGGCTAAGTATAACCTGATATGCTCCTAGCTCCTTCACCTTGCTCTGTCCCCTTGCAAACCCAAAAACTGTCCCCTGCTGACCGCTAGAAATGTACATTTCCAAAAACGTGACTTTTAGACTAGATCAGAATCTTCGATGAGAAAAGATGCATTATATCCCGGCTATTGGCTGACCCCATCATAGGTCTTCATGTGAAGTTTTGAGTTGCACTTAATGTTCAGGACCTAATTTTATTGTATTTTACAACGCTTCCTTAGTATATTTATAGGCTGAAAAACACAATTATTATAAATGATAAATACACAAGTTGTCAAAGCTGAGAGATATATGGAAGGTATTCTGGCTCCTTCGTAGCAATTCACTCCAAGGCCAGGCTGGTCCCGTTGCTTCGGCCATAAGAATATTATCTGCAGAATATTATTATTCATTCTTTTCGTCATTCTTTTACGTGTTTGAAAGCCTTGGGATGTCCTGGCTTGACCGACCACCGATGGTCCTGTGTGTATGTTGAGGAGGGAAGAGCGATAGGTTGTATGAGCTTCTTGGGCCGCTGGTCGTTATTCTGAGCTGTGCGTGTTCTTCTTTCAAATGACACAACTTAGACTTTGTTTCTAGAAGTTATTGTTCGGTCCTCTTAATACTTGCGTTTTCATCTCCCATTCATGGTCTGTCTTTCCAGTCTTAATATTATTTCTGTTTTTTAATATCCGTTGACTTAATTGTTTTTGCATGTTTCTCATCTCCTCTCCAATCATATGTTGTTCCTCTTTTACTTTTTTTTTTCACCCAATCAACATTTTTGTATTGTCCAATCACCTACCCTTGCATGCTAATTCTCACACACCCCCCCTCCCTTTCTCCTCTCCTCTTCTTTTTCCGTGGTCACGACCCTTTTCCCGTCCCCCTCTTCTTGGGGTGACCCGGACAGGTTGTCTACTAAACTGGGTCGCTCCGAGAGCCTGCGGGTTTACGAGCGCAAGCGTTCCCAGCGCGGCTCTTCCAAAGCCAAGCAGGCACGTTCTCGCAGCGATGTTGATCTGGAGGCCGCTGCCCGGGCCAACGACATGCAGGTCGCGACGGGCAAATCCGGGCTGAAGCAGAGCAGTATCACGTAGGTTTGGAGCCGGGGGAATCTTTGGTCTCTTAACGTCTATCAGAATCTATAGAAAAACTAGTATGCGTTAAGCTATTAGTAGACCTTATAACGCTGTGTATTAGCCATGTTACCATGACTGTTGGTGATGAGTCCTAAGGTATCTACTACTGTTCTGGAGGACTATAGCCTCGGGTCGTAACAAGTTGGGGCAACACAGCTCATTCCATCAAAGTGTGACCCATCCGACAACAAATAGAAGCACCTTGTGGCCAAAAACTTTGGTGTAGACCTGGTCAGCATGTCCTTTAAATTATGAGAAACGTTAAGTTAGATCACACTTGGACAGTTACAATGTTGCAATTGGAGGCAGTCAATCTGTAGCATTCTCTGATTGATGAACTACAATTCCCATAATGCTTTACAAACAAGATTTATAGTTCAACATCAGCTGGAGAGCTCCAGGGTGGATCCCCCGACCTCAGTTCTAAACAGAATCGTTTAAACATGTCTCAGAATAAGGATACGTCTTAAAGTGCCCTCATCTCTTCCACTACAGCCCGGAGCCTGGAGGGGCTTCAGAGGGTCCGCCGTCCTTTCTGCTTCCCCAGTCTGAGGAGACTGAGCCGCGCGTTACAGAGGTCGAGAGCGAACCTCCGAACTGGAGGGATCTCGTTCCCCCTGAAACACTCCTCAGGCTGAAGAAAAGCGAAATAAAGCGGCAGGAGGTCATCAATGGTATGTGTGTCATCAAATGGAGCAATATGTTGCCTTTTCGCTCTATGATGTGCTTCTTATTTTCTCCACCTTTTTGGCCTTAATCTGTGTCCAGTTGGCCCCCTTCCTATCCTCCATTCCAGCCTTGGTTCTCTTTCCTTTGATCTCTTTCTTCATTCATGCCAACTATCTTTCTTCTCCCACACAGAGCTCCTCTTCACAGAACATGCCCATGTTCGGATGCTCCACGTGTTACATGACATCTTCTACCTCCCAATGCAGAACCTCTGGATTCCCAACATGGAGCTGGAGAACATCTTTCCCAGCCTAGACGACCTCATTGAGGCACATGGTGAGACATCCCAATCCTTCTTTCCCTTTGAGCGTTTCCCTTTACGACACTCGCCGCCGTTTACACACGCGTGTGACGTTCTGTCTCCCTGCCACCGCAGCCGTGTTCCTGGAAAACTTGAAGAGACTGCGTTTGGAGAACAACTCGATCATCATGGAGATTGGAAGCACGTTGTTACACCGGGTGAGAAGAGACTGCAGTTTGAGGTCAACATTGGGTTGGGGAGGAATTGAGCTTTAGGGGCCATAAGTTGATATATAAGACTTTCCCTCTAAAGGGGAACTAAACATAGGATTAAAAATAGTAGGTGACAATCGGGAAAATGTCAGTTTGCTTGCTATCGCGGCTTCTTTGCTTGTCTCTGATTATACTTGTTTGTTAAACGTCCCGTGGTCTCACCCCACCAGTTTGATGGCACGGAAGGCAGCTGGTTCCAGAAGATCTCCTCTCGGTTTTGCAGCCGACAGCCTTTTGCTCTGGAGCAACTGAAAGTCAAGCAAAAGAAAGATCCTCGCTTTACCCAATTCATTCAGGTACGACGCGCCACGCGGACCCCGCGTTAAATAATGGCTGCCGCATTACAGATCACGGGGACTATTCTGTTTCTTTAGCGATCACCATTCATGGTTGATACCTTGATCCCTACCTGAACAACTAATCATTTTAAGAGCTGTTTAAGGACAGGTATTCTAAGTGCCTGTCCCCTCTCTAACACTTTTTCCTCCCCTGTTTCCATAGGATGCAGAAAGCAATCCTCAATGCCGGAGGCTGCAGTTAAAGGACATCATCCCAATTGAGATGCAGAGACTAACCAAATACCCTTTGCTACTGCAGAACATCGCAAATCTCACCGGTAAGGACCTGCATCAACCTATCTTGTGATTTAAGGTTGCCTGTTTTAATACACGCCAGGGTTTTTCATACCCCCAGGGCCGGGGCATTTCAATTATTCAGTGATCGGTATGCGGAATCTTATTCTAGAATGTGTTTTGGGTTGGGGGTTTTTTTACGTTGGCTTTGGAATTCAGAGACAGGTCCACGCGCTTCCCTCTTGGGTTGGAGGAGTCTGGGGGTTTGCGATGAAAGGCTGAGGGTCTTGACTCTGGTTTCTGGCCCCTCACAGAGGAAGAAGAAGAAAAGCAGAGGGTGCAGAAAGCCGCAGAGTGCTGCCGGCAGATCCTCAACCATGTCAACCAGGAAGTGCGAGAAATGGAGAACAAAATGGTAAGAACCGTGAACCGCGTCCTACTGCTCTTCCCACGTTCCTGCTTCTCAGCCTTTGGAAATGTGCGATGCTAAGTGACCGGCTATTACATCACTTTTCCATTCACTTTGATGATGATGATGATGATGATGATGTATCTACCTCTTTCTTTGTCTCCGATCCCTAACTTATTTTTGGCCGTCTCCTGTGCCCCGTAGAAGCTCAGCGATTACCAAAGACGACTGGACCTGTCCAACCTGAGGCAGATGAGCGATCCTCTATTTAACGAATTCAAGGTAAAGACCGCGGTGTTCTTAATTTAAACTAATGACCCAATGTAGCAGGTAATGAGCCCGTAACACAGCTGGTTCGTTACCCGTTTATCGAGTCTGGGTAGGAAAACTCTCTCGTACAGCTAGTTTCAGACGGCGAGTCCTCCTACACCCCTTTACTGCTAGTCCGGGGTAAGGAGGCTCTTGAATAACCGGTTCTCGAGCCAACTTCTCCCACTTGGACTATTTTTTTTATTTTAATCTTTTTCAGAATATTGATATCAGTAAAAAGAATCTAATATATGAGGGGCCGTTAACCTGGCGAGTGAGCAAAGACAAAGCAGTTGGTGAGTTTATATTATTGCGTCCCGTTAACCCATTGCGTGGTCTTGGTCTTTCGGAGCAGATATAGTCCTTGTCCATCTCAACACTAACCATCCAATTTCGTTCCCGACCCGCAGATGTCCACGTCCTCCTCCTGGACGACATGTTAATGCTGTTACAGAAACAAGATGAGCGACTGGTGCTAAAGTGTCAGAGCCGGACCATAATGCCAACCCCGGACGGCAAGCTCATGCTGAGTCCTATCATCAAGCTAAATACAGCTATGGCTCGCGAAGTGGCTATAGGTGGGTCATCTGCTATACAGTAGAGGTGAAGGACGATGGCGTGAGACGTTGTACTGTATATGCCAGAGATTACCCTTCAAAAGTAACATTTTCATGAGAAAGATAACGATCGTTCTACTTTCTGTAGAACTGTCCAACCCGTGATCTCACCAGATGTCTTTTGCCTGATCCTGTGCCGCTTGCTCTTTCTTACAGATAACAAAGCTTTCTTTGTGTTATTTAAATGGGAAGACAAAGGACAGTTCTACGAATTGGTGGCACCCACCGTGTCCGAAAAGAAAACGTAAGGGATTTCTTCGTAGGGTCTCGGAAAGTAGAATCGGGGTACAGATTCTGTTGGGTAAAAAGAAGGGACGGAAGAATGAGAAATGTATTGATTGGGCGATTGGATCAGGTTTGCGTGAGATGGAGGGCGAGCGTGTTGGAATAGGCCACCAGAATTAACAGGACGTATAGGGATATAGGGTAAGGTTTTTTAGAAGGCTGGCTTATGTTGAGTTTCGGGTTTCTTGTAGCTGGTATTCCCTGATTCGAGAGACAACGGGCTCTCTGGAGTGTTCTGCTGCGGTAAGGCCAACGCGCACGTCCATCACCTCGGGTGGGATCATCCCGCAGAGCCCCTCGTAGTAAGTTGTTGTTTGTTTGTTTTCTGTTACATTGTGCGTTGTATTCATATCTGATCTTTCGGACTCATCCAACTTTTATTTCCAGTTTCAACGAGCCATTGATGGGCAGCTCGGAGAATGGCAATTCCATAAAAGAATCTGGAACCAAGGATGGTAAGAGATGAATGAATCCTAATCCCCACTACCTCCAAATGCCCCTCTAAATGCCCCCCCCCACCATACCAAGCCCAGAACATCTTATATATGTAGGTGATCTTTCCATTTATCTGTTTGAAATTTACCATACAAACCATGACTCCGTCGATGAAGTTGGGAGGTTCTCCGATCTTTATCTCGCTTCTTCTCCCACAGAGAAGGAAGAGTCCGTAGACGATGTAGTCTTAGGGGGCGAGGAGAAGGTCGGCGATGCTTCCAACCTAGCGGAACATCTCCTGGCTCACAACATTCCGGTGTATAAACTGAATCAGGACGCAACAAATTCAGGGGGACAAATTGCAAGCGAAGCCCTGGAAGAAGGTGAGGAGTCGGGACGAGTTCTTCTGGGTATCCTGAGCAGTTAAAAGACCACAGCTTGCGACCGAATGATTTGTATTTTTCTGTATCGCCCTGTTTTAGTTTCGGTGCTAAAGCGGTTACTGGTACGGAACATTCGCCTGAGCCTGGACGCGGAATCCCTGTCGTATATAGAGCTAAACGCCGCTCGAGATCACCCCGGAGGGGAAGAGACCGCTCAGGGGGAAAAGGCAACCAATGGCGATCGAGAATATGGAGGTGAGAATGGTGAGTGATCGCTCCCTGGGTATGTTCCTCCAGTGGACCACGGGCAAATAATGTAGCAGTTTAGTAAAGTTTCAAGTTTGTCCACAAGGGGGCGGTAGTGTATAAAGCTTTCACAAATGCCCTTCCCCTCCATCACGTACGCAGGTAGCGAAGCTGGCGCCGACGGCAGATCTGATGTTGGGGAGTCTTTGTGCACCCCCATTGTGCTGTCTCAGGAACAGTCAGAAGAAGTTAGAAGACACATTCTACTACTGGAGCAGAGGGTCCAGCAGCTCAAGGTAAGAGTGTTCTCCACCATTCTGTGTTTTTATTATTGTTTATTATTATTATACAGCAATATGTAGGCCTGGTTGCATGTCCTCTCCCTCGTTTCATTGTCTCCAACTGTAATCTCCAACAACCCCCCCCCCCCCCCCAACTTCTATATTTTCAAACCGGACCTTTCTTATACTTTTTTTCTCTACCAGGTGATAGAAGAGGACTACAACCATCTGCAGAGTGCGGTCGCCAAATTCACTGTATCTCATAGCAGTTTCACATGAGACCGGTAACACTCGAGCTGATGTCAGGGGGGGGTTGGGAGTCTTGATTACTGCTAGGGTTGAGTCAAGAGTTGCACAAGGACCTTTCCCATTCTCTTCGGTGGATGTATTACCAAAAGTATGACGATAACACCTTGGATTTTGGTGGGACACAGATAGGTGGGTGGGGGGATTTTTCTGAGCGAGAGAGAGCCAACCTTTCTTGGGTCCACGTGCCCACTTGGTCCATATGGCCTGCGTCCATTGAGTCTGGGTAATTATGTTCATATATGTACATCTCCCTTTGGTTCTTATACATGTATGTAAACTGCCTACATAACACATGGGTGATCTTAAGCTCTGGCTGTGTTGGAATTATATCTCCTATGATAGCCACCCAAGCCAAGGTCGGTCAAGGAAAATAATCATTGTTGTCCATCAGCAACTCTAGAATGTCTACCCCTGGTCCGTAATCTCTGTCGCTCATGGAGTGTGTATGGTTTCTCCCACAGGTTTTATCTGTCTCCTTGCAGTATCATTCTCTCGCACAACTTCCACGGGACGTCTTCCTCCCACCACGAAACCAAGAATTCCCCGACCTGCCTACGTTCCGGGCGGTGAGGGGGAAGAGGGTGCTGTTGTATGGGGTGAGAGAGAGAGGAAGGTAGCGTTCTGGAACTCAACGAGCTTCCAGAATCTGAATTCATTAAATTGGGGTTGACCAGTCACTTTTTTTGTTCAAGAAAAATGTCCGTTAAAAAGAAGCCTCCAAAGTGCCTTATTGCTTTTATATATATATATGTATGAATTTTTCAGGGGGTGGGGTGGGGGCTGCAGGATTCTCTATATATTATGTAATCTGTTTTTAAATATATATATATCAGGTAGAGAGATTCATATCCTATCTGTACAGTAAAATATTTTTTTTTGCTTGTATGAATCAATATGATGATTCTTAGAATCTCGGATCTCCTGGGGGGGGGGGGGGCGCTGAAGGACACGTTATATCTGCAGCGCCTTAAAGTAAGGATCAGAATCGGTATTTCTCTCTTCCTTCAGGGAACGAGTTTCCGGTTATACCAGAAGGGACCTGGATCAGATTTCATGGGGGGGGGGGGTTTAAGACGATTATTCTGGGGCGCTAGTCTTTAAGGTCTCTGCCCGGGATATTGTTATAGGTGGGATGGGATTAAGTTTGGGAGGTCGGGGTCGGGATTCACGGTGTGGAAAGGGGTGCACGTTATTAAGGGGTGCTACTATGTGTGCCTCGAACACAGAGAGTGAGAGCGGTTCCCGCTGTTAACGTGGGGATACATGCATTTAGACGGGGGTCTGCGTATTAGAAGCAAAGTGTTAGCGTGATTAGCGAGATGGATGTGTGATCTGTGTATTGGGATTACGGGATGTCGTGCTCGTGGCTTCGGCGTATTATTAGGTGTCACTGTGTGTTCTGTATCCTTGTGTATAAGGAGGACGACTTGTCCTATTTGGTTTGTTTTTTGGGGGTGAAAGTCTCACAAATAATACCCACGTTTCCCCCGTTTTAAGGTTCATATTACACACGAGTGCCAGATAACATGTGGCATGCGTATTATCACTGTTAGCACTGTTGGAGTTAGGTGATCGGGTGGCGCCCCCCCCCCCTCTCAATGTAAAGAACGGATTCCCTTTGAATAAGGAAGGAGAACGTTACGTGCTTAATTTTATGGCTTAAGAGAGAGTGAAGGTTCTAGAGCTGCAGAACGCGGAACGAGGCGTATTATAGACATTGCATCTGATCCAGGTAACCCTTCTGTATCTGCCCCCCACCGCCATCTCGCTGACCTAAAGTAATATGGAGTATCAGTACTGTCACCTTCTACTGACGGGCAGGGTTTTATATTACACATTATTCGGGGCTGGAAAAATCTCTGTTACCCACCGGTTATCTCCTAACGCATCGTTATTCACACTTTAATGTACTAATGGCGATATCTCTCCCCCTGTATATACAATATGTACGTACTGTCTGTCCCGTCTTCCGGTTCCTCTTGTATTAATATATTGAAGCTGTATTTTTATTTTAAGTTGGGTGGTCTTGGCATGATGTCTGCTGTTACGGGGGGGTGGAGGGGGGGGGTTTGGTAAGTAAGCATGCATGTATAAGACCATTTTTGTTTTCTCGTTTTATGCCAAAGACCCTTTTTTCCAGAAACTGTAAAGTGCCAAAGCATCACTGAAATAAAAAAAAAAAATGTTCTCTATATTTGACTTTTTTTAAAATTCCGATATATGTTTCAAAAAAGGGATTTCACATTATGCAAAATGCGTTGGTTGGTATGATGTACGCTCCTGGGATTAAAGGGTTAAAATACACATTGTAAAACTTTTTTCCCCACATTAGATTTTTTTTTATTGAATAACGCAAAACATTTTTTTTGTTGTTCTAATTTTTATTTATTGCTTCGGGAATTCATTCACTCCCATTATTTCAGCTCAGATACAAAAAAAAAAAAAAAGCACCTGAATTTTTCACAATATTTTTTTTCCCCACCTCACCCAAGAAAATACAAGAGACATTCGACATTTACTGCACAAGTTTGGAGGGTTTGCGAGACGCTCACACACACGGGGAAAAAAAAAAAACTGGACGCGGGCGACGCTCCAAGGGAGGCTCCATAACGATTACTGCGCGCCGGTGAATTATATACAGATCTCTTGTTTTAAACGGGAATTTCTTATTAAAATAAATCCTGTTTTGTTTTTTTGAAGGTCAACGAGGCTAATGAAATTGGTTAAACTGTAACAGAAATTACTAAAGATATAAAATCTGTAATTGTTTAATTTTGCATCTAGTAATGAATTTATTTTAAAGAAATGGGGTTCCCAAGCTAAACTAATAGAATTAATTCCTGCAATGCATCAACAGTCCACTAGGTGGCACTATATACCCTTTTTTTTTCCTTTAATGATAATAAACCTAAATTAAATTTATATAATATATATATAATATATATAAAAGAAACTAGGTTCTCAGTGTGACCCTGGTTACTCTATTAATTTACTCTATTTCATAAATTATTTGTTGACTATGGTATTAATCATGTTTTTTTTCCCTCTTAGTTGAACGTACAATTCGAATCCCTTCAGCCTTTTGGGATACACTTTAAGTTGGGTTTGTAACCTATAGGCTGATAAAGCCATACCTAGAACGAATAGTAACGTGAATACCGTATTCAGATGGCGTGGTTTGGAAATGACATAGAACCATGGGGGGGGGGGTCTCCTGCCATCACAGACGTCGGGTACGTTCATTAGAGACAGTAACAAGGACTGTTAAAGAGAAATAAGATATTTAACCCCTTCATGACAAAGCCCGTACATGTACGACCTTACAATGCATTGCTTTTAATGGGTTTAAGGACAACCCATTGCCTTTGTGTTTTGGCTGCTGCATGAATAACTTGGGTAGACAGACTTTAGTTTGGTAACTATGTTTCCATGAAACTGACATTGAATTTATTGTCACAGTGCTCTCTGAATAATTATACTGTAAAGAATACATTCTAAGACATTTCGATATACTGGTCGGAATCTGGAAAATGTATAGAAAATGCTGTTAAACGCCAAAGAAAGGGTATGAGTTAAAAAGGTGTATTAAAGCCCATCGTTGAACATGGCAAATATTCGTCATCTACGATACATTCCCGATAAATTACATTGTTTAACCCTTTAAAGAGGATAGAGGATCTGAGGGGTCATATGGACACTTTCAGCATCTGCTCGGTCGGCGACCGACTCTGCTGACCGGTAAAGAGAGAAGAGATGCTGTGGGAACCTGGGTTTGTTTAAACCAACAAGAAACGGACTACCTACTGAATAATTATTACCCGTTTGAGCACCCGGTTTTGGCCAGTTACTCTGTTAGGTTCTTCTCTTGCCCTCTGATGTTAAATACGGACTAAGAGCTGATGCATGATGATGAGGACCACGCTGGAATCTGGAGTTGGAATGAAGAAGAAGAATTCTAAATTCTCCCCCCAACCGAGTGGCTTGTGGGATGAAAGGGTTAATAAAACACATTGTATATTCCAGATTTATCCATAGAGCTATATATATATATATATATTTATATTATTTATATTTACGGATCTGTACATATAGATTTGTATGTTCTCGTCCCTAGCTGGAGGGATTAGTTGGTAGTTCCGATGCTGTTTTGCCCTCCTCTTTAGGTCGCTCTGCTTGTCCTTTGGCCACAGAAGGTCCAGGGCAGGGGGGGCTGAATCCGCACCCTTCTGCTTCTGAGCTACAATCGCTCACGTCCGTAATTTCCAGATCCGAGTCGGACTCTGGTTCCTGTTTTCCTTCTGGTTCGACCCTCTCCCTCCTTGCCGCTGCTGCACCCCCTAATTCTCCGCTGCCTCTGGGCGGTATGAAGTGGGGGTTCAGGCTGTTGCAGATCCTTTGTGGGATCCCTTGCAGAAGACTGGATGCTCTGTCCATGGAGTCTCCCGGGAGCAGAGAGACTGGATGGGGCATTTGGGAGAGGGAGCCGGGGTAGAATTGTGGAGGGTAGAGTGAGGTGGGCAGTTTGGAGTTGGTAAGCGGGAACGTGCCGGAAAGGTATGGGTTAAATCCCCAAGGGTAGTCTGGAAATGGGGTGCTGCGATTGTAGGGAGGCAATAATGCTGGTGGCTTTGTATAACTGGTACCTAAAAAAAAAAAAAACCAGACAAATAGGTCAGCGTTTACTGAGAGGGTGGTAGATGGGTAGAGCAGCCTCCCAGCAGAGGTGGTAGAGGGTAATACAGTGAGGGTATTAAACATGCATGGGATAGACATACGGCTCCTGAATCTAAGACGAGACCAACGACTGATTAAGGTTTGAGTCTTTACAGCAGGAGAAACGGGCGACTAGTCGGGGGCCGAATGGCCCTAAGAACATACCATAATTAACTATATTGGGGGGCCACGAGCAGGCTAATTAGGTCTTAAAAATGGAGGAAATAAATGATTTCTTCTTACCAGAGCTTAGGAAAGGGAATGCCGCTTCTAAGCGGAGTTTGTCGGTGTCCGGAGCGGCGAGCGGGCGATCCAGAAGCGGTGCGCGTCCGGTGGGCGAGAAAAGAGACTGCAGAGCCTACGAGAAGAAATTTACATGAGATTTGTGGAATATTAATAACATATTTCTGCGCGATCCCTACTGCTCTCCACGGATTCCATCTAATATCCAAAAGACCAAATTGAGCTGAAAAACTGCAGGACGGCGACGTCGTGGAAGCAATCGCCTTCTCTTTAAATCCAGAAAAAGCACCGTCGAGAGCCCCGGGAGGTATCAGATAATCAATATTCCCAATTCCAAATCATTCCACAAATGTTATTAAAATCTCCCAGAAAATCATCTTTCAGCTAAACAACTTCTGCCTCGCAAAAAATATTTAAAACTTAAACCCAACATTAAAAATGGTTTTATTTTTTATTTTTATATAAATGTTTTAGCCCCGATTCTTGTAATAATAATAATAATAATAATAATAATAAAATATTTGCAGAAAATATTTACATCACCTGCTTTGAGTCAATTAACAACTCAAGTAGGTTGATGAATCAAATATGTTTTTTTGGGGGGGAAAAAAGCTTTTTCTTGTTGCTTTGGCATCAGCCTATCAGTGGCTGCTTTTGTGTCACACGGCATTTAAGCATTCCCAGGGAATGATGCTTAATGCTGTATTTAGTGACAAAAGCTTTAATCTCAAGCAGAGTTGGTGGAACAGAACCTTTAATTGCAATAAACGCAATGTGGAACACCGGAAACATGTTTAGCGGGCGTCACGTTTAGATACTTTGTTGCCTGAAACCTGGGCTCGGATGGGGTAAAGCGATACGGACCGGAACGTCTCCTGCTCAATTTTGGAAGACGACGCGTTTTGCCTATGAATCTGATCGAAGCCTCGGCGGCCACCTTCTGGGGCTCCCGGAGCCGCGCATGTGGAGGAACGCCATAGGACGGCTGAGCCAATCTATATTTTTTATACTGCAACGAGTTGAAAAATCAATACGGTGGGATACTTGAATTTTCAGAATATTGACTGCGATAGAATTGCTTACCATGCGCTATAAATTAAAATATCGCGTGAAGCCGCTCCGCGTTTCATAATGCAGGCGGCGAATACAACTCCTATAATCCTCAGTCACGGATCAACGCGAGCATTCTAACATCAGAATCGTCTGTGCTCTAGAGTGCAGGTAACGTGGATACTTACAATAAGAGACTTATTTTTGGCATATCGTTATTAATTAATAAGGGTTAATCCGCGATGAAATCCGCATATTGGAGTAAAGGAAAAAAAACTACCGTCTGGGGCAAAATTGGCCGTCCTGGAAAGTTAGAACTTAATGGACTTCTGTCTTTTTTTTCCCCAACCTCATTTTATATCTTAACTGTTCTATCTTAATTATGTTATATTTTAACGATATATAATTACACATTTTGGCAGGGAACCGTCACAAACACTCGCATTTCACATATTAAAAATGTGCCTTAGCCGTTACACTCTAATTACACATCATCTCTATTTTATATAAAGGCATTTGAATACAGTATTACTGCTTGCACACTCTATAATTAGATTATTACTAAAGTATTACTGCTTGTACACTCTATAATTAGATTGTTACTAAAGTATCGCTGCCTGTGCACTTTATAATTAGATTATTACTAAAGTAGTACTGCTTGCACACTCTATAATTAGATTATTACTAAAGTATTACTGCTTGTACACTCTATAATTAGATTGTTACTAAAGTATCACTGCTTGTACACTATAATTAGATTGTTACTAAAGTATTACTGCTTGCACACTCTATAATTAGATTATTACTAAAGTATTACTGCTTGTACACTCTATAATTAGATTGTTACTAAAGTATCACTGCTTATACACTCTATAATTAGATTGTTACTAAAGTATCACTGCTTGTACACTCTATAATTAGATTTTTACTAAAGTATCACTGCTTGTACACTCTATAATTAGATTGTTACTAATGTATCACTGCACACTCTATAATTAGATTGTTACTAAAGTATCACTGCTTGCACACTGTATAATTACACATATTAATAAAGTGTTGCTTTACGTACACTCTAGACACATTAATACGGCAGCAGCCAGAGCACTCGTAAAGTAACACAGCCTTGTACACTCTAATGAAGTGTATAGATATTATGTACGTATCACAGACACTCTAAAGGTTACACATATTAATGAAGTATCATTGACATTAGATTAGCTTTAGCAGAGTGCATACGGTTCTGTAATTTATATACTGAATACCGGACTATTACATTTATTAAAACAAAATACTAATTAATATAGAAATGAGGAATTGTTTCTACATTTCTTTTATCAAAAGTTACTCCCAGTATCCAGTATCACAATAGAATGGCTAGGTCTTAATCACCCAGCAGGACACTCTGAATAATGAAAGTCTATGGATGAACGGACTTCATTAGCATCGCCATAAAGCATCAGCTCAGTGTGGTGTTTGAGCATGAAAGTCACCCAAAATATCACATGACTGACAGCAATGGCGGCTCCAGGTCTGCAGATAAAGGGAGTTTATTGGAGCAAAATTAGATAGAACTCAGCGCTTGGGGGGAGGTTATTGCTGTATACAGCATTGGGGGTATCTTATTGTATACAGAGCTGGGGGTTAATTGCTGTATACAGCGCTGGGGTTTATGTTTTTTTTCCATGGAACTTTCCCTTTAACTATTTAATATTTAGGCCAAAAAACCCAAATAATTACACATTTGCGTCCGTTTACTCATGTGATGAAGCACAGCTCCACTTACCTCTGGGGTAAAAGGGTCGTGTGAGTGGGCTCCAGGGAAGGGGCTTTGCCCAAGTAGCAGAGAAGAATTGGCCATATCCAGCAGAGGGTAATTCACCAGCACGACCTTACTGAAGTTAAATTTGTAGGTGAAACGCTTTCCTTTAGTCTTGTGGAGAATCCGCTTGTTATAATAATACCTGAAAAGGCGACAATGAGACAAAAAATAGAACTTTAAAAAAAAAAATCGTTAAAAATCGAAGACGAGACCAACAGCAGATTTTATGTTTATATATATTTTGTCCTTAAATAAATATGTTATTTTAAGAGTTTTTTTCCTTATTCTATTAAAGTTTTAGGAATTTTTAGCTCTCTATGGAGTAGGATGTAGAAGCACAAAAGAGGCTTTAGCTGACAAAAAGAAGCAGAAAGGATTATAAACACAAAAACAACTTTAAATAATACAACAATGTATACAAAAAGAAGAAAAAAATATTGGTTTTCTGTTTGATGGACATCTAAATAACTAAGTATCTTAAAATGGGTAAAATATCAAACTATACATATTAACCCCTTTGTGAATATTTCACGTAATACATACTGTATATAAAAAAATATATATATATTAAAAAATGTCATTTAAAAATAAAAATTTAAACAGAAAACTTTTATTATTGTTTTTTAATTATTATTATTTTTATTTTGGTGAAGGCTTTGCTAAGGCTTTATATTTATTGTATAAATGGGGGGGGGGGGCATGGCTGGCTTCAAAATCTGTGTTTATTTAAATAACACATCTGACACATCTTTAAGTAAAACAAAGTACCCGGCAGATGATGTGCCGGCTGATGAGATTTTGCATACGCGGGTCCTCGTAGATGGCTCCCAGGCCCACGGATGTAGACATATACCGGGGCTTCCATCCCCCTGCTCTCGAGAGAGCGTCTGTGGTGCTCACAGGCCAAACATATCACCCCAGTGTTAGGCAAGCAAAGATTTTTGAAATTAAATGTCAAAAGTGATTTTTCGGCGGCTGAGTGAGGGTCCTCCCCTCCCCGTTCGCCCGCCGTTCCCCCCCCCCAAGGGAGCCGCATGGACTTTAACTGGTGACAACAGAGAGGACGGTGGATCCTGGCTAACTTCTCCTATGTGTCTTCTGCCACCAATCACCATCTGTTTCTGCCACAGGCTCAGCCAGCCAGTGGCACCGCAGTCCCTATAGCCGGATGAGCATTGCGAGAGTTGGCTGGCTCAATGTCCGAGGATTCTCGGAGTTGTAGTCCACAGCCTCAAGATCCAGAGTTTGTTGATCTTGGGATGCCTGACCATGACCATGGATTCAGTTTGGGCTGGGAGTGATGGGTGTTTTTGTTTGCCCCGAAGCAGCTGGAATATCGCTGGCTGGTTTAGCATAATGGGAGCAGCTGGTGTGTCAGGGGTCACCTATCCCTACAAGTCTGTGCGATTAATGCTATTTGGCTCTCTGGCCCCCGTTCAGTACTAAATTGGCAGTTAATGATGTGTTCATTCAGTCCCAGGGAGCGGGAATTAATCTGGAATTATATGCTAATCCGAGGCTTTGGTTTCTCTCCTATGTAAATGTCACAATGTTTTGTTTCCTCTGGGCAAGATGGCAGCTTATGTTTAGAAGACAGATGACTTCTGTAGGCAACGAGCAGCCTTCACCCTTTCGCTATGTACATAAACCGAAACAGGAGAGAGAACTTTCACGAGCCAAAGAATCGTCTCCAGGATCCATATTTATTTTTTTTACTTACTTTACTGAGAGGGAGGCAGATAAATGGAGCAGCCTCCCAGCAGACGTGGTAGAGGCTAACACAGCGAGGGTATTAAACATGCATGTGAT